>CM053744.1:47665731-47681768 GCA_028658305.1 Pachyuromys duprasi
TGTGTGTGTGTGTGCCTGTCTGTCTGTTTGTCTGTGAAGGTTAGAGGGCAGCTTGAAGTAAATTCTCTTCTTCTACCATGTGGGTCCTGGAGGAAGTCAAAATCAGGATGCTTAGGTTGTCAGGCTTAGTGGCATCATCTAACAGACCCTCTTTATTTGTCACATTTTAATTTGCCAATATTTTTATTTCTAATTACACTATATGATAATTTTGTCTATTTCCTTGTCAGAACATAATCTATGTTAAGTTACAGAGATCTTAATTTTATTGTTCATTTATTTGTATTTCTTTATATTCATTCATGCTTTCATTATTTTCTATGATGCCAGGTATGCGACTTCAAATCACTGAAACTCCATTGCTGTAGATTGACAGAATGCCTGTCTCTGTATGGGGACCAAGCTCAATTTCCTTCAGATGCTTATTCTTTTCCAGCTGTTCTGTAGTGGCACTTGCCACTAATGAGGTCGCTTACTTGTGTGTAATTCCGAGTCTCCTGGTTCCATCTCACTCATGTTTGTCTCCACTTGACTTAAGATAACACAGTAGCATGCTGCACCTTCCTAATAGATACTGGCATCTCGTTACGAGAGCCCTCCACGGCTGTGCTGTTCAGACTGCTTTGGCTCTGCCTGGCCACTGGCACTATGCACATTTAAGAAACAGCTCAGTGTAGAAAACAAATAACCTGGATTTGATGGTATGTAGGGGAAACCTATTGGGCAACTTCAGAAAGGGAAAAAAAAAAAAACCAAACCAAAAAGAAATCGTATCAAATCCTATCTCGAAACTGTGGACTTAAAAATTGTTGCTCTCATAGTCCTTCATTACCTTCGATAATTTTTGGTTTGTATGATTCTTTAATACTTGTTATTTTTTAATGCAATTGAAGACTGTATGTGTTGAATATGTTTTATTTCTTTCGCCTTTAAATGGAAGTATAATTAAATTTAGGTTGGCCTTTTATGTGGTAAGAATCATAAAATAATCTAAACATCCCGACAGTAATTTAGCGAGATCCATTTAAAAGTCAGCTGACAATTTTAGTATGGAAAATTTAATTTTTTTATTTACATCAATAGATATTAAATTTTCTGCAAATTCTTTGTGACTATGTCAGTCTTTTGAAATTGCATTGTATTTTTTTTACTCTTTGACAGTTTCATATATGCATATAGTAAGTTTGGACACTCTTACCCTCTTTTACTCTCCCTCACGCTTCCCTCTTCGTTTTGGAACTTCTACCCAACGATCCCCTTCCTACTTTGATGTCTTCTTTATTTTCATTTTTGACCCACTGAGTCTAATTAGGTTGCTTGTACAAGCAGGAGCGGGAGGTTATTCACTGGAACAGTATCAGTGAATACACCATGGAGGAAAATGACAGCTCTTCTCCCTGTACCCGTTAGCTTCCCATTAGCTCTCAGTGATGAGTGGGACCCCATACACCCAAGCAAGATGAGAAGGCAGCGGGTCTTTGCAGTAATCGCAGCTGCCTTGAGCTCACGAGTGCAATCCCACATCCAGAAGCGTTCTGCAGTACTCTGTATCAACCTCTGCCCCTTCCGGTTCCTCTTTCTGTGATGCTTCCTGAGCTTTGGCGGCCTGTGTTACATGGATGTCCTGTTAGGGCCATGTACTACACGGTCACTCACTCCCTGCAATACGTCTGTACATTGCCCACTTTCACTACCCACCCTATCCCAGCCCGTGTGCTGCAAAAACCAAAAAGACGCTTCTCTGATGAAGGCAGAGAACAGCCCTAATCTATGGATATGAAAAAAAAAATATTCAGATGACAATTTGACATCATGCCCACAAATCAGTTTTTAAGCCTGGGAAGTTGTCTTTTCTGATTTAGGTAGGTTTTATATACATATCCTAGGTCTTTTTTGAAATTGTTTTGATAATTTTTAATTTATTCTTTTCTGTCATTTTACTCAGGAAAACACCAAACAGAAATGATGCAATGGATAATTTAGTTCCCACGCCTTGTTTCATGGACAAATCTTTCAACAGCTCATTATTGAATATTATGTATTTATATCGGGTGTGTATGCATGAATGCATGTGTGTGTATGTTCGCTTAAGAAAAGCCTCCCCTTCAGATGACAGAATATTTGATTTTTTAGCATGGAAGCACCACACACTATTGAATATTGTACACATGCATTGGAACTCAGGAGAGCATGTTTTTATTCTTTTTCTGATGTGTTGAATAACAGTGGTTTATTTTCACATAACCGATCAAACCGGTATGCATTTCTTGCTTATGTTGCCAATATTGTCTATAAAATTTTGCATATATGTTCATGTTTTAGTAAAACTTGGATTATAATTAAGTTGTTCTCATAAAATGAATTCATCAGGAGTTTCTTCTTTTTACTCTCTGGAATAGCTTTTGAACAGCTGATGTTAAGTCTTAAATATTTGGAAGGATTCAATTATAAAGTCTCAATCTTGAGTTGTCTCTGAAGATTTTCGTATCAATTAAAATTTTATCACTCTTTTTTAGTTTTTAAAAGTTATTGTTAGTTAGTACAATTTATTCACTTTGTATCTAGGCTGTGGCCCCCTCCCTCATTTCCTCCCAATCCCACCCTCTATCCCTCTTCTCTCCCTATGCCTGTTCCCTTGTCCCCTGATAAGGGAGGTCCTCCTCCCCTTCCATCTGACCCTAACCTATCAGGTCTCATCAGGACTGGCTATATTGTCTTCCTCTGTGGCCTGGCAAGGCTGCACCCCCCAGAGGGAGGTGATCAGAAAGCCTGTCACTGAGTTCATGCCAGAGACAGCCCCTGCTCATAAATAAATAAATAAATAAGTACAATTTTATTTATTCAGTGATTGGTTGGTTTTCTGAGATGGGGTCTTATGTCTCGCAGGCTTGAACTAACTGTGTAGCTGAAGATGACCATGCACTTCTGATCCTCCTGCCTCTCCCTCTCAAGTTCTGGGATTACATGTGTTTGCCACATCTGACTCCTCAGAAGCAGCTTTTAGCAGCTATGGTAATATCCATATTATTTATGTCATTTTGTGTTGGATTAATAAGTGATGCTTTGCTATCCATCATCATTTGTCTAAGCTTTCATATTTATTGGCATGAAGTTACTCAGTTAATTTACATAAATTTTTATGTGTGTGGCTCTATTTTTTTTTTTTTTGCAGGTATGTCTGTTCAATACATGCATGCCTGGTGGCTGGGTAAGAGGGCATCAGATCATCTAAAACTGCAATTCCAGATGGTTGTGGGTCACTGTGAGGCTCCTGGGACTTGAACCTGATTCTTTTGGAAAAACAGCCCATGCTCTTAACTGCTGAGCCATCTCTCCAGCCAAGAATTTCAGTCTTTTTTTTTTTTTTAAAGCAGAGTATATGTTTCAGTTCTTGATACTTTGTCTTTGCATTCCCTCTTTCTTAAAATTCTTCTAATGGAATTAATATTTTTATTACTTGTTTTAATTAATTTTAAATTGTTTTTGTAGTGTGTGTGTGTTGTATTTCTTTAATTTCTGATCTTAAGTTCACCTCATACCCCTTCCCTTTCACTAGAGGACTTACTGATATGGAGACTGCTGTTCTGAGGGCCAGCATTGCTATGGGCCTGGTGGTGCACATCAGTAAGCCCAGCATTCAGATGGCATGGGTGGAGGATTACCACAAGCTGGAAGCCAGCTGGTAGAGTGAGTTCCAGGTCTTCTTGAACTCTATAGCCAGACCCTCCTGATGGGCTGTGAATACCATCCTCTAGACTGAACGCACAAGTCATTGCAACCATGAGCTCACACTGGGGTTTCCTGCACTGGACCCACACAAGAACAGCTCTGTTAACAGTCTGCCACAAAGGGGGAGGGTCTCACGGGCCCTACCCCTCACTGCTGGACTATTGGCTATTAGTAGGTTTAGAAAGAGGAGGAGTCCTTGTCTTCATTGGTGCATTTGTGCATTCACTACTGAGCCTATCAGATTCCAAAGCATACAGCCATGAGTTACACAGGTCTGTGGTTACAGAGTTGGGCCTAGTTAAATCTAACGGGTCACAAAATAAACAAAATAGACATGACCATGAAAAAGAAATTTGTAGGACAGGGAACTGGTGATAGACATGGGTAGAGGGAGATAGAGAAAGGTAAGGTGTAAGAGCTGTCAGTCAGTATGCATTCTGTAGCTGTGTGGAATTGTCAAAGAACAAATTGAACTAATAAGCAGTCAAAGATCTCAGTTAAAAAAAACAAAACTCTGTAATAATGACAAAGCCAAGATTATCAGCATTTATTAGATGTAGCTACATGTACAGTTAGGAGAACATTTGCATCATATATAAATCTTATATTTTTAACATGGGGGGGATCTCATTATACAGCCCAGACTGGTCTTAAACTGGTGATGTCCTCTGCCTCTACCTCCGAAGTGCTGTGATTACAGATGTGCACACCGTGCCATGGCTTAATTATTAAAAATTTACTGTGAAATACTCTTTATACATCTTATTTTGGGGGGCTTCATTTTCTTTTAAACAGTCTCACAAACTTTCTTTTAGGCATGGTTTCATACATATGCATTTGACTAAGCTTTTCTTGTGTGTCAGATAATTTCTAACACCTTACTAATATTTTTTTGGAACACAAGGTACTCTTGGTATTTAAAACACTTTTGATGGTGCCAAATGTTCTCATTTTGTTTTCCTGGAACTCATTTCCTTTTGGTTTTTGAAAGCTGCTTTTCTTTAGGTGTAGATTTTTCGGCTGAAATAATTTTCTTTTAGCAGTTTGATAGCATTCCATCAGTTTTCTGGCTTCCATCGGTTTATTATAGTGATAACTGTCAGTGGTGAGGGAATGTGCTCACCACTGACAGTTGTGAGGAGCTTTCTACTTTGATTGTAGGATTTACACCTTGATAGGTGTTGAATTTCCTTGGGAATTTGGAAAGTTCTACTATTCTAGTTTGATTTGGTAGCTGATGCTGTTAGGGTCTTACATATGTGTGTGTGCGTGTGTGTGTATACATACTCCATCATCTGTATATGTATATATATATGCACATGTTATGTATACATCTGGAAGTTTGTTTAACCTGTTCATATGGTGACATTAGCAGTACTCAAGAATTAAAAACTCTCCCAAGTAGTTCTTACCTGATGATTGGCAGCTACGAAGGTATGAATATAAACTTCTCCTTGGTGGGATAATTGTGTGTCTTAGACATTGTTTTAAGCTCCCCAAGTTTGTTCCATGTGATTAGTTGCCTCCCTGTAATGCCCTTCTCTGCACCACCTCCCCATATTCTTTTCAAGAATAAACCACTTGTGCTCAAATCCCTATCCTAGAATCTCATCTTACTTACTTTTAACTCAAAAGACCAAATGTGTTTCCCCCCTCTCCTTTTTTTAAGAAAAGGAAAAAAATGGATGCCAGACCACCAATGGAGTCCTACACTTTCTGTCTCTGGTGAATCCAATGGTCTTCCTCCATCACCCTGGGAAATCCTCTGGTACTTCGTTATGTATGAAAGATATGTATGTTCATCATTGGCGAACAGTTTACATTTGTTATCTGCCTGTGGAAAAGAGGCAGAAATCCATACATTGTTTTCTTTGGCCAAGAAATACCACGAGTTAGCTGCTATGGTTTGAATATGCAAAGCCTGAGTGTTTGAACACTTATTTCAAAGCTGGCTGTTTGCAAGGGTGTGGAAGCTTTAGAGGATGAGACCTTGAAGGAGAAAGAGGGTCACTGGGGGGGAGACATTCCCAGTGTTTCTGCTTCCTGAGAGAGGCTGTGTCACGACCAGCCAGCCCCCTGCTCTTGCTGCTGTGCTTTCCCCTCCTGCTGCCAGGTCTTCACCATGATGGACTGTATTCCTTGAGACTGTAAGTCAAAAAAAATTTTTTTTCCTCATTTAAGTTGCTTCCTGTCACATATTTTATCACATCCACAAGAAAAGAAGCTGAAATAGTTGTGATGACGTACCCAAGGGAAATGGACTTAAAGGAGGAAGATTTGATGGTCCCTGTCATCTCTAGTCAACTCACCAGTCTTGATTCTGAAAATATCAGATAAAGCATAGAAGATTGAAAGGTATCAACAGAGCAACGTCACCAATTACCACTGTATCTGGGGATCCATTTAAATGTCAACAGTGATAAAGGCAAATAGCATTTCACCATTATTATGACCATAATGATACTATCACAGACATTCTGGAAGTGTCATCATGGTACTCCCTACAGTTTAGAACCAAGAGTGGGAGAGGGAACAGCCTCATTCACTGGTATCTCCAGTGACCCACTTGAGAAATTTGTGCTTCGGCTCCCAGTAGAGAGATGCTTCTAACAGGCCACACAGCAAGCTCAAATTATAGCTCTCCATTAGTCATTCTGGGCTCTCAACAGGAGTGCAGATTCATTTTTGTGAAGTTACATCCTGTCAGTGGAAAATGGTCATTATTATCATGAGGGTATGGAGTCTGCTTCCTAATGAAGGCAGGAAGATTCACTGTGTGTCCACCGCTGGTGATTAAGCCAAAATGAATAGAAAAAAAAAGCATGCCCTGACAGAGTATGGTAACCAGGGAACGACAGCCCTTAAAAATAAGGACCTGGCTTACGCCAGATCATTAGAAAAGCTGGCTAATTATTAGGAGAGTTTGTTTGAATGACAAAAGAGACAAAGAGAGCAATATATCAATTGTATCTTACAGACAAAGCAGCAGTACATGCCCTCCAGACCTTTCTACCTCTATTTGGTGTTTTGAGGCAGCGCTTCTTGCATCCCAGACTGACCTTGAACTTCCTTATGTAGCTGAGCTTGAACTTAAATGTCCGATCCTTTATCTCCTACATGCTGAGATTAAAGCCATGTTTCACCTCCACCATGCTTGGCAAGACTTATTTCTTACTCCACAAAATCATTATTGAATATGTTGGTTTTTAACAATTTGACTGTGAAGAAGCGCTGACAGGATAGAACACGCTAACCTTGGGGTATGTGTTGTTCTGCACGTTTCCAAGGGTTGGCTATGGCAGATGCTGTCAGCTGTCACTCATAACCCCTGGTGCTTACCAGGTCAGCATGCTCTGGACAGTCAACAATCACCGCTATCTGTGTTTTCGTGCCTGAAAGGTTATGCTAGAAGGCTACTCTGTTTGTAGCTATAGAAAGCTCTATGTGCTGAGGAATTAATGAATACCCCGAGGAATATTCTCCAACCAACGCTTAATAGGAAAGGGTGCATAAATAGCCAGTTTGCTTAGGTGGAGCACAGCAAGGTGAGCACTCTGTTCCATTTTCCACTGAGTCCAGTGTTAAGCTACTGTATTCCTCTGTATCGTGCTAAGTAAAAGGGGATCCAATCACAGGCTGCCCCCTCTCCATCTGTTCTCACTTTCCTCCTGATGCTCCTTACATATCTCAAATGGGCTACTTAAAATCTTCTCACAGTCTCTTTGTAGAGAAATCCAGCTAAGATGTACAGGGATCCACTACTCACTTTGGGCTGTGATTTTCATCCCAGTGGGCACTGCCTGGGAGTTAGAAAACGCCTTTAGGGCAAAAGCACTCCTAAATACTCTCTGCTTTTCTCCCTGGGTTCTTGATTCTTTGAATCCTTACTGATTTGATAGCTCTCTGATTCCTTCAAACAGACTTTTAAAAATGTATCCTGCTATGACTGTAGTTCTCAGTGGGGGAGTTGGTCCAATGTAACTGATAGCTGAAATCAATTTCTTTCACAAATCCATATGTGAATTAAAGAAACTTTAATGAGAACCAAAAGCAGTCACCACCCTCTTCCCCAGCAATCTGAACCCCCCGCCAAATCATGTAAAATGGAATGTTCAATTTTATAGTAGAGTGGGAAAAAAAAAATCTCAGTTCAAGTAAAGGCATCTTAATGCTGTGTATCCATGAATCACCTTTGATTGTTTTTTGTTTGTTTGTTTGTGTTTTTGAGGAAGGATATACTTTCAGATCTGCTATTGTTTTTGTTGAGTGCTCAGGGAGTAATTATCAGGCTTCCAAGAATCATTCCTTTGGGAGGAAGGGCATTATGAAACATTCATGCCTTTTCACTTTCTGTCCAGTAAATACAGTTCAGGAGGTGCACAGCATAATATTTTGCAGAGAAAGTGAACCGTTAAGGGGATGAAAAAGTGGCTGTTTGAAGAACTCATGATTAAGACTCATTTTGTAGATTAATAGAGACATCACCAGTCTCCAAGGTTAGCAAGTCAACAATTTCACGAAAATTAAATTTACATAAAAATCTGGGGAAATGAATAACATTTCAGTCTCTGTTGGTAGCAGGTCAAAAAGCCGTACCCCATTGAATTTGGAAGTTGGCTTTACAGTGACTTTTACTGTGACCTGTTTTCCAGCTTCCAACTTATTTACTTGCTTAAGGCTTTCTTGAGTACCGATTAGTTTCTTTCTAGCTCATAGTCTCAAATATTCAGAGAGCTGTGCCTATGAACAGAGTTATGGGTATCGTGAGCCATGCGACTTATCCATACCGAATGCTGCAAGATTTGGTTGTTTCCTTTAGGGTGATAAGTTCTGTGTACTATTTATCTGTACACTAAAGAAATGGGTGCTACCTTAATATCATCTCATTTGTGGGCATAAGGAACAGTCTTCAACAACTGCTTGCAAGTTATAGAAGAATAGGGCAAGTGGGCACCTGCATTGTTTATAAAACAGACAACTCAGGGGCTAGGGAGATGGCTCAATGCTTAAGAACACTGGCTGTTCTTCTGGAGGACCAGGGTTCAGTTCCCAGCACCCACATGGTTGGCTCACAATCACCTGTAACTCCAGTTCAAAGGAGATGTGGCATCCTATTCAGGACTTTGAACACCAGAGGTGCATGAGGCTCAGTGTCATACATGTAGGCAAAACACCTGTACATATTAAAAAAAAACAACCAAAAAGAAGTCAGAATCTGAATGTTTATCTTACAGGTGCTAATTTGTAAGAAAGACCATTGTAACTCTATTTTATCCCCATGCCAATTAGATGTAGGGAAAAAAAATCTCTACTGTGCTTGAAAAATATATTTGCTGATATGCTATTCACTTCCTCATCTCAGGAGAGCTACCCTGAAGTCTTGGGGTATGAAAATATCACCATGCTTCCTGAGGCAAAGCATCTCTAATGCTGTTAGGTAAATATTTCACGCCCAGTAAAGGAGGCTAGCTCATTGCCTTAAACCATAGGCTCTCCTTTTCTTCCTGATCCAATCCTGGGATTCAATATCTTGCTGCAAACTTCATAATTTCCTGAAGGAAAAGGTAAAATACAGGGCAATCCAGACTATTCTCAACCCCCGGGCTGGTGTGTGTTTAATTGCCCACAACCAAAGCATCTGGAGCTCTGAACTGGTCCAGATCCAAAGGTTGGAAACATGTCCGTGAGATGTTTTCACCTTTTTCTTGGTGATGGGATGGGTACTCAGTGCTGGCAAACAGAGCTAATTAAGGGTTTGCTTTGGTAGATGGCCACAATAGGGCTTATTGTTATTTTAATTACCATACAGGTAAATAAAAGTAGCTTTATTTCATTATCTATTAGTTGAGGTAATTTATGCCCATTAGATGCTCCATTTAAATATTTTCTAAAGTTTCAATCGATTTGTTACATTCACTTAGCCACTCATTTGTTCAACATGTGTATTCGTTATATGCTAAGAATATCACTAAGTGCTTATTTTAAAGAAGATTAAAATGATTTGCTTTGAAAGAGATGGTGAAACCCTGATAATTTTGTCTTCCAAATCACATGCACATTTAATCAGAGCTTGCCTTTTCAAATATAAATGCCAGGATACGGGCTGGATACTTGTATTGTGCTACTGATCTGTGGTTCTATTTACGAACACCATGAACATAATTTCTATAAACTAATGCTCAATATTTATTTCAAAAGAGTACCAGAATAGAAAAAAAAAACCCTAACCTGTACTGTCCTGAGACCAAGATAGATTTTCAATATCCTTATACAATATGGATCTGGCAGCAAGAATCCATGTACTCTATGCGAATTCTCATCCCAGACAGAATACCTTCTTTCTTAGTAGTCAGTAAATGCTGGTAATGTGCCCTAACTGTTGTTGGCTTTACATTTTACAACCATGAGATGCTGCTGTTAAATTACTTTACAACAAAAGGCTGGAGGAGTGGCCCAAATTCAGCCCTAGATCTTGAGTTTTCTCTGATGCTTATGTTTGTATGAGGGTTTTCTTCTCCGTTTATTTATGTAGGGGTTAATACTTATTGTCACGTGGACAAGATCTAGAGTCACTTAAGAGGCAAATCTCTGGTGTGTCTGTGAGAGTTCATCGAGATGGGAAGATTCTCCCTAATTACAGGCAGCACCACCATCCTATCGGCTGCGGTCCTGGACTGAGAGAGAGCTTGCTGAGTGACAAGCTCAGTATTCATTGCTCTCAGCTTCCTGATTACAACACAGCTTAGTGAGCTGTACTGTGCTCCTGCGACCTGCCTTTCCTGCTGTGGTGATCGGAACCCTCAAACTGTGAGTCCCCCCTTTGTGATTTTGTCAGGTGTTTTGATGTTTTGCTCCTGAGCCTCAGCCCTAACAGCTGAGCTAGCTCCCTAACCCTTGCAGGTATTTGTCAGAGCAGCCAGAGAAGTAACTAGTAAGTAACTAATACAATCTATTGTAGAACTTCTCCTCCTTCTCCTCCTTCTTCTCCTGTACTCAGCACCTTGTGCATGCATGCCTGGCAAGGGTTGGACCACTGTGCTGCACCCTAATCCTGTTTCATAGCCTTGGGATATCGAAGACACTTGCCATCATTTGCTTTAGGTAGCCATTAGATTGCTGAATCATCTTTCAGGTGCTGCCCCTATAGTCAGCCCCCTCTCGATTATTTTGTTTTAAAAGATGTATTTATTTTTATTTCCATGTCTACATGAGTATATGCCATATGTGTAGGGGTACCTAAATAGGCCAGACGAGGATGCTGGATTCCCTGAAGTTGAAGGTGATTTTGAGCCACCTGATGACCTAGGGACTGGGGACAAAACTTGAGGCCTCCGGAAGCACTCAGACATCTCTCCAGTCCTGCTACTTGAGTCTTTTGTTGCTGTTGTTTGTCTGTTTTTTGAGACAGGGGTTTCTATGTGTAGCACTGGCTCTCCTGGACTTGCTTTGTAGACCAGGCTGGCCTTGAACTCACAAAGATCCACCTGCCTCTGTCTCCCTGAGTGCTAGGATTACAGGTGGCTACTTGAGGCTTATGTCCAAATGTTCCAGTTTTAGGGTTTTTTTTTTGTTGTTGTAAAATATCACAATGAAAAACACTTTAGGGGATAAAGAAATTAGCTTACAATCCCAGGTTACTGTCCATCATCTGTAGGGAGTTATGGCAGCTAACCGCATTCACCATCAAGAATACAGAGAGATTAAAGGCATGTGTGCAAATTGTGCTAAGTCCCTCTTTATTCTTTTTATAATTTTTTTATTTATTACAATTTATTCACGATGTATCCCAGCTGTAGACCCTTCCCTCATCCCCTCCCAATTCCACCCTCCCTCCATCTTCACCTGCCATGTCCCTTCCCCAGTCCACTGAGAGGGGAGGTCTTCCTCCTCTTCCATCTGACCCTAGTCTATCAGGTCTCATCAGGACTTTCTGCATTGTCTTCCTCTATGGCCTGGTAAGGATGCCTTGCCCCCCTCAGGGGGAGGAGACAAAGAGCCAGCCACTGAGTTCGTGTCAGAGACAGCCCCTGTTCCCCTTACTAGGAAGCCCATTTGGAGACTGATTAATTCAGGACCCAAACTCAAGAACTGGTGCCATCCACTTTTAGGCTGAGACATCCCTCATCAATTAACAAAAACATGACAGGACGTGCTCACAGGCCAATCTTATCTACGTGGCTTCTCAGGGACACTCTTTTCCCACGTGACCCTACGTTGTGATAAGATGACAAATAAAACCACCCTATCAAGGAAAAAAAATGAAATGAGAAATTTAGCAGGTAAAAGTGTGAGAGTTTCGGTACCTGTGTGGCGACAGAAGCATATATTAAAAAATGTATTGAAATGTGTACCTAGTCACTTCCCCACCCCCACGCCCCCGAGTACCCCATGCAGGCACCAGCAAGATTTGAAATTAATTTTTTTTTCTGATTAACTTAGAGTAATGAAGAGGAGAGAGGAAAATGATTCATGGGCAAGGGAAAAGGAAGGAGCGGGGGGTGTGATGTGAGTTGGGGGTGGGTGCAGGAGAAGGAGGGGGACAGGTGCAGAGGAGAGGCCGGCTGCTGGGATGGCAGGGTGGCCCTGGCAGGCTGCAGGTTTTCAGTAAAGGCCCCTGCTCTGGTGAGGAGGGAGAGAATTCGTCACCAGCTTCTCTTCTACTTCCCCATTGCTCTCTGGGGTTGGGCGAGGTGAGCGATTTGTTGCAGATGCGTGATGGATTTCATTAAGTATGCAGAACTGCTGTTAACATCACTGGAGATCTGCAAAATAGAAGCACAACATGCCCAGAGCAGGCTTGACACATAGAGCAGAGATGTGAAATTTGCCAGAAATTAAGAGCTGTGCTGGTAAATTCTAGTCCTTCATGATTCATTTTTTTTTTCTCTCCCTGAGCAGAACAAGATTTTATTGAAATAATGACAGTTGCATGTTTTATTAATGTGTTTTTCAGACAAGCTTTATAACATGATCTCATCATAAAATCCTGGAAGGTAATGGATTTATCATTTAGCGAGTTAATGCAGTAGAAAGTGCTTTGTAGACTGAAAAGTTTGAAGTAAACATTAGTTGTAATCGTAATCCACGTGGCATTTGGCTTATAGATTATTTTTTTGTTTTAAACTTTTTATTTTGGAATGGTTTTAGATTTATAGAAATTGTGAAAGCATGCAGAGAGTTTGCAAATGACCTACATTTAGTTTCTGCTATTGGTACCTGTCATTGAGATGCTACATTATTATAAATAACAGATAATATTAATATTATTTAAAGTTCATATTTTATTCAGATCCCTCTTGTCTCTACCTGCCATCTTTTTTTTCTTCAGTTCTGGAAAGTCACCATGCAGGCACCCACAGTGAAGGAGTAGTGTGTGTGTGTGTGTGTGTGTGTGTGTGTGAAGGTGCACTACAGTTTTACTCCTTGAATGTGGGACACACACACAAATTATTTGGAATTTCATTCATGTAATTTCTTCTAATCCCACTTACTGACTTATCAATCATGTATTTATATGTCAACCTGGATTCCTGTTTTTCATTTGTTTGTTTTTGTTTTTAAAGATTCTTTTGTTTTTTTAACCATGTGTATGTGTATGAGTTCTGGTATCTGGAAGCGGTCGATCCTCCTGCAGCTGGAACTGCGGGTCGTTGGACGCTGCCTGATGTAGATGTTGGGAACTGAACTCTGGAAGGACAGTACGGATGTTTAACCACTGAGCCACCAATTCAAGCCCTCCAGGTGTTTGTTTGTTATACCTTGATTCATAAATCCAGTGCAATTTCATTTGGTGGCTTACATTTTTTCAGCTTTGGGAATTGTATATGGTGTGTGTGTGTGTGTGTGTGTGTGTGTTTAACATCTCCTTACTTTCTGGCACTGTAAGACGAACCTGGACTGTCATTTTAGAGCTCTCCTGTCCCAGCACTGTAATTAACCATTTCTTTAAAAGCCTATCTCAGTTCTTTTATTAATTTTTTTAAAGTTTAATGAAAAAAAAAAGCATTCACTTCTTTTCTTTCTCAGCTTAGGCGACTATGTCATTCCTCTTTAATTGCAGCATGACGACATAATATTTTGATACCAATTTTCTGTGGAAAGTTGCGGTAAATAATTGAGCTCACTCTCCATGTGCCTCTGCTGCTGTCGTTCTCATATTCCTCTCTGGCCTTTGTTTTAGCTAAAACAATGAAATACCATTTTCATCTGTTAAATTAGCTAGAATTTGGAATCCTATAATGGCTGGTCAGATTGTGGTTAAAATAGTGTCTCAGGTGCTCACAGCTAGGCAAAACAAAAACAAAAACGTTACAAACAGACCTTTTAATGGAAAAAAAACCACGATTGGAGTGGTGAGTCTATTCATTGGAGCATCAGGCTGAGAAGTCAAGGATAGATAGGTTTGTGTTCTAACCCATGTGTACACACATGCTTACGAATATTTTACATGTAAACATATGATAAACACAAGCTCCTCCTTCCAACTGGAACCCATCATCACATGGACTGTTCTAGAATTCTTCTTGCTTACCTGCCACCTTGGTCTCCTCGATGAAAGCTTGGGTAGTGCCAACACTACTTATTCATTTCATTTTTAAGTACAGGTTTTATATTTACTATGAGTGTTGAAGAGTCGGCTGCCAAGATGAGGTTGGATGTGGACAGAGTTCGTTGTGGGAGGCATGTGGGGAGGAAAGGGGGGAGGGGACCAGGGAGGATAGGGAGGGTTTTCCCAACAAGATGCCAAGTTTCCAGGTGTGGAAGGAGGAGGGGAAAGGAGGGTGGGGGAGGACGAAAGGATAGAAGGAAGGGAAGGTGAGAAAGGGAGGCTGGAAGGGGCATCATGGCTGTAGCTCTGAAGAAGCCTCAGCTTCAGCGAGAAGACAGCTCCCAGTAAGCAAAGACTGATCTCAGACACCTCATCTTTCAAACTGTGAGCCAACGTGGTCCTTAACTGAGAAACGAAATCCTAGACACACGTAAGTGTTTCCAGGTAAATGCTGTGATGTCTGGAGATCACAGGCGCTTACTACAGAAGCTCTGCTCTGAACATGGAAATTCATCACCCTCTTTATTAGTGTGAGGTAGAAAATTGACATGATGAGTAGTTTTAAGTGCAACCAACTCATTATTATTGATTATTAGTGAATCTACTGGGCACAGCCTGCCACAATCTCTATATATATTATAACACTTAGACTAAGTAACCACAGAACTAACTACATTGAGAGTTAGAGGTAAAATACCATTGCTTCCCTGGTTACAACACAAGGCCAGTAAGATCTATCTATCTATCTGACTTATCAATCATGTATTTTATATGTCAACTTGGATTCATATTTTTGTTTTTAGTTTTTAAAGATCTCTTGTTTTTTAACCATGTGTAGGTGTATGAGTGCTGGTGCAGACAGACAGATAGATATATATATGTCTGTCTGTCATCTGTCTAGCTTATTATTATTGTCCCTAAAGGATTATTTTAATTTTTTAATTAGGTGTCTGTGTATATGTATTCATGAGTGCAGTGCCTGCAGTGGCCAGAAGGGGCATCTGATTCACTGGAGCTGGAGTTACAGGCAGTTGTGAGCAGCCTGATGTGTGTGTGTGCTGAGAACCAAAGTCAGGTCCTCTGCAAGAGCAGGGGGTGCTCTGAGCCCCTGAGCCATCCTCCAGTCACCAAAGTAGCTACTAGTAACCTTAATGTGCACGTTATTCAATTGCTCATTTGGACTTGAAACAGTAGTTTCTTCAAAAGCCTGTGTAATCATATCACCCTTTTCCACTATATCCCTATGTCCCACTCATAACTACTTTTATTGAATATATTATATTTCCAATGTGTTGTGAGGTGCCATGTATCATGAGGATATCTCAAATTTCCAAAAAAATTATGAATGTATTAATTTGTTCATATTATGCCTCTAATTTATTGTTAATGTGATAAAGTGTATTAATTGACTTTTTGTAATTTATTTATTTTTATATCAATCACAGGTTAGGTACTTTGCATCCCAGGCATAGCCCCTTCCCTCATTCCCTCTCACCCTCCCCAACCCTCCCTCACTAGGGTCTTTAGTCCTACACCGAGCTATCCTGGGTCCCATCTGCACAGGGGTTCCAGGACACATCCACACGTGGTCCTTGGTTGTAGAAACCGTCTCATACAAGACCCCTGTGCCCTGCTCAGTTTAGTCATTGTGGAGCTCATGTTCTCTCCAAGTTTCACCAACCTCCTCCATTTCTATCATCACTTCTTGCCCTCTGCCAAAGGCTTGATCACGAGTCTTAATATCTGCTCTGATACATCT
>CM053744.1:47682268-47734430 GCA_028658305.1 Pachyuromys duprasi
TTTCAGATGCTCAGCAGTTTTCATTTGAAGGAACACATCAGTGTTTGATTGTCCATCTACTTGTTGATGGTCATTAGGTTTCCTGAAGTTTTATATCATTATCAACATCATCATCATGGTTATCATAACTACACAAACACACACACATATGCATGCATTAATGTAACATTTAAGTCTAGGTCTTTATAGAAACCACAGATCTCTGTTTTGGGGAGAAAATTTGCACATGCAAAAGTAGAACATAAAAACCACATGGCCGACATTTTATATCTGTGAATATATATGTATGTACATATTCTTATATGTGTGTAATAACAATTAGTAAAAAAAAGGGGGGGGAGCAGTGAATTTGAAGGAGAGCAGGAAAGGATACATGGGAGAGTTTGGAGAGAGAAAAAGAAGGGAGAAATTAATAAAATTATATCTCAAAAATTTGGAAAATAACAATAGCAACAACAAATGCCCCAAACAACAAAAATCCCCATATAGTTTGAAAACATTTCTTCCTTGAATGTGGCTGATTGTTCCAGTTCTACTTTCTTAACATTGTCATTCAACAAATATGTGTTAAGTTTTATAAATTTCAATTTACCTTAAAAAACACTTTCCTGAGGGCGAGAGAAGTGGCTCAGCAGTTAAGAGCACCTGCTGCTCTTGCAGAAGATCTGAATTGTTTCCCATCATCCACCACCAAAGGCTCACACCTACCTGTAACCCCATTTTCAGAGGCCCAGACTCACACCTACCTATAGCTCCATTTTCAGAGGCCCTGACGCCCTCTTCAGGATGGTGTAGGCACCCACGCTCATACATGTGCATACCCCAAAACACGTACACATAACTGAAATTAGAAATAAAATCCTTAAAAACACGTTCCTTTTGGTGTAATTTTTACTCTGTTATACATAAGAAATTTTAGTTACCTTTAAGACCAAAAAGCTCTCTTCCATTTTCCCTTTTGAGAAGTTTTATAATTGAATGTTTTTATTTACATACACTGTTTTTGGTTAATTTTATACAATGTGAGGCACATTTAAGTGTGTGTGTATAGTTTTGTTTTTGCACATAGATATGAAGTTGTACTAGCTCCATTTACTCAAAATATCACATTTTAAAATCTGAACTGCCTCTTTTATTTTTATTTTTTATTTTTTGCATTTGTCAAAAGTAATATACCTGGGTCTGAATTCTCTCTTTCTCTTGACTGATTTTTAATGTCATGTGGTATCCCTTGCTGAAACTGTAATAATAAAAAAGCTTCCAACTGCGATTACTGGATTGCTTATTTTTCCTTCATAGCTGTCATTTCTTGCTTCATGTGTTTTGAATTTGTTAGATGCATAAAAATTTTAATTGGTATTACCTTTTAGATGATCAGACTTTTATTACTGTGAAATGTGTCTCCTAACTCTCTTCCATTTTTACCTTATCAGCTTCCTCTGATAACAGTGTTTTCAGCTAGCTGACCAGTCTTCCTGCCGCATCCTGTTTCCCATCTTCCCCTGTGCAGCCTGTCAGAAACCACCAGGTTCCTTTCTTAAGGAAACCATGCATTTAGATTTTTAAAAATCCAATCTGGAAATTTGTGCTTTCAAGTTAGAGCCTCTATCCACTGACATTTAATTAATCACTGTTAGGCTTTTGGTGTTGTGTCGTGTCAAGTCTTCCGGATTCCTGCTTTCCCCTCTCATCACAGCACCCTCCTCTATGGAATGTTTTTGCTAGCAGTTGTTTGTTTAGTGACTTCAATAGACTAGGTTTCCTGAGGCCTTCCCATCCTTGTTCCATAGGTCCTTTCCCCTTTATGTCCTAATTTTGGAGCTGTCCTTGTTGTCTTTATAGCCCCTTCATTTCCTTTCCAGCTCCTGTTTTCATGAACTTTCAGTAATAACTTTTCCTGTGGCAAGCTTGCATTATGTTACATGACCTCTGTTAAATCTTCTGTAACATGTTTATAAATATTTTAGTTACACTTACACCAACACATCCGATCTGCATTTCCTATGTGTCTGTGGGTGTGAAGGGTGCTGATTTGGAATGGTACACCCAATAGATGGGACCTGTGCTCTCTTGAGATTCACATATTTATAGGTATAAACGCATGCATAAGGAATTGATGTAGCCATATGTGGAAATTATCACTGCTCTTATGTAAACAGCAAACTAAAGGAATGGCTTTGGCGGTAGAAGAGCAAAGTGCTTCTGAACTGTGATACACGGGCTGCCAGTGTGGCCAGTGGCAAGGAGCTGATATGCTACTCTTGAACCATGATGCCAGTAAAGAACCCTACATTACTTCAGTTTTATCACTATAATAGAATACCTGAGATGGGATAGCTTTAAAAAGAAAAGCTCACAGTTATTTGACTTCTCAGCTCTGGAGCTCAGAGAGCATGGTGCTGACCTTGCCCAGCTCTGATGAGGGTTCTGGCTCTGTCTCACGGCAGGAGCATGAGTGTGAGATACACTTACATTTCCAGATAAAAGCCCTGGGGTCTGGGTGCGGCTGGGCTCTTATTTTTGCAGTAACTCTCTTATGAGTACTGCTAAGGGGTTGTAGAAGGACTGCCTGAGTTTCTTCCAAGACTAGCACTATCAAGTGTCCCAAGGACTAGCCTCTTAAAGGATTTACCCCACCTCCCAATGCTACCATACTCTAGACCCTGAAGTTGTACTCTGAAGTCTTGATAACGTGATTTTATTTTTGCTTATGGCAGAATACAGTTCCTATTTTTAAAGCCAACTCTATCTCCTTTTAAAATATACCAATTTGTTGACATTAAAAAATTAAATTTCAAAGTAAATATTCAGATTATTGGATTGAGAGAAAACCAAAACTAATAGCTTTAATGTTTAACTTGGATTGGCTCATATTGGATGTTTTATTCCAGACATAGGGAGGCACACAGACTGAGCTTCAGTTTCCTCTTGCCTGTAGGTGCTGGAACTTTGGAATAATGAAAAGAGTTCATTTTTTAAACCATATTTCCACAAGTATGGTTGGACACTTGCCTCTGAGGCCTGGTGAAAAGTTAGATTCTGTTTGCTTATTTTTGAACCCAAGTTTTGTCACAGCCAAGCACCATCCATGGTCTTCAATCTTGTCAGGTTGTGACAGGATATGGTAGCTGTAGGAAATTACAGAACCCAATCCTGACCTTAGCCTTAAAATAAACATGATAGTAAGAAGAAGAAGAAAGCATCCTTCTTTCAGGTGTGAAAATATATAGAGAGAAAGAGCACAGAGCACATGTTACTGTTCTAGGCTTGATGTTAACAGGAACAGACATAAAAAAGGCACCCACCAGGAGAACTTTCTGGAAGTTTATAGATTGTTCCTTAAAGACAGAAAAGAGAAGTAGAGATGAGTTCATCTGGACACGAAGAATTTTTCTTATGCACTAGACTTCGCAGGAACCATTGTAACTGTCACAGACGCATGGCACACCATAATTAGGTACAGGTCTTTATGAGGTGGTGGCTCAGCTCATGCCGCCTAGATTGTGAATCTAGACTTCTTAGAATGAATGCCCTATAGTGTGAATATATATTCTTCACAGGATGAATACATACTGTCTTAATGCCCACCGGAGCAGAGAGCTGAAGTGAGAGAAGCATTCATCTTCTCCGAAAGTAATGAAACCTGAAATACGGGAAGTAAAAAGAGAATCCTCAGCAAAATAAATACATATTTAAAAACAAATGAAAACATTTATGTCCAGATAAAAGTGCGCTATTCAGTCTGTTTTCCCTCCCTTTCACTTCTTGTTTTGTCACACTCAGTCAGCAGCACCCTTTTCATTTGATTGTAAAATGAAATACCCATCTCAGGATGCTAATGTATAAAGAGATGTGTGTCTTTATATACTCATGCATAAGTGTGCTCTGTGAATAAAACAAGTGAACAATGTGCAGGTAATAGCCTGGGAAGGACACTGTTTCCTGGCATCTACAGTTTCATTAACAGATGGGTACTATGTTTCTCAATTAAAGCATGGCTTGTGGGTTTGCAAACAAGTCCTGCTGCATTTCCAAATGTAAAATGATCAGCAACTCTGTAACAATGAAATAAACATAACTCACACCTACATACATGTATCATTTTCTCCTCTTAAGTAGACTTACTTTTGTAAATTTTCTTTTTAAATTTTATATTTGTTCATTTGTTTTACATCCCATGGACGTGCCCTCCCTCCCCTCCTCCCCGTGTTCCCACTTCCCCTCTTTTCTCCCTCTCCTCTCTCTTTCCAACCAGAAAAGGGGAGCTCCCCTCCCCCCATATTAACCTTTCCCAGCACATCAGGTCACATCAAGGCTGAGAATATCTTTCTCCCCTGAGGCCAGGCAAGACAGCCCTGCCAGGGGGCAGTGATCCAAAAGCAGGCAATAGGGTCCATGTTAGAAACAGCCCCTCCTCCATTAGCCAGGCAACCCACATAAAGATCAAGCCACTGTTGGCTACATGTGTTCCAGGGGCCTAGGTCCAGGACCATGCATGCTCCTTGGTTGATGTCTCAGTCTCTGAAAGCCCCTGTGTGATGTGGGTTAGTTGTCTTGGTTGGTCTTCTTATCTGCTTCCTGTCCGTTCCAGTCCTTCCATTTTACCCCCAACACTTCTGCAGGAGCCTCAGAATTCTGCCCCAGGCTTGGCTGCAAATCCCAGCATCTGTCTTGATCTGCTGTTGGCTGGAGCTTCCCAGATGACAGTCAAGTTAGGCTCCTATCTGAAAGCATAGCAGAGCATCATTATTAGAGTCAGGGGCTGGCCCTCTACTGTGGGCTGGGTCTCAGGTTGGGCCAGTTATTGTCTGGACCTTCCCTCCTTTGTTCTCTCATTTCCCTACATTTCCTGTAGGCAGGGCAATCTTTGGTTCACAGGTGTTGTTGGTGGGTTGTTGATCCCCACCTTCCACTAGTCCTGCCTGGCTAGGAGGTGGTCCCTTCAGTCTTCATGTCCCTCCCCAACACCACCATTAGGAGTCTCAGCTGGAGTCACACCCATATTCTCCCAGAAGCCTACCCTGCAGCAAGCCTCCAGCTTGACAAAGATATGTTCGCCTCAGTTTCCCTTCTTGTTCCCAGCCCTCTCACCTCCACCCCCTCTTCTTCCCACATCTGATCCTCACTCTTTTTTCCCTCCCTGTTCCTTTCCTGCCCAGTTCCCTCTCATCATCCACTGCTGCTGTCTATTCTATTTCCCCTTCTGAGTGACATTTGGCACCCTTCCTTGGGCCCTTCTTGTTACTTAGCTTTGTTGGGGCTGTGGATTGTAGTATGATTATCTGTACTATAGTCCTAATATTCACTTATAAGTTAGTACATACTATGTGCTTCTTTCTGCTTCTTGGTTACCTCACTCAGGATGATCTTTTCTAGTCCCATCCATTTGCCTGAAAATTTCATGATTTCTTTGCTTTCAATAGCTGAGTAGTATTCCATTATGTAAATGAACCACAATTTCTGTGCCCATTCTTCTGTTGAGGGACATCTAGATTGTTTCCAGTTTCTGGTTATTATGTATAAAGGTGCTTTGAACACAGTTGAGCAAAAGTCCTTGTTGTGTGGTGGAGCATCTTTTGGGTATATGCCCAGGAGTGGTATATGCCTCAAGTGGATCTTGAGGTAGTGCTATTCCCAATTTTCTGAGAAAGAGCCAGATTGATTTCCAGGGAGGTTGTACAAGTTTGCATTCCCACCAGCAATGGAGGTGGGTTCCCCTTTCTCTATATCATCTCCAGCATGCATTGTCACTTGTGTTTTAGATCTTGGCCACTCTGTCTTGTGTAAGGTAAAATTTTAGAGTTGTTTTTATTTGCATTTCTCTGATAGCTAAGGACATTGAGCATTCTTTAAGTGTTTCTCAGCCATTTGATATTTTTCTGTTGTGAATTCTTGGTTTAGTGCTATACCCAATTTTTAAATTGGATTATTTGAGTTGTGATATTTAATTTCTTAAGTTCTTTGTATATTTTAGATATTAGCCCTCTGTGTGATGTAGGGTTGGTGAAGATCTTTTCCCAATCTGTTGGCTGCTGTTTGTTCTATTGACAGTGTCCTTTGACATACAGAAGCCTCTCAGTTTCACGAGGTCCTGTTTATTAATTGTTGATCTCAGAGCCTGTGCTGTTGGTGTTCTGTTCAGGAAATTGTCTCCTATGCCAATGAGTTCCAGACTTTTCCCCACTTTGTCTTCTAGTAGGTTTAGAGTCCTGCTTTTATATTAAGATCATTGATCTACTTGGACTTTTTTGTACATGGTGATAAGTATAGGTCTATTTGAATTTTTCTATGCAGACATCCAATTAGACCAGTACCATTTGTTGAAGATGCTTTCTTTTCTCCATTGTATATTTTTGGCATTTTTGTCAAAAATCAAGTGCCTTTAGGAGTATAGGTTTATTTCTGGGTCTTCAATTTGGTTCTATTGATCAACCTGTTTGCTTCTATGCCAATACCATGCGATTTTCATTATACTATTGCTCTATAACATAGCTTGAGATCAGGTATGTTGATACCACCAGAAGTTCTTTTATTGTACAGAAATGTTTTGGCTATTCTGGGTCTTTTATTTTTCCCTATGAAGTTAATGGCTGCTCTTTCTAGATCTGTAAAGAACTGCATTGGAATTTTGATGGGAATTGTGTTGAATCTGTAGAATGGCAGGATGGCCATTTTTACTATGCTAATCCTACTGAGCAAAAACTACAAAATTCTCATACACTGCCCTGACCTTACATATGCACAACCCTTCTTACTACCAACATCTCATACCAGTGTGGTACATGTGTAACTACTGAGGGACAAACACTGAAGCATCACTGCTTCCCCAGGTGTCCAGTATGCATCAGACTTTATTCATGGTGTTATATGTTCTATATGTATTAACAGATAATATGCATCCAGCATAGTTTTGCTGTCTTAGCAGTCATCTGTGCCTTGCTTGTTATCATTACTTCTTCCATTGTCTCTGGCCTCTTACTATTTTCACACTTTTGCTTTTTCTAGGATGTCTCATAGTTGGGAGCACGTAGTCTGTAGCTCTTTTACGTTTTCTGATTCATGTGGTAATCTGCATGTCAGATACCTCCACATCTTTTATAGCTTGCTTTTTTTCAGTGCCTTTGGTGGTTTGAGAGAGAACATCTCATATAGGCTTAGATAGTTGGATAATTGGTCCCTAGTTGGTTGCACTGTTTGGGAAGGTAGATGATGTGGCCTTGCTAGAGAAGATGTGTCATTAGGGGTAAGCTTAGGGGGTTTATAGTGTTGCCCCACACCATGTTTTCCTTGTTTCATGCCTGCATTTGAAGATGTGAGTTCTCAGTTTCCTGTTACTGAAGTTATGCCTTTTCACCAGGATGTACTCATCCCTATGGAACCATAAGCCCAAATAAACTCTTTCTTTTATAAGTTGACTTTGTTGTGGTGTTTTATCACAGTGACAGAAAAGAAACAAAGACAGCATGCAATTATACTCCACTGTTTGTACCTAGCAAAGTTTCTCCAACCATTCATTGGGTCCTTTTGAGTTTTGGCAACTATGAACAAAACTGACATAGACACTAACATACAGGTTTTGAGTGGACTTGTTTTCAGACCATGACTGTTGGATCATATAGTAAGAGTATCCTTAACTAGGAAGAAACCACCAAACTGTCTTCCAGGGTGGCAATGAAGTTTCATGTTCTCACCAGCAATGAGAAGTCCTCTTGCCCCACAACCTTAAAAGCATTTGGGGTTGTTAATTTTCTGGATTTTAATCATTTAAATTTGTGGGTAGTGGGTAATTTTCCTAAAAACAATATGATGTACTTATCTTAAAAATTCAACCTACATGGTGTATATGTGTCTGTGCATGCTATGTTATGCATATAGAAGTCAGAGGACAACTTTTGAGAGTTGGTTCTTTCCTTCCACCATGTATTTTCTAGGGACCAAAGTCAGGTTATTAGGCTTGGTGGCAAGTCCCTTTCCTTGCTGAGCCACCTTGCCTGTCCAGATGAGCTTTTTGTGTGTGTATTTTTCTTCCATAGAGTCCTGAATTCATGCCTCTGGAATGTTGGGTTTAAAGATCTACACCACAACACTAGCTTGTAATTTTCTTTCTGAGTTATCTGTTTTCTCTTGGTTCACTTTTTTGTGTTTGTGTAGGTAAACATTTGTGTGTGCTTATGTGTACAGGTGTGTGTATACATGTATATGGAAGCCAGAGGTCAACTTCCAATGTTGTTCACACTGTTTTCATTTTTTTACATGTATGTGTATAAGCATGGTCACATGTGAGTGTTTGCGTGTGTAGATGTATGTGGAAGCCAGAGATCAACTTCAAATGTTGTTCTTCTTGTTTTTGTTTGCATGTGGTGTATGTATGAGCATGTTCCCATGTATGTCCGTGCATTTGGAGGCATGAAATTAATGTTTGTCTTCCTCGTGCGTTCTCTATTTTATTTCTTGAGGCAAGTGTCTTGCTGAACCTAGAGCTTGCCAGTTCCAGCAGTCTAGCTATCTAGATTGCCCTGCTGGCCCCAGGCAGTCCACGTTTGCATTTCCTGGGTGCTAGAATTATAGGTGGTGACCATTCCTCCCCCAATTCAACTTTGATTCTGGGGATCCAAACCCTAGTCCCTCACTTGGGTGGCAAATGCTTTATTCACTGAACATCTCCTCAGCTCACCATCTGCTGTTTGAGGAAGGGTCTTTCTATGGGGATCAAGGCTTGCCAATTAGGTGTCAGTTGGTCAGAGAGCCCCAGAGACTCTCCTGCCTCAGAGCTGGGATTACAAGCAAGCAGTACCATGCTGGAGTCCAAACTCAGATCTTAATGTTTGAGTAGCAAGCTCTTTACTGACGGAGCCATCTTCCTAGCCTTTTCCACACATTTTAAATCGTGTCTTTGACTGTATATATTGGACAACAGTTGTTTATCAAACACATCTTTTACAATTACATTTCCCTGTCTGTGGCTTCTGTTACTATTTTATTGACATTGTCTTTTGAAGAGCAGAAGATTTTAAATGTTAATGAATCCAAGCTTACTACTTATTGTTTTAACAGATTATGCCCTTGGTATCGTATCTAAAAAGTCATTGCCATACCTGAAGTCACCTGAATATTCTTAGTTATTTGGGGGAATTTTATACATCTATAGTTTTGCATCTAGGTCTATGATCCATTTTAAGCTAATTTTTATGATGCATCGAGAGATTCCAACTTCACTCTCCACCTCTTCTTCTCCTTCCCCCTCCCTCTCTTTTCTTTCTCTTTTTCTTCCTCCTCCTCTTCTTATTCCTCCTCCTGTCCAGTTGTTGTAGCATCATTTGCTGAGACTCAAGCTACTTTTTGCCACTCTATCTATCATCCTGGTTTCTTTGACAAAGATCAACAGACTGTGTTTATTTGGATCTTTTCCTATCTTGTTCCATCAATGCATTTGTCTCCTCTTTTACCAAGGTCACATTGCTTTGATTACAACAACTTTTAAAGTCAGTATCAGTCATCTATTTTATTTTTCTTCAGCATCACATTTATTATTCTGGGTCTTTTGCTATTTTATAAAAATTTGAGAACGTACTTATCTTTGGGTGGTTGTGGCACATGCCTTTAATCCCGGTACTCAGGAGGCAGAAGCAGGTGGACCTCTGAGTTTGTGGTTAGCCTGGTCTACTGAGAGAGTTCCAGGATAGCTGCACAGAAAAACTCTGTCTCAAAAAACTGAAAATAAAAATGGGCTTGTGAATATGCACAAAAACTTGGTGGAATTCTGGTTTGGCAAAATGTATAAGTTTTTAATTGCTTGCATGAAAATTCAAGTAAAGATCAAGTATTGTGAGTTATTTATGTATCTGTCAAGTCTCTTTTTAGTCTACATCCTGCACCCATGTGTCTCTTTTCCAAGCAGTTAGGTTAGAGAAGGAGCTAGGCATGTATACGACGGAGGTTTTCACTTGAATGGTGCACCTATGGGTCCATGAGAGGGCATAAAGAAAGGCTTTCAAGGAAGAGTTGGAGGACAATAGAATACAAGTGATACAAAGAGGGGACACTGGCTGTGGAACAGTGTAAGGAAGCATGGGAACAGGGAGGGTCAAGTTAATTAACAGCAAGCTAAATGTGTATGAGAATGCTACAACATTCCTACTACTTCATATGCTAATTAAACTAATACAAAATGTGTGCTGTGAAAAAGTGAATTTTATTTCAGAAACACTAAGTTAATTTGATATTTTAAATTACTAAATACAATTAAAATATTAACAGAACAAATAGAAATGTTAATTGTATTTACTTCAACAAATAAATAAAATTATTTAAGAATCTACACATACTATCAAGATAGAATCTCAGCATACTATCAATGGAAGAAGGCTTCTTTAGTGTGATATAGGTACAGAATCCCAAGTACTTAAGAATGTTCAAACAAAAAGAATAAAATAGAGGAGTCTGTTGTCATATTAACTCCTCATGGTAAAGAAAGTGTCAGTTCAATTGGGACAAACAATAAAGTCAAGGGAGGGGAAACTGTCGCTGCTCACTGAAAATATGAACGTGTGTATCAAAGTCCAAACACAGAAAACTATAACACACTCATATTTCACTATACTTAAAACTAATATAAAATTGCTTCATATGATATTTTACCTATATGTATAGAAGACAAGGAAACACCTTTGCCAAGATCCATACATGTCTTTAAAACTATTAGAAAACATATGCATTTTCACTTTCAGCTCAAAATCACACAGAGCTATGCACTCTCTGCCTATTTTAGATAATTTAGTAATTCATTTCACAGACTGAAGAACAAACTTTACCTTTTCTTTCTGGTGACCCCATCAGATTTTATGTTTACCAGAAGTGACCTGCCATAGACAGAGGTGGAAATGAGGGAAATTAGTGCAATGTGGTGTAGGGGTAAAAGAACAAAATAACATTTTCTCTATCTTCAAGAACCATGCTTGCTTCTGGAATTAAACCCAGCAGGTAGGAGGATTCTAAACAGACTTCAAATTGTTGAACATCTGCTCACCCCAGAACAGTCTGAAACAGGGAGTGTTTACAATGCTGAAATTCATACAGCCTCTTTGGAATTATTACACAATTAAATCTTTTTTTTTGAAATGTGTCTTAAACTGACTCCTAAATATTTTTATTTTCAGTTCATACAATACTATAAAACTGACCCCCACCACACGCAGTTCTTTTGGCATGCTAAAAATAGTTGGGCATATATTCCTAATTTGACTTAGGTCTCTTCTTTAACTTTCCTAAAATGAAATTTAAAGTTAATAAACTCAAGGCTAAATTCTATGTAAATGAGGTGGATATGTAGATCTCAATTATTAGCTGAAGTCGCTTGGTCTTCTTTTATGGTCGTGTGATGCCAACATGACCAGTTAACTGTAGGCAAGAAAGGACTTGGTTCACTTCTGGGCAATGAAAAATACTTGGGAATCTGTTCTACTTATAACACAATAGCTAACAGAGGAGAAAGAGTCATTGCTTTGTCTTAGCTTTTCTTGTCACTGTGACAAAATGCCTGACCACACCAGCGGAGGGGAGGAAAGGTTTATTTTGGTTCATAGTCTCAGAGGACAAGTCCTATCATGGCTCATAGGGAAATTCTGGCAGTGTCTTAATCTGGGAATGGGAACTCATCGCTGTTGCTTCGTATCTGTTGGTGGATTGGGGAAGAGAGACAGGATTGGAAGTAACTCTCAAGGTTGCTACATCCACCAGCTAGGGCCTGCACCCTAAATGTTCCAGAACCTCCCCAAATCCCATGGACCAAGTATTCCAACCCATGAGCCGTGGCATTTAACCTTTAAATGGCAATGTGTCTCTAGGGCTGGAACTATAACAGCAAATTCAAATATCCATGCTTCATGGATAGATACGGCACCTTCTGATTTGCCAAGTTCCAGCACACACATGTGTAATGTGTAGATAACTTACCCCAGAGAATTGAAACACAGGGAGGAACAGGAATGTTCACACTTCACAGCAGACATTATGGTCTCAGTTCATCTGTGTGGAAGTCATATGCCACATGTCTGTTCAGAATCAGTCATCTTCCTGGCCACAGACCACATGTGTTGCCTACATGACATCCTGAAAGAGACAGAAGTGAGTGACAGTGGTTTGGAAGGTGACAGGTTGGGGTTGGGAGCAGGAGAATGTCACTGTTTAGGAATGCCATCGGGACTGTTTCTTCTGGGGTGATTTCCTTGCTTGATCCTGTTAGTGACATTTCTGTGAACCTATACACACCGCATTCAAAGACCTGCAGACAGTTGTCCAAAAAAAGCTCATCTTATGATACAACAATTAAAAAAAAAAAAGAAAGGAAAAAATTATCTTTGAAGGAACCCCCCCCCCCCCCCAGTGCCATTATCTGTAGCAAGGCTCTGTGGCTGACCTCCACATCCACACCCACACAATCCCTTTAAGTGAAAAGTTTTCCAAGCACAGGCTTTTGATGTTGTTCTGTGTTTTAAACAGAATGATTTAAAAGCATGTTAAGGTAATTATCCATAGTTGATGTAGAAGGAGGAGAAAAAAGCTGCGTTCTAGAAAAGCTTTTACACAACATTTAAAGCAATAAGCAGCATTGGGAACAGAGATTTTATTTTCTTAAGATGACCCCTCCCCCAAATGGTGCTTTTGTTGATGCCTCTATGAGATTGTGAGGAAAGCAATACTTTAAGAAATCTTTGCTTTAATGTAAAATTGATTTGAGATTCCCTTTTCGCCTCCCTTTTCTAATCCCAGTAATGGAAAGAAACATGTCCATATCAGTGTGCAGTGAGCTGCAGAACAATGAGGAACCCTGTTTTTGATTGCATAGCAATTTAGCGAAGGAAGCTTGAGATTGGTTTGACTACTGTTTATTGTATTGTGTCCCTTCTATTCCTGTGACTTCATGCTTACTTGAGAGTTATGAGTTGTCAGTCAACAGGAAAAAAAGAGAGAAGGTAAAACAGAAGTGTAATTCAAAGGTTTGAACAGGAGAGGAAAACCAGAGGCTTATTAAATTTGAAAGGTTATGTCCTTGAATAATTTATTCATAAAATTTAATTTGCTTAAGAATTTTTATGGCAAAACTGCATGCTGGCTGTAAAGCCTGAAATAAAAGCAACGAGCTGAGCTGTCGTGGAACTGGCTTCTCCAGCAGTGGTTTCTTCTTTCTCCTCCTGTTCTAACTGTTTTTAAATCTGACCTTTTATTTCCATGCAGCCAGAAGAAAGTAATTTACTTTCCTAGAAGATGACTACATGCTTCAGTGTTTCATTTTATGTAAATGTATTTCGGTGATGTGAATGATGTGAGTTCCCTTTCATGAAAGCAATCAGTTTCCATGCTAGATGTGGACACACATCGACTTTGTGGGGAGACTGTTCATTTGAAATGACTTCAGAACCAGAGGCAGAGGAACTGTAATGTAGGCTGTGCACACCACAGGTGGCCTGGCCCTTCCTGACCTGTGCTTTTCACAGCGAGTGTCCAGGGCTGTTACCTGGGTTACTTAGTGCCGTTCCTTCTATCTGCAGTGTGGAGAACTGAACCTGTCATTGTATTTGTGTGTGAAATGTGTGTGTGTGCTCATGCATGCACGTGTGTGTGTGCGCGCGTGCGTGCGCGCATGAGTGTGCATGTGTATGTGTTCTGTGACAGGATTTCTAGCATCCCAGGCTGACCTCAAACTTGCTATGTAGCCAAGTATGACTTCCCAAGTGCTGGGATTATAAGCATGTGGCACCACGGCAGGTTTAGAATTGAATCTTTTATGTAATTCTGAACACCAATGAGAGTATCCTCACCCTGTAATCCCTTCACTCAGCAGGACTTCTTTCATTCGTTTAGTAAACTATTTTTGTGGACACATTGAATAACCTGTGGGGGAGCACTGCTTTCACATTTATTTAAAATTGTAACTATTGCAGCTTCTTCTCAATGCTAAATGCTTCTGAAAATAATAAAAAGAAAGTAAGGACATATGGTGTTCCAGGAAATCAAGTTCTTAGATGTATATGTCACTGGATGATAATTTGTGACAGGAGCGCACAGCTGACATATGTGAGAAGAAATTTATCAGGTAAAATTGAAACCCCATTGATGAGTGACAGAATCTCGTGGTCCCTCTCTTTTTCTAGAGAATGGAGACGGGGGCAACTGAGACTAAAATGTCCAGACTTCTAATCGTGGTATCAATAGTTGACTAATTTTATTAGTCTACACATCACAGAAATATTTGTATACCTGTATTTTCATCAGTGTTCATAATAGCAAAGAGGAGAGGGGTGTCCATCAACAGGTGAATGGATAAAGAAAATGTGGATACTTTTAGCCATGAAGACAAATGGAGTGATGTCACTGGCAGGGAAATGGGTAGAACTGGTGTGGTGGTTGTATGAGTCCTGTCCCCACAGGTTCGTGTATCTGAACATTTGGTATCTAGTTAGTGATGCTAGTGGTAAGGTTATGGAGTCTTTAAAGAGATGAAATCATGTGGAAATAGTATGTCATGAGGTGGGTGGGTTTTGATACTTCATAGCCTGAACCCACTTCCTATTCTTTCTCTCTGCTTCCTATGTATAGAGGAAATGTGATCTTCTGCTTTTCCACTGCTAGACTGGCCTCACAGTTCTACTGCCTTGCCTTCTCCACCAAGCTGGACTCATGCCCCTGGAATTGTAAGCTGATGGTCCTTTCCTCCCCTAAGTGACCTTTGGCCATGGTATATTATCACAGCAACAGGAAAGTAACTAATGCACCTGGAGGTCATTGTGTTAAGTGAAATAAGCTAGACTCAGAAAGATACATGTCATGTTTCTTTTATACCCCTAGTATAGATAAAGTATGTTGCATGAAAGTAGAAGGGAGACTATGTAAGAAAGGCTGGGGCTAGAGGAAGAAGGTGAAACAAGAAAGAATGATGGACAGAACAAAGACAATTATATCTTCTCTCATAGGCAGAACTGGAATTACAGGTATTCGACATTATATATATATATATATATATATATATATATATATGAAATATATATATTATATGTATATAATAGATATATGAAATCAGAAGAGGAACTATTTGGGAGGAGGACAAAGAGGTAAGAAAGATAAGGATAGCAGTTGGAAAATAGAAAAAAAGTACAATAATACGTATCTATGAATATAGCATAGGAAAGACCATCATTATGTTTTTCAAAAAAAGTGTATAACAAGTGAAAGTGTTTAACAACACTAAGATTGTATGGTATGGAACATGTCTAATACCTGTCTCTAATCACCCAAACATTTATTATATTTGAGAACAAAGGGGTGGCAAGATTTTGCTGTCTGGAAGTGTTGTAAGTCTGGTGCATGCTGGGCTGGCTCTTTCACCAGATACCTCTCTACTTCCGGGGTACAAAATGGAAACAAGGGTCTAGAGAGATGGCTCAGCGGTTGAGAGCAGAGTAACATCAGCTCCAGGAGATCTGACGACATCTTTTGGCCTTCAAGGTACTTGCACATGCATAGTGCACATAGGTACACACACATTTCCATTGATTTTTGCCTTTTGATGTGAACTAATTCTTTCCCTTCCCTAGAAGATAAGTAAATATAGCCCAGAGCTATTAGACTTTTGCCGGTTGTTTAAATGTAGACATTCAAGAACGTAAAACACATCCCCAATGATTACATTATTTTTGAGAGATAGAACAATGACATGATTGGTATTTTTTCACCAAAATGTATTTTTTTCAAATATTTGAGATATGTGTATGTGTAACCAAATCTTGACTACCCTTTTGATGAAACAAAACCCCAAAGGTTTATCTCTTGATATCAAGATTTGAATTCAAATTCCTTCATGTATAATAAGTGCTTACTTGAGAGGAGAGAAGGAATTTAAAGATAAGTAGGATTTTCTTCCAAATTGATGTTGAAAATCAGTGTAGAATGATGAGGAATGGAAAATATGTATTAAATTATAGTGAGGACAGAGAAGTGCAGCAGGCCCATCCAGAAATAATGTTATTCAAATATGGCTTTTGTTAGAAGTGGTGCCATACAGGTTGAATTATTTGATATATTAGAGGAATACTTTTCTCACAGTAGGATTAGCTCATAATAATTTCCTATATTAGTAATTAAAATGGAACAAAACAAATTGTATGCACTTAAAACGCCCTAGCATAGTTCTTGACTTATAAAAAACATATGATAAAAATTAATAATGTTTTTGGCTTTTGCTATTTAAAAACATACTTCTCAAAATGTTACCCCATCGCAACTTTTATTTTTTAGTGGCTATGTAGAGGCCAACATGTGATAATAAATGACATCAGTGTGTTGGGAGAATATCTTGTGTCTACATGGAAGCATCACCTATTAATAAAAATCTAATGGTCTATAGCTGAGGCAGGAAGTAAGAGATGAGACATCTGGCAGGCAGAAAGGATTCTGGGATAGAGCCAGGTGGGAGAGATTTACCGGAGAATATGTGAAGCACATAGACCTGAGAAAATATGAAGAACACAGTAACCAGCCATGTGGCAGAATGTAGTATAAACAGCTTATTTTAAGTTATGAGCTAGTCAGAGAAAAGCCTAGCTCTATGGCCTAGGTATTTGTAAAACTATTTTGAGTCTCATAAGTCATTATTCCATGAGGTTGTGTTGGGAGGAAAAAACACCACAACATTAGAGCTATTTTGGCTAAAGAGGATTTGCAGTTTGGTATTTGTGGTCCTGGACTCTTCTGTCTGCTCCCTGCTGTCCCCATCCCCCAAAATGGTTAGCTACAGATGTGCCTCCATTATTAGGATTCCACCCAAAAAATACACATGGAAAATATCAACACCACGGTTTAGTTATACAGTCTTTTCAAATGCAATAACTGGAAGTGTCATATAAGAATATTTGCTATTTTTAATTCATTGAAAATTTCTACAGATATACACTATATCTTGGCCATATCTAATCAAAAATCTTCTCTCTGCTTCTGGCCAGATCACCCAATGCATCACCCACCCCACCTTATTTATGTCCTCTGCTTAAAAAGTTTTTTTCAATAACTTACTATGTCCAGTTAGTGCTGCCTGCATGCCTGAATGTGGGGGTCAGCCACCTAAGCATGGGCAAACAGCCATCAGCCACATCCCTAAAGAAAAATGAATTCCTGCAACCCAGCAGCCATCAGTTAAAGGTAGAATCTCTTGGTTCTTTCTCCCGCTTATGCTGGGATACTGACCTGACTTGTGTTTGTAACATAGCTGCCATAATTTTATGGGTTCAAAGCTACAGCATGCTCAGAAGCCTGCATCTCACAGCATTCTTCCTTATTTTCTGGGTCTTTTTTCCTACCCTCTCTCTTATATGATAGGCCTTGAGCCTTGGGAGGCTGTTGATGTTCCATTTTTGGCATCCAACAGTTGCTTATTCTCGGTGCTTTGGTAAGTTCTGAGTTTCTGCTTTGACTGCTGCCCTCTTTAAAAAGAACCTCCTTTGACCAATGTTGAGAGCAACACTAATCTACGGACAGAAACATAAATATTTAAAAGGCAGTTTGACAATATGTCCATTTATTAAGACAATAGTGTTAGTTCCCACCCATGTCTTACGGCCTCCCCAGACTTTTGAGCAGGATTACGGTAGCTGTAATGAATTTATTTCTGAGAAGCAGGCCTCAAATCCAATCATAAAGCAACTGGTCACTCCCCTAACAATCATGCCACTATTGTAGCAGTGGGCACATTTTGCTCAGCAGGTCAGTATTGCAGCATATAGGGTTCACTGCTGGGTGTGATCACTGGTCGCTTTTCTCCCTTTGCAGCCTGTGCAGCCCGTCTGGCACTATAGGATCAAGCCAGCAGGGAGAAAGTTTCTGGTAGATAAGCATTTCACTTTACATATATTGACATTTTGTTTGCATGTACATATGTAGACCGGAAGAGAACATTATATCCTATAGACATTTGTGAGCCACCGTATGGGTGCTGAGAATTGAACTCAGGACCTCTGGAAGACTAGCCAGTGCTTTTTAATTTTTTTTTCAATAGCTTCAAATACCATTTATTGTTCTGCAAACTTTCATACATTTTATGCATTTGTATATTATTAATATGATTAGACAACTATTAACATTTCCATTTTTCAGTCCTCTGAACATTTTTGTAATTTTTTTGTTAGTGAATTTAATAAAATAATTTATGCACATTCAATTTCTATTTATCTATTTCTTTTCTGTGTAAGATGATTAACTGCTGAACTAACTCTCTAGCCCAGCAGACAAACATTTTATAGGCAGTGTCTAATTAATTGAAATGTAATCCAATTGATTGGTATAAAGGAAAATACCATGACTGAAATGTTGGGGAACAGATACTCTATAAGAACTTCTATATAACACCGGCTTTCTGAATAAACATAGACAGTTGGTCTCTAAACATCAAATCAAGTTCAATACCCCTTGAATTAACAAAAATAGTGGTTCCTGAAATAAGGCAACCTGTGGAGTTTGGTTCCACTTTTCTCTCTATTATGGATAGGTGTTGCTTCTGAGTCACAAGCCATTCATAATAACATATAAATTTAATATGTCCTGAAGGTAATTTGCTCTAGAGACACAGTCAGAAGGCTAAATATGATTTTGAAGGCTGTAAACTATACTTACCAATTTAGTGTTATTCAATCAGACCTAATTTATACTTTCAGCATAAGCTACAAACAGAATAGCCAGTATTTGCCTGGTGAATGTCCAAGGCAAAGAGGGATTTCTAGCAAATTCTCTAATGTGTGCCTAATTGATACTTCCATTGAAAAGAGACTGAAAATGTTTATCAGCATCCCTGAATGAAACAGAAGTGCTTCGGATCACTGTTAGAATGTTTGCAAAAATCCTATGCTGTGTTCTGGATCAGTAATCTTAGCTTGGCCAGCTTTTTCTATCATTGATATTATTTCTCAAGATGGGCTAATAACCCTTAAAATAGAAGTTCCACAGTGATTTTGACTCAATAACTAATTATTTTCCCCATCTCTGTATCTATTGCTCTGTAGTCAGCCTTTAAGTATGAACCTCATGCCTCAACATATTCTAAGGCTCAAAGCACATTTGATGAAGTTTCACATACTTAGGAAGTCTGTACTGCAACTTAGGCTATAAAGACAATATGCCTGTATGAGCAAGTCCCTACATATATATTGATAATATTTTAAACATCATTATCAACATGCATTATATACCACACTTTTACTCATTTTAAGTGTATGATAATTTTAATAAACGTACAAAACTTTTCAGGTAACAACACAATACATTATTTCAATCTCTTAAAATATCTATCTTATGCCCACCTGGCGTCAATTCAGTCCCTACTCTCAGTTTCAGGCAAACAAACATTTTTTCTTTCTGCATAGATTTAGCTTTTCTAGACATTTCTTAGAAATGAAAACATGTGCTAGATGCGGTATGGTAGCACACACCTTTAATTTCAGCACCAGGGAGGCAGAGGCAGAGGCAGGCGGATTTCTGTGAGATTATAGTGAATTCCAGTATAGGCAGGGCAATGTAGAAAGATCCTGTCTCAAAAACCAAAGGAAAAAAAATTAAAACCAAACCAAACCAAACCAACCAACCAACCAACCAACAAACAAACAAGAAATGAAAACATTTATTTTTGCTTCTGGATATTTTTACCATAGTGTTTTTGAAATCAATGTATACTTTTTATATTAGAGTACTTCATTAATTTTTCTAGTTGAGTAATATTCTACTGAATGGACATACTATATTTTATTCATTCATCAGGAGATGAACATTTGTGTTTCTTCTAATTTGTAGCTCTGATGGACAATGTTGTAAGAAATATTAAATAAATATTTGTGTGGAAACCTGGTTCTATATTACCTGAGTAGATTAGAAGTGGAATTGATAGATTAGATGAGAAATTTATCTTACATTTCCAGGTAAGAACTGAACTATCTTCCACACTTGCAACGCTGTTTTAATTTCCACCAGATATATGTGAACTCTTTTTAAGACTTACCATGGTCTGTTGTTTATGATAAATATCTTAGTGAGTATGAAGTGACATCACACTGTGGCTTTAACACACATTTTGCTAATAATAGGCGATAATGATGGTTATATTTTATATATTTATTAAGCGTTGGTCTCTTTTGGGTAAAATGAGTATTCTACATTCCTTTGTTCATTTGAAATGCGGTGTTCTGATTTGTTTTATGAATTTCTTACAGTTTCCACTATTAAATATTTGATTTACATATAGTCTACGTTTAGACTTTTATTTCAGACTGGTCTCATGTAGCCCAGGTTGACCTCAGGCTTGCTGTGTGGCCAAGGATGATTTTGTGTTTCTCATCTTCCTGCCTTCACATCCTGAGTGCTGGGGTTAGAAGCATGTGCCACACACATGGTTTATGCGTACCTGGGACTGAACCAGTGTTTCTGTATCACAGGCAAGATTCCAACCAGTTCTTCTGTCTTCCCTTGTGTGTGTGTGTGTGTGTGTGTGTGTGTGCATGTACGCAGGTACTTGTGTACAAGTTTGTACATGAAGGCTTGACAATGACATTAGGTGTCCCCAGTCACACTCCACTCTCTTTACTGAGGCAGGAGTTCTCACTGTCTTAGTTCTATTGCTGTGAAAAGACACCATGACCACAGCAACTTTGATAAAAGAAAGCATTTACCTGGAAGCTTGCTTACAGTTTTAGAGGTTTAGGCCGTTGACACACTTCCTCCAACAAGGCCACATCTCATAATCCTTATAATCTTTTCTTCTCCCTGGTAACTAAAATTCAAATACATGAGCCTGTGGGGGTCATTATTATTCAACCCACCACACTTGAGCCCAGAACTTACTAGCCCAGCCAGCCAGCTTGCCCTGAGGATCTCTGCCTCAGCTGGAGCTGCTGTACCTGCTTAGCTTCCATGTGACTTCCCATCCCAGCTCTGGTCCTTGAACTTGCCCAATAAGCACTTTACACATTGGCTCACATCTCCACCCTCCTTACTTATTTGCTTGTTTAATGGTGTACTTCCTTCCTTCTTCCCTTCCTTCCTTCCTTCCTTTCTCTCTCTCTTTCTTTCTGTCCATCTTTTTTCTTTCCTTCTTTCTCTCTTTCTTTCTTTTGCTTTTTCTCTCTTTCTCTCTTTCTTCCTTCCTCCCTTCTTTTCTTCCTTCCCTCTCCCCCTCTTTCTTTCTTTCATTTTTTTCAAGACAGTGTTTCTCTGTGTAGCTCTGGCTGTCCTGAAACTCATTTTGTAGACCAGGTGGCCTTGAACTCCCATAGATCTGCCTGCCCTTGTGTCCCAAGTTCTGAGACTAAAGGTGTATGCCACCATGCCCGGCTTATTTTTTCGTCTTAAAATGCAAACATTTAAAGATTTGAAGTTCGAATTGGAGCACAGCAGCCCTTTAGTAGGTTGACTTCAGTAGTGGGGTTGCTGGGTTCCTGCTTTCTCTGTTTCCATTTCCATAGAATATCCTGTCCCATTCCCTCATTGCCTGTGTATTCTTGTTCCTACAGGTGACACGAGTCTCTTGTAGCATCCTATAGTGGGATTCCCCCACTATCTTTTAACCATTTTATGCCTCTTTATTACAGAACTGGACCCGTTTATAGTCAAAGTAATTGCTGACAGGTAAGATAATACTTCTGTCTTGTTCATTGTATTCTATAGCTTTCATTCCCATATCCCCTCTAGCAGTCTGCTTTTGCAGTGAGATAATTCTCTTTGGTGGGATGCTTCCATACCTTATTTTGTTTCTCTGTGTAGAAGCTTTGTATTATCTACTTTTCTTTTTGCCGTGACAAGAAACCTGACCAGAAACAACTTATGGAAGGCCAGGTGATCATGTGACAGCCAGGCCAGGAAGCCCAGAAAGGCCAGGGAGCATGGTTAGGCTATACAACCTCAAGGTACATCACTAGTGACCTACTTCCTCTAGAAAGGCTCACTCCTAAAGATTCTACAGCCTTTTCAAAACAGTGCTACCACTGGGGACCACGTGTTTCAATGTAGAACCTACAGGGAGCATACTCTCATTCAAAATCACAGCCCCAAATTAAGGTTCTTTTTCCTTTTAAACTCATTTTTAAAGTTAGCATACAAAGTAATGGGCAATTCCTTACTTTTAAAATATCATCTAGATGTAGGCCAGTCTGATAAATCCCTTTTCCTGTCAGTTCTGTTGTCTTATAGACTAACGCAATTTGTGGTACCAGTGAGGGGCTATTAGTGTGGGGCTTAATGGCACATCCTAGTGGGCACTTGGAGGACAATCGTGTTGAGAACTTTGTGCATTGTGGAGGGCCAGCTCAAGAGGTTTCAGAGGGAAGTAATATTAGAAAATAGGCTGCTGACTGTTTCTCGTGATGTTTTGGAAAGGATGTGGCTGCCTTCTGCCCTTATTATAAGAATATACCTGAGGCTAAATTTAAAAAAGTAAGGGACTCTAGAAAGCAGCAATGTCATGCATAACTTGGTGGTTACCAACAGTTCTCTGAGCTTAAAAGCCACTCAACAAGAAGGAAACCGCATCTTATACTGGAAACCTAGCCAATACTCAGGACTGGTAAATCATGGATCTTGGAGAAGAACCTTTAACTATTACTTTACTAAGCATAATCCCCAACTACATTCTAAATATTTTTTTCTTTACACCCTCAGCTAATATTGGTCCTCACACCTCATCAAGGAAACTTCTCTTGCTAAAAACAAACAAACAAACAAAAAAAACAAAAAACAAAACCAAAAAACAAAAATAGAACCTATAACCAAACAAAATGCATAGTTGTGGAGGCCAGCATCAATGGGAATATCTACCAGACAACTCCCACACCTAAGTAAGGCTAAGGGAACATTGCCGAAGAGGGGGTGGAAAGATTGTAAGAACTAGAGGGACAGGAAGTCCTCTGTGAGGCTGTATCTCCTAGTGATGTCAGGAGTCACACCCTGAAGTCTCACTAATATGACTGCCTAAATATGAGCTGAAAAAGGACAACAATGAACATGCCAAAGAGGACTGTGAAAAGGCTACTGGTCCTCAGCCCTACACAAAGAACTGTAAGTAACTAAGAAATGCCTAAAGTGGTAGAAATAGTCTTCTCTAGGGAAAAACACTCTAATGGGTTATCCAAATCAAAATGGTCAATCCTGAAAATGTACATATAAGAGACATTATACAGACTGAGCGTGCTATTTTGAAAAATATTTATGTATTCTTCATATGCATGTATATGCATATCCATATAATTATAATTAATGAAAAAAGAGGCTATGAATTTGAAAGAGTAAGGAGGGACATATTGGAAAGTCTGGAGGAGGAAAGGGAAGGGAGGGATGACGTAATTATATTGTAATTTCAAAAATAAAAGAAGTAGCCAGGTGGTGGTGGCTATAATAACTCAACAATTAATAATTATTAATTATATATTAACAATTTAATTCCACCTCTTGGAAGCAGAGGCAGGTGTATCTCTGTGAGTTTGAGGCCAGCCTGGTCTACAGAATGAGTTCTAAGACAGTAAGAGTTACACAGAGAAACTTTACCTTGGAACCCCCCCCCTCTAAAAAAACCCCACAAAGTAATGGACTAATTTTTTGGACAAAGAAGATTTCAAGACAGCCCAATAAGCTGGGCACAGTGTCACATGCCTGTAATCCCAGCACTTGGGGAGGCAGAGGCAGGCAAATTTCTGTGGGTTCAAGGACAGTCTAGTCTACAAAGTGAGTCTAGGACAGCCAAGGCTACAAAGAGAAATCCTGTCTCAAAACAAACAAACAAACAAACAAACAAAAACAAAAAAGAACAGCCCAATATTGACTCTATCATGTGATTATTAATAATCACTCCTATGCAGGTCTATAATGAAAAAGAGCAAATGGTGCAGAAACAAATACAGAATGTACAGTTTGGAAAGGAAAGGGACATTGGCAAGCTTAATGTTGCATCCAAAGCTTGTGTTGGAAAAGAGGCTGTAATTATTAAGAAGATTGGAGCCATTAAACAGAGGCCAAATCTACTTTGGGATAATGGGAAGGGTGCCTTCAAGGCAAGATCCTACCCAGCTAATCTTTGGACTTTTGAAAGGAAAAAGCCTAAGAAATTAACCAAAGCTGCTGCAAATGTGTTTCAAGTGGTGAGGGTTCATCCCAAGTGAGCAGCCTAATTTGGCAGTGTGGTTCACATGGGGCTGGCTTTGGAGTCATGAAAAACACACAAGCAAAGGGCTTGTGGACTCTTCTCCCATGGCTAAGGACTTTTATTGAAGCCAGGCAGTGGGCTGCTCTGCAGTTCTCGCATGAAGGCCCCGATAGACTGTTGTGTGAAGCTTTGAAGAGAACTCCTGTATTGCGTTGGAGACTCCATAATGTAAGTGCTCCCAGAGCCATGAGGCATCTGCCAAGGATAACTGCATGCAAGAGCGCTCAGAAGTATTTTGCAGACAGAAAAGCTGGAAGGACAATGCTAATTAAACCCTTTGACATGGAGCTATAGGATGTGGAGTTTTCTTTGCTTGGTCTTCGTCTTGCTCTGCCCCATCATTTACTCACTGTGTCCCTGTTCCAGGTTGGAATGGTAATGTACATTCGTTGTCCCTGTATGGTCACTGTATGATTTTACGGGTGTTTACAACTAAGAGATTGCTTTGAGTCTCAAAAGAGTTTTGGACTTTTAAACTCTCTAGAGTCTGCAAAAGACTATGGAAAATTTGGAAATTGAACAAATGACATTTTGCGTTATGATAAGGCCATGGGACTATAAAGGGAGTGTAATATGGTGTTTGAATGAAACGTCCATAAGTCTCGGGAATTTTAACACTTGGTTCAGTCCCAGTATTCCTGTGACTGTTTGGAGAGAATCAGGAAGCATGTACTTGCTGGACAAATATGTGACTGGGTGTGGACGCTGAGATTTCAAAAGACTTGTGGCATTTCCCGTTAGCCCTCTCTGCCTCTTGCTTGTGGTTTAGGACTGTGTCTGCCACAATGCCTTTGCTCACCCATCATGGACTCTGCCCCCCTTGAACTGTAAATGCAATAAACCCAATTAAATGCTTTGTTTTATATGTTGCCTTGGCCATGATGTATTAATCACAGGAATAGAAAAGCAACGTCAGCACTTTATATCTGAACGTCATTTAGTTGACAGACAGCCATTTCTCTATGTGGAACATTTGGCCCTGACCTGGTGAGCTGATTTCAGCAACTGGGTTTCACCTAGTGCAGCTTCACTATAACTTTTAAAACTATCTTCATTGCCATAAACATCTTTCCTTTCAAGAGTCCACATCAACCATACTGTTGATGTGTTCCAGCCCAAGTACTGGATCACGTTATATCTCACACTAACTAACTCCCTTTACAGTAATCATTAGGGCCCTGCTGTTTATTGTCATAGAGCCTCAGAGTCCCTGCTTCCACTCTGGAAGACAGATGTCAGAGTGGGGAGCAGAGCCTCTGTGCTGAATTTCACGTTACCTTCCAGCTTTTCTCCTCTTGATCTTGCTGTTCTTCTTTCAGTACAGGGTAGAAAGCAAGCACTTTCCACTCTGTAACCAGTTATTTTTAAGATGGCGACTTTTTAAAAGGCAGATTCTCGGTCTGTAGTCCAAACTGACCTAGAGCTCACCATGTATGCCAGGAGAGCCTCAAATGCAAGGCAATCCTTCTCGAGGTCTCCAGTTACATGCGTGAGCTGTACGTTGGTGTAAAAATACCATGACCCTGAACACACATTTTTTGTGGTTTTGATGTCATGATTTATATTGCACTGTGATTCTTGGTTGTCATCTTGAATAGCCAAGCTGTCTGGAATGAATTTAAACCCAAATGGCTGGACACGCATGTGAGGAAATTTTTCTTAATTAAACCATTTGAAGTGGGAAAACCTACTCTAATCCGAAATCTTTGAGGCGGGAAGAAGATACACCTTTAATCCAGATCTTTTGAAGCAGGCAGCTATATCTTTAATCTGCGCCACACTTTCTGCTGGCAGCCTATATGAAGGACATAGAAGAAAGAAGCTCTTTCTTTCTGCATGCTTGCTGTCAATCTCTCTAACAAGTCCATTCTGTCACTGGCATCAGAGCCTACTTCTTGTGGATGCTGAAGACCAGCTAAGACACACAGCCTTATGGACTGAACAACTACTGGGTTCTTGGACCCTCCATCGGCAGACAGCTATTGTTGGACAAGCGGGAACATAGCCTGTAAGCCATTCTAGTAAATCCCTCATAGGAGCTTGGAAGGTAAGAAGGTTGAGAGTAGTGCAGACAATGGAGACCTGGCTTGTAAAGTTTTAGAGGGAAGCAAAGGTTCTCCAGGGCCATTTATGTGAAGAGTCTGTGGTGTCTGATCAGCTGGGACTGAAGAGTCAGTCGTAGTCAACAAGAGGCCAGCACCTTTGAAATGAAACCTTTGTGTTAGTGGGACCATTGATGTTGGCCAGCGGGAGCTGAGAAATTAGCGGTAATTAAGAAGAGACCAGCATCATTGAGGTGAAACCTTCTGGGAGATGTCTGCTTAGGGTCGGCTTACAGAAGTGGCCAAAGTTGTACCTCATGCCAGCAGCTGAACTCGATAGTGTGAGAGTCACCGAGGTGGCGCTGGTTTTGAAGGCATGAAAGGGTCACAGAGAGCAACTGAGCCTTGGTATTATGAGAGGCCAGGAGAGGCCATTGTTGAAGGTGAAGCCACAGTAGCAATTAAAGGTCCAGGATTAAAGCTGCCTTGGAGAGAAGTTGAGGCTTGGACTATGAAGAGAGCTGAGGAAGGGCTACTTGCGAAAGGGCATCCCAGTTGCAGCAGAAGACTTCAGCATTTTGGAAATGCTAGTACCATGGCATGAGCACCAAGAACAGCAGCAGCTCTGGATTGCAGCCACCTGGAGCTTAGAAGACAAGCTGTGTGTGCAGAGGGTGGAGGCAGAGAAGTGATCCAAGCCCCCTGGAGGAGCCCAGAAGATCGAGCGGATCCCGGACATTAGACACTGAATCATTTACACAGTTTGGGGCTTTGTTTTGCTTTAATTTGATTGTGACTGTGCCCTGAGTTTTCCCTTTTGAAGTAAGAAAGTATTTTTAATTTTATTAGATCCCACTGTTAAGAAGCTGAATTTCAAAAGAGATTTTAGTTTTTAAAAGAGACTTTGGATTTTTTTTTTTTTGAGACAGGGTTTCTCTGTGTAGCCTTGGCTCTCTTAGAACTCTATAGATCAGGCTGGCCTCTAACTTAGAGATATGTTTGCCTCTGCCTCCCAAGTGCTGGGATTAAAGGTATGTGCCACAGTGCCCTGCTGAGACTATGGATTTTTAAATAGACTAAAGTGTTTGAATTCATTAAGACTGGCACTTTTAAGACTTGGAATATTTTATATTGTGATGTTTATATTAATGTGTGCTCTCTGGGATGAACAAGAAAAGAAAGGTTATAGCTTAACAGTGATGTGTTTGTGTGTCAACTTGGCAAGGGTTCATTTATTCTGGCTAGTTTCATGTCAACTTGACACAAGCTAGAGTCATCAAGGAGGAGAAAGCATCAACTGAGAAAAATGCCTCCATGAGATCCAGCTGTAAAGCAAGCTTGTAGGGTATTTTCTTCATTAGTGATTGATGGGGGAGGTCCCAGCCTGTTGTCGGTGGTGCCACACCTGGGATCATCGTCCTGGGGTCTTTGAGAAAGCAGACTGGGCAAACGACACACAAGTAAGCATCACTCAGCTATAGATCAGCTGCTCATTCCCTGCCTTCAGATTCCTGCCCTGCTTGAGTTCCTGTCCTGACTCCCTCCAATGATGAACAGCGATGTGAAAAATTAAGCCAAATACGCCATTTTCTCCCCAAGTTGCTTTGGTCATGGTGTTTATCAAGGAATTGTAATACTAAGATATGCATCTACTTCAACAAATTGTTATAACTCTTACTTTTCATGCTTTGCTTCTGAATCTTCATACTGAAAGCATGGTATTTACAATTCATGATGGCAGTATTAGAATATTCCAAAGTTGACTCATTTACCAGTGAGTTTTAATGCTTTCAGATGTTTCTGTGTTAAAACTTAGTGTCTTTTTCTTTCATCTCAAGGAAATCTTGTAAGACTAGCCTAGTGGTGATTAACTCTCTCAGCTGTTGTCTGGGAAATCTTTGTTTTACTGAAACAGTTTTGCTAGGTATAACATTCCTGATTTGGATATTTTCTCTTTTATGATTTGACTACATCATCTCATTCTTTCTTGGCCTTTAAGGTTTCTGATGAGAAAATGGATGCTATTTATAATAAAGTACCACATTTATTTATAAATAAAGTTATAATAAATAAAATGTATCTTATTGTTTTAATTCTTTTTATGGTTTTGAGATCTCATTTTTTTTAATTTAAATTTTTAATTGTTTGATACAGTATGTTTTGATGTAGTCTTTTTTGGATTGAATATAGAGACTTTTGACTTTCTTATGCCTGAATATTTATATCTTTCCCCAAATTTGGAGTATATTATTATGGTATTTTAAAGCATCCTGTCTTTCTTTCTTAATTTGTTGACTTAAAAGTTTTTTTTCTTTTGAAGTTCTCCTAAATCCTGTAGGTGTTCTCCATTTCTTTTCATTTGTTCCCTATCTATTGTATAACCTCAAATGACCTGGCTTCAGATCCTTTTATGCACTTTATCAGTTATACTATTGTTTGTTTCCGTTACAGTTTTTATTTCATTCATTGTGTTTTTCAGCTTCAGCCTTTGATTTCTAAAAATAATTTTAAAGTCTCTTTAATTTCCTATTGTAGTCATTTATTATTTGGAACATTTTATAGAACTGTTTATTTGAATGAATTTTCTTGGAGTTTTCTGAGCTTCCTTGAAACATATTTGAATTATATGTCTGGCAGTTTATCTACATTGATTCTGTAGAGTTAGTCATTGGTACCTTATTTTGTTTCTATGGTTTTTCTTGCTGTTCTAGATACTATGGCTATGTATTAGTATTGCACATTGGAAGAAGTAAATACTACTTTTTTTCCAGTCTTCCTAGCTTTGCCTTGCCTGGTAAGACTCTTTAGCAGTCAGCCCATCTGCCACCAGCTGTCTGACATAGTCTACAGGAGCCATTAAGAAGGTTTGGCAAGGAGCCTGGATCTATCTGGGTGGATCTGTTAATTGGATATTCTGATGTTGGCCAGAAGTCTTTATTCAAGAGGGCTCCCCAAAGCTGTTCTTAGGGGCTGTACTGAGAATGAAATAGGCCAGACACTAGGGAAGCCCTAAGGCCATTCATTGGGCCAACCCAGTAGTGAGAGAGATCTAAAGTCCAGGAAACTAGATTTGAGGTAGCAGTGGGGTAGGAACAAAGCTTGAGTGGTTTATTTTATTTGTTATTTTTGTTGTTGTTTGTTTTTTTTACCCTGGTGGTATTGCTGGTGTGAAGACTGGAGGTGCCGAGGCACGGCATTGGACAGAGTGGTCACTGAAGAGTCTCTGGAGCCTGGAGAGGCTATATGTAGTTGGCTGGACAGTGGTGTGGACCATAGACTGAGACTGGTGCAAAGGCCCAAAGACTGGGGTTTGTAGGTCTGAATTAACATAAGATTCCATTCTGGAATCTGGGGTGTAAGGGATTTTCAAGAGCTAGGTCTTAATGTTGTGGATCCAACAAAGCTCATTCTACTCTATGTTTGTCTAAACTAGTCTGCATTAGATTGTGGAAGAGATTGTGTGACTAGTGTAAACCGTCTTTGCTACCCTCTTAGTATACCTCTTGTCTTGATCATTGTTCTGTTGGTGTGGAGAAACACCATGACCATGTCAACTCATTTTTAAAAAGCATTTAATTGGTGCTTACTAGCAATTTCAGAAGTTTAGTCCATTATCATCATGTTGGAGGAGCAGGGCAGCATGTAGACAGACCAGATGTGGTCCTCAAGATGTAGCTGAGAGTTCTAAGTAGCTAAGAGTTCTACATCCCGGATCTTAAGCAGTAGGAAGAGAAAGACTCTTGGTTTGGAATTGACTTTTTGAGACCTCAAAGCCCAACTCATATGCACCCCAAAGAAACACTTTCTTCAACAAGGTCACACCTACTAATACTTTTAAATAATGTAACTCCCTGGTGACCAGGTATTCAAATCCATAAGCCTATCTTCATTCAAACCACCATGCTTTTTCTATGCCACATTCAAACACTGTCATGTCTTTCCAGATCCTTATCTTCTGCAGAAGTACCTTGGGTAGTTGTGCAAATTGATGACGGGGTTAAGGTTCACTAAGACAGTCCTCTTCTCTCATCTGGCCCTACCCATTCACATGTCCCCTCTTCTATGTGGCTACTCAAACTAACGTAGCCACAATCACTATTTAAAGTTATGCAATGGATGTATCAAATTTTAGGATTTACTAAAAGTGTTTTTCTGTATTATTCTCAAGCCCACTTTTCATCAGCTAACTCATATACCAAATATGAACACAGTAAGATGGTAGAAAAATGTTCTCGAGGTAAATAAGAATAAGTGTTGTTGCTTTCAGAGTGAAAGTGGGGTTTGGCCAGCTTTCTTTCAAATGCAGGTGTGTGATAAATTACCCTGATTGGATTTCCATGAAGATACCTGTGTTCAGAAAGATAGCCTCCCAGGAACTATAAAATGCCATACTTGAGTGGCTTTGGAGAAAAAGAAAATACAATTATTTGGAAAGTGATATGTTCAGAGGCTCAGGATATATTTGGTTTTAAAGACCTTAACCCGCTTTAATTCTTCATCAAGGAAAATCAATCAAAGGATGAGAACATGAATTAGATCCCCCTAAATGTCATAACATTTATATATTGGATTTTATTTTTTACTTCATTAAGAAACCAAATAGGACTGTAATTAAAGAAAACGATAGCATATGGTAGAGAGTCTGTTTATGGTTTCCCTAACTTTATACATCATTAGAAATTCCATGCTGTGAAGGACAAGGCAAGAGAACTATATGCATATCTGATCAGAAACTTGCTCCACATTTAAATCTCAGAGAAATACACTTTTATTTGATTTGAAATCTGTTACACAACTCTGTTTGGAATTGAGTGCCCTAAGAATTTCCCATGAAATCTGAAAAGAGATGAAAATGAACGAGGGAGCAAGGGCTTGAGAAGTCCCTGAACGATATTGTTTAAATTTTATAGACTCCCTAGGAGTATAGTATCTTGAAATTATATTTTTATCACTTCTGTAACAGCCAATTAATCTCTCTGTTCAAGGAAATAATTCAAGGAAAATTCTTCGAATTGTTATTGTGTGTCAGGCATGGGAGAAGTTCTTAGCAGTCATAAACCCAAGACTGGATGGGTTCTTATTAAATGGCCTGGGACACCAGATAAGAAAATAAGATTTGGGATATCTTGTCACAAATGCTATGAGGTCAGAGAACAGTGTCTGGGAGACAGACCAGGACTGGTTCTCAAAGTCCCTCCGGGTCACTCACAGGGTCACTCACTCAGGTTTTCTTTTTCTTTTCCCGCCCTAGTTTTCAGTATTTTATGAGGGAGATGCCTTTGAATCTCAGCATTCCTGGTTCTTCAGTCAGGACCAAATCAGAACCAAACAATTAGTGTTTGTGTGTTTAGTGTTGTGTGCCAGGACATTGTGTAGCATTGTATGCGGCGTGTTTGGTGAGTGTTAAGTGCATAGTTTGACGTGTGGGAGACACTGTGTTTCAATGAGGATGGCAGGCATTGGGTAAAGGTACATGATGCTGTGTTTGGAGTGCCATGAGGACTGGTGAGCAGACCGTGGCTTTTGAGATATTGCCTTGTGGAGTATAGTGTATTGGATGATGAGTTCTTGTGGATTTTGATGTAACATATTTTGGCACAATGTGAAAGTCCATGTTTCTGAAGCCCTGCAAATACTGAAGAAAATATCAATTCCCACCAATGACGAGGAGCACAGGTTACACTCACATTGTTTTCTGTGTGACACTACTAAGGGTCAGCATTTCTTTTCTCTGCTGCCCAAAATAGCATCTACATATTGGAAGCTTGTTAGAGGTGGGGCTGGCGGATGGACATTCCTAGGGCATTGAATAAACAGAGCAAGCATCTCAGGTACATTGATGACTTGAAAATCTCTTGAAATTTAAAGTGCATACATCTGAGTATATGGCAAGATGTCAAGTACAATGTTGATGGTTGGACTTACCTAAATGTTCCATTAAGAGGGAGGTCATTAAATAGGTAACTATTGACATCACTGGCAATTTGGAAATAGCAGATCTATTTGCATTGATTTTAAAATAAAGCCAGTAGTAGATAGTATGAAGTGAAAAAGTTAGTTGCCAGTCATTTTTGTTCATTATTCTGGTATTTCTTTTCAAATATAGTTAGCACTGTGACTATATGTTGCAGACAGCAGTAATGCTACCTGGGTGCTGAGGTTTGGGGCTAATGTTCTCTTTTTGAATTTTTGTTTGATATTTTTCTTAAGAAACCTGTCTCAGACAAAGTAGTCATTTTTGGAAAAAATAGACTGACTTGTGTTTCTTAAAATTTTTTTATTGAATTAAAAAGTAAATATTCCTGTGTAAAGTTGTCCCTGAAGCTTTTGCTTCTGTCCTTGAAGGAAGTTAATTATTCTTGTGACTGTGTGGGGCTTGCCAGTGTGCCTGTGTCTTCTGGTTCTCTATTCTTTTCTCACATGGGAAGCTCCCCCAGTCTTAACAACCTCTGTGAGGCTTGGGATTCAGTCCCCTCAGCTTGATCCTGTATTGTTCCATTGTTCTGTTTCAGTGTTCTGCATCTTTGTAAGGGGGAAATTCAAACTATAAGTACAGTTTTTGGCTGAAATGAAACAATTCAAATATGTTTTACAAGTGACCAAGAGAGAAAGAGGGCAGAAGGAGGAAATGAACAAGAAAAGGGAGGGAGAGATAGATGCAGATAGATAGATATGAGAGAGATGAGATGAGAGGATCAGGTTTTTTTTTTTTTTTACATAATTTTGCTGCACATCTCTAGTGCATTGAGGAAGTCTATCTGATTATGCAGATAAGACTGTGTCTCATTTTATCCCCTCTTGTATCAGCACATTCCTCTATTACTTCATTAAAAAACCAAATTATACCATGATTACATCAAATGAGCATGTTTACATCATTATGTGTGAAGATACTGTGAATCTTCAGACCCAAACAGCCCTTTCTCTTTCATTCGTTTTCCTCTGTGGTCATCTGTCTCCCTTTATAATACAGAATCACAGTCTATAGCATATTGCTACAAAATAATGTATTTATCTGGCTCAAAAGAGAGCTGCTAGAAAGGCCATATGTTACTGGCCTTAAGCAAACACAATGTATAAGCCAGCACCATTTAAACAATTAGGAAAAAGAGCTTAGGAAAACAATGCAATCCGCCCTCTGTACATCTGTATTCTAAGTAGGAAGTGAGGCCTCCTTTGAAGTGGGAGGATGAGAGCCCCTCCCTGATCTCTTTTCTTCTTGGTAATGACATGTTCTCAGCCTGGCGGCCTGCAGATGATGGTTGCTTAGGGTTCTGCAGCAGGATACAAACAACCCTGGGCTTAAGTTGAGATTCTCAGGCTCAGACCAAATGTCTAGGCAAAAGAAAAAAAATGATATCATATTTGAGGCTATTGCCTAGGTATCTAAAGCACTAACACATCTTTCTTTGAAAAATATCAGTGCTTTGACACCTGCATTGACCCAACTGGTCTTTCCCTTTGGCAGTCTGAGAATAAACAACTTATGTAAGATGAGGGGGAAAAGTAAGACAGTTAATCTCTGGACTCCGAGATTTTCTTCTGCTGTTATTAGTGACATTTTTGGCTGGTAGATTTTTGTTTTTTTGAAAGTGACCAGCATCTTGCAGTCATGAGCCTCAAAATGAGGAAGATTGCCTGTGTGTTGCTCATCTTCTTACATTTTGGTCTGGTGCGATCCACATTTCTGTTTGCCTTTATAAAGTAGCCCAAGATGTAAACACATTGGCTAAAATTGTTGAGATAGATGAGGTTACTCTGCGCTAAGTTTCCATGCTGGATTAAATGAAAACAAAAAGTCTTTCAGTTCCTTCCTACCCTCCCACCCACCCACACTCAGCAGCAGCACTAAATTTTAAAATCACTCTTTCCTAATGGCACCTAAATTGAGATAATGGTACTTATTGTTGAAATCCATCTGTATCATCTAGTTGAATGAAAATTGGCGTTGTCCTTAATTTGAATCTATTATGCCACCTCCAATAATCTTTTACAATATTATTCCTGTTCTAAGACCACTAAGATTTATTTGTCAAACTCTTCCAGGGATGGGATGTGCCTTCTTGTTCTGAATCTATTCTATATACAGAGTGACAGGAAGAGGCAGGAAATGACTTAATGGACATCGGTGTAGAACACTGACTAACTAGAAACAGCAGGAATAATAGAAGCAAGAACTAATGAGATTATGATGGATAGTGTTTAGGTCTAGGATACATGTTTGGTGTCTCATAAACTTAGCCCTGCTCATGGTGCAGTTAGTGTTTCATCACCAAAATGTTAAATTTATTAATTCATCGACTTGTGTTCTTTTTAAGGTCCCAGTTTTGAGAAATGTGAATCAAATGTTTTAAAGATTTATTTATTATTTATTTTATTTATGTTCTATGCATTTACTTGCATGAGTTTCTGTGTACTGTGTGAAGGAACCCTCAGAGGATAGAAGAGGATCTCCGGTCCTCTGGAACTTCAGTTACTGGTGATTATAAGCTGCCATGTGGGTGCTGGGAACCCAACTCAGGTCCTCTACAAGGGCAGTGAGTGCTCTTGACTGCTAAGGCATTTCTACAGTCTGAAATTTTATATAATTTAGGGAGAACAGTACGATGCTTTGATAGAACCTGTGAAGGAATTATCAGTCCAGCTGCTTAACATACCTGTCACCTTATAGAGTTTATCTTTTTAGATGTGTGGTGAAAATATTTAATAGTTATTATTATACTACATTTAAATACCCAACTAGCTATAATCAGCAACTGTACATTTGTCTCCAGAACTTACCTGTTCTGGGTTGTTGGAACTTTCCTTTGATCAACAGTGGCTAATCTGTGATATTAAGTTTTAGCTATCTGTTTGGTCCAACCTAAAATCAATTGGGAAGATATTCATAACAGTATAAATTTCTGGATCATGTTGACCTGAGGGCTTGTCTGCGAAGAATTTTCTTGGTTACTAATTGAGGCAGAAAGCACACACAGGATGTGGGTGGTCCCATTTCATGGGCTGGGCCTGGTACTGTATAAGACGGAATTGAGCTACCTGAACTGGGAGCAAATGAGCAGGCAGTAGGCATTCATTGTTTTTGCTCTTGGCTGTGGCTGTACGGTGTGACCGAGTTCTTGCCTTAACTCTGTTGAAATGAAGGGCTGTGACTTGGAATTGTGGGAAAAATCCTTTCTGCTCCTTTCCGTTGTTTTTGTGAGGTGTTTGCCACAGAAACAGAGATGAAACCAGAATGCCTTCTCTTTTGCTACCTCCACCCCGGCAACCGTAGGACTACTTTCTGCCTCTGTGAGCTTGGTTTTGTCTTGTTTTATCCTGGGGATGGATCCTGAAACCTCTCACATGATTGACAAATGCTTTGCTAGTGAGCTATATCCACAGACCTCTTTTTATTCTTTTCTTTTTTAAAATTAACTAATATTTTTATTTATGCTGGTAAAATGAACTGTATATTACTAATTAGACTTTGTATTGATGTTCATCCTAAGACCAGATGCTATAATATCTCTTTTGTCCTAAGAGCAGCTGTGAGCTTGGATATGGTGGTGCACACCTGTAATCACAGGTGTACATCACACCTGTAATCACAGGACTCGGGAGGCTGTGGCCTGTGACCTGTGGCCTGTGGGTTACAAGTTTAAAGCCAGCCTGAGATACATAAGGAGACAGTGGAAAAACCAAACAAACCCACCATAGTTAACTCTCTGGTATTCAGTCAGTTGGTCATTGTGATACTTATTAAGGCTACGAAATGGTTGGTCTATGTCTATTTTTAAATTAAACAAGTATTTAGTTTAAAAAGAAACTATTTGTTTTAATTATATCAAAATTTTCAAAAATTTATGTTAGGAATATGAGAAATTAATTTTCTAGATTTGTTTCATTTTTATTTTATGTGTATGGGTGTTTTGCCTCCATATATGTCTACATACCACATGTGTGGCTGGTGCCCTTAGAGGTTAGAAAAGGAAATCTGATTCCCTGGAATTACAAGTGGTTGAGCTTTGAGGGTGGCGGGTTTTCTCATTTTTTAGTTTTGAGACATGGTCTCACTAAGTTGCCCAGGCAGCCCTAGAATTTGCCATCTTTTTGCTTCAGCCTCCTTGGTAGCTGTGATCGTGGTCACAGCTGTGATCAAGGTCAGCTTCACAATTTACTAATTTGCTTAAGTGTTTCACTTTCTTGGAGATTGTATACAAATCCTCAGTGAACATAAAAGAACGGCTGTATTGTTGATGCAATTGGATTTATTTCCTTTAGGTACCCATGCAGAAGTGGAATTCTTGGAACGTGGGATGTAGTGGTTTGAAAGAAAATAGTCCTCATAGGCCCATAGAGAGTGACAGTATTAGGAGGTGTGGCCTTGTTGGAAGAAGTGTGTCACTGGGAGCAGGCTTCGAGGTTTTAGATGCACAAGCCAGGGCCAGGGTCACTGTCTCTTCCTGCTGCCTGCTGATCTGGATGTATAACTCTCAGCTACCTCTCCAGCACCATTTCTTCCTGCATGCTGCTATGCTTCCTGCCATGATGATAATGGACATAACCTCTGAACCCTAAGCCAGCCCCCATTAAATGTTTCCCTTTATAAGAGCTGCTTGTGGTCATGATGTTTCTTTAAAGCAACAGAACACCGAGTAAAACATAGGGCAGTTTTATTTTTATTCTTTTAAGGAACGCCCAAGTTTATGATGTCTGCACCAATTTACACTCCCAGCAGTAATGTAAAGGGATTCTTGTTTTTGTACACTTCTTATCTTTTTGTTTGTTTGTTGTGGTAGCCATTCAAAAAATGTGATAGCTCAGAGGATCCAAGATGGCGGCGACCAGCACGTATCATATCTGAGGGGCAGAGGATCTGAAACTCGGAAATTGGTGAATGGCGGGTCAGAGGAACCCAAAACAATGACACCGAGGCTTCCGGGGAGAAAGGGACAAACCCTGACCTGAGACCAATAGGATACAGATGAACCGCAGACATCTCCATGGACTCCTTCTGGGGACTCAGTTCCCAGGCACTACCCCATAGTGGAATGATTGCAGTCAGCAGCTGAGGCAGCAGTGGCGGCCCACTGTGCAGGCAGATCCTTGCCAAGAGCACAATTCTGGCTGCTCCAAGCACAGATCTCCCTGCTTGAGATTTGAGACAGAAAACACTCAAACCCCTGGCATTTCCCAATGACAGGCCTTCATTCTCCCTCCTTGGCTGAGGCAGAGGTGGCAGAGGAAGCCCACAGCACTCTCCACAGTAGAGAGCAGAGCCCAGCCTGCTGTGCCCACAGCTTCTAGCACAGAGCAAAGTGCTAGGCCCACAGTACCCACAACAGTGTACAGGTCTGGCCAGCAGCATCAGCCACAGAACTCAGAATCCAGCCCACAGGGACCGCTACAGATTGTGGACCACTGAGGTATTTAGGAAATCTACACAGGCACATTGCACCTGAAATCTGCCAAAAGCAATCTACAGATTCAATGCAATTCTCATCAAAATACAAACACAAATTTTTACAGAAATTTAAAGAAAAATTCTCAACTTCATACGAAATAACAAGAAATCCAGAATTGCTAGAACAATCTCTACAATAAAAGATCTTCTGGATGTATCTTCATCTTTGATCTCAAGCTGTACTATAGAGCAACAATACTAAAAACTGCATGGTCCTGGCATAGAAACTGACTGGTGGATCAATGGAATTGAATTGAAGACCCTGAAATAAACCCACACAGTTATGGACACCTGATCTTTGACAAAGATGCCAAAACCATACAACAGAGAAAAGACAGCATCTTCAACAAATGGTGCTGGTCTAACTGGATGTCTGCATGCAGAAAAAATGAAAATAGATCCATATTTATCACCCTGCACAAAACTAAAGTCCAAATGGATCAAAGACCTCAATCTAAAACCAGACACACTAAATCGGTTAGAAGAAAAAGTGGGGAAGAACCTAGAACTCATTGGTACAGGAGACTACTTCCTCAACAGAACACCAACAGCATAGGTCCTAAGAGCAACAATCAATAAATGGGATCTCATAAAACTGAAAAGCTTCTGTAAAGCAAAAGACACTGTCATCAGAACAAAATGACAGCCTACAGACTGGGAAAGGATCTTCACCATCCCTATATCTGACAGAGGGCTAATATCCAGAATATATAAAGAATTAAAGAAGTTAAAAAGCAACAGATCAAGTAACCCAATTAATAAATGGTACAGGGAGCTAAACAGAGAATTCTCTGTAGAAAAATGTAGAATGTCAGAGAAACACTTAAAGAAATGCTCAAGTCCTTAGCCATCAGGGAGATGCAAATTAAAATGACTCTGAGATTTTTCACCTTACACCCATCAGAATGGCTAACACCAAAAACTCAAATGGCAACACATGCTGGAGAGGTTATGGAGAAAGGGGAGCCCTCCTCCATTGCTAATGGTAATATAAACTTGTACAAAAACTTTGGAAATCAATCTGGCACTTTCTCAGACAATTAAAAATAGTGCTTCCTCAAGATCCAGCTATACCATTCCAAGGCATATATCCAAAAGTTGCTCAAGTACACAAGAGGGATATTTGTTCAACCATGTTCATAGCAGCTTTATTCGTAATTGCCAGGGCCTGGGAACAACCCAGATGTCCCTCAATGGAGAAATGGATACAGAAATTGTGGTACTTTTACACAATGGGATACTACTCAGCAATTAAAAAAGAGGAAAGCATGAAATTTGCAGGCAAATGGTGGGACCTAGAAAAGATTATCCTGAGTGAGGTATCCCAGAAGCAGAAAGACACACAGTATATTCTCACTTATACGTGGATACTAGACTTATAAGATAGGATAAACAAACTAAAATCTGTACACCTAAGGAAGCTAAACAAGAAGGAGGACCCAGGATAAGATGATCAATCCTCACTCAGAAAGACAAATGGGATAGACATTGGAAGTAGGAGAAAACAAGAAACAGGACAGAAGCCTACCACAGAGGGCCTCTGAAAGACTGCCTAGCAGTGTATCAAAGCAGATGCTGAGACTCATAACCAAACTTTGGGCAGAGTGCAGGGAATCATATGAAAGAAGGGGGAGTTAGTAAGACCTGGAGAGGACAGGGGCTCCACAAGGACCAAATATATCTGGGCAGGGGTCTTGTCTGTGACTGATTCTCCAATCAAGGATCATGTATGGATATAACCTAGAACCCCTGCTCAGATGTAGCCCATGGCAGCTCAGCATCCAAGTGTGTATCCAAGTAAGGGGAACGGGGACTCTCTCTGACATGAACTCAGTGGCTAGATCTTTGACCTACCCACCACCTGTAGGAGGAACAACCTAGCTAGGCCACAGAGGAGGACAATGCAGCTAGTCCTGATGAGTTCTGACAAGCTAGGGTCAGATGGAAGGGGAAGAGGACCTCCCCTATCAGTGGACTTAGAGCAGGGCAGGGAGGAGACAAGGGAGGGATGGTGGGATTGGGAGGGATTGAGGGAGGGGGCTACAGCTGGGATACAAAGTAAATAAACTGTAATTAATGTAAAAAATAAAATAATTAATAAAAAAGTTTAAAAAACTGATAGCTCATGATGGGTTTATTCTGAATTTTTCTGACTTTGAGCACTTTGTACACACACACCAGTCAATGGTGTCTTCTTTTGTGAAGTATGTATCCAGATCTTCTGCTGATTTTAAAGCCGTATTATTTGTTTTATTGTTATTGGATTGCTTGCATTCCTTATTACTTTGGGTATTGATTCCTCATCAGCGGAATGGTTTGCAGATATTTCCTTCTCTTTCATCAGTAGGTTGTTCCTGTTTTGTTGATTTTTTTTTCCTATACAGAGGCTTTTCGTTTAACACAATACTTATACACAATATTTATACACATGTCCTTGCCTGTGCTTTAGGGTCTGGTCTAGAAAATTATGAGAGCAAATGTTGTAAAGACTCAACCTGTTTTCTTCTGGTAATTTTATATTTTTCAAGTCACATATTTAAGTCTTTAATCAATATGAGTTGATTTTTGTATGCTGTGTGAAATAATGGTCCAATTCCATTTAATGTAGATAGCTTTTCATATATTTGTCTCTTCAGTTTTCCTCATCTACCTTCTCTGTTTTTCACTGTACAGCTCTATTAATTCTTTGGTTAAATCTATTCCTAAGTATCTTATGTTTATATTTTATCTTATATTTCTCCCAGCCTTATAGAGTATGATCAATGTGTAATATATTTTATACATTATAAAATTTAAATAAAACATTAGCATATACATCACTTCTCATTCTTTTTTGTAAAGAACATTTAATGCTTAACCCATCTGAACTTTCAAGTGTATTACATTGCTAATATAGTCACCGTGCTGTATAAGAGACAAATATAGTTTATTCATCCCCTTTAACTTCATCTTTGTCCTTATTAGCCAATGCCTCGTTTTATTTCTGTTTCTATTGGTTAAACCCATGTTAAATATAAGTAAGATGACCAACGTAGTTCATGTTTTTGTGCATGGCTTGTTTCTCTTAGCTTAATCTCCTCAAGGTTCCCCTATATTGTCACAGATGACAAATAATATTCCCCTCTGTCTTTATGTCCTCCAGCTATCCTACCTACTCACCCATCTACTCTACGTTTTACCTGCCTTTGATGGATGATGTTTTAGTCTACTTTCTGTTGCAGTGAAAAAAAATAACCAAGGGAGATTATTTGTAGAGAACAGCAGTTTATGGGTCCCAGAAGCACAAGTACCTAGTGTATCAGCTCAGCATATGGTGAAGGCCTTCTTGCTATACATGACAGGTTATAGGGCATCGTGTGGTGAGTCACGTGGTATCTTCTGGATACCATTAACATGTGACTTGGAGACCCCATTTCCAACACACCAGTTCTGAGGGACAAATAAACAATAGCACACACTTAGGTTGGTTATGTAGCATGGAGACTAAGAGGTCTGCTGTGAAGATGGTGGGAATGGGACATCTCTACCATCTGCAGATTCCATTTCCTTTGGAAATAGACATAGAAGTTGGATGCTTCTACTTTTAATTTCTTTTGAAAAACCTCTACAGTAGCTGTGCTAATTTGTGTACCCACAGCTGTGTACAGAGTTTCCCTTCTTGGCCCTAAGAACACCTATAATCATTTATCATTTCAGCTACAGACCTAATGCTATTTGCTTAATCCACTATCTATTGATTATTACTTCTAAGCCAGCCAATGGAACAAGTAGAAAGGAGACCATGGCATTCTTCCTTGGGGAATCCAGTGGGGAATCTGAGAACTTTAGTGCAACCAGGCATGTGCAATAATGAAATGTATGTGACCAGTCTCAGGGGAGCACCCAGAAGAAGTGTGACCTAGATCTGAGCTGCTTTGAAAAATTTCTCAGAAGAGGTTGAAAGTAGTCTGAGGGCTGGAGAGATGGCTCAGGAGTTAAGAGCACTTTCCGCTCTCACAGAGGACTGGAGTTCTGTTTCCAGCCCCTCACCCCATGGCATATGGTTCACAAGCTCCTGTAACTCCAGCTCCAGGGATCCAACACCCTCGTCTGGCTTCCCTAGTACCCCTTATCCCCTGTGCACATATCCACACATAACACACATGCATGCACACACATAAATAAAAGGTATATTTTTATTTTCTAATTTTTTATTTATTACAATTTATTCACTTAATAAAAGGTATTTTTAAAAATATTTTTAAAGCCAGGCGTGGTGGCACACACCTGTAATCCCAGCACTTGGGTAGGCAGAGGCTGGAGATCTCTGTACATTCAAGGCCAGCCTGGTTTACAAAGCAAGTCCAGGAGAGCCAAGGCGACACAGAGAAACCCTGTCTCGAAAACAACAAACAAATCTAGATGTTTTAAGGGCTCAATAGAGAGAGTCATCTGAAGGGAGGTGGGGAGTAATTAGCAAAGGGAGTCAAAAGAAATAGTCCTGGGTTAGGGGTAAGTAGAAAGGGAAGAGGCATTTATCAGTTATCCAGTAGTAAGGGATGGGAGGAAGGAAAGGGGTGATGGTGGTTCAGAAGAAGCGGTTCTGAGCACTGAGCCATTAATCATGTGTCATTTTGTGTAAGTTAAAAAAAAAAACCCTTTACTTCCTTACAGAATGCATTAAAAATACCATCCAATATAATTATCCTTGATAAATTTCAACTAAAGAAAATTTTAAAAGTTTTTTTTTCTTGTTGTTATTTGGCTTTTCCAGTCAGGGTTTTGCCATGCAGTCCTGGCTCCGCCAGCTTGCTGTGGAGACTTGGCTGGTCTTGAACTTACAGTGATCCTCCCACCTTTGTCCCCTAAAATTACAGACATGTGCCATCATATCTATACCAAGATTTTAGCTTCTTCCATTGGAAAAGAAAAAAGGTTTTCCGGGAGACCCGCCACTTGCTTAAGATAGGAATTTTTGTCTGATGCAAAAACTCCAAACAGAATTGAATTCCAGGACCTGCGGTTTTGCTGTCCATGGTGCTGGCGGTTGGCCTCCCATCCTGGGATGCAGTCTCTGCTCTTCAGATTCCCTGGAGCAACACCTGCAGCTTCTGCCTCGTTTTTGGCTGGTGTCTCTGTCATCACCAGTTACCCTCAATCAAGCCGTTCTCCAATTTCTTTGCTGTTGTTAATCTAATACGTGTCCCACCCACGTCTACCCACTGCTCTCCTCACATTCCCCATCTCAGGCTCCAGGTGTTCAATAATTTCCATGCTTCATTAACAGTCATCCACCACAGTGCCCTCAAGAGAAGTTCCTGCCAATGTCCCAGTTCCTGAAGAGCCCCACATTTCAATGAAAATTTCCTTCGATGTCACTTGGCCTCTCTTGAGGGACCAGGACTTGGTTCTTCCTCTCCTTCCCAAAGGCTGACAGCAATTCTTGCCCTCAGCTGTTTCTGTTTTGGTGGCTATAGAATAAGCCCCTGGTGGTATGAGCAGGATGACTTGTGAAATCACATCGAACCATGAGTCCTCAGCTTGTTGAATCCTGATTTTTATTTCAGCCTAAAGTCATATACAGCAAAGTGTCCGGCATTCCTAAGTGAATTCCAAGTGGAAAAACTGAAGTTTTCTGCACAATTATGTATCTATTTTTGCTTAGTCAATAGATCCAGAAAGAGACAAAGAATTGTCAGTAGATGTCAGAAAAGGTCCCATGGCTGAACTTCAGTCACGTTTCTCACCAACAGTAACAGATATGTTAAAATAGTCAATAATATCCAGTTCTAAGTAACCAAGGTAATTGATCTTTCTTGTGCTGTACTTTAAAAGATTTAAGAATGTGGCAGCTTATTGGGACAAATAGGAAAACTTCAGTAAGCTTTCATAAGAGGTGTAATTACAAGGAGAAAGAGAGAGAGAATAAGAGAGAGGTTTGAGAAGAAGGTAGTGACTCTCAACCATGACAGCCTGAGCTTAATCAAGAAGTTATTGTAATCAAATGAGTGACAGTGAACCAAACACTAGTGGAGACATTGAAAGTGCATTAGAATTAAAATAACATTGACATGAGAATTAAGGAATCTGGAGACATTTCATAGCAGCAAGGAGACACTGATCTCCAGAAATGATGGTAAGTCTGTGTGTGCATGTGAGTGTGTGTATGTGTGTGTGTGAGTGTATGTGGTGTGTGTGTGTGTATGGGAATGTGTGTATGTTTGTATGTGAGTATGTGTGTTCTTGTTTGTGTGGTGTATATCTCTGTGTGTGGTGTATGTGTGTGTGGTGTATGTATGTATGTGTGTGAAGGTCAGAGGAAGATGTTGGGTTTCATGAAGCTGTGGTTACAAGTAGTTGGTTGTGAGCTGACTGAGATCCTGAGAACCAAGCTTAGTCCTCTGCACGAGCAAGTGCTCTTAACCTCTTAGTGCCAGTGTGCGGAACTATCTATCCTATGAGGCAGGATAGGAGCAAATAGCACCAGAGAGCATTAGAGGGCTGGACAATCTAATCGATCTAAATCTTCCAAAATGGGGAGCTTCCACACACAGCCTTAGAGCTCAGAAAAGGAACCCCAAGGTGTTCGTATCCTCAAAGTGCAGATCACTGTTGCCAAAGTCTAAATAGAGAGGGAGAGCCTTGCAGAAGGGGGGCAAGGATAAAAAGAGAAGAGGAAAGAATAGCAAAAGGCATGTGCTGAGGCAGCTGCAAGGAGGGTGGGAAATGAGGAAATAGAGACCAAGGGAGCAGAAGGCACCACAGAGCCATTGCTGCATGGCAGTGGAAGAGAGGGGAGGGAGCAAACGCAGCTGATGCCAGACGGTACGGTTCTCTTTAATAACAGAATAACGAGAATCAGGCACGAGGCAAAAGCTCGGCTGACAGCTGAAGATGGCTCGGCGGGTAAGGACGCGTGCTGCCAAGCCTGATGACCTGAGTCCAGTTCCTTGGACCCACACGGTGGAAGAAGAGAGCCAGTTCCCCTGGGTTGGCCTCTGACCGCCACGTTTGCACCTTGGCGTAAACGTCCACTTCCCCAACCCCCAGCACCAGACAAACAAACACACATAAAAAGAATTGAAAGATTGAGCGTGTGGCAGCGGAAGAAGCGGAGGGGAGACTGAAGGTGTTCGGTGGCGAGCTGATGCGCAGACGCCTGCCAAAAGCGTTGCGGTGTGCACAAATGTAAAAGATGTTCGATTTTGGTTCAAAGACCAAGTCAAGCTCCTCGCGTGCTGTCAGATCGTGGCTCGGTACCGCACGCACACTCACACGCCTCTGAGCATCCCAGGCCTTCCCACACCACAGAAGCTCCCCTCAGGCATGAAAGAGGGGTGGCTCATGACCAGTGTGCTCAGCGAGGCGGCTTCCTCAGACACATCCCGTCCCTGGAGATGCAAAGCCTGTGTCTCTCATAGGGCTTACAAATTTAGTAAATTTGTAAATAAATCTCTCTGGCTCTGAGGGAAAGGTTCGGAGGTGTTTGACACTGTGGCGCTGAAGATGTGTTTAGGTAAGAACAGGCCAGCTTTCTCTGAAGTGCAGTATAAATATTCATTTTCCTGTATTCACGTAAGAGATAGGCAGTGATTAAATGGGACTGGAGAGATCCCTCAGTGGCCACGAACACTTGCTGCTCTTCTATAGGACCCAAGTTCGGTTCCCAGCATTCGGTGGCTTATAAAGTCTGTAACTTTAGCTCCAGGGGACCTGATGATCCATTCTGGTCTGGGAGAACACTGGTGCTTAGATGCACACACATCTGGTACACACACACACACAATCTAAAAATATCTTTAAAAATAGAAGTGTGCAAAATCAGTAAAATGTCTGACTTTGGTCCTTTTTTTCCCTTTTGCTATGTTAACTTCCATCCTCAGTTCTTCCTGGTAAAAATAATTTTTTTTATTACTGTATTACCTTTTCAGCACACACACACACAATCACTTTGTAAATAAGATCTGAACATTCAGGTCATAGAGGAAAGAATGAGAAAAGTAAAGCAATTGTATCTTCTTATTCTCATTGGCCTTGCTTTAATAACCCTCCAGATACATTTAGGATTATTGCATACCAAAGCCAAATAATATTGTCTGCCAATTATTACATTAAAAAGAAATCACATATTAACTTGGAACTGAAGTAATTTCTTTCCTCGAACGAGTAGAATTGAGTTGTAGGTGATTTTGATGTTATTGAGAAGGCCTTAATCACACTGTCTGTTTAAACTGTTTATCCAAATCTTTTCATGAGCGTGCCTGTGGGATGGCCTCCATCCTCTATTACTACACAATTGGGAGAATATTAGATCTTAATAACAAGGCACGTGGGTACACTTTTCTACTAGGATTTTTTTTTAAATCTGGAATTTAATTTAAGGATCTAATCTAATTTCCTCTTAAATTGTTTATTTCTGTGTGCAATACTTCAGTGTGGGTTGTCTCATTGATGAAAACTCCCCCATTCTTCAGTATTGTGTGAACATGCAGTCTCCCACCCAGGAGGGTGGGAAAGCAGATGGTTTGTGGTAGCTGAATGAGTAAAACACTTGCCCAACATGCACGAAGCCAGCCCAGAATTGGTTCACCTGGACGGCATAAACTGGATGGGGTGCGACATGATGGTCATTGAAGCATTGGGGGGTGGAGTCAGGAGAATCAGAACGTCAAGGTCATCCTGGGCTACCTAGGGACCTCAAGGCTGGTTTGGCTACATGAAACCCTATCTGAAAAACTGCTAAAGGGCTGGTGTTCTGGTTTGCCTTTTATTGCTGCGCAAACTGGAAAGAGTGTAACTTATCTTGCAGCTTACAGTCCATCATGGATGGAAGTCAGGGCAGGCACAGAAGCAGAGCCACAGAGGAATGCAGCTTACTAGCTCTACATAGATTAGCCTTCCTGCTTTCTTATAAAATCCAGGACCACTGAGCCCAGGGTGGTACTACCCACAGTGGGCTGGACCAATCAATCATCAGTCAGGGAAATGCCCCACAGACTTGCCTACGTACCATTCTGATGGAGGTGATCCCTGAATTGAGGGTCTCTCTTCCAAAATGGTTCTAGTTGTGTCAGGTTAGTGAAAACAAAACACCTAATCGGCACAGTTGGAACAATAGCTCATTCAGTAAAATGACTGCTATGAAAAGTGGAGAATGTGAGTGTTAACTTCCCCTAATCCCCCTGAACCCTCATAAAGAAGCTGGGTATAATGGTGTACTCCATCCCAGTGTGAAGAACATGGAAAGAGGCAGATTCCTGACGTTCACTGGCTACTCAGCGTACCTGGAAATCCCAGGCCAGTGAGAGACTCCTGTATCAAAAAAAAGGTGGGTGGCTCTGGAGGGACAGCACCTGTGGCTGACTTCTGCTCTCCACACACAAGCACTCACCAGGATCTGTGTACACATAACCACACATGCACACATGGAAAGTGAGTTGAGGTTAACAGAGGGCTTCTCTTGGCATGCTGTTCTTACTGAGGAAGTAATGGAAGCTTGGCTATGGAAGAAGACTTGTTCCTCATATAGTAGTTTGGAAACTCACTTGTTCAAAAAAGAATTTGAGTCTCTGAAGAAAGAAATTGAAGAAGATATCAGAAGATGGAAAGATCTCCTGTGCTCATGGACTGGTAGGATTAACATAGTGAAAAATTGCCATCCTGCCAAAAGCAATCTACAGATTCAATGCAGTTCCCATCAAAATTCAAACACAATTCTTTTCATAACTTGAAAGAAAAATTCTCAACTTCACGTGGAAAAACAAACACCCCCCCCCAAATTGCAGAAACAGATCATCTGGAGGTATCTCCATCCCTGATATCAAGCTGTACCACAGAGCAATAGTAATAAAAACTGCATGGTATTGGCATAGAAACAGAATGGTGGATCAATGGAACCGAATAGAAGACCTAGAAATAAATCCACACACCTATGGATACTTGATTTTTGACAAAGAAGCCCAAACCATACAACAGGAAAAAGACAGCATCTTCAACAAATGGTGCTGGTCTAACTGGATGTCTACATGCAGAAAAATGCAAATAGATCCATATGTATCACCCTGCTCAAAATTAAAGTCCAAGTGGATCAAAGACCTCAACATAAAACCAGACACAGAAGAAGTGGGGAAGAGGTTAGAACTCATTGGTATTGGAGACAACTTTCTGAACACAACACTAACAGTGCAGGCTCTAAGAGCACTACTCAATAAATGGGACCTCATGAAACTGAAAAGCTTCTGTAAAGCAAAGGACACTGTCATAAGAACAAAACAACAGCCTACAGACTGGGAAAGGATCTTCACCAACACTTTATCTGACAGAGGGCTAATATCCAGAATATATAAAGATCTCAAGAAGTTAAAAAGCAACAAATCAAGTAATCCAATTTAAAAAATGGGGTACAGAAGTAAAAAGAATTTGCTGCAGAGGAATATGGAATGGCAGAGAAACACTTAAAAAACATGCCCAGGGTCCTTAGTCATCAGGGAAATGCAAATCAAAATGACCCTGAGATTTCACTTTACACCCATCAGAATGGCTAACATCAAAAACTCAAGTGACAATACATGCTGGAGAGGATGTGAAGAAAGGGAAACCCTCCTCCATTGCTGGTGGGAATGTAAACTTGTATAACCACTTTGGAAATCAATCTGGCACTTTCTCAGATAATTAGGAATAGTGCTTCCTCAAGATCCAGCTATACCACTCCTAGGCATATATCCAAAAGATGCTCAAGTACACAACAAGGACATTTGATCAACCATGTTTATAGTAGCTTTATTTGTAATAGCCAGAAGATGGAAACAACCCAGATACCACTCAGGTGAGGAATGTATACAGAAACTGTGGTACATCTACACAAGGGAATATTACTCAACAATTAAAAATAAGGAAATCATGAAACTTGCAAGCAGATGGTGGGAACTAGAAAAGATCATCCTGAGTGAGGTATCCCAGAAACAGAAAGACACACATGGTATATACTCACTTATAAGTGGATATTAGACATATAATATATGATAATCATACTAAAATCTGTATACCTAAAGAAACTAAGCAAGAAGGAGGACCCTGGATAAGATGATCAATACTCATTCTGAAAGACAAACTGGGTGAACATTGGAAGAAGGAGAAAACAGGAAACAGGACAGGAGCCTACCACAGAGGGCCTCTGAAAGACTCTGCCTAGCAGTGTATCAGAGCAGATGCTGAGACTCATAATGAAACTTTGGGCAGAGTGCAGAGAATCTTATGAAAGAAGGCGGAGCTAGTAAGACCTGTAGGGGACAGGAGATCCACAAGGAGAGCAATGGAACAAAAAAAATCTGGGTACAGGGGTCTTTTCTGAGACTGATACTCCAACCAATTACCATTCATGGGTATAACCTAGAACTCCTGCTCAGATGTAGCCCATGGCAATTCAGTATCCAAGTGAGTTTCCTAGTAAGGGAACCAGGGCCTATCTCTGACATGAACTCAGTTGCAGGCTCTTGGATCACCAACCCCTGAGAGGGGAGTAGCCTTGCCTGGCCACAGAGGAGGACAATGCAGCCAGTTCTGATGAGACCTGATACCCTAGGGTCAGATGGAAGGGGAGGAGGACCTCCCCTACCAGTGGACTTGGAGAGGGGCATGGGAGGAGATGAGGGAGGGCGGGTGGGATTGGGAAGGAATGAGGGAGGGGGCTATAGCTGGGATACAAAGTGAATAAACTGTAAATAATATAAAAAATTAAAAAAAGAAAATTGGAAACCCAAGAGGCAATTGTTACTGGGCTTTCTGAGTTCATACTGTCAGTTAACTATTGATTGAATGATGTATATCTATTGCATTATTTAGCTCTCCAAAGAGTCACTAGGCTGATCCTGATATTATCCAGTAAGGCTCAGAGATGCTAAACAATTTAAAAAAACCTACAGAAAAAAAAATGGAGTTTGGACCCCTCCCCCCACTTCACCACACCCCATCAGTCAGTCTAACTTCAGCACTATAGTTGACTTACAAACCATGGTCCTTAAATATTTTATCACTCAGTAGTTGTTAACAGCACAGACCATTTCCCAAATGTAAAATTTTTGTAACCAACAAGCTGGCTACCATCCGTGCTTTTCTTACAGTCTTCCCACAAGTTTACTGGGGTGGACTCAGTCACCCTTTTTGTGATAAAGTTTATCAATATGATCCTTGTGCTGTCTTCAGCATTGTAAATACTGTTTTGTTGACCAAATCCACATCCTGAATAAAGATGTTGCAGGGGACAGGGCTGGACAAAGTGGCCTTGTGGGGAGCTCAGCCTGAAACATGGGCGAATGAACGGTTGGTACTGAGTCCACCACCCTCCATTTTACCAGCTCGACATGGAATGCTTGGTACTGGCCATGTGGCTCAGTGGGTGGGTGATTAATTTGCAATGCCAGAGGACCTAGGCCTGATGACCAGCCTTGCCTAAAATGGGGTGGTGGGTGCAAACAGGCCTGTCAGCCTGGCTACTCCGGAAGCAGACGCTGGGAGACCAGCACTCACAGCTCATTCTTGCTCTCTGCCAGCTTCAGCCCCGCTTGGGTTACATTATGACATATCTTAAAATAACAGGAGAAAGGTTACATCCAAATAGAAGTGTTTGTCCAACGTCTGCTGAAATCCGAACATCCTCATGCTGCAGGCAGGAGCTTTTATCAAATTACATAATCACTTTATTTGGTGTGTATAAGTGACTTTGTAGACACATATGTGGAGGTCAGAGGACAATTTGTGTGAGTCAGCTCATGTGGAAGGGGGATGGTGTGTGTGTGTGAGTACACGATTCAAGTCAAGCCATCCACCTCAGTGGCAGGCTGAACTACTTCATCCATTCATCCACCCAGGAATGGTCTTTATTCTTTTTCTTTTTGTTTTCCATGTGTACATGTTTTTACACATGTTGGGATGCATGTTTACTTATGTTCACGGGTGTTCACATGGTTAATGGTAAGGCTCAGCAAGCACTCTTCTGTCTTCAGAGTATCCCAATTAGGCCCAGAGCTTGCTGATATTGTCTGCTGCATCATCCAGCTTGCTCTCGGGAGCGCCTGCCTCCATCTTCCATGGCTGGAATCACAGGTGAGCCAGCTTGTATCCTGCCTACCCAGCATTTATGTGTTTTTGGGGGGATCTGAATTCCCATCATCACCCACGAGGCAGGCCCCTTCACTAGCGAGCCATCTCCGCAAGAATAAACTTTTAGAGACACCAAGGTAAAGTTTCCTCCAGCCCACTACAATGGCTGATATCCTACTTTTCCAGGAGAGAGCAGTCAGCATCAAGAATGAATGCATCCTAGAGTGTAGGTTTTCCGGAAGGTTGTCCTTTCCTGGGAGTGTTCCTTCTCGTAATTTTCTGCTGAGAATCCTCCTGAAAGAAATGGCTTTCACCATGTTAGGGACAAAGTGTGGATGACCAGGGTTTCAAAGAGCGTGTGCACTTTAATTTTCATGTGAGCAGGGGAAACGGTATGCAGTATTTTTTATTTTTTTGGTTGGAGTGTACTCAGTAGAGAAGACAAGCTGGCATATGTAAGTGTCCTTTTAAAATATCATTCCTAGTAAATTACAGAAGCTGGGAAAAACAAGACAAAACAAACAAACAACAAACAGATAGACAAACAGACAAACAAACAGAAAATTCCAAAACAACCCAAGCAAAGCAGAATTCCTGACGGAGGATGGAGAACGTGGGCTGAGAGGCACACCAGACAGCTGTAGAGAAATGGAAGCTAGAGGGCACCAGAGAGCACCCGTGGCGGACTGGGGAGACCAGGGTCAGAGTGCTGACCCAGCGAAAGGGAGCCTAAATTCTTCCAGCTCCTGAAATGAATCCCCAGCAGCAGCAGCTGCCTGTAAGCGGCTGTCAGTTTTCTACTTAATTACTCCATACATTTGCTTAGACATTTGCCTAGAGAGCCATCAAGTCACTCTTTAAAAAAAAAAGTCTTTGTTTAGAGCTCCGGTTGAATTTTCTGATTAAATTATTTGATGTAAGCAAAAATTTCTGAAAACCCCACTGGACACTGTTGCTGGTCCCAGATAGGATGCCCATCTGCGGACGATTGTTGCAAGGAAGGAAATGATGAGAGGAGAGAGACTCTGTGCTCAGAAAAGAAATCATTAGTGGTGGGTAAGATTTTAATTTTGACAGTTTTCCACTTATGTACAATTTTCCCTCTTTTACAATCTCTCTCTTCACCCCTGCTCAGATGGGGCCCATGATAGCTCATTGTCGAACTGAAGACCCTAGTGAGGGAAACAGGGACTGTTTCAGTCTTGAACTTGATGGCTGACTCTTCGACCCTCCCCCATACATGCCAGGGAGTAACAGCCTGGCTAGATCCCAGGGGAGGGCATTGCAGCCAGCCCTGAGGAGACAAGATGATCTGGGGTCAGATGGAAGGGGAGGAGATCCTCCCCCGTTGGTGGACTTGGAGGGGGCGGGGAGGAG
>CM053744.1:47734930-47753518 GCA_028658305.1 Pachyuromys duprasi
GAATGCAGGCAGAGATGTGGGCCTGAAATTGAAGCTCAGAGGAGCAGGTGCAGTTTACCACTGTTAGGAGTGCTTTAGAGCACTTTAAGGCAGAGGATTAGTGGGGGAGGGGTCCCTTATGGCAGCAGGCCTTTGGGAAAGAAGGTAGTAGCACTAGGATCTCCCTTAGGACCTATGACTTAGCCAGTCATTGCTTCTTTGCTCCAGTTCGTAATACCAAGCATGAGTTTCTTTTTGTGGAATGGGTCTTAAATCCAAGCAGAAAACAGTTGGTCACTTCTATAACATTCATGCCACTATCATGCCAGTGGGCTATCTTGCTAGTCTAGATGTTATAGTGTCTTTTCTTCTTCTTCTTCCTTCTTCTTCTTCTTCTTCTTCTTCTTCTTCTTCTTCTTCTTTTAGGTTCACAGCTGCTAATATCATTGATTATTTCTCTCCCCTGGTAGTGTATATAGCACATGCCAGCACCATGAAAACTAGCCAGTTGGAAAGAAGTTTCTAGGTTGGTACCAGCTTGATTATATTCTTACTCTTCTAATTGGACATTGCAATAAACTTCATCCTTAAGTTTTTATATAATTATACCAAGAGATTAGTGCATCTATCAATCCTCAACAGAGAAGCTTCTTCTTATATTAGATGTTGATTAATACAGAGACTCACAACTAGTCAACAGGTAAAGAACAAAAGATGGTGGAGTGCTCAGTTCTAATGGGATATTTTACATCTTCTCCTTCAAATCAGGAGGCAGAAAGATAAGATTCAAAGGGTAGTTGATGTCTGCAATGAAATACATCGGCCAAGCATGACAGGGCCATGAACTCACAGAGGCTGTGGCTGTGAGTTTTTGGTCAAGACCTGGGCAAGATCAAATCAGCCAAAATCCCAGCATGGAATGGAGGCGGTGGTCATGAAACTCCATCTCTAGCTCAGTAGCTGTTGGCAATGGGTGGCTGCTGGTGGAGCAGGATTCGGTTTTCATTGGGGACATGTTTCTGCAGAGGTTACACGTACATGTTCCAGTAGATGGTTCTACATTATGCCCATAAAGGCAGCTCCAAGCAGACTCAGACTCTGTGACTTTTAAATTTTTTTTTATTTTTATTTTTTTAAGGCGTGCATGAAGTTGGGAGGGGGAAAGTGGTGGGAGGAAAAGGAGAGTAACTGTAGAGAAGGGTAAGGGGGGGGGGAGGATTCACCAAAGTGCATCACATGCATGCCGCCAAGCTGAATGTATTGCAAAGGTGCCATAGGAGATTAATTCGAAGATTTTGGAAGTTATAGCTATAAAAAAAGAGCAAGAAATAATTGAAAGAACAAGAATTCCAAACTCAAATATTTTTTTTCACATGTGGTTTTCAATTCTAATTCCACTTTAAGAGTTTGAAAGTAGAAACAGTTAAATACTGTATCGTGAAAGGGGCGGGGTCTGTAGCTCAGCAGCTTATAGCCTTGTGTGCACCTGGCCCTGGTTCAGTCCCCAGCACCACGAAATGAAAACAAATAAAATAAGATTAAAGGCCCTGGGGGTAGTAAAGTTCATGCATGAGAAATAGCAGGGAAAAGTAGCAACCCTGTTGTAGAAACCTGGAAAAGTTTTTTTTTCCATTTATTATTATTTATAAATTATTCACTTTGTATCCCTGTTATAGCCCCCTCCCTCATCTCTTTCTAGGACCACCTCCTTCTTCCTCTCTTATCTGCCTCCCCTAGTCCACTGGTAGAGGAAGTCCTCCTCCCCTACTGTCTGACCCTAGCCTATCAGGTCTCATCAGGACTGCCTGGATCCTCTTCTTATGTGACCTAGCAAGGCCACCCTGCCAAGGGGAAAGTGATCAAAGAGCAGGTAACTGAGTTCATGGCAGATACAGCCCCTGCTCCCCTTACTAGGGAACCCACATGGAGACTGATTGAGGGACATCAATCTTGTTTCCAGATTCTGGCTATTACAAATAAAACATAGTTGAGCAAATGTCCTTGTTATATGGTTGAGCATATATGCCCAGAAGCGGTACAGCTGGGTCTTGAGGTAGCACTATTCCCAATTTTCTGAGAAAGTGCCAGACTGATGAAAAGGGTTTGTGAAATGTTCAAGGTGAGTGGCTCTTTCCTGCTTTTGCCTTTAACTAACTGGCAACAAATAGAGAAAATTCTCAGGGGTAGGCAGGACTTAGGGAAGCCAATGAGGAACAGTCTAAAGACTGAGGAGTAGTGAGGGGTCTCTGTCTCCTCTCTACTTGGAGAGACCCAGGGCAGTAGCTCCATGGAAAGAAGCAAAGGTACTGGCAGCTGGAGCCCGCCCAAATAGACGCAGCAGGGAGGAACACGGCTTTCATTTCCATCCCTACCAGTGTCGGAACTGGGATGTATAATGCTTGTTTGGGGATTTATTTTGTTTTTAATTTGTTAGGAGGGGAGGAAAGGTGTGAGTGTGTGTGTGTGTGTGTGTGTGTGTGTGTGCGCGCGCGCACGCGCGTGCAGGTGAGCATGGAGGTCAGAGGTGTCAGATCCCCTAGAGCTGGAGAAACAGGCTGTTTTGAGCCACCTGACGAAGGTACTGGGAACTGAACTCAGTTCCTTTGCAAGAACAGTGAGTGTTCTTAGTTGCTGAACCATCTCTCCGGCCCCTCCCCTCTTTTGTATAACAATCTTTTCATGTGCCTTTTTTAATTTAAAAAAGTATTTTCATACAAATATATTTTGATATTGTTTCCCTATCCTCAACTCCTCCCAGATCCTCCCCATCCCCCATCCCCCATCCTCCAACTCCATGTTTTCCCTTACTCTCTCCCTATCAGAAACAAACAAACAAGAAAATAAAAACAAACAAGCAAAAAGGAAACAATAAGACAAACTTAGCAAGCTAAACTAAACAAAACAAAAATTCATGAAGAAAGTGTTATGAAGTAAGCCCACCAGAGAGCACACACAAACATTCTTAAAAGCTAAATAGAAAGTCTGTATTGCCTGCTGGAGGCTCCACGGGGAAGTTGCCCAAATAATGCAGTCCCAAGCCTCACCTTTCTTCTACGTGCAAAACCTACATCCTGGTTGACACACTTTATTTAGCAAGAGCAATTGTGGAGAAGCAAAACTGCAAAAGAAAAAACAAGCTTAGTTTATTTGGGGACTTCCCTGGATCCTGGAGGCATAGACTAGGTCTTTGCCAATGGTCCTCAGCCTTATAATACTGTGACCCCCAACCAGAAAATTATTTTTGTTGCCACTTTATCGCTGCCATTTTGCTGCTGTTATGAATTGTAATGTAAATATCTGTGTTTTCTGATAGTCTTAGGCAACCCCTATAAAAGGGTCATTCAACCCTGAAAGGGGTCATGACCTACAGGTTGAGAACCACTGTTAGTTCTTTGTTCCCATTTGGACAGGTGTTGGGGCTTACATACTGGGTTCTCAGGTCAGAATGGTGCCTCCAACATGGTGTCAGCTGTGCTAAGATCTGGGGAGCGTTACAAAACATTTTGTGTTGGCCAAGTACTCCTGGGCATGGGGCCTGCTCTGGAGTATGGGCGATATATCCAATAATACTTCATTAGACAAAGCTGATTTTCCCTTTCTGAGCAGGTATCAGTTGAAAACAGTTTAACAGGAAGGGGCAGACTTTGCGTCCAACTCCCCTTCTCCATGCTGGGATTTTGTTTAGTTTGAACTTGTTCAGGTCTTTTGTATGTTGTCCTTGTCTTTGTGATTTCATATGTGTGTCAGTCCTGTTGTGTCTAAAAAAAGCTGTTTCCTTGGAATTATCCACCCCCTCTAGCTTTTACGATCTTTCTACTTCCTTTCTGGCCTATGCCTTGAGGGGAAGGATTTGATGAGGATATCTCATTTAGGATTGAGTGCTCCAAAATCTTTCACACTCTGTACATTGTCCACTTGTGGGTCTCTGAGTTAATCCCCATCTACTGCAAGAAGAAGCTTCTCTGATGACGGTTAAACAAAACATTGATTTAGGGGTAATATGGCAGAATGTCATTAGGATTCGTTTTATTGCTGTGTCCACTAGTAGAATAATAGTAGTAGGTTTTCCACTAGACCTATCTAGTCCCAGGTTCTTGGCCAGTTTAAGAGTTTGGTTTCTATCTCATGCTGTGGGCCTTAAATGTAATCCAAAGTAGTTGGGTATTCCCATAACATTTGTGCCACTAGTTCATCAGTGTATCTTGCTGGCTGATCAGTGCTGTAGGTCACAGGGTTTGCAGCTGGGAGCATCACTATTGATGATATGTTTTTCTCCTCCATTAGCACACACCTCCTAATACCATGACTGTAGAAAGTAGAGGTGAAGCTTCTACTTTAGCCCCTCTCCAAATGAGTTCTAGTGGATTCTAGTGAGGCTTGGCTGGGTTTGCTTACAGAAGGTAACCTGAGAAGGAATCATGGCTTATCCAAAGGATGACTTAAAGGCAATATTGTGCATACATGTATACATGCATGTGCATTTGTATGTGAGAATGAATGAATACTTGTGTGCATACATAGATGGAAGCAAAAACAACCTCAGGTGTCATTTCTCAGAACTTATTCTGATTCACTTATTTATTCTTTGACAGTTTCACTTATTATGAACTTTAGTCCTTTTCAATCCCTATTACCCTGTTTAACCATCCATACTTCTTGTGCTAAATCTTTGATTCCCAACCAGCCCACCTCATATTTTTGTGGTTGTTTTGCGTGTTGGTGTGTAACCTGTGGATGGGAGGTTATTGACTAGACCAAGGGGAACCTACCAGTGCTTACAACACTGAGGAAAGCAACGCGTTAGTATTAACTATGAATGGTTTCTCAGTGTGGGGTGAGGCTGCACAAGCCTTCTTCTTCTTCTTCCTCTTCTTCTTCTTCATAATGAAATATTGACAGGCCCAGTAAATCTCATGGAGGTCTTGATCAAGTAACATCAGCTGCAGTGAGCTCATGCATGTCGTGGCCTTGTCGTGTCCTAAAGACACGGTTCCATGGCTCTCCTCCCCCACCTCTGAGCGTTACATAGCTTTTGTTTTTAACCCTTCCTCTGAAATGTTCTGCAAACTTTGGGTGTGAGTTTTTTTTTCAATTGGTGGAAGAATTATGCATCGAGTCCAGAGACTTCCCAAATATTTGGGACCTATCCATCAGGATGTGTTTCTGACTGTAAGTCTGAGGCACTAGTATTGCTGTTGCTGTATGTATAAGACAGCAGGGAGGCAAGAAAAGGAGAAGGGACAAGTAGCAACAATGGAAACCTTATTGGTGCATAAAACCAAACATAATAATTAGATCTTTGTTTTTTCCTATCACTCTCTCGGTGTCTCACTCCACTGTCTCTTTTTTGTGTTAACTAAACATTTGGGAATGGTGAACCAAACTTCCATTCTTTAAACAAATAAATGGAACCTGGAATTATTACTGTTCTCATTCTTTGTAGAGCTAACGGTGGCTCTCAGTGAATAGCAATATTGGACAGTGAGGTACAAAAAGACATCCTGGTTACACACTTTAATTCAGAATGGCATTTCATTTTCTGCATTATCATCCCATGGCCACAATGTAGAGGCAATTCAGCTTCTCCTTAGTTAGACCAGTGTTCTTGGTTTCTTTCCCATCTTGATAAGACTGTTCACAAAGATCCCCAGATGGGTAGGAATCTGTTTTGTAACCCAACCCTACCTATCCTGGACCGTTTTCTTTGGTGAAGGACACTGTTTTTATGTTTGTTTTTTAACACCTGGATTTTTAAGCCTTCACAGTCACAGTGTTATCAAGGAAACAATAGCAACATTGAAACAATCAACCGTTTCTTAGTTTAAGGTTGAATGGGCTCTCTTACCTCTACATTTTGCTGTTTGGATCCATGTATTGGTGCACAAAATACTGGCTTCTGGCTCAAAGCACAGAGCACACTGAGCTGGGCAACGCATAGCTTTGTAAGACTTTGCATACATACCAAGATTGAATTTGTTGACAGATACAAGAGTGAGTTAAAAGGTGTTGCTATTGAAAAGGGCTCATCATATCGTAGGTTACTGTGCTTGGAGTGAAATGGTGATGGATAAGCCATCCTACAAGTTCAGGGTTGAAGGCAAATACTTGTAACTCTTCATCCTTTAACTTGGTCTGGTGCCTGTCCATACGTTAAATCCATTAAGACTATAATGGGGTGTTACTCCAAAGCTGCCATCTAAGCATGCCACATTTTTATCTTTGGATTATATTCTACCTGTATACGTAGAAAAATACTGTAAGTGTAGTAATTATTTCTTTAGTGTTTACAATAATTCATCCAGAACATTTTAAAGAAGCATGGCATGAATAACCTGTCACCATCAGTGCCTGTATTTTATAACTATGAAATGTATTCCATAATACAAGCTGTTCTACCGGGAGCTGAGAGATGGCTCGGTGGTTAAGAGAATATGCTCCTTTTGCAGAGGACTAGAGTTTAGTTCTAAGGGCCCACATCAGGCAGCTCACAACCACCTGTAACACCTGTTGCAGGGCATCTGACACCATATTCTGGCCTCTATAAGCACCTTTACTCACATGAGCACACATACTCACACACAAAATTGAAAATAACTAGACAATCTTAAGAGAAAAGGCGAGTTATAATAGCAGGTGTCTTTAGTGAGAACAGTTTTGCCAGACACACATACATATATGTATGCAGATACAGTTTTGAAGTTGTACATATTACTCAAGCTGATACGAAAAGAGACATTGTGAATTTGCTACAAGCAGACAACCTTTGAGATAACACAAAAGTGTTGACTACAGTTTGAGCAGATCTGGCCATTTCAAAGCTATGAGCTCAGTTGGTTCCTTGAAACCCATCTCTAAATCTTATATACAGAATTGCATTTTTTAATTTTACAGAATTTAATTTCTTGCTTTAATTACTCTGCCTTGCTCAGGTTATGAAAGTAACCTGATGAGTTATTTTTATTTATAGGGCTCCCGTTCAATGTGCTTATAATTATATTTCAGTGCATTAGAAATTTGCAATCATCTAATTCTACGCCTTTAAGGTTTTTTTTTTCTTTTTTCTTTTTAAATTAGGCTTTTGCTAAAGGTTAAAGGACTGCTTTTAGAGCTAAAATACTATTTGTTAAGGTGGTCGATAAGGAAATTTGCACCTGCATATTACAAAATCATTACAAATGGATGGAGCTGTAATTTTTATTTGGCAAAGTCATCCAGTTTCAGAATCATTTAACATGTTTTGAATACCATCTGCATACCACTATTTTTTCATATGACACCTTTAGTTAGGGCTCAGACACATACAGGTCTGTTGTCGTTAATAACACAGAAGAAAGCCTACTCTTACTGAACAGCAACCTTGATGAGACCTGACTGCAGCAGGTTGCATAAAGACACATTTCAGAGTCTCAGTTTGGCAGTCTCACTCTGATCCCTCCCCTGGGTATATCCTTGAGATAGCTGTCCCGACCTTATTTTCGATGTCTCTAAATGCCTTGATCTCTTTGGCTCCTCCTGGTCTTCTCCCAGGCTGGTCATTTTGCCCATATTGATCTCCAACTCTACTCTTACATTGGCATCTTTCCAAATTGTCTTCCAAACCCCAAACCCTAAATACCATCTTGTGCATTTAATGATGCTCAAAAAGAATTTTTAGAGCATGCTGCCTGGTCTCATTTTACTAGGAAGGGTAATTTTTCTGTATACCTCTTAACACCCCTTCAAGTTCTCTCACACTAGTCGGCTGTTAGCACAGCTTCTCTACAAGGTATTCAGCTCAGAGAAGCCTGGGCAATGACCGTTCTATTTCCTCCTTTAAATTCTGTCACTTGTCACCAAGACTGCCCTGTAATAGACACTCACAAATGTCTGGGTAAATGAAACATCTAACGAATCAGACTCATCACAAATGACAAAGTAGTGCCATGAGGTATACAGCAGAGGCAAAAAATGTGGTGGGGTAGGGCGCTCCACAGTGTTGGTACGAAACCCAGCATGTATTAGACCTGCAGGGTGGATACGGTCATAGGTCATGAAGTGGCTGTGATCTGAGGAAAGGTGACATCGGTATGGCCACTGGACTCCTCAGAAGTAAGGATCTTAGCCATTTGCCTTTCTGAGCATGTGGAGGCCATATCCCTTTAAAGAAGACCCATTATGTAGGTTTCATATTGAAGGAATGGCCAACTAAGCACTAGCAGGCTGTATCCCAGCTCCCAGAACAGCTTGCCAGGGGCTGCTGAAGACACTCAGTTTGGTCTGTCTGCCTGGAAGTCGTGCCAGTTAGTGAACGGAGAGCATATATATATATGTATATATATATATATATATATATATATATGTATATATATATATATATATATATGTATTTTTTTGACTAATGAAATCAAGAACTGCAGAGAGCCCTAAGGTTAGAAGTGACCCATGCAGTGATGAAAATGTAGCAGTGAAAGATACATATGCGATGAAGTAATTGCCAATTTGGCAACTATAATTTCCCACTTGGTTTAAATGAGATTTTCCTTGCTCGCTTAATCAGCATGTGAACCAGAGCCCCTGCGGGGCCCCTGCCAGGCTAGAGCACGTTGTCTGACTACACACAGTTCTCTGCGTCCTCAAACATTCCTTCCACTCTTGTTGTCCTCCCAGGCCTTATGGCAAGCACCATCCTCTCTAATTTAACTGTTTTGGTCAATACTGTGAGAGCAACAAACCTTAGCCTATAGAGTGCCAGACTGACTTATTTGCAACAGACTTTGCAAAAGGTCCCTGAAGTACAGGGGTGAAGGGGGAAATAGCTAATGACTTGCTAGAATAATAATCAAATTAAATCAGATTTCTAAGACTTAATGTGGGTCCCCATCAGGCAATGCTGAGATAAGCAGCGGCTGCAAGCACTAAGTTCCACACAGACTTCTTTTTCAGCCAAGAACTCAGGCCACAGTGCTTCCCCCCTATCATTTGTACTTCCTTATGAAAATCCGCTATCAATGCTTTCAGGAGGCAGAATACCAATGATGCCATTTGGGGCATGAAGCTAATTTAGTGGGTGAAGAAACAAAAATATTAACATTAATTTTGTCGCTTATGGGGAAGCAAATTAGCAGGTGGCCCAGGGAATGAGAGAGGTGAGCGCCGTGTTCATGAGTCCCGCATCCCAAGGTGCAGCAAGAAACAACATTCATCATGGAAAACAGGCATGGCTCCTGGACATGCTGGTAGTTATTTTTAAAAGTGTGGCAACAACTCTTGCTTTAATCTGAATCAGAGCTGAAGCTGGGTCATAATTTTCCTCTGGTCCAGGTTATCTTTAACTCCCAGTTCAAAACTACAACACTGACTAGAAACATCCTGACATCAAACCAAACAATTATTCATATATGTTTTCTGACAGGAAAGAAGCTAGTTTATGTTTTATGAGGTCGTGAATAACAACTGAAAGCAGCTGACAGTTAATTTGATCACCTTAACCAATTTATATTAACTCAGGCAAAGACAGATTTATGTGGCCAAGTTAGAAAAAGTAAAGTTTTGAGCCCTGTACAGTGCTTTGCACAACCCCCAGATTTCTCAACTCAGGAAGTATATTAGACTTTTTCCCCCCTCTGGGTGGGAAATGGAAAGAACCAAATGAAGGACTCAGTGCAAACTGCAGGGATTAATGAGCAGAGGCAAGCTTCAAAGCAGTTTTTCTTACCAGAATCCCAAAATGATACATCCACAGTAATTAAAGCAGTATGATGCGGGGCAGAGATAGAGCTGTCAAACAATTTCCGTTCCCTTTAAAGAGATCCCGATATGATGCAAATGATACAACATAAAGGAACAGATGATTCAAAAGATTATCAAGCTCATTAGCTATCAAGACCATTGAAATGAATCAAAATGGGGACTGGATCTTAAGATTCCCTGAGCATACAAAACCAGTTGGCCTTCATAAGTGACCTTAACCTCGCTTGATTTATAAACATGCAGCAACTTATCTTGAGCTATTTCTCACAACTGCCTGCTTTTTTAGTTGCTGGGACAGAATCTCTGAGACTGGGTAATTTGTTTAGAATATCTTATTCCTCACGGTTCTGGGCCTAGGAAGTTCAGTATGGAGGCATAGGTCTCTACTGATAGATAAGAACTTCTGCTGTGCTCCTAAGCATATGGAGACCAGAAGGATAAACTCTGTGTGTGGGGGAGGGGAGAGGGGGGGCACAGGAGGCAGTGTCTTTTCAGGGCGAGAGCAGAAGCTCACCCACAAGCCCTTCTCATAAGACCTTCACTGAGTCCCGCCTCCCACCACTGCTTCTAGCCTAGTCCAGCCGATGGTATAGGTGTGACCAATCAGAAGCAAAACAGTACTCAAGTGCAGCCAATCAGAAGCAGTCCAAACACTTGGAGGGGGGCGTTCCCAACAGACATCAAAAGAGATATTTGAGCTGACTAATTGTAACACTTTGTACTTCTGTCTTGATCCTATGCAAGCATCCCCCACTTTTGTGGCCTTGGATTTTGAGGGCTGGTTCAATGAACTGCTCAGCATTTTGTGACTTAGTTAATCATTTAAATAAAACGTACCCAAGGCTGGAGAGATGGGTCAGTTTGGTTCCCAGACATCTGGTAGTGTACTGCCACTAGTAACTCCCACTCTAGGAGTCTGATGCCCTCTTCTGGCCTCCTAAAACACTTGCAGGCATGTGCACACACTTAAAGCACATACATAGAAAACAAAAGTAGAATATTTAAAAAAAGGGGGGGGGCTGGGGGACGTAGGGATTTAGCTCAGTCGTAGAGCACTTGCCTAGCAAGTACAAGGCCCTAGGTTCGGTCCTCAGCTATGGAAAACAAAACAACAGCAAAAACCCCACCCTCTTAGAATTTCATACATCAACATATGAAAGGAAATTTCAAACTGCTGTAAAATCCATGCTTACATCACAGATGTCACAAAATAGTCTATAAATATGTTAAACAACTGAATAGATAAGGGAACATTAATTTTAAGGAGATAATTTATTATACACTGGCTGAAGGTATTGTGGAAATGTGAGATCAGATGACAACCAAAGAAAATGATTTATAGCTAAGACAATAAGTATTTAAAAGATTTAAAGTATATATGTCATACAAACTCTGGAGGAAGAATGTTAAAAACAAAAAAAAAGATATGAGACAGATATTTTTAAAAGAAATAAAATATTGACACATAACTTTAGAGAAGATAAATCCATCAGTAACAACAAAAATTATTTTAGAACACAGCTGTAGGGACTGAGGATGTAGCTAAGTTGGTAGCTGCTTAACTTGGCACCACATAGAACCAAACATGGTGGAACATGGCTGTAATCCCAGCACATGAGAAGTGGAGGCCAAGAGACAAGGAGTTCAAGGCCAGTTTGAGCTTTGGGAGATCTGGTCTCAAAATAACAGTAACAAAACCAAAACGGAGCAAAGCAAACCAACCAGCCAAACAACAGTTTGTCAGTGGCTTCAGTGAGCACCCAGTATCTCTCTGCTGATCAAGGGTAACAGGAAACAGAGGAGGAGATTTAATACCCACATCTTACCCTGTCTTCTCTGTGGTTTGGTTGTATCCTTATGCTGTGGATAGCCAACCAGTCAGCTGTTACTCTCTATTCAGCAACTTCTCCTGGTTTCAGATACCCATTGGGTCTTATCCCATAATCTGGAGTTTCCTCCGTGTCATAAGCTCAGAGCATCACACAGTGACTTGTTGCAATGCTTAGCACCTCCCTGTGTCCTGAACAGACCTCCTTAGTAACCCTAAATACAGGTTTCCTGCTAGTCCTTATCCAGCTAAATGAAAGAATTACCAAGATTTTTTTAAACATTTGCCACAAGATCTTGACATTACCTTGTGGAAATGTTTTAACTATCCTGGAAACAGAAGAGAATATTACCATTTTCTTATAAGATTTTCACTAACACAGCAAAATGAACAGTTCTGTAACACTGATAGAGAAGAGGGCAGTTCAACTGGGAACTTTCTGAAAACACTTCAGCGCAAATGGCAACTAACAAGAAAACCATTAAGTCAACCTATATCAATGCAAAATGTCCCCTGGAAGCATGACAGAAGAGAAGAGAAGGAATTGAGGAGAGGTTTTAGTGTGCATTTGATGTAATTATTTTTTATTTGTTGGTAGAGACTCAAGCTTGAAACATAGTTATCATTTGGACATCCTGAGATTTTTGCTTTGAGGGAGATATGGTAGTTGAGAGGATCTGTGATTTAGAAGGTGAGGCCATTTTTTTGGGGTTTCCCTGGATAAGCCATTCCTACTGTCTTGATTTCCTTTCCATTCCTGTGCTCAAACACTGACCAAAACAACTCTGAGGTAGAAAGGATGTATTTGGCTTATACTTCCAGGTCTGAGCGAGGTCAGGGCAGGAACAAAAGGCAGGAATAGGGAGGCAGGAACCATAATCACAGCGGATACTGCTTCTTGGCTTCATCCCAGACTTGTTTAACTACCTTTTTTACATAGTCGAGGGCCACCTACCTGTCCATGGAATGCTCACAGTGGGTTGGGCTTTCCCACATCAACTAACAATCAAGACATCCCTCTCCTTGGGTCATGCTTACAGGCCAACCTGATCAATTCAGTATTTCAATAGAGACTCCTTTCTAGGTAACCCTAGGCTGTGAGAAACTGACAAGTCAATGCTAACTATGATACCTGCATATTTCCTGAAAATCAAAATATCCATACTTGGCATACGTTATTCTAGCTATCACACTGTGTTCAATAAGGCTAATTAATTCATCTAGGATTTATACTTCAGCAAGAGTCATATACTTTATTGCCCAAGGAAACCTTATCAATTTAAGGTATTTGCTTAGGTTCGTTCTTTTCACTCATCAGTATAATCCACAGGTAACTTGTTAAAGTCTTATTAGAAATCATGTCAATTAATAAAGTAAATATTAAATATTGAAACTATGTTTCAGGTGAACAATTGTGTTTCTGAATATGTAACTATAGCAATGTCTCAGTGGATTTTGTACTGCTGTAACAAATTACCTGAAGAAGATTATTTCTACTAAGGAAAGAGTTTTGCTTAGGTCATAGTTTTGGAGGTTCAAGTGTATGACACTAAAGACTCAGTTCTGGCTCTCTTGGCCCTATCAAATCATGGCATGTGTATAAAAAAGAGGAGTCAGGGTCAGAGAGGAAGCCACAAAAGCTAAGATCTCACAGTTTCTTCTGAGGACACACCCCCAATTGGCCTAAAGGGTTCCCACTTAAAATTTTTTTATTAATTTTTAAAAAATTGAATTATGTGTGTGTCTGTGTATATATGCAGGTGAGTTTATGTATGGGTATGCAGGTATCCAAGGAGGCCGGAAGAAGGTGTTAGACCCCTTAGAGCTAGAATTAGCTGGTTGTGAACTGCCTGCTATGGGTGTAAGGAACAGAACTTGGGTCCTATACGAGGTCAGCATGTGCTAATAACTGTGGAGCTGATTCTTCAGGACTCTGGGTGCTGCTTCTTTCAGGTTAGTTCTATTTGACATTCTTAGACTGGGGACCAATCCTCCAACATGGGAAATACAAACCACCTCCTACAGCAAATACGAAGAGACTTGTCACTTAAATCTAATGGGCCAGATTTATAATTTCTTTTATCATCTGCATAAAAAACCATGCAAAATTGCCAAATAAAAACTTTTGCAAGTGTTTTTCACAGGCTGGTTAAATTAACATTAAATAAAATTTAAATAAAATAGAATATTAAGAATTTATTTACATAATCTGTGTTTAAGTGGTAATTAATATGGATATCTCATTCTTCATAAAACTATGTTAAATAATCATTTTGTTCTCAGAGAATATACCACCTGCTGCTACCACCCTTAAATGCTCATTTATAACACTAAAAGACAGACATTTGCCTGTGGTGAGAAACCCAATCTGCTAATTACTACCATTAATTTGGATAGTGGTTTTGCCTTTGTAAATATGAAATATTAGCAAATGTGGCAACAGTGCATTTGAAGTCTAAAAGATAAAAGTCTAAAAGATGTTTTGTCTCAACCAGCCTACACATCACAGTGTCTATTTATACATATGTTGGAAAACATCCATCTTAGCGGTGTCTCTTCTTTTTATGCATGTTTATGCATACACATTCTTCCTTCCATAAGCCATGTTCTTTCTAGATACCTTCAAGGATTAAAAATGGTTATATTTACCTTACTAATAGTGTTGTAATTCAGGTTTAAATTGAGAATTCTTTTAAAACTTAATTTGAAGGTGGTGTGTGTGTGTGTGTGCATTGCACACCACTATAGGGGCCTGTTTATCTTTATTTTAAACTTTGGGATTTTGGTAAAAGACTACATTGCTTTGAAATATCTCAACTACTGTGAGGCTGTCTTAATAGTCCACCAGCTATCTCCTCTGACAGACAGCACATTGGTGGCAATTAACTTCTTCAGCTGTGAAGGTCATGAGCTCACAGAAGTTGATAGGCTCACCTAGCTGAGGGGCAGCAACTTGCTCCTAAACCTTTTCAAAATTAAGGTTAATTAGTAGAAACTAAGGGGGAGGTTGATCCTTGGGACACTGGCAGTGTTAAGGTTGTGTAAAAATTGTTGACCCTGCCTCCCTCCCTAACTGTGTGGACACTAAGTATTAGACACATTCAAAGCTTCTATGTGGCTTTCTACCATGGAGATTTACAGTGGAAAATTGTGTCTCAAAAACCTTAGAATGAAGCTATAATTTGTCGGTATTTATTTGTGGAAAAATTACGGAAATGATATTTTTCATAACTCTAAAAGGAGAATACAATAGTTTGCCTAAGGAATCTATCATAATTCTGAGGCCATTGAGATAATTTAGCCTGTACAGGTACCCATGGCCAAGTCTGATGACCTGAGTTCAATCCCTGGGACCCACATGGTAGGAAGAATCAACCCTTGTAAGTTGTTCTCTGAAATTCAATCTACACAGACAGACTCTCTCTCCTTCTCTCTCTCTTTCTGTAATTTAAAAATAATTTATAATTTTAAGAAAATGTGTAGGGTTTGGAGACATAATCTCATGTAGCCCAGAGTGGGATCCAGCTCACTTTTCAGCTCAGATGGCCTTACTCTTCTGCCTCTACTTCCTAAGCCCTAAAAGCACAGATATGTACCACTGCACTTAATTTATAATAAACACCTTTTGAATCAAAAGTCAAATGTTAATTTAATAGGTACCATTTTAGTTCCTTTGCTTTTTAATGATATTGTACCTTTATGATGATGATGATGGTGATGATGATAATGACAACGAAGATGATGACAGTGATGATTGTGATGATTGTGGAAACGAGGCTTTTACACTGCCGCCCAGGCTGGCTAGGAACTCACTTTGTAACCCAGACTGACTTTGAACTTCTACCAATTCTACTTCAGTCTCCCAGGTACTAGGATTACAGAGGTAAACCACCTCACTTGGCTCATGCTTCAATATTCTTGAAGACTGCCATATGTTCTTTTATTTCCAAAATATTTTCCACAAGAGAAGACAAAGGAAAACCCCAGGTAGATTTTCTATGGATTTACCAAGCCTGCTGTAGTCAGGAAAAGAAAACACGATACCAGCTAGCCTCTGCCAACTAAAGCAGATGTGCGAACACAACCCAAACTTACTCAGACAGGACATTTAAGCCTTTGCCTTTGCAAGAATGCAGAGACAAGTGCTTGCAGCTGGCTAAAGCCTGTAAGACTAACATAGGCTTCATCACTGAACAAGGGTTACATTTAAGTTTGCAAAGGAGATAAAATTGAGTTGGGCTGTCTTTCTTTTTTCAGCAAGTCTGGAAATTCAGACTTTAAAATTATTATTTTTATCAAGGATTGGTAATATTTAAAATATATATATCATGTTTATTATATCATATGGGGTTGCCTTAAATTACTCTTCAAAGAAAGCATTTAATATTTGTTTTCAGTCTTAGGATCAGAAATCCAAATTTTAGTTATCTCCAAGTGGGGTCAATGTATCAATATGGTTAAAAGTCTGAACACATAAGTAGCTCTGGAACCCGGGACTCAAAGTTGGCCACTTTTGTTTTTCTGTGTTGAGGTGATCTGGTGTGCTCAGTTGAATGGCATCACCCATCTGACCATCACAGTTGTTCCATTCTTTCTCTGTATTTGGTACTACTAATGCCAACCAGTCCTCATGACTCCTCCTCAGTTGTCTATGTAGACACACAGAGGTGGACTCTGCATCAAGTTGATTGCGTCCTGGCCTTGCCTAGAATTCATTGGTGGTATAATCAACAAGGACCAGTGAGGGTGCTCTCGGGAAGCTCCCTGTGACTGTGAGAGGGTCTATGTCACTCTCTTTAAGTGCTCAGGTCACAGAGGGCCTGTGTTTATCTACTGTTATTGCTAATGGATTGAACGAACAAGAATCCTTCAAAAATATGTGTTAAACATTCATGAAGTGACCATCACAATGTTCCTGTCTGATGAAGACAAGCCCCAGGTCTTCTGTTTTTAGTCCCCCAAAACATATCACACCTGAGATGTTCCCTGCTCTAGACAGGGAAGCAGAACTTGTCTTCCCAATTAAGAACTTCAAAAGACATATCAGCAATAAGTCGGAGAGGAGAATGCTTGTCAAGCTTGGGGGTAGCCACACTTTGTATCTTTGGAATTGTTTTCTTTTTTTTTTTTCAGGATGCTCAATTATTTTGGTTTAAATGCAAGATCTATTCTGGAATTTTCCATGATCACTCCTGTTTGTATGGTGAGTTATGAAGCCTGGATATTCTTTTGAACACCTTTGAGATTATGTTGTAGTTATACAAACGAGGTGCTTAAAGAATCATGTTTTATCAATGACTTTTAAAATCTTGTCAAGGCAAAGCAGGCACTATTAGAATATATATATATACATATATATGTATTCATATGTATGAGATAATTTTAAGCAATATATTCCTGTCCTTTTAATAAACATGTACACATACATACTTTCATTTACTTACATGTTTTTTTATGCATGTGTGTGAACACTCATATTGCTGTCAGAGGACAACCTTATAGAGTTGGATATATCCCTTCCTCTACCTGGATTCTGGGGCATGAACTCAGGTTGCCAAGTTTTGTGACAAATGCCTCACTTGCTGAGCCACCTTGTTCACTCTTTATAATACCAAGAGTGTCTTTGTTCAAAGGCAGTACAGTTGAAGCTAAAAATAAATCAAGAAATGAAATAAAAAATAATTTGTCCTACTATGTATTACTAATACAGCAAGTTGTTTTAAATATGTATATTATTAGCTTACTATCAATGAAAATTGAATTCTCAGGAAACATTGCTTGAGAGATTGAGAATCAACATTTTGGATATTTTGCATAAATTTTAAGGTGTATGAAAGAAAATGCCAGAGCTGAGTATTAAAAGAAATTAAGCAAATACAAACTAAATAAAACAATAACAATAACAAAATTATTTTAATAATCAAATAGCTTTATTTCCTGTGATCCAATTGCATCTAACTGCCTTAGCATAATTTTCCTTCTCTTCCTTTTCATCAATCTGTACTGCAAATACTTTGCTCAGCACCTCAGGCATCATGACTCATTTTTTCTTCTAGTATTTTCCTCCATCACTCTTTTGTGTTCAAAGCCCTTGAACACAGTTGACAAACTGTACATTCCAAAATGAGCTGTGAATTCATTCACAAAATGTATGCAATGTACTCCTTACACTGCTTGTTGCTCATAGAGAACCTGAGTTTGTATTCTTAGTATGGTCAAGCTCAAAATCTCCATGAAGAGAACATGAATGAGATGGAGAGATGGGTCTGTGATTAAGAGGGTGTACTGGTCCTACAGAAGACCCAAGTTCAGTTCCCAGTTTACAACAGCCAGGAACTCCAGCTCCAGGGATCCAATGCCCTCTTCTGACCACCATGTGCTATTGTACCTACATGCACACACACCTGCACATTTTAATTAAAAATACAAAATAAGTCTTAAAAATCATTGCTAAAAATATTTGGAGAAAAAATAAAAAAAATTCCACCAAGCTTCTGGACATTGTACTTTTATTTTCATAAAATCTTCCCATTTTCTTCAGGCATAAGAAAGCAAATGCAGTTCTTCTCACCAGTATGCATATATGTGTTCTCTCCCTGGCTCAGGCAACTGATGTCATGTAAGAAATGCTCAGTACTCTTTTCACTGTGACCCACAGTGCAGGGCTAGTGACATTTGGGATGGATTTCGTCCTGCAGAAAAAGCTTTTTGCAACTGCTGGCATTTTATCCTCTCATAAAAAAACAAACAACAACAAAACCAAAACCAAGCTAGATTTTGTGTTTATACTCCCAGAGAGAGTAAAGGGTGAATAAGTAGCAATATTGATGGCCCTCTGAACATTCCATTCTTGCATTGTGAGTTAGATATTAAGGACATATTTTGCAAGGATGAGTTTTCCATTTTCCAGACAAGTAAGCCAGATAGTGTTCCCAGTTATATCCAAAAGGTCACATTCTTCAGAGAGAGAGAGAGAGAGAGAGAGAGAGAGAGAGAGAGAGAGAGAGAGAGAGAGAGAGAGAGAGAGAGAGAGAGAGAGAGAGAGAGAGAGA
>CM053744.1:47754018-47783236 GCA_028658305.1 Pachyuromys duprasi
CATCCACACGTGGTCCTTGGTTGTAGAAACCGTCTCATACAAGACCCCTGTGCCCTGCTCAGTTTAGTCATTGTGGAGCTCTTGTTCTCTCCAAGTTTCACCAACCTCCTCCATTTCTATCATCACTTCTTGCCCTCTGCCAAAGGCTTGATCGCGAGTCTTAATATCTGCTCTGATACATCTTTACGTTGACCCCCCCCAGAGGTCCTCCTTGGCAAGCTTTAAAAAGAAAATTTAAATCCTGAGTGAAATACTTCGCAAATGGTGGATGCACAGAGGTGTAGGTGTTAACAGGAATCTACATTAAGTCCTCTGTTGGTGGCAGGAGATCCCCTTCACTGAGAGATAACTGTCAGCGAAATGTGCTACTTGGACTGGGAAACAGTGGAGCCATTGGAAATACACATATGCTGCAAGTTATCAATGTTTGTGCAACTATGCCATTTCAATGGGGAAACCTAGATCTTGGAGGGACCTCTGCTCTCGGGGCTACTTAAATTGACTTTAATTGCAAATAAGCATAATGAAGGGACTGGATGAAGCCATAGGCATCTGGTTGGTTTGTTTGTGATTTTTCTTATAGTCACAACTTAGTAATTTTCATTTTCAACTTTGTCTTATTTTGAAAATTTATCTGTCGGGTCATGCCATACCAATTTGATTTATGCCCGAGAATTAAGATCTTCCCAGGGTCCCACCTTTGAAATCTATTTACGAGTATTTAGAATACGGGGTTCTTTCCTTTTCTTTTCTCAATGCGACAAAATGCCTGACAAAAAACAACTGATTGACAGAATGGATTATTTTCCTTCATAGTTGAGAAGAGCATGGCTCTCTACTGTGACAACAGTGGCTTGATCCTGCAGTCAGCAGGAAGGAGAGAGAGAATGCCAATGCTCATGTGACCCTCGTTTAGTTCAGTTTTTACCTAACCCCAAGGGATAGTGCTGCCCGAATTTGTCCCCTCTTTCCTTCTCTGTTAGATCTCTTTGGAAAGGCCCTCACAGACATGCGCAGAGGAGTGCCCTCAAGTCATTTGAAATCCAATCACGTTGACAATAAAAATTAACCATCACAAAATATCCCCGGTCAACTTGACATCAGAGTGTATCACCTTTAAGCCATAGACTTCATCCCTGGTCCTTGAACATCCAGGGTCAGCTTTCCATCAACAAGAGTCCCTCATCTCGCAACAGCTTCAGCACTCTTCAAAACTCTAATGTCTTTTCTGGACATCAAAGCAAACTCTTAATGGTGAGCTCCTGTAAGATAATAAATCTGAAATCCAATTTGCATACTTCCAATATCTATTGGAACAGAACAAATATTCCCATTCCCAAAAGAGAAGTGTAGTAAGAAAAGACCAGGGCAAAACAAGACTGATCCCTTCAGCTTCTTATCTGGCACCTGAGACTAATGAGCAACATCAGGGATTCATAGCCCTGAGTAGCTCTGCCTCTCTGTTCCTCTATTTGCAGCATACAGTCCTCTTTTTCTTGGTTGCCCCTACCCCTGCAGCTTTTCTTGGAAGATGTACCAGGGTCTTGGCATCTCAAGTACCCTTGGGTGTTCATTGTAACTTGGGTTTTACCTGTACAACTTCACAGAGGGGACTCTTAGAACCCCTTCATGGAAACTCTAACCCCGGTACACACTGTTTGGCTTAAATGGTTTTAGGAACCTTGGTGCAAGCTGTTCTGACCCCATAACTCTTGAGTTTCTTGTGCCTGCAGAACATACACCACGGGGAAGACACCATCACATTTTGCTGCCAGCTCAGGATGTAGGCTGCCTCCCATTTACCGCAACAAGGGTGTGCTTTGTGCACCTGGGCAGATGAACATGGAAAAAACACTTCCCTAGGTGGTTGTTTTATTCCCAATTAATTAATTTAATTTTATGCATATGAGTGTCTTGCCTGCATGTGTATATGTGCACCATGTGCACATTTGCTTGGTGCCCTTAGAGGTCAGAAGGCGATGTTGGATATACTGGAACTAGAATTATGGATGAATTTAAACTACAACACGGGGCTGGGAATTGAACTGGAGTCCCCTGCAAGAGCAATCAACACATGTGGTTAACCACTTGAGTCCTATCACAGCCCCAGGTGGCTGGTTCTGATCCAGCTGCACCTCTCCTTGTCCTGTAAGTCCAATTCTTTCATTAAAATGAGTATTTATTTTTACAAGCTAGAGTCTTTGATGGTAGAAGCTTGTCCCCAACGCAACTTTCTTACTGTCCTAGTGCAAAGAGAGGATTTATCCTTGTGTTAACCTCTTTAGCTGGTACAAACACTTTGTTTCGACCTCCTTGTCTGAAATTTTATGCACCTTTCCTGACCAAATTGTACATCTTGCCCGCTTTTCTGCTCTGCTTCTTGCTATCTTTCACTGTGAACCTGAGCAGCGGAACCACGCCATAGTCTGAATGTTAGTCTATCTTGAGATTTTTATCTTCTAAATAACCCAGTCAATTACCCCATTCAGGTTATCAGGACACACACAGACTCTGGCCCCCTTCTCCAGAATGTGAGAGCAGTAGCTTCTAGTTCAGTTCCAGACAGAGCCTTTGCTCCCTTTAGAACCTCATGATCCTGACCTAAAAGTCGACATTTCTACCTGAATGTGGTCCTCCAAAATCTCATGAGAATCATTCATTAGGCTCTGGTTACAGCACTCTAGGCTTCCACTAGCCCACAGCTTCTAACTTTTCCACATTCCTCCACAAACACCAAAAGCACCTAGTCACCCAGACCTCATGGCCATGCTCTGTACTGATTTTCTATATTGGTTTGCTTTTTAGCATCAATGTGACTAAATACCCGTGCAAAGAAAGTGCTTAGGGGAAGAAGTGAGTGTCTGGGCTCACAGTTCAGAGGAACACAGTCCACCACAGTGGGCAAGGCACAGTGATGGGAACATCTTGGTACAGGGAGCTAACCAGGAAGCAGAAAACAGATAATGGTGGCACCAACCTGATTATTCCTTTCCTCCTTTTTATTTATCTGAGGATTCCAGCCTCTGTGATGGTGCTGCCTCTTTTCAGGGTGGATCTCTTCGTTTTAGTTAGTCCTCATTGTTGATGCTCTTGCCAACATAAACACAGAAGAGAGTTTTTAAAGTGATTCTAAATCCAGTCAAGTTAACAACGGAGATTAACGCTTGTCAATGAAACGCATCACTTTTAAGTTTAGTTATCGACTATATGCTATTGTTCTACCTCTTCAGTATAATAAAAACTTTAGGTTGATAGCAACGTTTCTTCAACTGAAATCTGATTTCATATGCTATTTCCCAAGGCATCCTGTAGGTACCATCTCCAATATCCACCTAGATAAATGATGCAGGTAGAGTTAATATTATTCTTAGTGTTAGTATTGAAGTGTTTGAGAGAAATCAAACAATTGAAGGAAGGTGCATGTCCTTTCTTCCTCTTCTTAAATTATGCACACGTTCTGTTGAACTAAGATATTATGCACATTACAAAAACAACACACTTGAAATGATAGATATGAACTGAAAATCAATCAATCCTACTTGATTTTCTTGTACCCCGTCCTTCCCTGACCAGAGTGGACAGATTTTCCTCAGGAGATCATAAATAAACTGCCATCAATATTATCTTTCTGAAAGAGATATTGACAAGGCTATTTTCCTACTTGGTTTTCTCATTATTGAGGGTTGGGCCTAGCACATCTAGGTGAATGCTCTACCAGGAAGCAATATGCTGCATAAAATCTTTAAGTACTTCTAAGAACCAAATCTTCAGATGAAATAGTTTTGCTTGGAAAGTTTTTTTTCATACCTTTCTCTATCGTTCACCATTAATTAGTACTAATTAAACATCTCCCCCAAGGTGATACTTGTTTCTTTATGACTCTTTCCCATCCTGCTCTGACCATCTCCTCTCTTCATTAAGCCTGTAGTAATTATGACCCTTCCCTAAGAGTGAGATAGTTGACATCACAGTAAAAATAGAGACTCAGCCCAAATCTTCTTTGTTTTCTTGATAGCACTTTATTAGTGGTGGACTTTCTTTGTCACTAAAATGACAGGTCTGTATTAATTCCCATCTGAGCAGAATTTGAGATTAAATCACAGAAATTGCTTTTTATGGTGTTTTTGAAGATCCTGATTTGTTTGTTGTATTTTTTCCACCCTGAGATGGTGACTTGTAAAGATTTATCATGGTTGCCAGCAGGTGGGTTTCCACAAATGGGTCAGGGTATTATGGAGGGAAAAGTTCACACAAGTCGCAGTTATTTTCTGCAGGAAATATAATTGAAACACGGCCTCATACTGAAGCCAAATTCTTTCTCGCTATTGCTGCAGTTGAAAATGTTGTGTTTGGAGTCATTGAGTGATTCTTAAAGAGCTTTCTTCTAACCCTGCTTACATAAAAACAGCAACCACAACCTGTCTGCTTTCCTAATGATTTAAACTATAGTTTAGACTTTCTAATATACCACCATGTTTTCACATCTAGATAAATATTTAATGTAAATGGAAGATAGAAATTTATTTTGAACATAAATATGAGAGAAATCTTTATAAAATACAGAGAGGCAAAATGTAAGTTTCTAGAAATGTTTTATTTCTAATAATTTCTCGTGGCAATGAAATATGCTTTTAGGCTCCTTTATGATGTGAAAATACCAGATTCATGTTTTGCATGGGAAATGCCAAACTAGATGCCTATACCTGAGAAACACCTGTTCAGGCTTAGAAGGGAATTCGGTTTCATTTGTGTCAGTAGCTGAACTTCAAACTCAATTCACATGTATGAGTTTTTTTTCCCCTGAAAAGTTGATAAAGATTAGACATAGGTTAATCCTTAGGCAGCTCCCCAAATAGACTAAAAGCTAACAACTATTATAATGTCAAAATTGTCCTGAAAGACCAGGCATGTATCTGCTCCCTAAAGCAAATTGCCTGGTGCCTTTTTGCGGGGGGAGAGGGGAGATAGACTTTATGTCTGACATTACTTTGTTTGGGCATTTTGTTGTTGCTGTTGTTCTAGAGAATTTATTTCTTCTTTTTTAAAGTTTGTATTGTTTTCCCCTTTTAATTAATATTAATTAATTTTACAATTTATTCATTATATATCCCGATTTAAGCCTCTTACTTCAACTCTGCCCAGTCCCAACCTCCCTCCCTTTTCCCCCATCCCCTCTTCCATCTGCCTCTAACTTATCAAGTCTCATCAGGACTGCCTGGATAAAGCTGCAACGCCAGGGACAAGTGATCAAAGAGCAGGCAACGGAGCTCATGACAGAGGCAGCCCCGGCTCCCCTTACTCAGCTATCCACAAGGAAACTAGGCTGCCAGTCGGCTGCATCTGAGCAGGGGGCTTTCATCCTCCTCTCCATGCATGGTCCTTGGTTGGTACATTAGTCTCTGCAAGAACCCCTGGGCTCAGGGGATTGTTGGTCTTCTTGTAGGCCTCCTGTCCCCTCCATGTCCCTCTGTCCCCACCCCACTCTTCTTCCATAAGACTCCCTGTGCTCTGCCTAAAGTTTGGCTGTGAGTCTCAGCATCTGCTTCGATCCCCTGTTGGGTGGAGCCTTTCAGAGGACCCTCTATTGTAGGCTCCCATCCTGTTTCCTCTCTTCCACGGCTTCAGGTGTCTATCCTGTTCGCCATTCTGAAACCCCTGGTGGCTCTTTTACAACTGGCTTCTGAAACAGACGATGCCTTGGTTAACTTTCAACCAAGGCACAACGCCAGAAGTTAACTGGGAATCAGGACTTTATAAATGCTTTTGCAAATGTTGAAAGCAAGAAACAAAAATGCGAATTTGACCAAGAGAAATGAGAATTTGAAATGAGAATTTGACCAAGAACCACACATGATGTCATCACCAGGAGTGAGTGATCACTGAGACCCTTAATCCTATACTACACTACCTAATCAAAAGGGTGATGGAGGGTTTGGGGAGATGGCCCTGTTGGTAAGATGCATGGTGCACAAGCAGAGGGACCTAAATTTGACCCCGTGCGCTCATGTAAACTCTGAGAATAGTGCCATTTACCTGTAACCCCAGAGCTGGGGAGATGGAAATAAGACCCCTGAGACTTGCTGGCCAGCAAGCTCAAGGTTCAGTGAGGGACTTTGCATTAGAAAATAAAGTGGAGAGTGAATGAAGGCACTCAACGTTGACCTCTGACCTACAAATGCATAAACACATGTGCCTTTCCCCTGCACACATGTGCAAAAGACTACCAGAGGAAGACCCATTTTGCCCATGTCTCTGCCTTCCAGAAATTACTAAGGGGCCCTAACTCACATATGAATTGCATGACTTAAAGTGGGGTCATATTGTACCATGAGGATTGAAGCTGAAACAAACTGGGGGTACTTTCACACGTGATGGTAAGGAGCACTGAAGCCCATTCTTAGTTCTTCATCCTCACATAGATAAGAGCATTATTAACTCAGTGTTCATATGAAGACTAAGGACTGACTGACTCCCTTCTTACCCATTCTTTGGTACCTAGAACTGATTTTATGAACTTCACAGTGCATTTGTTTTGAGCCTGACAAATTTATAGTGTGCCTTGGGATATAAATTTAATTGACTATCGTTTCTTGCTTTGTCATTAGAAAGGTCACTGGAGAAATATACATGGTGAGATTCTGAAGTATGAAAATTGTCAGCTAATTTGAGCTTTTCATTTAACTGAGATTTTATTTTCAGGTCCCAATTTCAGTGTGCTATGCCAAAGGCCATTGTAAAACTTGATGGAGAAATAATTTTCTTTCAAAAATGATATAACATTTAATTGTAATTCTAATTGTATTCAACTTAGTGGCAATGCCATGGTCTATTCTGAACAGAGGCTGAGTCCTTTTTGCTTTACTTCTTGGTGGCAGTGGAACCAGGAAGCTACCAAAGTTGAGTGACATTTGCAATTATGTGCCGACCTCTTATTACGCAATGGATACTAAATACTTTGCCCTGGATCTTGTACCAAGAATGTTTAAATATATGCACTTTAATGCCTGCATTTAGCATCATAGGAAAAAAGGTATATAATTGGAAATTTGATTTCCCCATAGACTCTCTATTTATATTTGTATATTGAGTGATTTCTATTTTCTCTGAGGGTGACATTTTCTTTCATAATTATTTCCTAAAATTTGTGCAGGAGTGTTGTCTATATTTATTCTTCCTCTTTTCTACCATAATTGCTTTACTGACATTTTTCAGTAATTCGTCTTTAGTGGGTAACTAAATAGTCATAGAAGTAAATATTAATTTGGTATCTCTCAAGAAAAATCAACATATCAGCAAAGCTTACATTCATTTGTTCTCATGTCTGCAATTTAAATTTATTAATAAATATTGAGTGCTTGCCTATGCATACTCTACCAACCTAAAGAAGGATTGGAATACAATATGTAATACACATGTGTTTGTAGAAGATGAGAGAGAAATTTTAGGCACTCTGGGATTTAGTTAAATATCTAATAAGAACAGAAAGCAGAGCATGGATAGATTTTGTTATATAAAACCTGGACAAGGACCTGATAAGCTAGGCTCAGATGGAAGGGGAAGTGGACCTCCCCTATTGGTGGACTTGGAGAGGGGAATGGGAAGAGATGAGAAATGGAGGGTGGGATTGGGAGGGCATGAGGGAGGGGACTACAGCTGGGATGCAAAGCAAATAAAATGTAATTAATGTAAAAAAAGAAAGTAACTAAGAAAAAAAACTTGGACAAGGTAGATTAGTATAGGACATAAACATAGCCTCACAGAGAAGGTCTAGAAGAGACTGGAGGACATTTGTGGGCCTGGATGAAAGAAGCGAGTGTATGTCAGAGATGGAGTAGAAGGGAGTGTGAGACATGGGAAGACCTTAGGGAAAGCAGACCAAGGAATACAGCAGCATCAGGGAAGTGAAGCTAAGATGAGGGTTTTTGTGGGAAGAAGGAGGGCTATAAGCAAATGGAAAAAGACAGTTTGAGGTGGCTTTACAAGATTTTGGTTTTCAAGCCTCAATAAGACAGGGAAACTCTGCTTAGTAAAGAATGCTGAAATGAGAGTATTGTACGTATACCATATTTACTTCTCATTGTGACAGAGCCAATTCAAGCTTCGTGTACCTCCATGGCATGCATCAATAGCAGCCTTATACATTTTGAGAAATAACGTATTTTCGTAAACAGGTTGCACCTCGCCCATTGTGGAGACAGGGAGCTGCCATTCTGCTCCATTACACTTTAACATCAGTCTGTCCATTCCTTGAAGGAACTGCTGTTCATCTAACTGCAGACGTGATGAAGCAGGGCCAAGTCACAATATGCTTAATTTTCCATTCTCTCCTATATTTCATTTCTTAGCAATTACTTTAACATCTCAATTTTTTAATAAAATGAGTCATTTTACATGACTTATATTTGAAAATGAGATTGAATCATATTCTGGTGCATTCTCTCTCTCTTTTTCTTCCTGTCAAAAGAGTTAAACAAAATGTTTACTTTAAAAAATGCAGCAAAGTGGACATTGACTAGCTTTGGATTTCTTCTGGCATGTTCAACCACCTGCGGATGAACTGACGAGGTTGCACTGTGAAGAAAATATTCACCATGTGTAAACACGCACACCTTGCATACAGCCTCCAGTATCAGGCTTTGTCTGCTAATGGGCAGCCTGGTTCTCTGATGTATTTAAGTCCATCTGGTGCTTTTCCTGTCCCACTGATGCATTTCCCGGCTGCTGTAATCTAAGTGTCAGGAACACGCTTCTCTGCCTTGAGTTATCCATGTTTGTCATTCCGATTATTAGTCTATTTGGTAAATGAGCTTCCATTTCTATGCACCAATGGTTTGTGTCTACTTTTAAATCCCTCCAGGGAAATTTGGAGATATATTTCTAGAAACTGGCTATGGATTATGATCCAAATTGTCTCTTATTTCTACTGAAGACACACATCATTGTTTCACATTTCTAAGACCAACTTGTTACACATCAAGACCATTATTTATAAACCATGCTGAATTATAAAACTAGACAATGGAGAAAAATTCCTCAAGCAGGATGTTACTAATACCATTTGTGAGGATAATCCATATAATGTTCACACATATGTGTGCGCACACACATACACCTTTAAAGAATTAGTAAATTTAGAGACTTCTTGGGGGTGTGTGAAAGGTATATGGAGCCCATCCTTCCTTGAGGACTGACAGTTATCTTAGGCAAAACATTAAGTAAATAGCTGAGGTGTGGTGCACACGTTTAGCCCCAGAAAGCACGAGACAGAGGAAAATGGATCTTTGTGAGTTGGAGGTCATCCTGGTCTACAAAACAAATTACATCATCCTCATTGTTTTTGTCCATTCTTCTATTTTCCAGGGGACATTTGGAAAATCTGCCACTCTTGACTATATCAAATAGCACACAATGAACATCAAATACCTCTCTGATGTCTACTGCATAGTTTTGCATACATACACAGATACGAAGTGATTTTCATAGTTATTTTCTGGTTTCATTTTTTTCTTAAACAGTCAGCTTAAGAGCTGTAAGGTAATGCTCCATGCTTTGATTTCCATGTCCTTGATGTTTAAGAGTTTTGAAATTTTTTTATAAACTGATGGCTAGTTGTATGTTTTCTTTGAAGAAATGTATATTCAAATCCACTTATTTTAATTTTTTCTGCTACTGCATTGTAATAGTTCCTTATGTATTTTGGATACAGACATGCAATCAGCAAGTACTTTTTATCCTGTCCTATCGGTTACTGTTTTTACTCTGTCATTTCCTTTGTGCAGAAGTCATTTAGTTTGATATAGCCTTCTCCTCCCCGCCCCACTTCTATTGCCTGTATTTTTGATGTCAGATCTAAGAAATCCCTGCCACGGCCAACATTTTTTTTAAATTTATTTATTTTTATATCAATCACAGGTTAGGTACTTTGCATCCCAGGCATAGCCTCCTCCCTCATTCCCTCCCACCCTCCCACTCCCTCCCTCATCTCCCTCCTCCCCGCCCCCTCCAAGTCCACCAACAGGGGAGGACCTCCTCCCCTTCCGTCTAACCCCAGCTCATCCTGTACGGCCAACATTTTAAAGCCTTCATCCCCACTATATTTTCTTCTATTTCATAGTTTTGTTTTGTTTTCATAGTTTTGTTTTGTTTTGGTTTGGGTTTTTGAGACAGGGTTTCTCTGTGTAGCCTTGGCTCTCCTGGACTTGCTTTGTAGACCAGGCTGGTCTGGAACTCAGAGACCTTCCTGTCTCTGCCTCTGAGTGCTTCTATTTCATAGTTTTTAGTTTAAATATATAATTCATATGTTGATTTTTCTGTGTATTATGAAATGGTACAGCTCCAGTTTATGATCTTGTATGTGAATTTTAAGTTGTACAGCATCATTTGTTCAGTCTCCATTGTGCATTCTTGATGGCTGGCTGAATTAGTCTGACATGTATGCATGGGCTTATTTTTGAGTTCTTATTCTGTTTGGTAGATACATGTGTTGTTAAACCGGTTGTTTAGACCATTGTAAATTTGTAACATGTTTTGAAATAAGAAAGTGTGATGCCATCAGCTTTGTTTTATGTATTCAAATTTGTTTTGGATATTTGAGGTCCTTGGTGACTCTATGTTAATTGTAGTTTTCCATTTCTTTAGATATTTGGATAGTTTGTGTTGAATCTGAAAAAATATTTTGGATAGTCAGAACATTTCAATAATGCTAAATATTCTAATCTTTGGACACAGGATGCATTTCCACTTGTCTTCTTTTATTTTTTTCATCATTACTTGTAGTTTGTGGTCTCTTACCTCCAGATCACTTATTCTTATAGACTTTATTCTGTATGATGCTATTTGCAAAGGGAATTTTCTAATTTTAGTTTCTTTTTAAAAATTTTTCATTGCTAACATATAGAAATTAAACTATTTTTGTATGTATATATAATTTTTTTACTTTAAAAAGTATTTCAATGCATCCAACCAAAAGTGAAAAACATTTTAAAGACCAGGTGGAGATGTAAAAGGGGATGAGTTATGGCACAAAGTCCGTGGAGATATGGGAGTCTAACAGGTAATATAAGCTATAGTGTTGTGGATAATCAGATTCAGGGCTTCAACAATGAGTTCATCCATCTTCCTTGGGCACCTGCTATCTGCTGTGTGACAGGTACGGCGATGTGTATTGGAAACAGGATGGCGAAAAGTCCAAGGATAGAGGGAAGTAAGGCCAAGTGTCTGAAACTCCCAGAAGGTTTAGAGACTTGTAGGGGAGCTGAAATACGGTGTTAGGTCAAGTCAATAGAAGATTTCGAAAAGAAGCTGGTCAACACTGCCCTGTCCTGGAAAGATATTAGGTCAATTAGAAGAGACTGGCCCTCTGGGTTTGTGATAAGGCAGGCATTGCTGACACTGACAAGAGCAGCTTTGGTGGATTTATTTAGGGTCAGAAGCTGTATTGTTAGGTTGTGGCAGGTAAATAAAAAAAGTGGAAATAAATGGTGTATGGAGGTAGCATCCGATCTAGACCTTTAACACCTGCAAGCATTAGACAGATACCAGGGTCTGCTGTTATCAAAACCTTTTATTTTTCAAAGTGGTACAAAATTCACTTGTACTCTAGAGTATAGTAGAGTTCCTGCAGAACACCTAGTGGGAGAGTTCTGCATAAATAATCATAACTCCAATATCTCTGTGCCTTTGCTTTGCTGATGCTAACTCCTTGGTGTTTAGTGTAGTATGGTTGCTGAGCATTCATTCCAGGTTTAGGAATCTGAACTTTAAAAGAGAGAAGTAAGGTGGACTGATATTGAGTTTGGAAGGACTCCAGGACTCAGGATATTGGAGAGGAGTAACGTGAAATGGTTATTTTGATATTTTATTTGGGAAATGCAAAAAAAATCAAATATTAAAAGACTACAACCCACAAAAGGAAAGCATTTGGAGAGTTTCTTAGTCATTTTTTTTTTTTACCACTGTGATGACAAATCACAGAGAGCCAAATGTGTAAACCCTCACAGTTTGGAGGCTTTAGTCTAAGGTCACCTCTTCATTGTGTCTGAGACCATATCGGGCAGGACATCACAGTGGTAAGGATGGGGAGTGGGGAGTTCATAGTGTTCACCAAGCAAAAGGACACAAGAAGAGACCAGCATTCCAGCATCTTCCTCAAGTGATATCTCCAGGGAACCAAGTTTCTTCCGTTAGGTCTCATCTCCTGAAGATCGTATCTGCTTTCCATCACGCCACTAGTAGGCATCCAAGCTCTGAACATCTAGGCCTTTGGGGTAAAATTCCAGATCCACAGTGGAAATAGCACAACTAATTGACAAGTTGGATGAAATAAGATTGAAAGAACAGATATTTGTATCCGGCATGAAAGAACCACCCTCTCTATAGGAAATACAGTGAGAACCTCAAGGTGTCAACCAAGAAAATAGCAAGTTTAGGGTAAATTGATGAAATTCAACAGCATAGAACATCAAGAGGTTCCAGCATAGTGTTGCTTAGTTCAAATAAGTGTATTTTGTAAAGCTGCAAACCCAGCATACACATGAAAGTCACTTATTTTTAGTGGTACACGTATCTTGAGTAATTTTTAATAAAGTAGTTGACTAAGCCTTATGTTCACTTAGAAAATTTGAAATTATACCTAGCATGGTTTTGGAATGCTTTCCATGTACCGGACACACTGCCAGCTACTTTACAATTATCCTCTCTCCATGAGCCTGTGGATTAGCTACTGTTAATTTTTCCCAGGGTCAGGTAGCCAAAATATCAACCACAATTTGATTGTAAATCTCCTGAGCTTAGCCACAGGGTGTACACTAGGACTAAGCAGTTGGGAATAGTTCCCATATTAATTTTTTATGAGTATCATAGGATGAGGTCTGTCTGGGCTGAACCACAAACAGAGGGCTAGTGGGGATTTAAAAAAAAGGCTTGGATAGACATCATTAAAACTCTGTAACTAAGCCATAGTATTAGCTGACAAAAGTCTTATGAGCTACTCATACAGATCAGTTTAAAGAGTGAATTTTGTGGTTAATAAGTATACAAGACAATGATGTGATATTATAAAAACATCTACGAAAACTCTTGAAAAAGAGAGTTTTAAATGGGGCTAGGCAAAAGCTCAAAACACAGAGATGGTGTCATGCAGCCAATGGAGTCATGTACTCATGTAGTAGACATTTCAGTTTCTTTAAAAACTCAGTTATGTAAACAGGTTTCTGTTTTAATCTCAAGTGTAGAATGTGGAGCCTCTTTCAGTTCATCCACTGCAGAAAACTGTCTTGTGAGGGGCATGGTCTTTGCCAGCTGATAAAAGCCTCACCTAGCTCAGAGAGTGGTGTGGATATTGCCAGCTGGAGACAGTGTAACTCTTGAGGACTATGAGACGAGAGGATCCGGAGAAGACGCTTTGAAGAAGGCTTGAGAGAACATTCCAAGAGAGAAAGGAGAGACAGACAGACAGACAGACAGACACACACACACACACACACACACACACAGAGAGAGAGAGAGAGAGAGAGAGAGAGAGAGAGAGAGGGATGCTTTGAGGAGACAGTCAGAGGAGGAAGAAGGCTACTGATTCATTGGACGGCTGGATATCCTGACAACTGAGATTGTTATTGCCCCAAAGAACCCAATGACCCTAACAAGCTGGAAGTAGCTAATCTTCTCTCCTACTTAGTGTTGAGGGGTTAGTAGAAAGACGGTAGAGGTATAAGAAACCAAAATAAAATAGAGTAAAAAAGTGCCACCAACATACCCATGATCCTGTGAGCTCGGAGTCTGTCCCTGTTGGAATTATTCTCCAGCTAGCTCTCCGGCCTACCTCTCTGTTGACCCCTCCTTTCTTCTCTGGTCACTCAAAAGCTATGTATTATGAAGATGCACACCAGTGCCCATTCTACTCTGTCCTCTTTAGTGAGGATTTTGGCTTAAAAAACACAGAAAGCTTATGGGAATATGTTTTGTATTAGTCCCAGGTGTGGGAATGTAGGGCTGCTTCACAGCACTTGACTATGATTTACCTTGTGCTCTAGCTGAGGTGTGGTTTTGCCAGCTGCAAATAGTTTCTGCGAGTTTGAGATTTTGGAATTCTGAAAACTTTTCAGAGAGTATATGAAGTGGTAGGGCCCTGAGAAATGGTGTGGGTTGCTGGTTGGTGGTTGGTTGCTGTTGGTGGTCATTTGTTTGCAAAGAAATATGAAGAAAGCAGATGTGCTAATGGCAAAGATCAAACTTACCCCAAGGAACTTAATGCTCCTTAATCGACAGCAAATAGTCAATGATAATGTCACCCTCTTTCCCCTCTATCCTTTTTTTCTCTCATATCTAGTGTTATGGAGTTAAAAGGGTAGAAGGAAAGGGGTGGACAAGGGTGGAAGAAAAAAAGAACTCACAAAGTAGCAAACATCAGCTACAGCCCTTCATGTTTTTGAAATCCATCCTCTTTTACAGACATGACTGGATGTCAGGAGTAGTTTCAATTCTACCTCCAAGGTCCCTTACATATTCATATCTATGTCTATATCTATCTACCTATACCATCTATATCTACATCATCTATATTTCTATATTTTCTCTCAACTATCTCTCTATATGTACCATTTCTGGAAAGAAGAACCCTCCTGTTTTCTTTCCATTTGAGAACACTGAACCCATCAGTGACTCTCCCCTCAAATTCAACTCATAATAACTAGTGTTGATGGGACTTAAGTTCCTGTTTACAAAGGCCCAAGTCTCAGCTTTCTAGGAGATAATGTTATCTGGATATTTAATTGTCCCAGGACAGCTTTGATGGTACAGTGTAAATGGCTTCATTAGTCTCGTTTATTCAGATCGTAATTCTCGGGTTTGACAAGAAAAGATGCTGAGCTGTGAAGAGTGATAGGAACAATGTGCAGTGTAGGAAAGGGCACAGATGGCTGCTGAAAATGATAAAACCAAGGTGCCAGGGGTTATGAAAAATCACACCCACAATGCACCTTCTCTAGCTACTCTCTAGCAGGGAGATTTATGATGAAGGTATGGATGCATGACAGTCTTGGTTATTTTTTTTATTATCATATTACTGTCAGATGTTCTTGGTATATGACTTATCACAGTGAAATACCAAGAGGTCACAGTGTTCTGGAATACATATCGGGGGGAAATGACTAGCCCAAAGCTGCAGTGAAAGATTACTAATATGATAGTCAATTTCTTTGAGAATATTTGACTTTTCTGAAGTGTTTTTATTTTTGTCCAGGACACCGACGAAAGAAACTATTCATCACTTGCATCGGGGACTAGAAAGGAAAATGAATGGTATGGAGTTCTCTTCACTACATGCATCATATCAGTCTTGTGTTATTTCTGTCTGTTTGGTTGGTTTTGGCCTTTAGAGACAGAGACTATCCTGGTTAGCTTCAGCTGTTAACTTGATACAGCCCCGAGTCTTCTGGAGGGAAAATATCAACTGAGAAATTACATAGCAGATTTGTCTATGTCTGTAGGATATTATTTCAACACTACTATGAGCGGCACTATTCCCTAGGCATGTGATCCTGGGCTGTCCAGAACACTAAGCATGAATCTGAGAGTAAATCAGCTAGCAAGCAGTGTCCTCAAGCTTCCTGCTGTGCTTGAGCTCTGGTCTGAAGTTCCTCGATTTGCGGTAGTGCTGTGAGAAACACCATGTAGGCTTACTTCCTTGACCTCCTGCCCTGACTTTCCTCAGTGATGCAGTATAATCTGTAAGCTGATAAGAACTCCTTCCTCTCTTAAATTGCTTTTGGTCAAAGTGATCATTCACAGCAACAGAAAAGACAACTGAGCAGCCCTCATTCAACAGCCCTCAGTGATCTGTATGTATGTATAATTGTATGTATTCTAAGATGGCCTCAAAGTTTTGGCCATCCTCATCCCCAGCCTCCTGAACACTAGAATTCCATGGCCTGTTGTTTATTGCAACATGATATTCAACATTTTTTCCCCTAACAAACCACTGAAAAATTATCCCATAATGTAAAATATCAATCCAAAATGAGTCACAACAGCGTCTTACTGGAGCCCTTTCTATATCTTTTAATAAAATCAAGCTAATTCTACTCTGTTTTTTTTATTACAAAGAATGTAGTTAAGAGGTCACAGGAAATACTTTTTCCTGTGGAAGGTGATGCAGAAATTATACACACTACTTCACTCTCATCTGAAGCAGCTTTGCAAATATACATTTTGACTCACATGCCTCACTTTCAATATTCATAATGAATTTATGGAAGCAATTTAAGGTAAGAGAGAGGACCGATTAATGTCTCCCTATGATGGAAAGGCAAACTATTAGCTGTTTATACATAAACCACATGGAAGTTAATTAACTCTGTGAAATTCAATTTTCCACATAAAAATTGCATAATAGTTATTTTTAGAAGGCTTAGTGTTTTTAACAATTGTGATCTTGTTTTAGGCAAAGAGTCCTCAGTATAGCACCCAAAACTCATTCAGTTATGAAAAAATGCATAAATCTGACTTCAGACTTAAAGGTATAAGAAGACATGAGATAGGGCTGGAAAGATGGCTCAGCTGTTAAGAGTGCGTCCTGCTGTTGCAGAGGACTTGAGTCAGTTTCCCAACAGTCCCTTAGGGGAGATCTGACTACACCTCCTGGCCTTCTGCACTCACCTGCATATATTCACACACAAGCACAAATACACATATATGCATAATCATAATAAGTAGCATCTTTTTAAAAAAGATATGTTAACACTGACATGAAATATTTGTGAGTCACATAAAAGACAAATGGTTTGTATCAGATACCTCTAAAGAACCAATACCTTAAGATAATCTAATATAGATGTTAGGGAGGAGGAGAACTGGGGTGACATTAATAGGTATAAGATTTCTTTGGGGAATGATGAAATGTTCTAAAGATAAACTGTGCTGGTGGTTGCAGAAGTCTTATGAAAATGACTGCCTAATGGAAGAAATAGGTTCTGTATGAAAAACAGTTCAAGAAACCGTTAAAATGGGGAAATATTTGAATAGACATTTCACAAAAGACCTACATATGGTTATTAATGACAAGATGTTCAACATCATTAGTCATTAGGAAATTTGCAAATTAAAACCATGATGAAGTAAAATTTCACACCCACTGTAATGGCTGTAATAAAAAGGATAATGTAATAAGCATGGGCAGGCATCTGCAAAGTCGAGCTCTCAAACATTGCTGGTGGAAATGTAAACTGAAAGCACCGCTTTCTAGACCAGCGTAAGAATTTTTTATTTTTTTAAAATTCATTTTAAAATATGTTTATGTGTGTATCTTTGTGCAAGTTTGCACACATGAGTAGAGGCATTCATAGAGTCTAGAAGAGAGTGTCAGATCCCCTACGCATTTGGTTTGTGCTCACCTGCCAAGGGGTGGCTCTACCCACAGTAGGCTAAGCCCCCTACATCCATTACAAAACAAGAAAATAGCCCACAGACAAGCCCATAGGCCAGGCTGATGGATATGATCGCACAACTGAAGTTCCCATTCCCCAGGCAAGTCAAGTGGACAAGGAACAGCTATCACAATGGGTGAAGTTTAATGGCATGAAATGTTACAGTAATACAATTTAAAATAAAATAATAAAGGCTAAGCAAAGAAAGTAAATACACCAGAAGAACTATCTAGAAAATTTTACTGGAAAAATTATCAGCACTATAATTTTGGTAAGTATTTAAAAGGATGAAATGAGATTGTTCAATGAAGAAGATTCCAGTGTGGTATAATCTCCCTCCACACACACTGGTGTATATATGATTAATAGTCTAATGCTAATATGATATTATTACTTTTACATTGGTACAGTAGTACTGCTGGTTAAATAATGGAAAAATGCCCTTAGAATAATTACAAAGCACAGTGTGTTATTTTTAAGGAGGCAAAATTAGGAGTTCTTGCCTCATCATGTGGACCGCTTACTGCCTTTGCCATATGACTTTAATGAAGGATCGCTGTTGGTAGAATGATCAATTAAACAATCTCCCGGGGCTCTCTTCAAAGCTTGGAATTAAATAATTTCTGTGATTAAGAAGAAAAAAAAACAGTCTGTTTGAGATGCTGTTTCAGATCACCCACTTGCCTTTTATTTTCTCAATTGCTAACGGTCAGAAGAATGGAAAAATGGGAAGGAATCTTCCAATTCAGAATCAGGAATCATTGCCTTGAACTGTATTTTACTTCCTGAATTAATTCCTGTGAGATGTTTAGAAGAGCTCAGATGTTGACACACAGAAGGGAGATGCAATCCTGGTGATTCTTTTCTAGTGTTAAGTGACAGCTGAATCAACACAGAGGCAGCACGCTCCCCTCAAGATAAGAAGCAGTCCTGGGCAGCTTGGTACCCTCCAGCTCTAAAACTGAGCGATCCCAGGACCGTGCTTGAGGATTAGAGCACAGAGGAGGCATCAGGCTGGACAGCCCTCAGGACTCGCATGTGCTGCTGCAGTCACCATTCTAATTCTTCTAAAAAATAAATAAATAACACGACCTAAGAAAAATGTCACATTTTCCTCAGGAGAAGATTCTCACTGGCAGCCAGGCATGTAGCCCAGTGGAAAAGTGTGTTTGCCTGGCATGAATGAAGTCCTGGGGTTCATGCCTGGCACCAGACAAGCAGCTAAGTAAAAAGCTGAGCATGGAAGCGAATATCTATAATCCCAGCACGGTGGAAGCGCCGGGGGGGGGGGGGTTGAAGAGCATCCTCACCTATACAGCAAGTGCTCGCCCAGCCTGAGCTAACCGAAACACTCTCAAAACCACACAAACAGAAGCAAGAGAGATGGCTAGGGGGCTCAGGGTCCAGACTTCCCTTCAGGAGAACTGTGGTCTGGTTCCCAGCACCCATGGGGGGCTCACAACTGTCTGTGACTTCAGTTCCAGGGGGTTAATACCTCTTCTAGGCTCCTCAGACTCCCACACAAATATGAAACATGTAAACGCATGTAAGCACATACATTCACATAAAAATGAAAAAAATAAGCAAATAAAGCACATACAATAACCCCTAGACAAACTGACAATAATTCCAATCAACTGAACAACCAGTGAGACCAACACAAGCAGCAACAAAAAAATAATTCCCGCCATTCTGTGCAGAGCAGAATGGCAGTCCAAGACACCCAGTTGACAATGCACTGGTGTCCCTCCTGGAGCGGAGGGACTTGTGATACAGTTCAGCACACCACATTATCACTGTTGGCCTGACATCATTTTCCAGTTTCTTTTCTCAATGTGACGTAGCTAGGATCATCCCGGAAAGAAGGAACTTTAATTGAGAAAATGCCTCCTCCACGACACTGGTCTGAGAGCAAGCCTGTGGGGCATTTTCTTGATTAATGATTGGTATGAGAAGCTCCAGCTCACAGTAAGCAGTGCCAGGCTCTGTATGGATGGTCCTGGGTGCTGTAGGAAAGCAATATGAGTGAACTATGAGGAGCAACAGAATAAGTAGTGTTTTCTATGGTCTCTGCTTCCGTTCCTGTCTCCCAGTCCCTTCCCTGACTTCTCTTTATGATGGACTGTAGGTATCAGATGAAGTAAGCCCTCTTCTCTGGCCCCTCCCCAAGTTACTTTGGTCGTGGTTTTTATCCTAGCAATAGAAAGCAGATCAAGATATCACTGAGTGCGAGTGTGCCAGTCACTTTCTAATATCACCGATGCACATTCCTGAAAATGGTGGTGTGTTTTAACTTTGCTGTGAAAGGGCATATCACCAAACTTGGGTAGAGCATCAGTTTTACAAAGTTAGCTAGGTTTCCACGAGACAAGAAGGGCACTTCCTGAGTTGAAGCTAAGTATATACAGTTTGCTGCTTCCGTGTAGATAGGCTGTTTACTGCACATAAGACTAGCCGATTCAGCTAAATTGGGAGGGTAACATAACAGGGCCCATCAGTCACTATGCTTTAATTGCTGAAGGTAACAGCCACCAGAGGCAGGAATAAATTATGCCCAATTGTTAAGGACAATTATGTGCCTTATCAGCTGGTCAGCAACAAGAGACTCGAATATATGGACCATTAATCTGTATGCAAGCAGCTGTTCTGAAGTCCCTTCCGAGGAGAAAGTGAGAGCCCTCTTGGCCTGACTTGTCAATCACCAGCAAATTAAAAACAACTTAACTGGTGTCTTCTGTGTAACAGGTCATTTTCTCTTAAAAGGGGGATGTGAGTCCAGACAATAGAGGTTTATTAATTCTAAAGTGAATCAGAGTTTCGGGGCCTTTTGTTCTCCACATTTCCTCATATTCTGTAATGGACATATTTTAGGAAGAAAGATATTCAAAGACAACAGATTCTGTGAGTTATCCTAAGCCTCTATTCTTTATTTTTCATTATTTATTTGCTTCTGTGTTTTAGTTTCCTCCCTACGAGACCGAGGAACCGGTTAAAAATATAACCAAATAAATATATTTTCAAAGAACGAGAAGCAGCAGGGAAATACAAGGGAGAGAAAAACCAGGGAGGCCAAGGAGTTTAGGTGCCAGATTTATTCTCTGAAGTCGTGTATATTTTCTACTTCAGGTTTTCAAATCACATTTTGAAAATCTCCCATAAACTTGTATGATTTTATATGAGCAAAGACAAGAAAAGGAATGATTCACAGTGTGAGGAAAACCACTCGATGAGGGCAAAACCTAGTCCCTAACTGGAAGCAAGGTCTTCACAGAGCCCAGGTGCTGTGTGTGCTCAGTGTCACCACTGTGTCCTGATCCATGGGTGTGAGGGCATCAGCATTTTCTCCTTTCCCTGCTAGCTGTAGTAACAGTCAGGAGAGGGGCTTTGTACCAAAAAGTTGTTAGACAAAATTATTGGTTCTGGGGAGCTTGTAATGCAGATCGTATTTCTAATGTGCTTTGGCGGAAGAACCCAACCTGTCAGCAGGCAGTTTGGACTCGGGAGGGTTGGCAGTGCTTAATCTAGAGACCATGTGACATCCATGTTGACTCCTTGTTGGGTGGAGAGGAGACAGGGAGTGAGGTGGGGATGACACATTAGTCCCTTCTGTAGACCAGTTAGGACTGTAGGAGCAGTTCAGGATGGGGACGTGGAGCAGGGGGAATAGACACGCTTCTCTAGGCACCGACTTTGCAGTGTTTGGTGAGGGCATACGCTCTTCTGCTGCTGCTGCTGTGGCTCATGTCCTCTCCGGCAGGCATTGACAAAACTGGAACTCTCAGCTAGGCATGGTATTGCATGCCTTTAATCCCAGCACTCTGGGAGGCAGTGTCAGGGGAATTTCTGTGAGTTCCAGGCCAGCCTTGTCTACAAAGTGAGTTAATTAAAACAACAGTTCTGTTAACAAGAAAAGGAATGAATTACAAAACTTACTGATTCTATTTTTCTACTCTTCATTGTCTACCCCTCTGTAAAGTATAGCTTCAAAAACTATTTTAAATTTTAATCCTGTTTATTTTAATCAAAATTTTCCTGTTTTCCTTTTTTTTTTTTAAAGACAGGATGTAGACTGCAGTATGTAGACCAGGTTGGCTTTGAACTTAAAGTCTTTCTTCCCCAGGCTCCCAAGTATTAGGATTATAGGCACATGCCACCATAATCCTGGCTTTGCTTTTAATATTAGGAAGGCAACGAGATGAGCTAATGTCATCATAGGGTTCATGAAATTATTTATTTACTTTTTTCTTTAACGAGAGATTTTAATTGCATTTTGTATTTATTATTGGGCAATTTGTTGGTGTTATGTTATAGCGTTTGTGTGTGCCATGTGTCTGTCTGCGCATGGAGGGCAGAAGAGAACTTTTGATGTTCTCATCTCTCATTTTCTGCCTCGTTCCTCTGAGGCAGGTCTCTCTTTGAATCGGAAGATTTTATGTTTCTTTTTTTCTTTTTAAAATTAGGCTGGTAGCCATCAAGCTCCAGAAATCCTCCTGTCTCTGACCTCACATGGTTGCCATTATTTGGCTTGTCATGTGGGGTCTTAAGACTTGAACTCAGATCCACATGGTGGTGTAACAAGCATTCTTAACCGCTGAGCCATCTCTTCAGCTCTAGATTTTATATGCGTATGTATATTTATATCACTTGTGGTAGTAGTTTATTATTTTATTATTAAACACCATAAACATTGTTGTGGGACCCTATTAAGGTCAAAGTCTGGCATTTCCAGAAAGCCTCTGAGCTTGGTATAAGATGACAGTCTTCCTTTCTCGGCTGGTTTCTAGATCCCTCTGATCTGGGGAACCCCAGATCTTCTAAGGAGAGCCACCTAGCCTTCAGGGAGATTACAAGCCCAACCCTTTCCTGATAAGAAACACAGTCAGCCAGCATCTGGGGATTCCTAGGAACACCCACCCTGTGCTAATGAGGTGTCTTAGTGTCTTGGCTTTCAACCAATAACCTTTAACTGTACCTGGAGTTCTTCCCCCACCCACAGGACAATTAAGTGCCATTTCCCCCCTCTTGTAATAGTGCTGTGCTGTTACCTGTAAATCAAGTATCTCTGGCATCTATAGCCCCAGAAAATCAAACACAGTCATCCTCAAAACCCCTCCCACTGGCCAAGGTTTAAAAGCCCCTGATTTCACAAGAAATAAATGTACCGGGTACTACCAACAGCTTCTCACCACTGAGATCCTTCGTTTATTCTGGGCAAAGAAGGACTCTCCTTTCCCCTGAAGAATTTATCACTGCCCCCCTACCACCTCCTGGCTTGGCTGCCGGTCAGTCAACTACATGCTGCTGGCCACTGTGAGCTTGTGCTTCTGCCCTCCCCAGGGCCTGTGTGCAGGAGCAGGCGGCTAGCTGTTCCTGAAGCAGCCATTTTTGTTCACTTGGACAAAATTGGGCTCCTGCCTCTGCCTCTCTCGGCTTTGGAGCTTTTAGTGAGCCTATGTTATCCACTGCTCACAAGGCAGCCACTGATCTGCCCAAGTCAGGCTGTGCCCTCTTCCCTGGCTGGCTGGGAGTTTCACAGCCCTGAACTCCTTTGACCCTGGTGCTTCATCCTTTTCCACCAGAGAAAGGTGTGCTTTAGTTTCTCAACAGGCAGCCCTGCGGTGGGAAACTCAGAACTACACATTGCATTTTCTAGATAACCATTCCGTTAATAAACCACTTTCAGGTTTATTTGCCTAGAAGTTAAGCGATGTATTGCCATGGCAATATGGTTAAACATTGACTTGTCTTTGCTGTTCTGTCTGTATAAATTGATAGATTGCATAGATCTTGTAGTGATCCAAAGTTTCTCTGTTTCCATAGTTACATTTTTATAAATCAGGATGGCATTAGTATCTAGGATATGCTTATTATAAAACTAAATATGTATGTAAAGTACCTAGATCCTAGGAAAAGATCCGTACGTGTTTAGTAATGATTCTATTCCTTGATATCTCCTGTGCCTTTTCTTTCTATTTGCATTACTGTACAATCTGCTCTTTCTCTGTCTAATAATGTATCTACATTGTATATAAGAACGTGCTTTAGTCGTAACACTTTCCCATTTCCAAATCCAAGGGAAGACAAACATCTTTGTGTGAAATGGTGTATGGACTGGGTGTGGGTATCAAGGGAGGGTAATGGTGCAGGCTGGTTGACTTACCTGGCAATGTTCTCTCTCTCTCTTATTCTCCATCTCTGCTTTTCTTTTTTCAGTTGAACTAGATTCAACTTTTAAAGTCTCATTAATAGAAATTCTTAGGGCACACGCTAGAGTAATTGTGTGGGAAGAGGTGATACTTAAAAGTTTGGGGCAAGCAGCTTGGATTATTGACACTTTTAAAAACACCACTTTTCAAAAATGTTTAATTTAATTTTTAAACTATCCTTTTGAAAAGCGAATTTCCACATGGAGTTTTCATACATCTTTCATTTTGGTCCTCTCTCTCCTACTCCTCCTTACTTCCTTGTCCCCCCCCCGCAAGTGTTCCATTTCCTGCTTTGGTATCTTCCCCATCCTTTCTTATTCAGGCTTCTAGGACCCTGTCTAGTTTTCTGACCTTTCTCTGTTTACTCTCACCTGCATACACATATCTAACAGAGGCTAAAGATAAAAGCGAACATATGACATTTGCCTTTCTGAGCCTAGGTGTATGCACTTAATATAATATATAAACACTGCCTTTAACACAGTGGAGGTTTTGTGGAGAACTTGCGGAAACTGCTGGCTTGTCTTGAAGAGGATATGGGAGATGGAGAAGTATTTTAGGAAGCCAGGATTTTCATAAAGAATGAGGAGAGCAAACCCTCTGCAATTAGGAAAAGCACGCTAAAAAGCGGATTGAATTTTTTCAGTCCTTTCATTCACTAACTACATAAACTTAAGTCAATTATTCAGTATAATGTCCCAGACTCTTCATTAGTGAGAGAGAGAAGGCAATGAATTTAATGTGATTTAAAAATCACTATATTTAAGTAATATGTCCAATCCCTAGAGGAGCCAGGGGCTTGGTGTGTGCGGGTGCTATTTTCCTCTTTTTATTATTCTATCTTTTATAGAGCAAAGGTGCAGATAATACAGGAACCCTCACTGTGCCATGTATAGTCGGCGTGAGTGAAGAAATAATGCAACAGTGAGCTATTAATACAATTTTGATTCCAACTGAAATAGAGGCCATAGCATAAACATCAGAAAGCAGACGCTAGGAAAATGATTACTATACGGTTATAGGCAGGATTTTAGTTTATGTTTTTTTTAAGATTGAAAATGTAGAATCATTTATAAAACTATCAATGCCTGAAAATTAAAAAAAATATCAGTTGAAATATCTTTTCCATAAAAAGGCAATTTCCCTAATACAGCACACAGAGCCCTTCCCTCTGAGGAACATTTCTGTCGAGGGGAAAATACTTCTCCGGTTAAGAGTAATGGACATACACACAGTTTTCCAAATGACAATTCCTTTTAATGTATAGTTTCTGAAATTATTTTCTACCAAATGTATGCTTGTTTATATATTTATAAGTGATTTCCTAAAGCAAAAAGAAAATAAGAAAACCTAGGTGTTTTAAAATCTCTCATAGCCCAGGGAGATTATATTTACAAGCTTTCCTTTGTTTTTGTTTTTTTGTTGTTGTTGTTGTATTGTTTTTGTTTTTTGCTTTTTTTTAATTGTTCAACTGTTTTTGCCTCTTCAGCTTCATTTAGGTTCAATTTTCAAAATGTTATGCATTAATGCATTTGATGTGATTGAAGTGCGTGTGTGCTTGTGTGTAGAATATGTGCACTATGCACCCATGTGTGGAGGCCACAGTAAGATTGCCCAGAATCTTGTTCTGTCAATCTGCATTTCATTACCTTGAGACGTGGTCTCTCCCTGAACCTGGAACCAAGATGGAAGCCAGAAATACCCAGTGATCCTCCTGCCTGTGTCCACTGGCAGGTTATAGATACATGTGGCCTGGCTTTTTATGTCAGTGCTGGGGATCTGAACTCAGGTTCTGTGCTCAAATAACAAGTCCCCTTGCCCATTGGGACATTTTCTTAGTTCCTAATATGATGCTTTGATCTATAGCTGGATTATGTGGTGCTGAAATCAAACTCACTTGTACATTAGTCATCTCACATTCTGACTATCCTGTGGTGAGAACATTTAAGATCCACTTACTTAGCAATTTCCAAGTGGACACTATGTCATCAGTGCCCACTGCACAGTATCCCTCCAGAATTTATCCCTCTCCTTTAAGTCAGTGTTCATCCTTTTGATGGTCATTTTCCTATCATCCTCTACCAGATCTCCTGTGACAGCCCCCCCCCATAACCATCTGCCTTCTGTTTCTGTGAGTTCTGTTTCCCAAGAGTCCATATGTTAGTGAGCTCCTGCAGCATTCATCTTTGTGTGACTGGCTTCTTTCATCAAGGTTTACGTTCCCTGGGTATATTCGTGTTGCTGGAAAAGAGAATCCCCTTTCTTCTAAGGTGGAATAGTATTTAAATATGTTTGTGTGGTATGTGTGTATTTGTATGTGTGTGTTGTTTATGTGTTGTGTGTGTGCATGTATGTGTGTTGTGTGTGTGTTGCTTCATTCACGTGTGGATGGGTCATGCGTCTCGGCCATTGTGAACAGTGCTGTAATGAACCTGGGAAGACTGATATCTTTTTGACATCTTGACTTTATTTTCTTTGGGAAATGAAGGACAGAGATGGTTGGGCCAACAGGGTATTTTTGGGTTAATTGCTTGAAAATTCTCCAAATGGTTTTCAATAAAGACTGTACCAATTTGCCTTTCATCAACAGTGTGTGGCGAATTTCTCTTTATCTGCATTTTTGCCGATACTTTTCATTGTCTGACCACAGCCCTTCTCTGGGGCTGGTGAGATGGCTCAGCAGGGACAGGCACTTGCCACTTAAGTCTAATGACCTGAGTTTGATCCTCAGGACCCACATTGTAGAAAGAGAACCAATTCCTGCAAATTGTGACCTCCCTAGGTATGTAGTGGCATGCACATGACCTCTCACACACAAGTAAATAAACATAACAAAACCCCAAAGACTAACCCTTTTGTCAGGGCCCCATGATACCACACTGTTGTTTGGAATTCCCTTCCCCAAGTGTGGTTAGAACTAACATTCCCCCCCGCCCCCCATAATCCTGTTTGTCATTCTTATGCCTTCTTTTGAGAAATATCTATTCAGATCCTTGCTCATTTTAAAATCAAGGTTTTGATTTATGGAGACTTGTATCTTTTTTTAAATGTGTTTCGATATTAACTCCTTGAAAGATAGAACTTTTGCCAGTATTTTCTCTTACTTTATAGATTGTCTCCTCTTGGTGAAATTCTTAAAAATTAAAAAAAATTAATTGATAAACCTTTCCTAGGGAAAAATCTTAGAATTAAATTGTGCAGGACCACACTTTTCCCAGAAGCCAAACAAATCACAACTAAGAGATCTCAGACTTTGGTGTTGATTCTCTAGTAAGCAACAGTTCATCTATCAATTCACCCAGATCCTCAGTGTGATGAAAACAAAGCTTATGAACCACAGAGCAGTATTTCAGAGTCTATGGAACACATATAAAGTAGTACATACAGGATGAGCGAGCTCAGTGCTTAAATTAAAGATGAGGGGTTGAGGGGCTGGGGTGAAGGTGGCTGCTCTTCTGTAGGACCTGGACTGAGTTCCCAGCACCCACATGGCAGCTCACCACCTCTGTGACTTCAGGCTCAGGGAATCCAGTGCTTCCTTCTGGCCTCCATGGGCACTGTATATAAACGATGCACAAATAGTCACATAGGTAAAATACTCACGTGTATAAAGATAAAGAAAAGAAAATTTTAAAAAGAGAATGGTCTAAAAACAATACATTGATTTGATACACTTAAAGAACCTAGGACATTGAAATTTACTCCAAACAAACACAAAAGTATGGGAAATTGAATGATAGGTAAACTTACCAAAAGTTATTTTCAAAAGTGATTAGTTAGCTTCAACTCTGCTGGCCAAATCAGGGGTATAGACCCATCAGTTTTTACCTTACATATTTTATCTAAGGCATTAAAATAGGGTATGCTCAATTCCATACATAAAATATAAACCCTGTGAATACAAAAATACATAAAAATTTCATTAGTGTATGAGTTTATATTTGTCATATTACATGAATTTGTATATTTTATACGGTAAATTTTTGGGAGAAATATGTTATGGATTGTATTTCTATATTATGGTGTGGTCTTGAAATTGAAGTATAATTATTCAAGAAATATAACTTTTCTTGCCTAGTCAAATAAGCAATGATAGAAACCTGTTTATCGAAGATGACTGTCTTAGGCAATATGACAAATATTTTTCTAAAGTAGTAGATTGTTTACTTATACTTTCTATATCATGTGTTAAATATTTAATTTGAACTGATTTCGTGAGGTATTCCTTTGAGTTTTAGTAAACATGTGTAAAAATATAAATGATAGAGTTCAGCAAAATAAAAATAATATGGTTTACCAAAATTGGTTAACAGGGTGATATTATGACATCCTTATACTTAATAAGAGAATACATTTTCAAAATTTTCTGCCAAAGAAAACCTTAGTGACATACAATTTCACTTAAGAATTCTACTATACATTTGAGGTGATTTGTTACCAATTTATACATCTTTGGAAAATAGAAGTATGCCCTAGACTCTTCAATGAAAGTACCATAACCCTGATACTAAAAACCAAGCAGATATGCATAAAAATTAAACACCATCATTGCTTGTGAACATGGACACAGATGCCCATGAATTAACATTAGAGGATTACATGTAAATATATATCTATACACACACACACACACACACATATATATATATACACTATGTAATGTCTAAAAGGAATATTACACACACACACACACACACACACACACACATATATATATATATATATATATATATATATATATATATATATATACTATGTCATGTCTAAAAAGAATATTATGAATGGATAAATGAATGAATGAATGCAAAGTGGTTTTAACACTAAAAAGTACTCAAAAGTTTAAAGGAGCGGGGCTAGCATGATGGCTAAGTGGCTAAGAACATTTTATGCAAAGCATTTTGTTTGAGCCTCCAGATGCTACATGGGGGAAGGAGAGAAATGACTTCCCCAAGTTTTCCTCTGACATCCACACGTGTGCCATGCAGACCTGTTAAACTTTAAAGTTGAAGAAAACCACACACAGACTGTTTAGGCTGCAATGCTGTATGGGACCATTTCTCAAATGTTCCTAAAGGCTCATTGAAGGCTTCTTCCAAGGCTTGTACAACTTTGGGAGGAAGCCTGTGAAAGTTCTAGGAGATAGAATCTAGCTATAAGAAGTAGAAACGAGCCTTTTAAAAACAACACTGACCCAGATGTCCCTCAGTTGAGGAATGGATACAGAAATTATGGTACTTTTACACAATGGAATACTACTCAGCGATTAAAAAGGAGGAAATCATGAAATTCGAAGGCAAATGGTGGGACCTGGAAACGATCATCCTAAGTGAGGTATCCCAAAAGCAGAAAGAATCATATGGTATATACTCACTTATATAGACCTATAGGATAGGAAGGTCATGCTGAAATCTATACACCTAGGGAAGATATACAAGAAGGAGGACCCAGGTTGGTATGATCAATGCTCGTTTAGATGAACAAATGGAATGGATATTGAATGGAGGATAAAACAAGCAACAGGACAGGAGCATACCAAAGAGGGCCTCTGAAAGAATCAATATAGCAAGGTATCAAAGCAGATATTAAGACTCA
>CM053744.1:47783736-47836367 GCA_028658305.1 Pachyuromys duprasi
TAAAATCTCAAAGCCCACCCCCAGTGACACACTTCCCCCATCAAGGCTACACCTCCTAATCTTTCCCCCAAAGTTCCAGTAAATGAGGACTGTTAGTATTCTGCAACAACCTTGCTTCTGGTTACCTAGCAACAATGACATCATCTTGTATCGCCCAGCCAGGTGGCCACACCTGGGGGCGTGGTTAATAATTACCTGACCATTACCTGACTTATAAAAGGACCACCAGACACGTGTTCACTCTCTAATTCCTCACTCTCTTACTCCCCTCACTCTTATTCCTCACTCTCTTACTCCTCTACCCTCTTATTCCTCTCACCCTCTTACCCTCTCTATGGGGCACCCTATCCCTTCTCCCTTTTCCTCCTCTCCCTCTCCCTTCCCCCATCATGGCCCACGCCTGTTCCCCCTTCTCCCCTAATAAACCCCTTTCATAGAAAACCTGTTGTAAGCCTCATCTTATTTTTTATTTCTAATAAGGACCAAGTGTTGAGATACATGTGCCAATAGGGAGCCGTTCCCATTCAAACCGCCATACCTACCTGGATGAATAGCTACAGGAAACTACAACTGCCAAGAGAAGAAGAGCCAGTCTTCACGGACGAGCCCTCTGATAGGCTACTTAATCCCAAGTGGTCACACCTAAACACTAAATGGACTTAGCAGGTTTACAAAAAATAATAATTAAGGTGTCATACAGTTGAGAGGTAGTGTGGGAGACATGTGGGCGCTGGAGGGCAAGGATTTGGGGGTGGAAATGATGTAAATACTGTGCTCATGCAATTAACTAAAAATAATAAATGTTTTTTAAAAATCAGATTTTTAACTTGGTCCTTGTTTCTGGTCTTGCTCATCCCCCATCCTGGTCCACTGTGATGCAAGTAGCCATTATCTTTCACAGGCCCTTTGGGCACGTTATTCTTCCCAAGTAAGTGGGAACCACACTCAAACAGGAAGCCAAATAATCCCCTTCCCCATTGAGATGTTTCTGTTGCAAATTTTGGTCCCAGTGAGGAAAAGCTAACTGATACAAATGCCAGTTTCAGGAATGTTGAAAACACCATAGACATTATTTAAGGATAAGTGTATGAGTGAAAATTGTGTTAAGAATTAGGAGTCTGATGAAGGGTGGGCAGTATTCATCTCGTTTAGAAGTTAAGGATGGGATAAGAGAAAACAGTTAATCTCTTAGCATTATATTTATGTTTGCATGATATGGTCATGTGTGGTCAGGTATTTATGACTACATTTGTGATACATATTGTTTTATGTGCATCAAATATGTAGCATCTTAAAATTTGGGGAAGAGAAATATGGATGAACAAACTCATGATTTTTTTTTACTGAAACAAATTCAGAAGTAAAACAAAAATTAGTCTGTATACTCTTTCAATATGCTACTAAACTCAGTATCAACTTAAAACCCTTCATGTATTTGGTATTAAAGAGAAGTATGTTTTCTGAGCTGAGCTGAGAGCAGATTGCTGGCTGAGTGGTTTCTAAGCTAAGAAAATTGTTACTGGAAGAGATATAAATTCCATATCCTTGGAAACGTTACTTACCCATAAATATTTGAGGAATTTGGTTTTATGTGAGACTGGCATCATTGGTTGACTATTTCACACACACAAAGAGATCCATGTAAAGGCATCTCAGCAATAAGTCTTATGCACAATTCTGGGGCATGATTTTCAGGAGAAGAACATCCTTAGCAGGTGAAACACTGTCTGGGATGATGTCCTGGTAGCCAAGTTGATGCTACTTCAGCTAATAAAGGTAAGAAATTATAAATAATAAGGCTGGAGAAATGGCTCAGTGGTTAAGAACACTTGTTTGCTTCTCTTGCAGAGAACCCAAGTTCAGATCCCAGTACCCATGTCCAGTGGCTTGAAACTCCAGGTCTAGGGCATCTGATCCCCTCTTCTCATCTCTGCACACACACACACACACACACACACACACACACACACATACACACACACACTTTTCCATCCCCAGACTTTAGGATCTATTGATGAGTAATGTTTTGTGGCATGGATCTACTACAGTTAATGTAAACATTCTCTCACTGGAACACTGCATTCATTTTTAGTCTGCAGCTATTGCAAATGAAGTTGCTGTGAACAGTTGTCTATATGTTTCTGTGTGGCCTTCCTTCTTTCAGAATACCAATACAAACTATTATGGGCTTTTGTCATGCTCACTTTAATATTAATTTTCAATTACAACCTAAACCTGGTAGGGAAATATCACTAATTTAATTGAAGGTTTTCAATAAAACATGATTTGAATCATCTTTTTAAAGTAATTTTTAGATTTGTCCATGAAATAAAATTGAACATTACTTTTTGATTTAAAATTCCTTGAACGAGAGGAGAGGGGATTCTAAGAACTGTCCTCGCCTTCCCAAACACCCTGAAACACCTTTTCTGTTTCCTTCTAGTATTTTCATAGTTTCAGTCTTATTTGTAGGTCTTCCTTAAATTTGTTTTAGATTTATTTATCTTATTTTAGCTGAATAATTATTTTACCTGCATGTATGTGTGTGCAACACATTCATGAAGTTCACATAAAAAGCAGAAGATAGTGTTAGATTTTCTGGAATTTATGGATGGTTGTGATTCATATGTAGGTTCAAGACTATGGCCTTCTTCTTCTAAAGAGCAGCCAGGACTCTCAACCACTGAGCTGTATCTCTAGATCCTATGGATCTTCAAAGTGAGTTAGTATTTATATCAGATGAGACACGGGACTCTAGCTTCATTCCCGTGTGAATATTTGGTTCTCTTAGTGTGGTTTATTGAGAATTCCCTCCCACCGTCCCTGGCTCCTTTGTCAAACATCAATTGCTTATTAAGAGTCTGAAAATATAATACAGGATAAACTTACTAAAATTTCTGTACCTAAAGAAGCTAAGCAAGAAGGAAGACCTTGGGTAAGATGCTCAATCCTCACTCAGAAACACAAACAGGATGGACATTGGAAGAAGGAGAAAACAGGGAACATGACAGGAGCCTACCACAGAGGGCCTCCGAAAGACTCTACCCAGCAGTGTATCAAAGCAGATGCTGAGACTCATAACCAAACTTTGGGCGGAGTGCAGAGAATCCTCTGAAAGAAGGGAGAGGTAGGGTTGGAGAGTTGGCTCAGAGGTTAAGAGCACTGTCTGCTCTTCCAGAGGTCCTGAGTTCAATTCCCAGCAACCACATGGTGGCTCACAACCATCTATAATGAGATCTGGTGCCCTCTTCTGATGTGAAGGCATACATGCAGATATTGTATACATAATAAATAAAATAAATACATTAAAAAAAAAGAAGGGAGAGATAGTAAGACCCGGAGAGGACAGGAGCTCTATAAGGAGAGCAACAGAACCCAAAAATCTGGACACAAGGGTCTTTTCTGAGACTGCTACTCCAACCAAAGATCATTCATGGAGATAACCTAGAACCCCTGCATAGATGTAGCCCATGGCAGCTCAGTCTCAAAGTGGGTTCCTGGTAAGGGGAACATGGACTGTCTCTGACATGAACTCAGTGGCTGGCTCTTTGATCAGCCTTGCCAGGCCACAGAGGAGGACAATGCAGCCAGTCCTGATGAGACCTGATAAACTAGGGTCAGATGAAAGAGGAAAGAGAATCTTCCCTATCAGTGGACTTGGAGAGGGACATGGGAGGAGATGAGGAAAAGAGGGTGGGTTTGGGAGGGAATGAAGGAGGGGGCTACAGCTAGCATACAAAACAAATAAACTGTCATTAATATAAAAAATAAAAATTAAATTTAAAAAGTCTGATAACAAGACCTAGGTAAGAAAGAAGGTAGGTTGGCCAGTTGGTCCAAAGTTACAGGCTGATGGACAGATGTTCTAATGTTTCATATCAGCAGGAAAATGTGATTAGCATAATGTAGTATCTATCATAAAATTGAATGTTTCAAATGAACTCACTGTAAAGAAATGAGAGAAGTTCAAGATGATGAATATAATAATTACTATGGCTTGATCATTATTACACACAAACACACATGCACATACACACACATACACACATGTACATAACGAAACATTGCAGAGTACCTGGTAAATGTGTCCAAATACTATTTATCAATAAAAATAAATTAAAAAGGAAACAGGGCTGAGGAGACAGCTTAGCTAATGAATTGTCTGCTGTGCAGCCATGAGGACATACATTTTGGAGAACCTGCATGAAATTGTCAAGTGATTGTGGTACGCACTGGCATAGCAGTCCCAGTGCTGGGGAGGGCTTGCTGACATGCCGTGATAGTCTACTTACTGAGCTATAGCCCAGTGGGAGACCCAGTCTCAAAATGGAATAAAATAGAACAATAAAAAAAGAATAGATAGATGATACCTGAAAAGGAACAGATCTCTGGCCTACACATAAACTCATACACACACACACACACACACACACACACATACACTGTGCATATACACAAACATATACACACTCCCACATGCACATAATCATACATGCATACACATATGCACATACACATATATGCATACATGTATACACACATGATATATACCCACATAAACACAGGCACACACATATAAGCACATGTGAGACATACACTCATATATACATATATAGACATGCATATATATATATACACTCACACACATACAAACATGTGCATGCACATGTACACACATATACACAATGCACAGACATATACACGCATGCATCTACACACAGATGAGCACACACATAAACACCCATGCAGCTGCACTGCCATACATACACACATATATCCCATACAAATAAATATGTGCACAAACACAAAGACTCAGGAGGAAACAAAAAGCAGAGAAGCTGTGGGGGTCTCTGAGACCGTTTAAAGTGAACCGTCCAGCCTTTCAGTGTAGGTAGCTACTGTCCCTGAGCAGCTGTCCAGCCGAGACCGAGGGGGGCCTTATGGTTTGTCCTGGTGCCTCCGTCTGATCAGCCTTACCTTCCCTCTGAATAAATGCAACTGCGGATCCCTTTTAGAATTGCTTCAAGATGTTTTCTTTGCGAGAGAGTGATGGAGAACACAGTCCTCTTTTGTTCAGCTAAGCAGCGAGACCTTCCTGAAGCAAGAGCCATGGTGCTGTGTGCAGACATGGGTGGGGGAAATGGTACACCTGAAACTGGAAGGATGAAGAGGTGCCGCTTTCGGGCTGTTCTTTTTGTGGTTAGCTGACCGTGGAAATGGCTTGCATCAGATGAAAGGGTAGAGCTGGCCTCGAAAAGAAGGTAAAGACCACAGGAGGACACGATGCCCCCTCGCTTTTAAAGATGACTCCGTCCCTGCAAACAGGCAGAAAAGCTTCTTACTTCACAGAATTGTAAAGCTGAACACGCGACGGGAACTTGAAGACAGACCAGCCAGGTGTCATTCTTCCTTCTGTTTGGAAGAGGAGGCAATTCTTAGTCCCCGGCTCTGCCCACGTGTTTAGAGTGGAGGTCATGAAACGCCCTTCAGAAATGGGGACTGTTGGGCCTCTGTGTTAAGGTCATTTAAACCAAAAAGCCCCAGTTATTTCTCTCTTTCTCTGCAAATTAAGCACACTCCCGTCGTGCTGTAATGGGTTTCAGTCCTTTGTAATTAAAGACCCAACTGTTCACCTTCTAAACCAAGGGCTTTTCAGCACGTCGCTGCTTCATTTCTCTCTGGGGAGAGACACTGATCCGCCGTTTGCTGTTGGAGTGGCGCAGCCCTCCCTGTCTGGCTGGCAGTAACGTGGCAATAAAAGCGAACACTACACATTCTGCAGGAGATCCATTACCTAAACTCTCTAATGAGCTTTGCTTCTCAAGAGTTTTTCAGAAAAAATAAAAAAAAAAGAAAAAGAAAAAAGAAAAGATTTACAACAGAGAAGACCCCAAAGTAAGGTGACTGTCTCTTCAGCGTGATTAAAATAATTTGTTTTCTCCTTCCTTAACTCGACTTTAATCTTTCTTTGCCTTCCATGCCAGAGCTTCATCCCTTGCTTGCTTTCTTCTCTTTCACGTGTGATTCGTTCGACACTTCGCTTGACTCCACGACAAACTCTTTCATCATGTCCTTATTCTGAGGTTTTTCAGAGAGCAGAGCCTGAGGCAGAGAGCACATGTGCTTTGCCAGCCAGAGGGAGAGAAGCAGGCAGAGTTCAACAAAGGAACCAACAGAATGCACCTACTGGCCCAACATGTCCACCCTACGGGCTCAACACACAAGCTGGCAGAGATGGGATCTACCGACTGAACTTTCTCCTTAGCACCGTTTATTTAACACTGGAGTAACTAACAAACAATCACACTCACAGGCTCAACAGCACCCAAGCCTCTCTCATTTCCTACTTCTGCTGCTTTGGGCTGCCTCATGCTTCTCTTGGAAGCCAGCAAGGCTCATGCAGAATTAAAGGTGTTGTTAGGGGATCGTTAAAGTTGCTGCAGAGCTGGTTGTCTCAAGGGACTCTGGGATGGAAGATGTTTGCAGCCTAGGGGACCAGAAGAGATGCTAGAGGGGTGTCTGATGCTTATTGCTGTTGGAAAACTCACCCTTGCAATTGGGGGTGCTTCACAGTAGCCTGGTGAGAAAGGTCTTGACATTGTATTTGCCTTGTCTTAGGAGTTGTTAGTTCAACTCTCTCTGGGGAACCAGAAACTAGTGTGTGTACAGCTCCTGTATTTCCCAACGAAGTATAAAGCTTTTCAAAGAACACGTGCAGGTATAACTTCCTGTTGTAGACGCTGAAACTGTCTCCCACTGCAGCTCCAGTTGGCCTGGAACTCCAGTAGGGTCATTTCTCCAGCCCAGCCTCCCAAGTATCAGGATTACAGATATGAGCCACCATAGCTAACTTCACTATATCTTTTAAAAATGAGATTTATCTACCAAGTATACCTCTTACATGTTTCTTCTTTAAAATAGTAACTTTGATATGATTTTATGACATTAGTTGATATTCCACAATTAATAAAATGTGGTTTTGATCTCTGACATCTTAGGGTCATTATTAAGCTCTAGTCTTTTTAAAGAGTGACTTATAAAAATAAAAAATAAAAAAAGTTGAGCAGTGGTGGCATATGCCTTTAAACTCAGCACTCCAGAGGCAGAGGCAGCTGGATCTCTGTGAGTTCAATGCCAGCCTGGTTTACAAAGTGAGATCCAGGATAATCAGGGTTGTTACACAGAGAAATGCTGTCTCAGAAAAAAAATTAAAATAAAAAGTGGCTTATTTTCTTTTTAAGTATGTGTGTCTTGTAAGTAAGCATGTAGGTAAGTGCAAGTGTGAGTGCAGATACTCCATAAATCCAGAAGAGGGCACCAGAGCGTCTGAAGCTGGAATTACAGGAGTTGTGATGGATGTGGGTGATGGGAACCAGACAAAGGTCTTTTTGAAAGAGCAGCATGTGCTTTTAAGTGCTGACCCATCTTTCAAGCTGCAAAAAGGTCTGCTCCTAATAATGGCCTTTTCAACTCAGGAATCACTAATCTTGTTAGCTCAGTCTATTCCAGTTCAAAGATTTTAGACATGAAGATATGTTCTGATATAGCAGCTTGAAGCTCAGATAACAGCCATCATCTACTCTGCTTTTCTGTTCTGAGGTGTCCTAAAGAAATGTGATAAAGAATGGTTCACTAAGAGCACTGAGCTGCTCTAGGTGAGTGGAAGATTCAGGATAGTCAAGTCAGTAAAAAAAACATTCTGTAGTGTTATGCTTGTTGGGCTTCATCTAACTTTGGCTTTTGACTTCTAAAAGGAGAAGGTATATCATTTATAGACTGTATCTTAGGACATAGTCAGCTATTAATTTTGTGTGTGTGTGGTATGCATGCATGCATATATGTATTTTTGCATGTATGTTTGTGCAGATGTGTATGTGGTGGCTACAGGTCAATGTGGAGGTCTTCCACAATCACTCTCCATCTTGTACTTTGAAGCAGGGTCTCAGTTGAAAACAAAGTTTGCCAGCCTGGCTCTCTACCTAGATTGATGGCTTCAGGGAACCCCTGTGTCTGTCATCAGAACACTGGAATTAGAGACAGATGGCCATGTCCATTCAGTATTTACATGGATTCTAGTGATCAGAACTCTGCTTGTTTGTAGTAAAAAAAAACAAAAAACAAAAAAACCCCAACTTTATCCACTGAAACACCTCTCCAGATATTATATATATATGTATGTATATATATATACACACACACATATATATATACATATTACATATGTATGCAAATTCTGGCTGTGTAGCCCAGGATGGCTTTGAAGTTTCAGTTCTTCTATCCTTGCTTTCCCAGTGCCGAATTATAGGCATGTGTCACTGCACATGGCTTAGTTGTGAAGTTTCCAAAATATAATCAAATCAGTGTTACTAGAGAAATATTCATTTGTATTCTAGATGAAGACACAGCTGAAATTTTTACATTTCTCTTGGTGAAATTTTAACAATTATTTTAAATTAAATATGGTAATACCTTTAGTTAAATCTTTGTATGAGCTTTTTTTCAGAATGTCTTTTGATTGCTTTGAGTATGTGCATAGTTATTGCAATAATACTTTAAGCAAAGTTGAAGATGGATATTTCCTCTATTTGTACAGCTAGAGAAGTAGAAAAAAAAGACCCCAAAATTTTGTGTTCTCTTTAATCTTCATTTAAAGACTTAATTGCCCATAAAATCTGCTGAATGTAGCCATGTAGTCGATAGGAAGCTTGCTTTCCTCTTTTTCTTCTCTTGCTTTTCTGTTTCTAGAGGTAAAAGATATGGAAGAAAATGTGTTTTCATGGCACCTGAGCATGGAGGATGAGAGCTGCCGACACTGGTGTGTCCGCCTCTTCGCTGATCTCAGCCTTCTCGTTCTGTGTTAAGGAGCTGTGAAGTATCTCCCACATAAGGTTTAGAATATAGTTTTATATTCCCTGATTCCTGTTTTCTCCATGTGTCCTAAAGGATTATTTGCAAGTTAATATGGCTGTCTGAACTGGGAAGGGCTTTGTAATACGTCTTTCACATTTCTGTTAGTTACTGTTCTATTGCTATGATGATTATAACCAGGACAACTAATAAAAGAAAGCGATTGAGGGCTTACTCTCAGTTTCAGAGAGTTAGTCTATGTTCGTTATGGCAGGGAGTATGGTGCCAGGCAAGAATGCCACTGGGTCAAGAGCAAGCTTATGTTTTGACCCATAGGCACCAGGCTTAGAGAGAGATTTGTATGGTGTGGGCTTCACCCTTAGTAACACATCTTCCAACTAGGCCACACCCCCTAATCCTTCCTAAACAGTCCACCAATGGCAAACAAACATTTCAATACATGAGCCAATGTGTGCTATCCTCATTCAAACCACAATATTCTTCTTGCTTTCTTGTGCATTTTCCACTGGCCTAAAAAGGATGTGTCTCAGATAGGTAACCAGTCCTAAAGTTTAGCACACTTCTTTATCTGAGTAACAAGCATAGTTACCACTCAACCAATGTCTGCAAAGTCCAGCCACATTTAGGCTATTCATGCCACACATGAGTCTGTAGACATAATTTTTAAATGACAAATAACTCTTACTTGTCACTGTCATGTTTGATGTGGATAGAGAGGTAATTGTGTGTGTGTGTGCGTGTGTGTGTGTTTGTATGCTACCCACACTCATGAACTACCTTAAAATATTAGCATTGTAGTCAGTGTGCTTAATTGTGCCCCTTCAGGAATTACAGCCAGTGTTTTACCAGTGGCTAGCATATGACTAGCAATGGGGATATATTACTGTCTTTCCTTTGCTGAAAGATACTCTGGAATGTACATACAAAAGAGCTCATTCAGATGGCACCAAAATAAATTCAACTTCATCCCTTTCCAGGGGGAATCTGGAGGTGCCATTCTTCATAGTAGTCTGCACAGTCTTAGCAGAATTTTGCAAACTTGTGTAGAATCGTGGAAATACAACATTATTTACAGAATTGCTTTCCAGTCACCTGCTCAGCTTTTTGATTAAGCATTTATTGAATGTCTGATTTTTCTAGATCTAAAAATACAGATGTAAAAGAAACAGCCACTTCTTCCAATACACCACCGGAGGGGTCAGACACATGAACACACACAGAAATAGAAAGACAGTTTTGTTGGGGAGTCAGCTTAAACAGAAATGTTTAGATGTTGGGGGGCATATTTTTCTTTTTATATTTATGGGGATGATGGAGTGTAGAGCTTTGTGCATGCTAAACAAGCACCCTCCTACTTATTTCTATATCCCCAGTCTAGAGAAACTTTTTCCTTTAGAAGATATTTGACATGATAAAATTTGGTTTGTTAATTTGGAATGGTTTTCCTTTGCAAGAAAATATAAAAGGAGATGCATATCCTCCATTTATAATTTAATATTATAGAAAGTTCTCAAGGTGTTTTAAAGGCACTGTATGAAATCAGTCACAAATAGAAAAACAACAAATAAAAGTATATTCCCTTTTATTATTTACCTTTTTTTATATTTACTTCACAAATATTCACCTTCCTTTTCAACACCTAAACCAAAGTCTTTGTCATATAGAGTCTCACCAATCACACACCAAGTGGATAAATCACCTAATATCATTTCAATTGCAGAGTGCCCCATGGAAGAAATGCTTTAGATCTACAAATATGAAAAAAACATATGCCACAAGAAATCATGCCCAGAATCTTAGGGAGGAGAGCCAACCCTCTCTTTACTATTTTCCACTGTGCCCTGATAATAGAATGGACACCAAGGGACTCCTTTGGCCTGTTTCTGGTTCATGTTCTACTGCTCACTTTGAACCGAGACACAGAGCTCAGCGAACATTTCCTCCTTGCCTCTAACTGAATTGCTTATCAATATAAAGAAGATCCCTGCTTTCCAAGCTCTGATAGAAGAGCTTCTCTCCTACTGTAGACTGAGAGAGAGGGTAGCACAAAGGTTGGGACATACGGGTTGTGGAGTTAGGTTATCAGGGTCAGATTGGCTTCCGCCATTAGTAAGCTGTGGGAATCTAGGCAATTACCTAACACTGTGTTCCTGGCCATCTATAAAATGTGGCTCCTCAGAGTAGACGAGACCACAGGTTATTTTGTGGCTTCAAATCACCTCACATGTAAGTAATGGTCTGAAAATGTGGACCACACCAGGGTCAGTTCATGTTGCAACCTAATCCTAAATAGGGTGGTAATAAGACCTGTGCATGCTCAAGCCAAATACAACCCACGCAGGGAGGAGGGGAGTTGGACCAGCAGTTCTACCCGTGGCTAGGGAGCTATTGACCTTTGATTGCTTTTGGCAGAGAGAGTTGGTTTCCTTCAGTGCAGTGACACCAGACTCCAATCACCAAACACAAAGTGGAAAGGGGGAGGAGAGACTATGGAGTTGGGTGAGTAGGGAGGTTGAGGAGGATCTGGAGTTTGAGGGAGGGAGAAGAATATGATCAAAATGCGTTGTACACAGTTCTCAAAGGATAAATAAAAATGTTTTACAAGTGGTAGAGCCTTTAGAATGAAATCACTACCTTGTGAAAGGACCCAGGGGGACAGGTTTGCCTCTCTAGTCTTCCACCACTTGAGGACTCAGCATGAAAGTGCCATTATCTAAGCAGAGAGCTGCCCCTCACTGAATCTGCTGTCACTTTGACTTGTACACCCAGCCTCTTGAAGACTGAGGTTTACATATCTATTGTTTGTTCGTAAGTGGCTAGGTCTAAGGTCTAATACTGCAGCCCTTTAATACAGTTTCTCATGTTGTGGTAATCCCTGACTATAAAATAATTTTTCTTGTTGCTTCATAACTGCAATTTTGTTACTGTTATGAATTGTAATGTAAATATCTGATATGCAGGATATCTATGTGGCCCTGTCCCCAAAGGAACCACAACCTGCAGGTTGAGAATCACTGATCAAAGATATTTTATATAGTGGGGAAAAGGGGAGTAAGATAATTTGCCAAGTAGGTAGGACAGTATGGAGTATGGTGTGTGCACACGTGTGTGTGTGTGTGTGTGTGTGTCTGCAGGAGGGGTTGCATGTGAGTGCAGGTGCCCATGGGGACCGGAGGCATTGGCTTACACTGGAGCTGGAGTTATGGGTGGTTGTGAGTCACTCGATGTAGGCACACAAACTGGACTCAGGTTCTCTACAAGAACAGTACATGCCCTTAACCTCTGAGCCATCTCTCCAGTACTATGGGTGACTATCTTCTAATTGCCCATCTCTGTCTGCTTCTCCCTTGATACATTAACAGCAAACAGAACATATCTTTCTGCAGAGGTTGGTAGGAAGTCACACAGAGGAAGAGGGTCTAGGTCACCATCTGTAGTCTCTCTCTATGGATAACTTATCATCATGAACACTAGAAGCCCAGGATGAGAACTGATGGGGTTGTGGAAATGGCCAGAACATTTCTCCCTTGGCTCAGCTACAGAGACTGAGAAACAAAGCACCATTTCTCCTGAACAATGCTCTTCACTGGAGGAGAAGGGCTCTGGGGACCCTCTGAAAAGAAAACAGAATTTGCCTGGATGCAAAATACCTCAGCCTGTTCTTTTCTCTAAACATCTCGCTTTCTATGCTCCTTCTATTTCATTACACCGGGGAAGAAAACTCAATTGTATGCTAGGGCAGCTCTTGTGAGCACATTCTCTATTTGTTTCTCTTGTGCTTGCATTTAGGGGAGCTCTTCTTCACTTAGAAGCAGCAGGGCGGACTGGAGTCTTTGTAGGCCTACAGTAATCCCTCCCCGCAAGGACTGAGTCCTAAGTATGAAACCATGAATGTTTTCACCCATGTTAGGATGACATATAAAATGTCTTCAGAATCAGATGTGTTCTTTTTTTCCTCAGACAGTGATGAGTTTGTGCTGAGTAATCCTCTTTTTACCTTCAATTACGTGGCAGCATAATGGCAGCATCGGGGAAAAAAAGAAAAAAAAAACACCTGAGCATGAGAGATGAAACCTATAGTGCTCTCACAAGGAGTGTTTTGGTTGAATACATTTTTCTGAGGAAATATTGAGTCTCTGAGGGTGTCTATAGCATCAAAAATCCCCTGAATGCTATTTGTTTAGCAAGGGTATAATAGAATTATATTTTTATAACCATTCTGGAATCAGTGAAATAATTTACATTAGGAGCCCAAACTGAGCAACAATTAATAGGTTTTTGTTGTTGGTTTGGGCTGACATGATTAACAGCAGAAAGTAAGAAACCTGCCCTTGCTTAGCTGGCTTGGAGGAGGCGTTTTACCTGGTCAGTGGCCAGAACCTTTATAGCATTTTGTTACAGATCATAAAACAGGCCTGAGCACCACACAGTCCACTACATGCAGTAGATGAAATGCAAGGATGAAATAAAAACAGCATTTGACAAGTTCATCCTCTGAGATCTTCCTTGCAATGCAGATTCTCATTATTATTACACAGCGTGGTCAAAGGTAGAAGCACTTAACACAGAAAAAAGCTGGTGAGCAGGTCTAAGACATTTGTTTTCTGATAACCCGTGCATGTATGATTGCAAGTGAGATGCATACACCATACACACGCATACACCATACACAAGCATACGCCATACACACACACACACACACACACACACAGATTCACACAGACACACAGACATACATACAGATATGTACACAGACACTAATATGGATGCACAGACACATGCATACAGACACACACATAGACACAGGCACATAGATATGCACACACAGGCATACAGGTGCAAATACACAGACAAATACACAGATATGCATAACTTTCTACAGACACACACACAAACACACATGGATACACACACACAGACACTCAGACATAGACACATACGCAGACATACAAAGCCACGCACACACACATACACACATATGCACACATCAATTCATCACTTCATTTCAATGACTTTTTGAATTAATTTTAATTTCTTCTTTTGAGAACTGCAAAAGACAAATAAGTGTTCAAAGATTCAAGAATCATTGTGATAAAGATCAAATTAGGTTCTGATGTCATTCCTACAAGGACTTAGTGGTGGCTTTGCTAAAAAGCAGCAACTCTTCATTTGCATCTCTAGGTGCCTGGCAGGCAGCTAAAGCAGGATAAAGTGTGGCATCGCTGTGGTCAGTTTGTGTCTGTCTTCTTTAACTGAAATCATGTTGTCAGGGTCCTGCTTAGCTCCACATAGAGGCATGCTGTTCAGTTAAGGACAATCTGTCTAAACACAGGTAGTACAAAGTCTGGTTATCTTGGAATTCTCGTGACCTGTCTCATCTTGCTTCAAAAAGGGTAAATAAAGTATTCTCAATATCCAGGGTGACATTCATCCATCATCTTTTTAAGATATCCTGTTCCAGACTCCCTGGAGTGGCACCTCAGATGTCTCTGGTCATTGCCCTAAACATGCAGTCACCTTGGATTGATTCTAGGAGCAGCCAGCTCCACAGAAGTATCACACCATGACCATACTACCCTACCTAAGGGGAGCCACTTTCCCATGATGGGCACTGAGGCTGCCTTCCAAGCAGAAGTAATCATACCAGCAGTGGAACTAATTGTCCTTTAAGTGATGATGATGGTGATGGTGATGATGATGGTGATGATGGTGGTGATGCTGGTGATAGTGGTGATGATGGTGATAGTGACGGTGGTGACAGCGATAGTGATGATGATGGTGGTGTTGATGATTACATGTATGTGTATGTGTGTGTGTGTGAGAGAGAGAGAGAAAGGGGTGCATGTGAGCTATGATGTCTGTGTGGAAATGAGAGGACAATTTTGGGCGTTGGTCATTGCCTGTCATGTTATTTGCAGCATGGTCTTTTTATTGTTCACTGCCTTGTGAATGCCTGAGGATACTCCGGGGCTCTGCCTCTCATCTTGAATTACAGGCTTTTGTTGCTCTGTTGGGGTTTTCTGTAGTTCTTAAGATTTGAACTCAATTCTTCATGTTTGTGTGGCAAGCACTTTACCCACCAAGCTATCTCTTCAGCCCCCACATAGAGTTTTCTAAAAAGCGATCCTAAAATAGTCAATATTTTATCTTTTTAATATAAAACTTCCAAGAAGCTGTGAAAGTTTATCAGAGTCATTTACAGATAATTTTAACACACACCCACACATACACACACACGATCAGTAAATAGATATTTACTGATACATTCCAAGTTGCCTTAGATATGTTCTACTTTGTGGTGTTTCTGTCATTCGCCAGGGTTTGTCTCTCATTATTTCTCAGTGTTAGTGAATACGTGGACTCACTAATATTGCTTGAAAGAATGCAAAGTGCCCCAATGTGAATTCAACCTAAGTTTCTCCTAAATGAGATACCTTTTGTTATGCCCCATTATGCTGTTCTTGCAAATTCCCCTAACAGACTCATCTTTAAAGTCAATTGACAAAAACAGGCCCACAGCGGGTTGCTGTAATATTGGCTGCTAAGGAAAAGCTAGCGTGAGGCTCCAAACAGGGCCTCTGGTCCTTAATGATATTGATTTGTCACATATACAAGAAAAAGAAAAGTACAGCCAAGCCACGTCCAGTGAAATCCGACACTTCCCCAGCCTGAGAAGTAAGCAGTGATTTAAGATACTATCATTGCATAAACTATTACAGTAAGGCAATGTAGCTTCAGGGCTTTGCAGTAGTTCAATGTTCAATTGCAAGGTCATAATCCCAAGGCCGAATCCTTAGCTAAACAAAGAGGTGACATTGTACATGTGTTCTAAGGAAACATAAGGTAGTTTTCCACCTGGTTCTCTAGGCTGTTTGGATGTACCTGCCGTTGTAGACTCACTGTACATAAAAAATATCAGTTCCCCATTTTTTTCAAAGGCCAGCTTCTAGGTACTTTAAATCTTGGAGACAGATGAACTTGTCATCAAATTAGCTCATACTCCTAGGTGCTAGAGACTAGGCAGCACCAGAAGCCAGAGGAATCTTGCTCCTAGATTTAGGCTTATAGGCTGAGAACACCATGCTTCAACTAAAAGTTTTTTTTTAATTTCATTTTCTTAAAAATAACCTTTTAGGGTCAATGGCCATCTGGGATTATTTTTATCTCAGTGCCTTGTTCTGACTCTTGTGCTGTTTTTAACGAGATGTAGTTCAGTCCTGTTTCTTTTGTACATGACTGGGTAGAGCAGGGGCACAGTGGAAAGCACCATAAGCAAAGAAACAGCATGCTGCGCTTTCCTTCCTCCATCGTTGCTTTCTTCCTACTGGTTCTTGTCTTAACTGGTCAAGATATATCATTGCCCCCTTTGGAAACACTGGTTTTATATATGTGGCCACGAGACAAGCCATCTGTGGTCCAGACCCTGGCTCTTTCCAGGGATACAAACCAATAGGATTACTCGGCAATCCGTGACTTGTTGCTTCTTTAATCGATTAATCTGAATTTAGTGGCTTGAGAGAGTACAACTTACTCACTTAGAGTTGTGGAGGTCAGAAACTAATGTTGCCTAGTTAAAATCGAGATGTCAGCAGGGCTGCATTTACTCTGGAGAGTCTAAAGGAAAAATCGGTTCTGTTACCTTATCTCGCAGTTGAGGTTGCCAACATCTGTACCCTCCTGGTGTTTGTGCCTCCACAGCATCTTCAACTCTCTTTCACCCCGAACTCTGTCTTACCTGCCTCCACCTTTTCCTTATGGGGCAATTATTCAGCCTACCATATCTGTGTTGAGTTGGCTCAAGTGGGGATTTTATAGCTTTAACAGAGAGGATCCTAATTAAGTCAGGACTCAGTTTTTTAAATTTCCCTTAGAGGTCAAGTATCATATGCCCTTGCCTTGAGTACACAGCACAGATTTTAAGACGTGGGGTTATTCAGAAGAAATGCTATTAGAATGTAAATTATTTGGTTTTAATTCTCACTAGAGCAGGCTGTATGTTTGCTTTCAGGCTTGGCTTATTCATTTATCACATAGAGATTAAATACTTATGATTTGCCCAATTCACAAGGTTGCTGTGAAATTCAAATGACATAAAACACTAAATTTATACCGCTTGAGTATAGAAAGTACTTTATTTTATCTCATGTGGGTACCATCTTTTAAAATAATAATTTAATCACCAATAGTAAATGTGGTTTTTGAACATGAATCTAGCTGTAATTGCATTTGCATATTCTTTTGCCTAACTAAAAATGATAGGATGCTGGTGAGTTGGCTCAGTGGTCAAGAGCACTTGTTACTCCTACTGCAGAGGACCCATATTTGATTCATAGCAGTAACGTGGAGGCTCACAAATACACACACACACACACACACACACACACACACACACAGAGAGAGAGAGAGAGAGAGAGAGAGAGAGAGAGAGAGCAAGAAGAGATAAATGAATAAAATGCAATAACTTTTTTTTTTTAGTTTCCCAGAGAAGAGGAAACCTCCAGAATAATGTATAAAAAATCCTCACGAACAAATTCTTTAACTAAGAGATGAAACATTTCAGGAAGCTATTATATGATAAATAAGAAAGTCCAGGGAGGGAAACAGCTGAGGTAGTGTGGAAACAAAGCGGGTCAGCCCCTTCACAGTTCTACGCACACACTGTGGGGCTATGTTTTGAGCAATGCATCATTAGGCAATTTTGTCATTATGCTAATGTCACAGAGCGAGACAATCTGTGACATAACTAGGTGATAAAATGGCACGGGCCTACAGTCACGCGTGTGGTTTCTCCATGACTGACATGTTACTGTGACGTTCACAACATTATGCATCACGTGAATTAACATAGTCTGTGTGATATTAACATAACATTCACATACTTAATATATCACAAAATAACTCTCAAGCATAAAATCAAGCAAGCTCCTCTGCCCTGAACGAAGAGTCTGCACTGTGAATGAGTTGTCCAACCGAAAAAAAAATGCACAGATGCAGCTCAGATCTTACGGTTCTTACTTTGAAATATACATTTCCTCATTATTGAGATGAGATAAGACCAGAAGATCCGATGAGACTCACAGCTCCCCAAAGTCGGGTGGTGAGACACACATGTGTGTGACCTGGTAAGTTCCAGGGGCTTCAGGGGACAGAAGACAAACATGGGTTTTTATTGTGGTCTCTGTGAGATAGGGTTAAGCTTGGCATTGGCTAGTTTGCTGGCAAGTTTTGTCAACATGACGCTAGCTGGAGTTATCTGAGAGGAGGGAACCTCAATTGAGAAGAATCGGCCAGAAGACTGGGCTGTGGGCAAGCCTGTAAGAGCGATTTGTTAGTTAGTGATTTATGGGGGGGGGTGGTCCTGGGTTCTATAAGAAAACACGCCCAGCAAGCCATGGGGAACAATCCAGTAAGCAGCCTCCCTCCATGGCCTCTGCATCTGTTCCTGCCTCCAAGTTCCTACCCTGACTTCCTTTGATGATGGACAAATAAACTCTTCCTCCTTAAATTGCTTTGGTCATGATATTTCATTCCAGCAATAGAAACTTAAATTAAGAAAGCTAGTTTGAATATTTTTTTCCCTACTGATTTTACTTTTATATTTATTTATTTGTTTGGTTTTTCAAGACAAGGTTTCTCTGTGTAGCCTTGGCTCTCCTGGACTCTCTTTGTAGACCAAGATGGCCTTGAACTCACAGAGATCCACCTGCTTCTGCCGCCCTGAGTGCTGGGATTAAAGGCACGCGCCACCACTGCTTGGCTACTTTATTTTAAAATAATGTGTGTTTGTGCATATGAGTGTTGTGCTCATGGAGTCCAGTAGATCTGGAGTTGGTGTTAGAGTTGTGAGAAGCCTGATGCGGGTATTGGGGACTATGGATCCAGAGAACCCACTTGGGATGCTTTGAAAGAGCAATGCATACCATCAATTGCTGAGCCATCTCTCCAGCCCTCATTTGAATGATTTCAGGCCCAGTCTTGGGGATGCCCCCTTCTTAGATGGTACTACCCAGTCTTCTGCATGTGGTTTATGTGGTTTTAACTTTGGATTCCTGGTTTTCACTTGAAAAATGCATTCCCTAGTTGGTTGCTATTTCTAGCAATTAGAAAACACTGGAGTGGGTGGTCTTTGCCAGGGTGATCTAAGTCTCAGATGTGGAAGCATCCAGAAACACAGGGAAACAAACTGATCAAAACAATCCCCCACCACGACTAATACAATACTATTCAAAAGGCTCTCAGTAGGCTAGGAAGCAGGACTCCAAAAGAAATTGTTTATCATACTGTGCCAAAATTGTCATTTACAAAGCACAGAATGTAATATTTAATTAAGGCCTAATAAAATTACATGACACGTCATATCACTGTGTTCCAGGGGGGAGTATGCATCTGATAATTTCCTGTTGGAATGCTTGAAAGAACGTTGATTTTCCTCAAAATTAGGTATTCTGTGCATGCACTATTGAAAATTTTTACTTTCATGGCAGTGTGCTGGGTAATGCCTGCTCTGAAAATTTGTATTTCATTCTATGTAAATGAGTGCCTGAACAAAGAGTAAAACTAATAAATTTTAATAACAAAAATACTTGAAGAAATACATGGCGGGATATAGCTTCATACACACGCCCATGGAGACTCCAGGCTCATAAGTTTGCATGTAATTGGAACCTGGCATGTGTGAAAAATCTGACTCCCAGCCTCTAGGATCAAAAGGAATTTAAGATTCCAGGCAAACAGGTAAAAGACAAAGGAAAGAATATTTACGGAGTCGGTGGGAGAACTTGGTGACAGTGTGACTGAATTTACCCTGAGCAACAGCCTCTTTTTTTCCCATTCGCTAAAATAAATACCCTTGACATGGAGAATCTGGGATGTCCTGTGCTACAGAGGTAAAGGGCTTGAACAAAACTAATTTATTTTTCAGAAATGACTGGCTCTTTCATAGCACTGTGTAGGCCATGGAACTACGGGATAACTATTTGGTAAGCTGAATTTTCTTATTCAGATAGTTGTCAATAGAGAAAGGGGGGCAGAAAACCTCTGACACTTTCCTGAAGGCCAGCTCTATTTTAAAGCAGATGTTTAAGATCTAAGGGAAAGAAAATCGGAGAAGTTTCTAATTAAAATCACAAATGGCAACACTTTGCCTGTGAGGGCGTACAGTGAACAACACAAAAATACGAGTTAAAATTTATCTCTTTACAAGAGAGAGGAAATGGACCATCAAAACAGGATGAGATTGAAAAGGGGACATCATTGGCTCATTGGTTACATAAAAGTCTCTTATTTAAAAAAAAACAGACATCAAGTCTCTGCAAACAAAGACAGGGTTCCTACTTGAGACATATTTACTAATAGCAGGGAAAATTTTGACATAAAATCCATATATGCTCGACTCACTTGCAAGTACCATATACATTAAATTCTTTTAAGAGCCCATTAAGTTTCCACTATTTCATATCTGTGGAAGAGAAAGCTTGCTGTATTTTTCAGTGACTTTGCAAAACCTTTAAGGTAGTTAGCATTTCTTCCTTTAGGTTGGTGCATTTGCTACAGAGTGAAAGAGAGAGAGAATTCAAACGCTGAAAGTGTTTGACACCCAGAGCCTGTTTCTTCACACATCCACCGCATTCCCTGTATTTACTTTGATGAGACCTCAATTCTACCTATTTACACTGAAACCCAATCAATAACTCATTTATGCATGAGCGCTAGGAGCGGTTTTTAAGAAGGAATTGAAATGACATAAATGCATGCCATGCTGGGAATCAACATTTATTCCCATGTACCCTTTAAGCCTGGGCCTTCATGATCATTTATGTTGCCTAAGCAACTTCCAGACTCTCATTTGCTCACCAGAGAACTCAAGTGAGACAAGGTAGGTATTGATGTGCAGATGAAGAATTTGTTGCTTTCGAGAGGAAGGCTAGCTAGGAAATGGCGAAGACAGGCGAGCACTAGAAAGTGCCAGATCATTAGGAAGGATCTGACACAGGGTTTGACACTAACTGGAAGGACGAATGTCACTGATGTGCTTGTGTCTTAGCGTTTAACAGTGCCCCTCTTACCTGCCAATTATTTCTGGAACTTGTAATAGTTCAATACATCCTAGTCATTCCCCTGCCTCCAGCATTCTTGTCATGGCGTAGGGGAAAACCAATTCCGTCAATTTGTTCGGGAGAAGGTGGAGTATTTATTCAGTGTTTATTCACTAGACACCAACGCTCACTCTTAACTTTGTGCTACGTTTAAAACACACAACACCTAGGCACGATTGCTGTGCTCATAGTTCTTACCCTGTGATGGGTTTATAGCAACCAGCTTTTCAGAGGCCGGCTTTCCAGGACAGGCTGCAGCAGCAGATCATATTCTATAAGATAAAGCCCAAGCGCTCTGCCGCGGCTCAGCTCCCTCCCCAGCCCGACATTTCCCTAAAGCTCTAGCTCACTTATTCCCACTCATCGATTTCATAGTTCAGCCTCCAAAGCACCCGGGGATGCTTTGCAGGAGCCTGGTTTGCTCAGCACATGGACGAGGCTTGGTCTCTTTGCCTTCTCTTATCTAGGAATTTTTCAGAAATACTGTACAACTGGTTAATTGCTGCAAGTCCTTAACGATGCAGTTCAACGTCTACGTTTCCTTGGAAGGTTCCTTCAGTCGTTTCCTACCCTCACCCCTCGGCTGTGTATTATTATCAAGTCTGGCATGTTAGTTTATACAAGTTTTCAGCCCGGGGCAATTTTACTCCAAAGGAGACAAGATGTCTAGAAAAATTTTGGTTGTAACAGCTGGGGAGAGGCTCTTGGCACCCTCCTGGGAAGAAGCTCGGAATGCTGTTCATACTTCGCAAGGCTCGGAAATATGACCAGCAAAGAAGTGTCTGAGAATGGAAAACTTCAAGCTGATGAGCCTCCCATAGCCAGAAGCTTTTCTTTTCTTTAAATTTACTTTTATTTATGTATATATGCGTACTTGCTTGGCTGGTATGTGCACCACATGCCTGCAAAATGCCTCCAGGTGCCAGAAGGGGGCGCCATATCCTCTTGGGACTAGATTTACAGGTGGCTGTGACCACACCCAGGTCTTCTGGATGAGCCGCCAGTGCTTTTAACTGCTGAGCCACCTCTCCAGTCCCTGAAGCTCTACTTTACATGTCATTCTATCTTCAGCATCAAGTTCAAAGCAGGGATGTGTTTCATTTATATATATTTTCTAAGTATATGCTAGGAAGGAATAAAGTCTATACGGTTATGTAAGTTGCTGAAAATGTTCGTGAAATAACAAACATACAGGCTTCACTTGGATCCTTAGCAGGGTGCCTGGGAGGTCCAAGTTTTGAATAGGGAGGGGGATGTTGAAAAGAACGGGGAGAAAGGACAGAGAAATCACAGGAATTCAGGACTGAAGTACTAGTAACAGAAAATGTCAGAGATGCATATATACGGCTGCCTCTAAGTAGCTTGCTTTTTTACATGTATGAATATTTGGATATTATCATAGCAATCAAGATAGTTGTGTATACAGTCTCAATATGCAAGATTATTTTTTCCTTTATCAAGATTAGAAACACAGGGCTGGGGAGATGGCTCCTTTAGCAATGCACTTGCTTTGGGATGGGTTGAGGTACCGAGGTGGACCCACAGAACCCACGTTAAAAGAAAATAAGTGGATGTGATGCACACCCTTGTAATTCCAGGCAGAGGCGGATGGATCTTGGGCTTGCTGGTTGGCCAGCTCAGCCTACGTGGCTAATTTCAACCCAGTAAGAAACCCTGTGTTGAACAGGGACTGCCTCTGACATGAACTGATTGGCCTGCTCTTTGATCACCTTACCGTGAGTGGGGAGCAGCCTACCAGGCCACAGAGGAAGACAATGCAGCCACTCCTGATGAGACCTGATAGACTAGGATCAGAAGGGGGGAAAAGAAGACCTCCCCTATCAGAGGACTTGGGGAGGGGCATGCGTGGAGAAGGGGGAGGGAAGTTGGGATTGGGAGGGGAGGTGGAAGGGGTTTATCAGGGGATACAAAGTGAATAAAGTGTAATTAATAATAATAATAATAGAATGAAACCCTGTGTCAAAAACCGAGGATGACTGGTACCCGATGAAACACATCCTTAGGTCATACTCTAACCTCCACATACATATGTGTGCACATGCTTGTGTCACCCCACACACCCCTGCATGTGAACCAACATGCACACACCACACACATACACACCACACACAGACACACACACACACAAGCATACACACCGAGAAAGGAGACAAAGAATGCAAACTTCCTGAGCATTGATTCTGTAGTATTTTGTTGCACTGTGTAGCCTGAGAGTCTTTCTCCCTGTTTACTCCAGCTGTGAAAGCCAGCGTAAGCAAAGCTTCCTTTTTATGTAGTTATGGCAGGTGAAAAAAAAATTTGTACAAGAGCCGCTTTCAACTGTCAAGCTGAAATCAAATGGAAACAGTTTTGAAGTTTAAAATAGTTCTTTAAATTTTCATGCCTTTCTGAAGTGTATTATTTCAATCAATATCATCCAGGAAAGCATTGAATTACTACCAAGAGTAGTGCTTGAAATACTGCCAAGGTTTGTAGGGGAAAAAATCCTAAAAAACCTAAAAAGATAGAAATTTCATGCCAGGAAGAGCCTGTTTTGAAGCCACAAGTGAAAAGAATCTGGGACTGCAAAATTCTCTTAATTAAATACCATTGGCTTAAATAAGGTAGTGATACGTATTCCTTCCAAAGGCAGCTGAAAGTGTGAGAATGCCCTCTTTCTGCTTACATGTGATGAGGAAAACTCACCTGGTTCTTATGGCTTGCCTGTGAAATGTCCCCCAAAGATTCATGTGTTTGAACATTGGGTCTCCAGTTCATAGTATTGTTTGAGGTTATGGGGCATGGAGGTTTGAATAAGAATGGTCCCCATCAGCTCATCTATTTGAATGCTATCAGTCATCAGGGAATGGCACAATTTAGGATTAGAAGGTGTAGCCTTGGGGTAGGTGTGGTCTTGATGGAGGTGTGTACTGGGCATGGATTTGCGGTTTCAAATGCTCAAGCCAAAATCAGTGTCTCTCCTCTTCCTGCTGCCTGCTCATCTGGATGTAGAATTCCCAGCTACCTCCCCAACACCACATCTGCCTGCATTATGCCATGCTTCCTGCCGTGATGCCACTGAATTAAACTTCTGAACTGTAATTAAGTCCCAAATTAAATGCTTTCCTTTAAAAGAATTGCCATGGTTATGGTGTCTCTTCATGCCAATAGAACATTGAGACATGGGGCCTTTTGGAAGTGGTACCTACTTGGTAGGCTAAGACCACAGAGCATGGGTCTTGAGGGTTACAGCCCAGCCAGACTTCCAGTCTCTTTCTGTTCTCTGCTTCTTTTTCTTTTTTCTTTTTTAAATCTTTTATTTCTTCCACAGAGACTATATCATTCCCAGATGGAATGATTACTTCTTTATCTAACAAGTAATTTTGCTTGTCTTTTTTCTTTAAAAATGTTTATTAATTACAGCTTATTCACTTTGTATCCAGCTGTAGCCCCCTTCCCAATCCCCTCCCAACTCCATCCTCCCTCCTCTTCTCCTATGCTCCTCCCCCAGTCCAGTGATAGGGGAGGTCCTCCTCCCCTTCCATCTGACCCTAATCTATCAGGTCTCATGAGTACTGGCTTTATTGTCTTCCTCTGTGGACTGGTAAGGCTGCTTCCCCCTCAGGTGGAGGTGATCAAAGAGCCAGCCCATGAGTTCATGTCAGAGACGGTCCCTGTTCTTATTACTGGGAAACCCTCTTGGACACTTGAGCTGCCATGGACTACATCTGTGCAGGGGTTCTGGGTTATCTTCATGCACAGTCCTTGTTTGGAGTATCAGTCTCAGAAAAGACCCCTGTGCCCAGATTTTTTGGTTCTGTTGCTCTCTTTGTGGAGCTCCTGTTCCCTCCACGTCTTCTTGATTCTCTGAGATGTGAGCCTGCTTTACTGCAAATTCCCACCACTCAGCTGCTTCATTCACCATAGTTTCCCTGCACTGTGGACTGCTATGTGCTACACTGTCATTCTGAAGATATATCTCCTCTCTTAAGTTGCTTTGTGCTCAGGTATTTTTTTTTGTTATAGCAATGAGGAAAACCATAAATAAATATGGTGCTTGGGAAAAACTGCCACAGGTGGCAAGTGTCATGGGAAAGAGGCAGCCAAGACCTAGAATTGCACAATGTGGATTTCACTGGGGGCCTGGGGACAAAGGTCTTGGCTGGCAGCAGGGTAGATGGGCCCCCACCTCAAGGCAGGAAAAAGAAGTTTACATGCTGTTAGATAACAGTAGGCTAACAGTTTTTTCTCAAAATCTATTTACATACCCAGTACCAGTTAGGAAATAGTTTTGGCACTGGTGAGCACACACCAGTTAGCTGACTTTTTCAGTGACTTTATTCATTCTGTTGAATGGGGAGGCATAGCAGTAGAACTTGATAGCCAAAATGTCTCCTACTTAAAGTCAACATAGCTGGAGTCACACTAAACTAGATCCTAACATCCAATATTTCCATGGTGTCACAGTCTAAAGGTTTAGTTTTTATTCTAAGGTGTGTGTGTGTATACAGGTGTCTGTGGAGGACAGCAGATGCCCCTTGAATGGAGGTACCAGCTGTTATGAGCTACCCAACATGGGTACTTGGAAACAAACTCCTGTTCTCTGTATCAGCAGTACGTGCTGTGAGCCCACCATCCCTCCAGCCCCGCATCCTTTAATTCTAGAATTAAAGGATCCCTCTTTCTGCTTTTAATTTTATTTAGGATGACACTTCCAGCGGGTATCAGTTCACAGTCCAGGGAGGTTATGGTGAGTGAAAAGCTGGGTGGTGGGGATTTGCAGTAGAGCATGCTCACATTTCAGAGAATCAAGAAGCAGGGAACATATACCTTTCCCCCTCATGTTTTAAGTCTTGTTTCAACTTTGAAGAAATTATTTGTGCTTTTATGTACAACTGGACTCCACACAATCTATTTCTGATGTTCTTCCCGATAAAAGCACTTTAACTGAAACTGCCCATACAGAAAATGCTCTCCACAGATGATACCCGAAGTGTTCATACTAAAAGTTTTTGAGGTTATTTGTGTGTGTGTGTGTGTGTGTGTGTGTGTGTGTGTGTGTGTACAAATGCCTGTATGTGCCCACCTAACTCAGAAGAGAATGTTGGATCTGGAGCTGGAGTTACAGGTAACTGTGAGTTGGCCAGCATAGATGCTAGGAACCAAACTTGGGTCTTGTTAAACCATCTCTCCAGCCATGAGTGTTTGTACCTTGAAATATTCTTATTACAATTTAAATGGCCATTCTCATTTATATTAAAATACTATAAGCAAAATACCCTCTAAACCCTTTCTTTTTTTGCTTTGAAAGAACTCTTAGTCAGGGTTACTATTGTAGTGACAAACACCATGACCAAAGATACTTGGGGAAGAAAGGGTTTATTTGGCTTATGCTTCCATATCACTGTTCATCACTGAATGAAGTCAGGACAGGAACACAGACAAAGCAGGAACAGGGGAACAGGACCATGGAGGGTGATGCTTACTGCCTTTTTCCTCGTGGTTTGCTCAGCCTGCTTTCTTACAGATCACCAGACCAGGAATGGTCCCTCCCCCATCAAACAGTAATTAAGAAAATGTTCTACAGGCTTGCCTCTTATGGAGGCCAATATTACAAAGACATTTTCTTTATTGGGGTTCCTTATTCTCAGATGACTTTGGCTTATATCAAATTGATGGACTTCTTCTTTTTGATACTTTTTAGTTCTAGTTATTGATTCATTCTGGCTACCTGGAAACTTCTGCCCCACCATTTGAAATTATCTGCAGCAACAGTTAAGGTGTAATGGCCTGGAGCAATCTCCTGGATGCTTGCAGTAGGATGATTAACAGCTACACAAAGATGACAAGGTCTAATATTGGGAGTTTTTGCACGTTACCAAATGCTCTTATAAGAGAGAGACAGGAGCTGGAGAGATGGCCCAGGTGTCAAAGGATAGGCTCACAACCAAACATATAAGAGAGAGACTAGGGGTATTTGCTGTTATTTTTTCATATTTTCAATTAATTTTTTATTTTTTATATTAATTACAGTTTATTCACTTTGTATCCCAGCTGTGACCCCCTCTCTCATTCCGTCCCCATCCCACCCTCCCTCCTTCCTCTCCTCCCATGCCCCTCTCCAAGTCCACTGATAGGGGAGGTCCTCCTCCCCTTCCACCTGACCCTAGCTTATCAGATCTCATCAGGGCTAGCTGTATTGTCTTCCTCTGTGGCCAGGCAAGGCTGCTCCCCCTTCGGGGGGGGGGAGGTGAGGTGGTCAAAGAGCCAGCCACTGAGTTCATGTCAGAGACAGTCCCTGTTCCCCTTACTAAGGAACCCACTTAGAGACTGAGCTGCCATGGGGTATATCTGAACAGGGGTTCTAGGTTATATCCATGAATAGTCCTTGGTTGGAGTATCAGTCTCAAAAAGGACCCCTGTGTCCAGATTTTTTGGTTCTGTTGCTCTCCTTGTGGAGCTCCTGTTCTCTCCAGGTCTTTCTCTCTCCCCCTTCCTTCATAAGAATCCCTGCACTCTGCCCAAAGTTTGGCTATGAGTCTCAGCATCTGCTTTGATACACTGCTGGGTAGAGTCTTTTAGAGGCCCTCTGTGGTAGGCTCCTGTCCTGTTCCCTGTTTTCTCCTTCTTCCAATGTCCATCCTGTTTGTCTTTCTGAGTAAGGATTGATCATCTTACCCAGGGACTTCCTTCTTGCTTAGCTTCTTTAAGAGTACAGATTTTAGTATGTTTATCCTATATTATATGTCTGTTATCTACTTATAAGTGAGTATATACTGTGTGTGTCTTTCTGCTTCTGGGATACCTCACTCGGAATGATCTTTTCTGGATCCCACCATTTCCCTGCAAATTTCATGATTTCCTTGTTTGTAATTGCTGAGTAGTATTCCATTGTGTAAATGTACCACAATTTCTGTATCCATTCCTCCGTTGGGGGACATCTGGGTTGTTTCCAGGTTCTGGCTATTAAAAATAAAGTTGCTATGAACATGGTTGAGCAAATGTCCTTGTTGTATACTTGAGCATATTTTGGATATATGCCTAGGAGTGGTATAGCTGGATCTTGAGGAAGTGCTATTTTTAATTGTCTGAGAAAGCACCAGATTGATTTCCAAAGTGATGCTATTTTTTTGGAAAAACTTTTATATAAAATAGATATCCCGTCAGAGCAAATGACGCTGATTGTCCTAGACTTTGCCTTAAAAATTTTTGTTACATTTGTGTGTGTGTGTGTGCACATTATTGTGGACCATGGTGCAAGTGTAGAGGTTGGATGACCCCTTGAAGGAGTTTGCTTTTTTCTTCTATCATCTGGGTACTGGAGACCTGGGTCAGATTGTTATGCTTTGCATCAGGTATGTTTACTTGCTAAGCCATTTTGCCAGACATGTTCTGGGATTCTCTTTTTTTTTAAACAAAAATTTTTCTTTAAGTATATATTTATATATAATATTTGTGTGTTATATTATTATTGTATATTAATATAGAAACATTCTAAGATATGTATAAATAATGATGTGTTTTGATCATCATCTCCCTGCCTCCCTCAACTCTTTTCAGATCAACTCCTTTTCTCCTCACCTGACTTTGCATCCCTTTCCCCGATCTGAAGGACAGTTTGTGCTGTCTTAATATCCTTGGATGTGTGGCCTTCCACTGGGGCATGCTCAGTTTACCAGAGCTACACTCCTAGAGAAAAGCGAACCTTCCTTTCTTGGCAGTTAACAGTTGATGACAGCTTCTCAGCTAGCTGTTGCCAGCTTCCCTCTCCATGCTGGGAATCGGTCTGTCATGAGCTTACAGAGGTCTTGTGCATGCGAGTTCATACATGTAGCTGCCCCCTGTGTCCAGAGACACTTTTGCCTTGTAACCACCTATTGCTTTTGGTCCTAACCTCTTCCTGCTTCCTCTTCTGCCACGATCCCTGTGGCTTTGGAAGATGGTGTGTGGCACATGTTCCACTAAGGACTCCACATCCTGCCAACTCCTTTTCCCTGCACTTTGGCCAGTTGTAGGCCTCTGTTGATCATCATCTGCTATAAATGGAAGCTCCTTGGTTGATGGTAGAGAGATATTGTAAGCTGTGAGTTTCCTGGGATTTTTATTTTTTTGACTCTCAGTAGGTGAAGATGTCCATCAGACTTTGGAATGAGGGCTTCCTTTCTAATCAATATTCCCTTAATCTTCATTTTCTATCCTGCCTCAATCAAAGCTTTGACAAACACAGTTGAATATTCTTTCTTAAATTAAAAAGTGGTATTTTTGTGGTGTGTGTGTGTATTACCCCTGAGAGAAGGATTAAACACACCCCACCTTTATGTCCCTATCTGTTTTCTGCTTACATATAAAAATACAAAAGTTTCAGATGAGCTCTAAGCTAGGCCTTAGGCATGCGCTCTAGGAGACCAGAATCGATAAGGATTCAAATAACTCCATGACTTCAATGTCTGAAGCATTTAAAGGAGAAAACAACATGAAATTAGGTAAAGTAGCATCGTTCTGAACAGAGGGTGGTTACACACCTCATTAAGATAGACCATTAAGTCAATAATGCAGTGGCTCCACTCGTTCGTTTGGGTCTCTAGCTTTTCATAAGCTAATCTCTGCCTCATAATAAATTACCTGTATTTTTTTTTTCTATGAAACAGAAAGGTAAACCAGCAAACAGGCAGTAAGGGATCAGGGCACCCTGTCACATGTTCCTAACTCTCTTTAGATACTTCCCACTTTGCACAGAACCTTAAGCCCTAGGCCAGTACATATTGGTGTAAACGAAAAGACAAAACTGAATGAATCAGCAATCCCACTCTACTGTCTCTGAGAACACATATGTTGTGTGTGTACTTGTATATAAGTGGTGTGTGTGTGTGTGTGTGTGTGTGTGTGTGTGTGTGTTTGTGGTGTGTCTTTGTGGAGGCCAGAGCTTTACACCATCTGATGCCTTCATCAGTCATAACACTATTTGTCCTGGGCAGGATATCTCACAGAACCTGGGCTTTGCTGGTGTGGCAGCAGTGACTGGCCAGAATCCTCCAGGGCTCCCCCTCTCTTCTTCAGCACTTGGAATAGAGGTGCAAGCTCCTCACACAGCTTCTCTACTTGGGGACTCTGACACATGTGCCCATGCTGGCACGGTAAGTACTTCACTGACTGAGCCACCTTCCCCCTTTTCAAAGAGACATTTTAACAAATTGTTGTGCCCTGGTTACTACTAGCTAATGTTTGTCCTTCTGTCCAACCTTTTGAGAAGTTTTCATGATTTGACGGATATATTCATAATGGTAACTTATTAAGGATGTAATAGGTTGATTGGTTAATTCTTTTAATTGTGTAATATCTTTGCATTTAAACTTAGTGATCTACATGGAAAAAAACCCACAGATATGGAATAGAAAAAATAAAGACCAAAGACACAACAAAGATATAGGCATGCTATTATTTTTAATAACATGTAGTGTTTATTTAAAACATATGTTCCCTCTCAGAGTTGATATATAATAAAAGTAAAAGCACACATATTGTTTTCTTTTCTCATTTGTTTCTTCTTTTGTTTTCTAAATAAAGATCTAGCGATAACTACCAGAGACCAAGCATCATTTATTGTTTTTTTTTCCCCTCAAAGTTGGAGAATGTGTATCTCCTCACACAATATAAGAGTGTCCATTATTCTTGTGATCATAGAATTCTAGGATCTCCGTGGTATAGCAGCTCAGTGGTCAAGGTTAATTTCTGCTCTTGCAGGTAACTTGGGTTATATTTCTATTACCCAGGTCAGGCAGCTCACAACTGCCTGTGACTCCAGGTCCAGGAAGTCTGATGCCCCTTCTGGCCTCCAAGGGCAGTGCATGCAGGTGCACAGACATAGAAAACACAAAACAGAAAGTTAAAAAATATTAAAAACCATTTAAAATTTATGAGCTCACTTAAGCTAAGAAGCATGAGGGAACCGTGGGAAGGCTAGAACCTTCCCTCCCCCCCCCCCCAATGCATCTACAATTGTCAGGAACCTAGTAACTATGGTCTTGAAGATTCTGACTTTATAAACTTTAGAGTCTTTAAAATTTTACTGCTGGAAGATAGGAAACACATCAACTTTTCCAAAAACCAAAATGACTAATTACACATCTCTCTTTATAAATGCTGATTTTTCAGATACATGTCTTGTGATTGTTGGTTTATGTCAACGTCTTTTTTGTTTCTACCTTGGTGACTTGAAAAGAAATACATCAGTTTTTTTTTTCATGATATCTGTGTATACTGTTGCTATTTTCCAATGACTTTATTGTTTGGCTGGGATAAATATCTTAATTTACATATGTTGTATTTCACCTAACAGCATTTGAAAATCTGTCATTATACAAAAAGTCTGCTTGCTTTCTTGAATTCATAACTACGAGGAGCAACATATTTATGATTAACGGTAGGAAATATGCTTCCAAGATGTTTTTATTTGCATTTATAGATATAATTTGCTAAAGGATTTATGTGAACGCTACTCATAAATGCTCCCATCAGATGTTTGGCCATAAAACATTTCTAAATGCCACACTCCAGAGCTAATGATCTATCCATCTGAAATACTATTTCAACTCCTGTAAATGGTATAAATTTTAGAGATACACGTTATATGCTTGTATTTGAGGAGGTACCTGGTAACGGTAACGTTGCTGGGCAGTGAGGACAGCTAGAGGAGATGATAACGGATGCTGGATATCAGGACTTCACAGGGAGGCCTGACTTTAACCTCCAATACCCAGATCAGAAAGTTCACACACAGCCATGACAGCAACACATCAAACATGCAGAGTAAAGGGGGACAACACAGAAAGAAAGTCACATACGAGGGGACAGCATATTACCTGCACTAGGACTTTCTCTAAAAGTTGAAAGTATTCTAGAGAGATAAAAGTGATCAATGGGCTTAAACTGCCTCAATATATAGACGGAGGGTGTACACTTCAGGGAGCTATTTATAAATTCTTCCTTCCCTACATAAATATGCTTGCCCTAGATTAGCTCATAAAATTCCAACTCATGTTTTATCAACTGAGCACCTGATTTTTCTTTCCTGGATATTCTTTCGGATTTTTAAAGGTAGTTGAGCTGGCTCCATATGCCCCTATGTTTTGTTTTATATTTATCTTCTATCTTGTGTTTATTATTTACTCTGTTTTTCATAACTTTTAGAAAAAGAAAAATTATACATGAATAAATTGCATCAGAGAAAAGAAAAGGGTCCAGGGAAAGTTAACCAGAAAAGAAAGACTGAATGGAGGCTGCTGGAGTCAACTCTACTTTAGCAGGTTCTCCAAGGTGAGGGGAGATCACAGAAGCAAGATGGATGGAGGCTGTTAAGGGTTGGGGCAGCAGCAGGGGTGGGGTGAAGACGGGGTGGGGGAGGGGAGATGACAAGAGACAGGATGAGACAGGACAACAGTGGGATGCTGACACACCAGCTTAATCATGGGATGCTGACACACCGGCTTAATCATGGGCTTGTAAATGTTTTCCTCTGTTGTTAGACCATCTGCATTTGCTAATCAGCACTCATCAAAATCAGGCTCTCATCTTCCCAGGGATGTGGTAAGTAGGGGTCACTAGCTCCTTGGATGGTTACCTTTCAGAGAGATGGTCCTCTAGGTAGAACATTGCCTTGGCCCCTGTACTGGCCAGAGGCTGAGAGAAAATTGACATATATCCCAAACGAAAAAAGAATTTACAGATGACAGATCTTCTAAAGTAAAAGCTCTACCAATAGGGACATCAGGGAATGCATTTCAGAAGAAACCTAGCTGAAGCTTAGGTAAGCTTAGGAGAATGTCAAGGTCATCTCCAACGAGAATGTATTCATCTCAAATATTAGTGTTTATAACTATAGTTTACCCAGTACCATAATAATATTTACACACACATATGTATGTTCTGCATTACAAAAAATAAATGAGCATTCTACATCAATCTTTAATCTCCTCTGCACTTAATTCTATTTTGTACTTGAAAAATCCCATCATCTTCAATGAGCCAAAGTTAATTAGCATGTGTTACTTGTACCAAGCAGCGAAGTATCTAACACACGGTGCCTCTTTCCATAGTCTCTCTCCACCAACTCTAAGACTGCTCAGACAGTCTCCTCCACACAACTCTAGTCACAGGCGGATGCCATCTCTCTGTAAGGTGGACAGGTGCACACATAGTCCTGAGGGATACACAGAGCCGTGAAGGTTCCCTCTGCCTGTTTTGTGCATTCTATTGGAGAGACGGCCCAGAGCAGAGACATGCATGTTACTTATCTATAGAATTTCAAATTATTTTAGTTCCCCATAACCCAGGAGCTTTGTTCAAAATGACAGTCCTGCCCCATCCAGCCTGATAGCCATCATGGAACAGATAACTATTAAACATTTGACAGCCCCAAGTGGAGAAGTTCTGTCCTTCTAAGACACTTGCCAAGTTTCTCATGTAACTTATAAAGGGTGCACACATATCTTTTTTTAAAAAAAACATAATGAGTGCACAAAATCAGGTTTTAGATATATTGGGCTATTTGTGGAGATGAATTTAACCTGTTTTCTCTTTTATATTAAGGCTCCTGAGAAACTTTAAATAACGTTAAGATTGCAGCAGGTCTGCAAGACTCTAGAGAATCAGACTTCTGAAGTCCTTGGTACCTAAGGTCTTTCTCCCCTTCATCTTGGTCCCTATTGTAAAGAGGCTTGCCTTCCATTTCTGCCTGCCTCTCTTGTTAAAATGCCAGCCAAAATGCCAGCTCCTCCCTACAGCACGGGGTTACTTAACACTCATTTATCATTTACAATGGTTGTATCTGTATCATCTTTCTGCACACTTTAAAACATGTTCCTTTTGGTACCCACCTCCATCCTCCGTGGAGCCTGTTATTAAGCACACACTAAAGCTCAGCCGATATCTATTTAATGCCCTAAATTCTGGTTAAATATCTAGTCGACAACACAGCATCTTCAATTCATCATCAAACAATTTCTTTTGTTTCTCTTGGGGCATGCAGATGTAAATCTGCCCTTTAGCTGAGCTGCTGTTCTGAGTTGAAGAAATGTTGGCCCTTCCCTCCTCTGCCTTACCCTGTCATTAGGCTTTCATCAAAAGGCTGGCACAAGGTACCAGAAATACATTGAGTATTCTAGAGCATAAAGAAACTAAGATAGTGACAGGAACCCTAGTTTTATTGATGTGCAAGTTTTGTTTTCCCTTCACAAACTTATACAACACTGTGATTGTTCCTTCCTTGTAAACATCATGTCCAAGGGCAGGATTCTGTCGGCTAGACTGTCGATATGCATCCTTGATAAACGAGTGAAAGCAGTCAGAGAATTCACCGGAAAGCATTTCAACCCCATGCTGACTTAAAGTGAGTACAATTTAATGGAAACATCAATGACAAAATATTTCTGTGGTCAAGGTGAAGATGTATAAATTATTAAAGTTCCCCAAGGTTGTGAAGGAATAGTAAAACCCAATTTCAAAGAGTTTTGGGTAAATATGTTTGAAAGAGTTGCCGCTTGAGGAGCACACGGGGCAGTGGGCTTTGTTTCCTTGGCGAGCGGCCTGAGAAGAGCTGTGTCCCCCAGGGAGTGGGAAGCGCCATCTTGGCCTTTTGCCTCATCTGGTCCCATCATCTGAGTACACTATACTAGCTGAGGCTGAGCGAGAATTTATAAGCGTAAAGGCAGGTTTTCCAATGCACATTGGGCACAGTCACCAGTCTTCTGCTCTCTTTCACAGCTGTGCTGCTCTGGGGCAATGTGTCTTCCACATCCTGGGCATCTCATGGAGAACTATGGATCTCGCTGTGTGGCCAGTACAAGGGAGCTTGTGCAGAGAAGTCTGGTCAGAGCAAGCCCACTTGGCTTTCCTCTAGTTTCAAAGACAGCATCAGGCTGGCATGGGCCACAACAGTTTGATGAAGCTAAAGGTTGCAGTTCTGAAATAAATAAAGAAGGAAACAGTTTGATGAAGCTTGCAGTTCTGAAATAAATAAATAAAGGAAGAACTGATATACACTTGCTTTGAGTAATAATATGTAATAGACATGGTCACTCAGGAAAAAATGCATTATATATTTTCTATATTTGAAAAAATTAAGTTCCTGATTGAGGCAGGGTTTCTCAATCTTGACAGTGTTGGCAATTAATCATTTTCATCTTCGATGGAAGGTATTGACTTATTGACTGTCACATGTATTGTAGAATTCCTTTTTAAAAAAATCAGTAAAATTAATTTATTTTGTGTACAGGTGTTTTGCCTGCATGCATGTCTGTGCACTACGTACATTTCTCGTGCCCATGGAGGCATCAGAGGAGGGTGTTGGTTTCCTTGGAACTCAAGCTACAGGTGCTTGTGAGCCACCGTGTTGGTGCTAGGAACTGAGCCCTAGCCCTCTGCAGGAGCAGCAAATGCTCTTGGCCACTGAGCCATCTCCCCAGTGTTCCACCCTTCCACTGTAGGACTCTTAACAGCATTTTTATTTGTTTTGTTTTTGAGACAAGATTTTACTGTGTAGCCAAGGCTGGCCTCTTTGAATTCATTGCTTGGGCCTCGCCTGATCTCAGATGGGAATTCCTCCTATTTTAGTCTTCTAAGCGCTGATGAAAAGAGTCAGTACCATGCCTGGCTTTTTTAAGCACCACCCACTAGAGTAGTGGTTCTGAACCTTCCTAATGCTGTGACCCTTTAATACAGTTCCTCATAAAATTATTTTTGTTGCTTCTTCATAACTGTAATTTCTTGCTACTTTTATGAGGCATGACATAAATATCTGTGTTTTCTGATGCTCTTAGGTGACCCCTGTGAAAGGGATGTTCACCCCCGCCCCGCCCCGTTGAGAACCACTGCACTGGAGACACTCACCCCCGTATTGAGACCTTGGTAACAGAAAATATGGCCCAGTGGAGTTCAGACTGTAATGGCTAACCTTGGTTGTCAACTTGACACTCCCAGCAGGAAGGGACCGAAGCTGAAGGATTGCAGTTATCAGGTTGTCTGTAGGGCATTTTCTTGATTGCTGCTGGACATGGGAGAAGCTCAATCCAAGGTTAGCAGTTCCGCTCCTAGCCACGTGGGACTGTTGCATAAGAAAGAGAGCTGAGCAAGCCAGGGGAAGGAAAGCAGTAAAGCAGCTCTCCCCCGTCCTCTCAGCTTCACGTCCCATCTCAATCTCTGTCCTGGCTTCCCAGATGACAGACTGGAACCTATAAGCTGAAATAAACCCTTTCCACTGCAATTTGCTTTAAATCAGAATGTTTTATCATGACAATAGAAAGAAAATTAGAACAGTGACATAAATTAATATTTTAAGAATGTAATGATATGTATATGCATTTTTCAAGGTATATAAAGTCACAATACACTCAACTACTTTACAAAATACCTGAAAGGAAACTTGAATGCAATCAGTATCTAGAAAAATCAAGAGGGACAATAATGGGTTTCTCAAATTATGTATTCATGCTCCAAGTATTTTTGGAATAGAAATGCTTCAAATATTATTATGTTAATTATAAAAGCACTCATCATTATAATTGAACAAAACATTATCCTGAAACTATATGTTGAACAACTTGAATGAGACAGATACTATTTCCAGAGTTTAAATAGAAGTAGAAAAAACTTTTTAAAAAATGAATGTAAGTTCTCATGAAATTTAAGGGAGTCATATAATAATTAAGAAATCTTCCAAACAAATATGAAATGAATAATTGAGACTTGAGCTCTGAACATAAGTTTCATAGTAGGGTTGCTGTCCCAAGGAGACAACATATAATAATACAAACACCGTGCATAAACACACATGTCTCATGTTGGGGATGCTCACACTATTCTTTAAATTAGTGTCTATCCTCATGATATTCAAGAGACTATTGAAATAGTAGTAAGAATCAAGGTAGAGATGATGCCACTTACCAATGGAGACAGACAATCTCTTGATGTCAGCAAAGGACCCAACAGGGAACGATCAGGGGTCAGGTGGAGACGCGACAGACTGGAATAAGCAAAATCCATAATGTCATGTTGAAAAGTGAGGAAGAAGTTCTAGGGCTGGAAAGATGGCTCTGCAGTCATGGACACTGCTATACTTCCAGAGCACCAGGTTTAATGAAGGGAACTTGCAAGTTGACTCACAAACATCTTTAATTCCTGTCCCAGAGGATCTGATACCCTCCTTTGGCCTTCACATGTACCAGACATTCAGGGGGATGTATAGACATACCTACAGATACAATGCTCATACATATAAAATAAATAAAATTTAGAAAAACTAAAAAGAGAGAAATTCTAATGCATTATAAAAAGAACAATGGCCAAAATACGTGTTTATGTAAGCAAGTATACATATGTACACATGTGGAAATTAATTTTACTTAGGCTCTGGGCATAAAATTTCCTGGCTTGCTAGATAAGGAGAAATAATTTATATACTGGTTCATAAATGTAAGGTATGAGGGCACAATTTTATTTACAGACGGCTGGCTGAGTGAGTGCTCAAATGTGCTGGAACAGATGTCAGGACAAGGTTAAAGATTTTCTTGGTAGATAATGAGTAATTCCTCAGTTCTGCTAGAAGTCTAAGCAGGTAGGTCAAGGCCAATGGTGGGGAAAGATTATGGTCCACATAGCCAGGCAAACAGAAAGAATCTTAGCTTGTAACAGGGTGCTCTGGAGTTATTATGCTCTTTGGTCACATTTCAGTGTAGGGCAAGCCAGGAGGATCAAATCAAGCTTTTGTTCTCTTGTTCACTTTTGGGCACTATTTTCACATATTTCTGGCTAGCTATGAAGGAGAGAAATTCAATATTTAGAGAAACTTGCATGTCTCCCTTGCATTCACCAAGATGTGCCTTTGTTGATGTCTTGATGTACTTTCTGACAGTATTTGAATGCGATGTTGTGGTGTTTTGGAACAAAAGAGAAGTATCTAAATGGTTATCAACGTGGACAGGTCAAAAGTAACCACAGGTAGAATGTTATGGGAAAAGCTGGAGGAGCTAAGTGGTCTATCATGAAGGACATTGGGAAAGACACAGAGAGCTCTTACACGTGAGGCGTCTGTTACTGAGACTGAGGGCTAGCGCATCCAGTGAGGACTGACCACTTCAGATCAAATAACCAAGTAGGATGCTCTTCCCTGGGGAAGGCTTTCTCCCACTATCAGCATCCTTAGTAGCCTGCAGTTCTTTGTGTAAGGTTGAGGGCTCCCGGGAGTTCCCTCGTTCATCTTAGCATGTCTGATGGTGTTGTAATTATTGAGCAGCTTTGTTGGTGATAGTTTATCAGTGCGGATTCTGACGTTCTAAGGTGTGCAGTCTCACGGCAAGCTCCCTATTCTGTCTCTCACAGTCTTTCTGCCTCTTCCTCAACTATCTCCCAGTCTGCCAGAACTGATGACTTTTACTTGATAGTCTCTCTGCCAGCTAGATTGCTTATTTTTGAATGTCATTCACATGTATCTATCATTCACATGTAACTTGATTAAATAAAGTTCAACCTAATTTGCATTTAAAAAAATAAAGCACAATGGCTGTATTTTGGCTACTCAGAAGAGAGACATTGTGCCCATGTAATGGTGTCATTAGAGCCCATTCAGAAACCCAAGTGTGTATTACTTCAAAGAGATCTCATTTACGTTGTTTTGTTTCTTGAGCCTAAAATTTCTCAATGAGCTCAACTCCTGACTATCAATTATCACTGTGAATTTATTGTAATGTTATTGCTCAGCAATTTTAGAAGGTTAAAGCAAATGTATACAACTGCTCTGTTATTTTCCAAAGGAAAAATATACCATCAAGGCTTGGGTGATCAAAGGGAAATGGTTGCAAGGATACATTTGGCCTTGGCTGGTGAAGAAAATGAGAGAGAGAGAGAGAGAGAGAGAGAGAGAGAGAGAGAGAGAGAGAGAGAGAGAGACAGAGACAGAGACAGAGACAGAGACAGAGACACAGAGAGACACACAGAGAGAGTACTAAAATATAAGACAAATCCATATTCTTTTTTCAAATCTAGCCAGATCAGGGCTTAAAAATTCAGTCCTTCTGTATATAGTAAGACTACTGTTTTGTGTATGAATTTTGTATTTTGCCACTGTGCTAAAAGTGCTACCCAAAAGGTTATCAAAATGGACAGGTTGAAAATGACCACTGATAGAATGTTATGGGAAAAGCCCGTTTTTCAGCTTTTTAGTTTCTTGATGGAATTTTTTTGTGTGTCACTTATGTATACAATCATATCATTTGCAAGTAATGATAGTTTGACTTCTTCCTTTTCTATTTGTAGTTCTATGATCTCCTTCAGGTGCCTTACTCTTCTAGCTAAGATTTCAAGTTCTATATTGAATATATATGGAGAGAGCAGACAACATTGCCTTATTCCTGATTTTGGTGAAATTGCTTTGAGTTTCTCTCCATTTAGTTTGATGTTGGCTGTAGACTTGCTATATATTGCCTTTATTATTTCATGTATGTCCCTTGTATTCCCCAACCTTTCCAAGAATTTTATCATGGAGGAATGTTCGATTTTGTCAAAGGGTTTTCTGCATCTAGTAAGATTATCATGTATTTTTTTCTTTCAGCTTATTTATATGGTGGATTACATATACTGATTTTCAAATGTTGAACAATTTTGGCATCTCTGGGATGAAGGCTCCTTGATCATGGTGGATCTTTGATGTGTTCTTGTATTTAGTTTGCAAGTATTTGATTAAGTACTTTTGTTTCCATAGTAATAGAAGAAATTGGTCTGTAATACTCCTTCTTTGTTGAACCTTTATGTGATGTGGGTATCAGGGTAACTGTGGCCTCTTAAAATGAATTGGGCAATTTTCCTTCTGTTTTTAGTTTGTGGAATAATTTTAGAATATTGGTGTTTATTCTTCTTTGAAAGTCTGGAAGAATTCTGTGCTAATACTGTCTGGCTCTGTGCTCCCCTGCACACTTATTGGGAGATTTTTAATGACTACTTCTATTTCACTAGAGGTATAGGTCTGTTTAAATTGTTAATCTGATCTCGATTTAACTTTGGTAAGTGGTACCTATTAAGAAAATTATTTATTTCTTTTAGATTTTCCAATTTTGCAGAGTACAGGTTTTTAAAGTGTATTTTTTTTGATTCTCTGGCTTTCATTGGTTTCTGTTGTTATGTCCCCATTTTCATTTCAGATTTTGTTAGCTATTCTCTCTGTGTCTTTTAGTTAGTGTGGATAAGGGTTTGCCTGTCTTGTTAATTTTCTCAAACAACCAACTCTTTGTTTCATTGATTCCTTGCATTGTTCTCTTTGTTTCTATTTCATTGATTTCAACGCTCAGTTTGATCATTTCTTGCTGTCTACTCCTTTTGCATATGCTTACCACTTCTTTTTTTTCTATAGCAGTGATTCTCTACATGTAGGTTGTGACCGCTTTGGTGCATTGAATAACCCTTTCAAAGGGCCGCCTAAGACCATTGGAAAACATAGATATTTACATTGTAATTCATAGCAGTAGGAAAATTATAAGTAGCAGCAAAAATAATTTTGTGGCTGGGGACCACTACAGCATGAGGAAATGTATTAAAGGGTCACAGTATTAAGAAGGTGAGAAGGCCAGTTTTAGAGCTTTCAGGTGTGCTATTAAGTTGCTAGTATGATATCTCTTCAGTTTTTTTTTATTATTATTTTGGCATTTAATGCTATGAACTTTCCTCTTAGCACTGCTTTCATTGTATCCTGTAAGTTTGGGTATGCTGTGTATTCATTTTCACTGAATCCTAGGAAGTCTTTAATTAGTGTTTTTATTATTATTTCTGTCTTGATCCATTTTTTCATTTAGTAGAGAGTTGTTCATTTTCCATGAGTTTACAAGATTTCTGTTGTTGTTGATAACCAGCTTTAATCTGTGCTGGTCTGGTAGGATTCAGGGGCTTATTTCAATTTTCTTGTATCCACTGAGACTTTCTTTGTGTTGGGGTATGTTTTGTAGAAAGTTCTATGACATTCAGAGAAAAAGGCCTATTCTTTTATGCTTGGGTGAAATGTTCTGTGGATACCTGTGAGATCCAGTTGGTTTATAACATGATATGTCTAGTATTTCTCTGTTTAGTTTTTGTATGGAAGAACTGTCTATTTGAGAGAGTGGGGTATTGAAGTCTCCCACTATAGGTATGTAAGGGTCAATATGTGTTTTAAGCTGTAGAAGTGTTCTTTTAGAAATTTGGGTGCCCTTGTATTTTGGGCATAGAAGTTAAGAATTGAAATGTCATCTTGGTGGATTTTTCCTTTGAGGACTGTGTAGTGTCCTTTCATATCTCTTTTGATTATTTTTGGTTTGAAGTCTGTTTTTTTAGATGTTGCAATGGTGGTAACAGTTTGGTCCATTTGCTTGGGAATACCTTTTTCCAACCTTTTATCCTGAAATAATGTTTATCCTTGATGCTGAAGAGTATTTCTTGGATGCAGCAGAAAGATGGATCCTGTTTTCACATCCATTCTGTTAGTCTGTGCCTTTTTATTGTGGAATTAAAACCACTGATATTGAGGGATATCAACAGCCAATGATTATTAATTTCTGTTTTTTATTGTTGTTGTTGTGTGTGTGCTTCTTTTATTTTGCTTTGTGGGATTATTATTTCTTGTGTTTTCATGGGTGTAGTTAACCTCATTTGTTTGGAGTTTTTCTTCTAGCACCTTCTGTAGGACTGGATTTATAGATAGGTGTTGTTTTAATTTGGCTTTATCATGGAATATCATATTTTGTCTATCTATGGTGATTAAAAGTTTTGCTGGGTATAGTAATCTGGGCTGGCATCTGTGCTCTCTTAGACTCTGCAGCACACCTATCTAGGCCCTTCTGGCTTTTAAAGTCTCCTTTGAGAAATCAGCTGTAATTCTAATAGATCTCTATGTTACTTGGTCTTTTTCTTTTGCAGTTTTTAATATTCTTTCTTTGTTTGGTATATTTAGTGTTTTGATTATTATGCCATAAGGGAACTTTCTTTTCTGGTCCAGTCTATTTGGTGTTTTGTATGCTTCTTATAACTTTACAGGCATCTCCTTTAGGTTAGGAAATTTTTCTTCTATGAATTTATTGAAAATATTTTCTGGATCTTTGATCTGGGATTCTTCTTCTATTCCTATTATTCTTAGGTTTGGTCTTTTCCTAATATCTTAAATTTCCTGGATTTTTGTGTCAGGAATTTTTTTAGATTTAATATTTTCTTTTACTGTTGTACCTGTTTCTTTTATCATATCTTCAATGCCTGAGCTTCTCTCTTTCATCTTTTATATTGTATTGATGAAGCTTGCCTCTGTAATTCTTGTTCACAATCCTAAGTTTTTCATTTCTAGAATTTCCTCAATTTGTGGTTCCTTTTAACTATTTCATTTTCAGATTTTGAAGTGTTTTATCCATTTTCTTCAACTATATTTTTCTTTAATTTTATTTATTCATTTTACATCCCAGTTGTAACACCCTCTTTCCTCTCCCCCTGGTCCCCCTGTTTCCCCTTTGCCCCATCCACTACTCCTCAGAAAAGGGTGCTTCCCCCCCAGTGCATCAAGTCGTATCAGGACTGAGCCCATCCTTTTCCTCTTTGGCCTCTCAAGGTAACCCCACCAGAGGAAAGTGATTGAGAAGCGGGCAACAGGTTCTATGTCAGAATCAGCCCTCATTCCCCTTAGTAGAGGACCCATATGAGGACCGAGCTGCCCATCGGCTACATGTGTGTAGAGGGCCTAGGTCAAGGAACAAAAGTAAAGAAAAGATTGAGGGAATGTCCAAGCAATGACTGGCCCAACCTGAGGGTCACCCCATGGGAGACAGCAAGCCCTTGACATGATTAATGATACTCCGCTGTGCTTGCAGAAAGGAGCCTAGCATGGCTGTCCTCTGAGAAGCTCCACCCAGCTGCTGATGGAAACAGATGCAGGGACCCACAACCAAACATTGGGTAGAGATCAGGGAGTCTTATGGACGAGTTGGGGGGGGGAGATAAAAGGACCCAGAGGGGACAGGAGCTCCACAAGGAGACCAACAGAGCCAACTAACCAGGGCCCAGGGCAGGGGCTGTGTAGACTAAAGTACCAAGCGAGGATCAATTATATTTTTTCTTAGCTTTCTTTAAGGGATTTATTTATTTGTTTTCATTGTTTGTGTTTTTCTATCTATCTATCTATCTATCTATCTATCTATCTATCTATCTATCTATCTATCTATCTATCTATCTGTCTGTCTGTCTGTCTGTCTGTCTGTCTGTCTGTCTGTCTGTCTGTCTGTCTGTCTGTCTATCTATCTATCTATCTATCTATCTATCTATCTATCTATCTACATATCTATCTATCTATTTATCTATCGTGTATGAATGTGTGTGTGTACCACAGTGCAAGTGTGGTGTTCAGAGGACAACTTTCAGGAATGAATTCTTTCTTTCTATCATGTGAGTCCTGGGAATTGAACTCAGGTTAAGGCTTGGTAGCAGGCACCTTTACCCACTGAGCCGCTACATCAGCCCTAGGATTTCATTAAGGATGCATTAAAATATTAAAAACATAAAAAATACCAACTCTAGAGCAATGGGAGAAAAATAGCTTTGCATTTTATCATTAGTTAACAACAAGCTGAATAACTGAACCAACTGTAATTATAAAAGAAAATTGTTGGGGATGTTAAAGAATGAGATGTTATCGTATAAGTGAGGGATGGTTGTATGTGTGTGTGTGCACACACTCACAAGAGTGTAAGTGTGTTTTATCAGCCACCACTAAAACCCATCTTACCAGATTAAAAATCTAAATACTGTATCTACATTAATTTTGCTAGATTGCAGAACTTTTCCCAATAATTGCTCCATGAGAATTAAATGCTAGGTCAGCAAACTTGCCTCTCTGCGTTCAGTCGATCTGCTATTATGCAAGATTATGCAATTTCTGTTAAGTGGTTCTCAGAGCTTACAAAACTGATGAACTTTGCCCCAGACATAGAGTAACTTCCTCACCACTTCCTAGCCTCATTTAGCCTCCTTAGTGTGAAGCTAGGTATGTTCAACTAATATTTGTACTTTAGTTAAATATGAGAAAATTAACTCTCTGAAATCTCTTTTCCACTTGATTTATTTGAAAAACTACAGCCATAGAGGTTTTTGATACTGGTCATGATTTGAAGGTGTGTATGTGCCTGTGTGTGTGTGTGTGTTACTGAATAGTGGCTGATGACAGGGATTATTTCATGTCACCATAGACATTTTTCCTGAGGATGCAGGATGTTTGTTCAGGGAGATGAATGAATGAATTAAAGGGATGGCTACAGTGCAGTGAGATAGAACTTTCCACTAAGCTGAAGACTCTCAATTGATCCCAGGACCCATATGGTGGAAAGAGACCTTTCTGTATGAGATAATGGTCATGCATAGTAGTGTAATATTTATAGATAGCATTTTATAACAATTGATAAGATCAGAAAAATCTGAATCTCATCATCCATAAATATTCTTCAACAAAATACTGTGTTGGATGCTGGCTGTGGTGACACACACCTTTGATCCTAGCACTCAGGAGGCAGAGGCAGACAGAGTTCCAGGCCAGCGGGGGCTTCATAAGTAGAAGCCTGTGCTAGAGTCATTTGTCAAGCAGGTGACATTAGCAGCAGGTGTCCATCTGTTACACCATTGGCTGGTTGTTCTCAAAATGGGGTTTCCCATAGCAGCAACAGGGACTTGGCTGGGGGGGGGCACCCAACCTGTAGATCAGAGTGTGGGCCCATGGCCTAGAAATAGTTATTTAGAAGACCCCATCTCTGATCTTGACTTAAGTGTTGAAGTTTCACATCTATACTGGGCAACAGTGAGGAAGCTTATATGAGCCCTATTTTGAGTACCATTTGCTAATCTACTCAGTAATGCTTCCTTCCTCCCCTTCTGCCCCTCCCCTTCTCGCTCCTTTTCCCTTCCCCCTCTTTTCCTTCTTCTGCTGCTATCTCCCTTTCTTTCTCTTACATAAGTTCCATTTATTTGTGTTTTTATTCTTTAATCTCTCCCAGATAACAGCCTCACTCATGCATTGCTCCACGCAGAGAATCTATTAACTTTTAAGATAAAAAGTTCATTTGCTAAAATTTCTCCATATGTTCACACTCATAAAATGCTTGGTCTCACTGCTGTGATGCAAACGAGAGACTTCCTTTTTCACTCAGTTTGCTCTAACTCTAGGAATAATCTTCTGGTCTCAGATACATTTTAACATATCATGTTTGGAGCAGGCTTTATGAAAATCTAACACGTTCCATATCAGATGTCATTACAGTGGTCATAGGTGTATATAAAATTCTAAGCTAAAAATCTTAAACCGTTTATTATTATTATCATCATTATTTTGTTTTTGTTGGTTTTTTGAGACAGGGTTTCTCTGTGTAGCCTTGGCTGTCCTGGACTTGCTTTGTACACCAGGCTGGCCTCAAACTCACAGAGATCAGCCTGCCTCTGCCTTCCTGAGTGCTGGGATTAAAGGTGTGTACCACCACACCCAGTTAAATACGCTTCTTCTTAAAAGTAGCTGGATGAATGAGTATGTCGAATCAACATGTACGCATTAATATCTTTATGCAAGCTTTCTTTCAGCCTTCACAATGGCTCTGAGATGTAGGTCCTGCAATTATTACTGTTCTTAACATAAGTCGACTGACGTATACGGTGCAATACAGAGTTGGATAATCCAAAAAAAATTAAAATTTAGGGTCTAGAGAGATGGTTCAGAGGTTAAGAGCCCTTGCTGCTCTTGCAGAGGATGTAGGTTAGATTCTCAGCACCCACATGGTGGCCCACAACTGTATTTAATTCTAGTTCCAGGGGTGATAATTCCTCTTCTGACCTCCACAGGCACTGCAGGCACATGAGTAAAACTCACAAAATTAAATTTTACACAATTATTACTTAAATAGTATTTATCAGAAAAACCTATAGACTAGATGAATCAAAAAAGTTTAAAAATATTCAGATTACATTAATTTATTTATGTCTCTGTGTGTGTATGTATGTGTGTCGCAGCTGCTTGTGGAAGTCGTGCAAGGATTACATGTAATGTGTGATCATGGCCAGATAACCAAAAGTTTTTTTAATGAAATAAAATATTGAATAATTTCTTGTGCGTAACTTTATAAAATTCTGTCCCGATCTAACATTATGCCATTTTAAATGATGTCTCTTCAACAGGGGTTTTTAATTCTGAAAGTTTTGCAGTATTACTTCACTTTTCGTTAAGCAATTATCTGGAAATACTACTTGCACCCTGACAAACTCCGGTGATGGTGCTGTGAATTTGGGGCATCTTTCAGGTGAAGGAGTTGATTTACTGGTTGATGGCCTCTTGTTTTTGTGCATTCTAGTCCAGCTCATTATTTTTGTAAATGTTGCCAGGTTATAAATTTATTACTTCAAAAGATCAGTACAGCACTGAAAGCACAATGAAGAATAACCCGTCCTCCAGAAAATGAATTCACCCCATCCCATCAAAGCTAATCAGAATTTAAGAATAATGCAGGAGCGCGGTGCCTGCTCGCTGTTACTGTGTGTGTTTTGCTTTTGAGAACTGAACACACAGAGACCTGTGTTTACTTCTAACTCAAGGCTTCACCTATTCAAGCAGCGGTGCAAAGAAAATAGGAAGTCTTTGCTTTGTCTTTCTCATTCTCTAAAGACATTCTTTTATAAACTTGGATTTTTCCACAAGGCATTACTCATAAGAAACAATTTAGCAGAAGCTGATACTTCCTATATCAAATATTAGAATATTTTGAAAGTTTTAAAAAGATCCTGAGCTAGTGTAAAGTTACAGTGAGAAAGCTTAGCTTTCACAAACTCTCTGAGGAACAGAGAGGGAACATAAAGATGTATGAGGACTGCCTCTGTGGGAAATGTAATGAATTGAACACGTTAGTAGCATCCTAGTGCCGGATAAAAGGAGAAAGGCACACTGATTCTACGGGAAAAGCGGCATGACTCAGCCCTTCTCCATTGATGTATCCCTGCTGACCTCAGTTCAATCTTAGGACCTACGTGATAGAGAGAACCAGCTTCTACAGGTTGCCTTCTGACCTCAACAGGCTTGGCTCACGCCTCTCCACAAACTAAATAAATGTAAATAAATTAACATATAACCACCATATATAAATTAAATATGATATATATGAATTATATAATATATATTCATATACATATAAATTATATATACCCGTAAAACTGAAATTGATTTCATGTATTCGGAGGAATACACTTCTATTGGATACATGATCTATGGAATGAGTGAATGGATCATCAAAGATATAAATTCTTGCATCCTTCAACTGGACCCCATCCTGGTTTATAATCATTCCCTGACAGAAAGCAGAGGGTTGCTTACCAATATGGCTGCTGGCTGCTTCCGTCCCTGGTTGTTTGACAGCTTGGGTGTGGGCATGTAGCCAAGATTTGGCTGGTGGCTTACTTCCTGTCCAGCCCTTGTACTCCTGAGGCTCAGATAAGGGAAACAAGTGGCTTCTAATTGCCTCCTGTAGACAGCTTTGGTTTCTGGTCAATTTTTGTTGTTGTTTTGTTTTATAACCTATGTTCTTGAGAATCCTGTGGAGTCAGCATTATGTGTGTGTGTGTGTGTTTTATTGCTTATGTTGACCAGCATCAATTTCTTTTGTTTGCAACCAAGACTTCTCATGTTGAGAAATATTTGCATATATTTCTTAAGGGTTTACTATAGTTTTAGTAATATGCAGATGTTGTAGCTTTATTGACTAAGGAGAATCATGGTTTATGCCTCTAAAAATTTACAGCCTCCAGCAGGAGGTGAATCAGTATGGAAAGCTACACACACGGTGATAAAATAATCTGAGTTTTAATATGCATATTAAGAAACCAAAAGATTATACAGAATTTTGAAGAGTCTCAATAAAGTGCCAGGGAATTTTTCACATATGGTAGCCTGGCTCTTATTGGAAAATTTTGCAAAACAATCCTCTGTGTGTGCATGGAAAATTTTGTTAGAAACTTAAACACAACTTTCTCAAAGCTACGCAATCTGGATATTTATTTTAAGAATCATGAACTGCTGTCTTCAAAGAACAAGCAGAATTTAAAAGGGGTTTTAAGACCAAGAGAGAGGGCCTAGAGAGATAGCTCAGCTGCTAAGTGCAAGCACTGCTCTTTCAGAGGACCAGGGTTCAGTTCCCAGCACTCACATCCAACAGCTCACAAGTACCTGTAACTTAAGCTCCAGGGACCTGACACCCTCTCTCTTCTGGCCTCCATGAACACTGTACAACACAAATGTTAATATGGCTGTAGGTTCACATGTACACACACACACACACACACACACTCCCCCACACACAAGATCTTGGAAAAATATTATTTAATTACTGACTTTTCCAATTAAAAATCTATCTACCAGGGCTAGAGAGATAGCTCAGTGGTTAAGAACCCTGTAGTGTTCTTGAAAAGGACCTATGTTCAGGTTCCCACTCCTGTTAAATGGCTCAGAATCACCTGTAAGGCTAGCTCCAAGGGATCTGATGCCCCCTTCTGTCCTCTCTAGGCACTGCAGCCACAAATTCTTAAAATTACAGACACACATACAAGCACACTTTAAAACAAACCTAGCAGCATATCAAAGTAGATACTGAGATTCATAACCAAACCTTCGGTAGAGTGCAGGGAATCATATGAAAGAAGGGGGGTTAGTATGGCCTGAAGAGGACAGGAGCTCCACAAGGACCAAATGTATCTGGGCACAGGGGTCTTTTATGAGACTGTTTCTCCAACCAAGGACCATGTATGGATATAACCTAGAACCACTGCTCAGATGTAGCCCATGGTAGCTCAGTATCCAAGTGGGTTCCCTATTAAGAAGAACAAGGACTATTTCTGACATGAGTTCAATGGCTGGCTCTTTGAAGCACCTCCCCCCAGTCTTGCTAGGCCACAGAGGAGGACATTGCAGCCAGTCCTGAAGAGACCTGATAAGCTAGGGTCAGATGAAAGGGGAGGAGGTTCTCCCTATCAGTGGACTTGGAAAGGGGCAGGGAGAAGATGAGGGAGGGTGGGATAGGGAGGGAATGAGGGAGCTGGAGAGAGCTGGGATACAAAATTAATAAACTGTAACTAATATTAAAAAATAAAAATAATAAAAAAAAACAAAGAGGGGGGCAGGACAAAATGGCGGCGCCAAGAGGATGCTGATTCTGAGCTGCAGAACAATGTTTTCAGTACAGCGACCAAGGGACTGAACTGTGGGCCCTAAAACAACAGTGATCTTGTTTCCCAGGAACAGCTGAAGCAACAACACCCACTCTCAAACCGCTGGTCCCAAATGATCTTCCTGAAGAATTCTACAGACACCAGAGTAAGATGGCTCCAGTCCAAAGGTCAGACTTGAAGAAGAAACAGTGAAGATTCTATATAAACAGTGATGAAAGGTTGACATAATAACTCACCCAAAAAAAATCAGGACACCACGGCACCACCAGAAACACCGAAAAATAATGGATATTTTAATGCAGCAGAAACTCAGGAAAATGAATTGAAAGCTATGATTATCCAGTTAATTCAGGAACAAAAAGAGGAAATAAACAGAGCTCTCAAAGAAATTCAAAAGAATATAATGGCCTACGTAGAGGAACAATTAGAAACATATAGAGAGGAAACAAATACAAAAATAGGAGCCACCTTCAATCAGATGAAGGAAATGGTGCAAAGCATGAAAACAATTAGAATCTATAAAGAAAACACAAACAGAAAAACCTGGAACTGGAGAACTTGGAGGAAAGACCAAGAAACACAAAGGTAGGCATCACCAATAGAATACAAGAGATGGAAGAGAAAATCTCGGGAGCTGAAGATTCACTTGCTGAAATTGATCCCTCACTCAAAGAAAAACTAAAATTGGAAAAATTCCAAATACAAAACATCCAAGAAATCAAGGACTGCATGAAAAGATGAAACCTAAGAATAATAGGAATAGATGAAAAGGAAGACTCCAGGCTCCCAGGTCCAGAAAATATTTTTAAGAAAATCATAGAAAATTTCCCTAATTTAAAGAAAGAGATGTCCATAAACATACAAGAAGCCTACAGAACACCAAATACACTAGACTAGAAAAGAAATACCTCTCATTACATCATAGTCAAAACACTAAACCTACAAAACAAAGAAAAAAATATTAAAGGCAGCAAGGGAAAAAGATCAAGTATCATATGAAGGGAGGCTTATCAGAATCACACCAGACTTCTCATCAGAAACTATGAAAGCCGGAAGGGCCTGGGCAGGTCATGCAGTCTTTAAGGGAACACAGATGCCAAACAAGACTACTATACCCAGCAAAGCTTTCAATCAACATAGATGGAGAAAACAAAATATCCCATGACAAAACAAAATTTAAGCAATATCTACACAATAACATAGCACTACAGAAGATACTATAAGGAAAACTCAAATCCAATGAAAACAACTACACCAAAGAAAATATACGATACAGAGAATCTCCCAGCAAAAATTAAAAGAGGAAAAAAAAGCAATGAATCATACTAAGATCATCAACTCTACAATAAAAGAAAATAACAGTCATTGGTCACTATTATCTATCAACATCAATGGACTCAACTCTCCAATTAAAAGACACAGACTAACAGAATGGTTGTGGAAATAGGATCCAACATTCTACTGCATTCAAGAAACACACCTATGCAACAAAGATAAACAGTACCTCAGAGTAAAGGGCTGGAAAAATGTGTTTCAAGCAAATGGTCACAGAAAACAAGCTGGGGTAGCGATCCTAGTATCTAATAAAATAGACTTTCAAACAAAACTAATAAAAAAAGATGACGGGCACTTCCTTCTCATCAAAGGAAAATTCCAACAGGAGGACATCTCAATTTTGAACATCTGTGCCCCCAATACAAGACCACCTACATTTGTAAATGAAACATTATTAAAGCTGAAATCTCACATAGATCCCAACACCTTAATAATGGGAGATTTCAACACTCCACTCTCACCAAGAGACAGATCATCCAGTCAGAAGCAAAACAGGGAAACAAGGTTATTCACAGAGACCCTAAGTCAAATGGATCTAATAGATGTCTACAGAACTTTTCATCCAAATTCAAAAGAGTATACCTTCTTTTCAGCACCACACAGAACCTTCTCCAAAATAGACCATATAGTTGGTCACAAAGCAAACCTCAGCAGATAAAAGAAGTTTGAAATAATCCTTGTGTCCTATCTGACCATCATGGTCTAAAGTTGGACCTCAACAACAACAGAAACAGCAAAATGCCAACACAAACATGGAAACTGAACAACTTGCTACTCAAGGACAAGCTTGGTTGGGGAAGAAATAAAGAAAGAAATTAAAGACTTCCTAGAATTCAATGAAAATGAAAATACAACATACCCAAACCTATGGGATACAATGAAGGTGGTGTTAAGAGGAAAGTTCATAGCACTAAGTGCCTTCAAGAAGAAACTTGAAACATCTTATACAAGCAACTTAATGGCCCAACTGAAAGCCCTAGGAAAAAAGAAGCAGATATACCAAAGAGGAGCAGAGGGCTGGAAATAATCAAACTCAGGGCAGAAATCAACCAATTAGAAACAAATAAAACAATTCAAAGAATCAATGAAACCAAGAGCTGGTTCTTTGAGAAAATCAACAAGATAGACAAGCCCTTAGCCAAACTAACAAAAAGACAGAGAGAAACTATCCAAATCAACAAAATCAGAACTGAAAAGGAGGACATAACAACAGACACTGAGGAAATCCAAACAATAATTAGATTTTACTACAAAAGCCTATATGCCACAAAATTTGAAAATCTCAATGAAATGGACAATTTTCTTGATAGATTCCATCTACCTAAATTAAGTCAATATGAGGTAGAAAGATTGAATAGACCTATATCCCCCAAGGAAATAGAAGAAGTCATCAACAGACTCCCTTCCAAAAAGAGCCCTGGTCCAGATGGATTCAGTACAGAATTCTACCAGACTTTCAAAAAGTGCTAACTCCAATTCTCTCTAAACTATTCCACAAAATAGAAACAGTAGGAACATTATCAAACTCATTCTATGAAGCCACAGTAACCTTGATACCTAAACCACAAAAAGACCCAACAAAAAAAGAAAAATTCTGACCTATCTCTCTTATGAATATTGATGCAAAAATACTCAATAAAATACTTGCAAACTGAATCCAAGAACATATAAAAGATATCATCCACTATGACCAAGTAGGCTTCATCCCAGGCATGTAGGGGTGGTTCAACATATGGAAATCCATCAATGTGATCCACCATATAAACAAACTGAAGGAGAAAAACCACATGATATCTCCTTAGATGCCGAAAAAGCTTTCGACAAAGTTCAACATCCATTCATGTTTAAAGTCTCGGAGAGATCAGGGATACAAGGCACATACCTAAACATAGTAAAGGCAATATAAAGCAAGCCTATACCCAACATCAAACTTAACGGAGAGAAACTTAAATCAATCCCTCTGAAATCAGGGACTAGGCAAGGCTGCCCACTGTCTTCATATCTCTTCAACATAGTACTTGACGTCCTAGCTAGAGCAATAAGACAACTAAAGGAGATAAAGGGGATACAAATTGGAAAGGAAGAGGTCAGAGTATCCCT
>CM053744.1:47836867-47879929 GCA_028658305.1 Pachyuromys duprasi
TGAGGAGACATGATAAGTTGGGGTTGGATGGAAGGGAAGGAGGTCCTCCCCTGTTGGTGGACTTGGAGGGGGCGGGGAAGAAGGAGATGAGGGAGGGAGTGGGAGGGTGGGAGGGAATGGGGGAGGGGGCTACGCCTGGGATTCAAAGTACCCAACCTGTGATTGAGAGAAAAATAAATAAATTAATAAAAAAAAAGTATAATTGAAGACTCACCATGTTTTAATTTTGTCATGGACAAGAAGGTAGGCATAGAAGAAGTGACAGTGGGGGGGGGGGAGGGAGGAGGATACAGGGAGAACAAGAGGGAAAACAAAGAAGGAAGAAGAAAAGAGGAAATGAAGGAAAGAGAGAAAGAAGGCATATGTGCAACCTGATGGCTCAAATTTTATCAATAAATTTAGTTTTATTACATATAATAGAAGTGCATCGAAAGCAAAAATCAGTAAGTCATCTGTCTTCATTAAAAAGAAAGAAATGTAAAAGCTGTGAATTTTTTGTAGCCTTTTAACAACTATTAAATTGTGATATGGCAACTGTGGTTCTTAGTGATGTCGTCTGTTTTTAAAATAAATATGTAACCGTCTACTTTGCATTTCCCTAACCTAACCTAACACAATAATTATATATCAAATTAAAAAAAATCAAAGTGTTGATAAACCAAAGTAGCAGTAGGATTCATTATCTATGACCACCTTTTCCCGGGCCTCCCCCTTGTTTATTTTTCTGTCTTTCTCACAAAGAAAGGTATGGTGGTTTCAGTGAGATATGTCCCACACAGGCTCAGGTATTTGATCACTTGTTTTCCAGTCAGTGGCATTGTTTCAGAGATGGTGCATGCTATCCTGGCTGGAGGAAGTCTGTCCCAGGTGGGCTTGGAGAATTCAGAGCCTTGTTCCCACTTCCAGTTCCCTTTCTAGGCTTCACTTTCAGGGCTGATTTCTCAGCTTCCTGCTCCTGTCTCCATGAATGCCACTTGCTGTCATGCTTCCTTGCCATGATAGACACTCATCCCTCTGGAACCGTAAGCCAAAACAAACTCTTTCTTCCATAAGTTACTTTTGGTCATGGTTCCTTATCAGAGCAACAGAAAAAGTGAACAGTAAGGGATACGTAGTACATGCCTGGAAGATGTTTTGGGCTGGCAGTATTTTTTTTTCTCATTTCGTCTCCATAGCAACTGGATGTAACAGGTAAATGGATAAATAATGGTTCATAAAAGGAACCCAATTTCATTAAAGTGGAGACAGGATCAATATGCAAGGGCAAATAATTTTTCTGTTATTCTTAAACAATTAGAAAATATACCAATGAAATTGTTTATGTGTATATTTGAAATATATCATTTACAAGCAAAAACAGAACGGATATGTAAACAAGGATGTTAAAATTTTTACTTCTGTGCTTTCTAAAACCTTTTTCTGGGATGCATTAAACAAAACTTTGATAAATGGAGATGTAACCTATGGCCAGAGTTCAAATGCCCACTTGATGGATAATTGATTTATATCTTAATGCTGCTGCAATAAAATTCATACATTTCCCCTTGAAATTAGACAGGGAGATTCTAAAGTTTATACAGACCTAAAAGCAGAATGGAGGTTATTTACGGGAAAAGGGACCATTTATGTGGGAAAGGGAGGGGCAAGAGAGGGTAAAAAGGAGCTAAGTTTACTGATTTTCATGTATGAAATGTTATAACAAAACATTTAATGTTGTATGCTACTTTTGAAAACTTTGTAACAAGACAACACTGAAGTTCAAGGGTCACAAAGGCAAGGTATATCTGAATAAGCCAGTGGCCAATGACGGGAAACACGCTAGAGACCAGAACTTTGATAATTAATAAAGTGTGCCACTTTATAAGGTGAATAAACTCAACAGCAGAAGAGAACAGAAAGTCCAGGGGTTGTAGCTATAAGATTAAGAACAAAACTCTGAATTGCTATTTCTCCCAAAGGAAGGATCTGAGTGTATAAATAAGCATTGTAAGAAAAGCGTAATCTTGGGCCAGGTGAAGTCATGCACACTTCTAATCCCAGCACTTGGGAGGCAGAGGCAGGTGGATCTCTGTGAGTTGGAGACCAATCTGGTCTACACAGTTCCAGGACAACCTGGCTTCATAGTGAGACCCTGTCTTGAAAACAAAACAACAAACAAAGCTTAATCTCATTGTCATCAGCACCATGCAGGGTAACCTACGGGGTTGCATGTATTTTGCTAGAAGAAGAGGGAGAAACACAGAGCTTGAGAGGCTGTGGAGGAGTGGGTTTTATACTCATTACTGGGGCAGCAACTTGAATTGGCACAACCTTGCTGAAGACTGTTTTCACGTTAGCTTACAAATCTGTACATGTGCATACTCAACAATCCATCCTTGGTTATAGGACTAGTTAAAAATTTACCCCTTACACCAAGAGACATAAAGAAGACAATTGTAACAGTAATGTTTATAATAAATGTAATTCACAGGCAACTGAATTAAATTGAGACAAGTTATAGTAGAGCCCCACAATAGATGACAATGGAAATGAATGGGATACATTCTTAAGAGTAACAGGACTACATAAGCTGTTGTGCGAGTAAAAACAACAACATCAACCGAAAACAGCCTAGATAAAGTACAGCTTGTTTTTGTATCTAAAGATTTATTTCACGGGTGCTGGAGAGATGGCTCAGAGGTTAAGAGCACTGGCTGCTCTTCCAGAGGTCGTGAGTTCAATTCCCAGCAACCACATGGTGGCTCATAACCATCAAAAATGAAATCAGGTGCCCTCTTCTGGTATGCAAACATACATTCTATATATAATAAAAAAATCTTTAAAAAAAGATTTATTTCACTTTTATTTATGTGCATGTGGGCATGCTTGTATGTGTGTACATGTGTGTATATGTACATGTTTGTTGGCACACCTGTGGAGACCAGAAGAGTGTGTTGGTTACTCTGGAACTGCAGTTACAGCTAGGCAGTTGTGAACCACTGTCTTAGTTTGGGGTCATTGCTGTGAAGAGACACCATTACCACAGCAACTCTTAGAAAGATGTTTAACTGGGGCCAGTTTACAGTTTCAGAGTTTGCTCCATTATCACCATGGCAGGAAGCAAGGCAGCATGCAGGCAGACATGGCCCTGGAGAGGTAGCCAAAAGTTCTATCTGGGTCACAGGTAGCAGCAAGAGACAGAGAGCCTTTAGGCCTCCAACAAGGCCACGCCCAGTCCAGCGAGGCCACGCCTCTTAATAGTGCCACTCCATATGGGCCTCTGGGGGCCATTTTATTCAGACCACCATGCCCACCATACATGCTGAGGACTGAACTCCAGTCCTGTGCAAGAACAGCAAGTCGTCTGGACTGCTGAGCCATCACTTCAGCCCCAGATAAGGTACAGTTTGTTTTATAACTTCAAAAATAAGCCAAAAAAGGAAAAATGGAGCAATTGCTGTTTGCTTAATTAAAGAAGGAGGCTAAAAAAATACGGCAAAGGTACATGGTAATTTGTGGTCATAGAGAGCTGTGAACTGAAGATTTTTAAAAATCAAAACCACTAATATGTATATCCAGTGTCATATGAATACAGAACAGTCTGAGTTAGTCAGCAAGGTTTAATCCAACATTCCTTTATTTCTTTGTTGCTGATGTACAAAGAACAGAACAGAGAACAGAAGAGACTAGTTAAGATGGCTTGTCACCTGACTGTACTCATTGCCTTCTCCTCTTTATCAAAGCCATTTCTTTAAGACCCATAAGCCAAAGTATAATATAATGTACATCACCTAATATTTTATAGTCTCCATTAAAAAATAACACAATAAACAGATATTCCAAAGTGCAGAGAGAATACTGACATTTTAAGTAGAATACATTGAGAGCAAATTCCATAATGCATTCTCCCACATACTTTTTTGACTCAAACATCTTAGAAAGCTTTTTGAAAACATTTTACCTTATCTGAGCTGAAAGGAGCCTTTTAAATCATCTATCCGAATCTTCTTACTTTACGGATAAAGTCCCCAAGGTTTTCGTGCTCACAGCCAACCCTGGACTCAAGGTCACCCCTCCTGGTATCTGAATCCCATGGTGGTTTCCAGGCCTGATCCAGCAACCTCGGGGATTTCTGTCATTCCGGACAGAATAATGCTTTTAGAAGCAATTTGAGAAAGAGAATGTGAATGCCAGCTATCCGGGCGTATTCATCGCAGGGGAGACAGCACTACCACAAATTTATTATGCTTCTTCAAAGTGCAGCCTCAGTGGAATTTAACCGCGGCTTCCCACGGAGCCGACCGCCAGGGTGCTGCAGGTAAACCTTCTGAAAAGAGGAGGAGAGAAGGGGAGTAAATGAGCGACCACTTCAAGTATAAAGAGACAAAATTGTCGTGGTAATGTGGGGGCATTCATGAAGTTCTTAGCTAACCTTAAAGAGAGAAGTCTTTAAAAGCGTTGGTAGATATGTCGCAAAAGAAATGCCACTTTTGTAGAAACTCGAATTAAATCTGATTTCTTCCTGTCAATAGCCTGTGAGGCCTTTGGATGTTATCCAATCCAACTGTCTTTGAAATTTACATTTTAGAATAGCTTGTAAACAGAACAACACAGCAGAACTGGGGGACTTGGCACAGCAGTAGAGATTGCCTGGAATGCAGAAGGCCCTAGCTACAACCCTGGTGCTATAAAACACAGGCAAAAAGTCACCTCCTCTCTCTGCATCTCTTTTTTTCCTGCCCAGATGTCGACTCATTAAACACCAACACGTACATTTCAGTTCATATTTGACCTCTGGTTTTTAAAGTGTGTTGTATTTCATTCCTAAGCTTAGTCTCACCTTTTCACCTTGCCAAGAACTTACTGCAGGAGTGCTTGCTGGCATGCCCCTTGTGACCCCATGAAGGCGGAACCTCTCTTGCTCACTGTGCCAGGCTCTGAGCAGTTTGCTCTGTATCACTCCAGGAAATCACATTTCCTGTAATCTCCATTTCTACTGGGCTCATCTAACGGGGCAGTAGAGAGATGGGAGGTCAAACGCTCTCTTGATCTTTCTGGCAGCACAAGGAGGAAGTGATGGCAATACTTCAAGCATTGGAAGTTTCAGCTGTGGAAGGACCAGTGGAGGCCATCCAAATTCTGAGGCATCTATGTGTATTGTCCATCTCCAGCTGCGGTTCACAGGGAGCCCAGTGCTGTAGGCTGTGCTAACACTACCAACTCCCATCTTTCTCCAACTGGGGATGTTTTTCCTGTCGTTTCTAATCTTTGTGTAATCCTACAAAGCCTGGCTATGTGGGCTAGGTGGACCACAAACTTTACAACTCCTTAGAAAACAAGAAGTTAAGAAAAAGTACCACTATATAAAATAGAATGATAATAGGTATCAGATACTTTTCTTGCGATGACAAACATACGTGACAAATGCATTGAGGGTTTATTTTGGTGCGTTGTTTGAGGGGGTGATACCAGGGAAAGACAGAATCGTCAGTTTGGCTGGTCACATGGTCTCTCAGGAATCACAGATACCACAAAGCTGCAACTTCATCCACTTTCTCCTTGTTCAACCTGGGACCCTAACCCATGGAATGGTGTCACTTTCGTTCAAGGATAGGTCTTCCTGCTTCAGCTAGACCTCTCTGGAGAGTCCCTCCCAGACAGAGCCAGAGGGTTTTCTCCCAGGTGATCTAAATCTTGTCAAATTGATGATCAAGATTGAGCACCACCATTCTATCCCTTGTCAGCTGGGGGCATAAATATGTCATGTCCACATCAAGCCATTCCACCTTTGGTCCTTCAAGTCCCATGATTATCTCGTAATGCAAAACACACTTAATGCACCTTGAAATGCTCCTAATATTTCAACAGGTTTGATATCTTTTCTCAGACTCAGGCATTCTCTGCATTGCCAGGCCCTCATGACATCAAAACCCAAGTTACTTTCCACAAACAAGAGCATGGGATGAACATTCCAGTTCCCAAAGAGAGGAATGGGGGCACAGCAAGGAAGTCGCACCAAAGCAAGACTAAAACACAATAGCTTGGACACCAAATCCTGTCACTCTGTGTTTTGGCATCTAAGGTTTGTGGAAGAATTACCTAGACCCGAACAGCCTTGCACAACTCCTTCTAAGGAGCTCTGCCTTCTAAGCTATGCACAGCCTCTCTTTTAGACTTGTTCCACTGTATGTCTGCCCCCTTTCTTAATGAATGTCCCCTGGTTCTGACATCTCCAACACCCTAGTGTTTCTACTGTGATGTAAGCTTCACCTTCAAGGAAGTGTCTCTCTCTCAGGCCCCCCATTGCAGGGCATCAGACCCTGAACACATTGTCTGCTATCAGTGACTTTCTGGAGTATCGATGCTAGCCTTCTGACCTCACGATTCTTGAATTTTGTATGCCTGCCAAACCAACACCAGGTGGATAACTCTGCCATAATCTGCTGCCATCTTGAGATGTGCTGTGGTCCCTTTTTGCCACATTCCTGTGTGCCTTCAGCTGAAATGGAGAGAACGCTTTTTAGGCAGTTGTTTTTGAGCAGAAAACCTATTTGGCCTTGTTTGCAGTTCAGTTTCCCTCCTTTCAAATGAATTTTCATTTTTTACAAGTTAGAACCTTCGAACGGTAGGCTCCTGCCCTCCAGGGACCTTTTCTATTGTTTTAGTGTAGAGCAGGAGGCTTCTGTTTATTAGAGTTAGCCTGCTTAACAATCATAGCTGTTTTCTCAGCACAAGTCTGTAATTTTATTCCCACTTATGCTTCCTTTCATAGCAAACTGTACATTTTTCATATCTTTCTGCTCCGCTGTTGCTTTCTCGTCGTACAGCTAGATGAAATTAGTGAGCAGTATTTATGCCATAGCCTGGATGTAATCCTGTCTCTGGACTTCCTCCACCAAACATTGCTTTTGAATTAAGCTTCATCCAAGTTCACAGTATACAGACAGAATACAGACTCTTTGTAAGAAGTTTACATAAATGAACTCTAGCCCAGTTCCCAAAAGAATCTTTGCTCACTTCTGAAACCTCTCGGGCTGGACCTGCACTGTCTGCCTCCATGTTGGCATTCTGGTTTTCCAAACTCCCAGCAGAAGGACCCATTATGCTCTGTGCACAGCATTTTAGAGGTTCTCTAGGCTTTGATTTCAAACTCTGTGACATTCTTCCCACAAATTGGTTCAAAAAAGTCAATGAACCACATGATGTGTGGCTTAGGCACAGCAACACCCCACTCCTGGTACCAATTTTCTTTTTCATTTCTGTGACAAAATATTTGGCAGAAGCATTAATGTAGAAATGGTTTACTTTGGTTCACAGTTTAAGGCTACAATCCATCATGCCAGGGAAATAACTGTGACAAGAACATGGTGGCTGGTCACATGGTATTCAATCAAAGTCAGAAATAAAAGAGACATGAGAGCTGCTGCCTCATTGGATGTCTCCTTTTTATTCAGTTTGGGCCACGGTACATGGAACGGTATGTATCATTCTCATTCAGGGCAGGTCTTTCCACCTCAGGCAAACCTCTGTGGACATGCTCTCATAGATGTGCCTAGAAGTTTATCTCCTAGGTGATTTAAATCCTGTCAAGTTGGCAACCAATATGAATTATCACATATTATCATCATTATAACAGCATATAAATAGAGTGTCACAAGGCTTTTGAGTTGCGAAAAGTTCATAGCATTATGGTGATATTTTTTTCCTTTAACAAATAGCAAAAATACAATAGACTTCAATAATAAAATATTTTAATTCAAAAATTAATCTGGAGTAACAGTACCTAAAACTGTGACAGGCATATTACAGAAACTCAGATGGGTCATAGCTAGTGTTCTACCATGGCACTATGGCAGTTACAATACAATACCTGTATTGTATGTTATGATATTTAAGGCTGAGTGTTTTAAGCCTCTTGTTTGGTCCAAATGCATGGATACACCATATATATTTATAATAATACTTATTGGTGTATTTGAAAAAAATTAAGCTTCTTGTTATCTTCTTTAATTGCTGGTTGAACTCATTTATCATATTTTCACTATGTTTTATTAGCAGGATTAGACAGTTATCCTCATATTTACAGGAGTCTAGAAAGGCAGTGTGAATACTAGGGATTGAACCTAGGGCTTCACACATGCTAGGTAAGTGCTCTACCATTGAGCCATCTGCTCGAGTACTTTCTGTTGACATAAATGTTCCATCTGTTTTGTCCAACATGGAAGTCACAAGATGTAGGCACTGTTGAGCTGACATGGGGCTGGTGTGGCTGAGCAACTTTCTTTGCAAAGTGACTAATAGCTATTGTATTGAATAAGCAGAAATGAAGTGATGCCATGCAAATACAGTCACTTTATAAGACTGGCTTTCCAGACAGCATTCAGAATGTAAGCGAGTATTTGAGAAAAGCAAACAGGCCCTATAACTGCTTCTCCCTTTCCCACATCTGTGAAGATGGCACCATTGCTGTGTTCAAGAAAGTAATGACCACTTTTACTCATAGGAGATTAACCCAAGCCATCCTCCTTTTCCTATAACAGTAGTTTTCTACCTGAGACTTGGAGAATTGCTCCCTTAAGGCACATCAGGCTGTGGGCATGAAACTCACTGTGTGTTGTGGATCTTAAGATCTAGGTGGTGGGTGGATTTGATTTCCCTGGACCTGCCTGAGGCCAAAACTGTTTCTGCATCATTATTCTAAGAAATGGAAACTTTCCATGAGGCAGTCTCAAGTTCTAAAACATAAATGCTTGTAGATACAACATTTTTCAAAGTCCTTATCTACAGAATTCTTTGTTTTGGATAGTTGCTGCTTTTCCTTCTGCTTAAATCAGTTCACTATAAAGACATCACAAATCTAAGCATGATATTTTCTAACACTATGCATTCCTACTGGGATAAGCTTTTTCTATCAGAGACATGAAACTCAACGCTGTATTCTAAGATTTCACTGAGACAAAACAGGAGGTAAAAACATCCTCTATCCATAACTATGCCTTTTTTTCACAGTCCATTTCCCCAACTACACTTGATTTCCTCTAAAAGATTTATTTTTCCTCTATGTCTATACGTGAGTGATGATTGTGTATGCCGTGTGTATTCTAGTGCCCATAGTGGCCAGGAAAGGACATCGTGTTCCCTGAAGCTGGAATTTCTAGCAGTTATGAAGCATCATACATGGGTGCTGGCACCCAACTCAGGTCCTCTACAATAGCAATATGCATTCTTAGCTGTTGAACTGACCAACCAGGCCCTCACATTTTATCTTTTATGTTGGTTTTCTTATTCAATCAAGCCATCCTGAATCAGGGAAGCTTTCTTCTGCCATACACCATGACCAGTCCCTTGAAAAATATCCATATTCGTGATGTTCAGTCAAGGGGGTTCTAGAATGATCATTTTTTATTCACTCTACTTGAATTTTCAGCATGTTTAAGGAGTTTCTGTGCTTTGTGTTATGCTGAATAGATTTAAAACAATTTGGTGAACTTTAAGATTTATTTTCTTATTCTAGAAATAGCACCCTAATTTTGTGCACCTACTGTTCTTATGTGTGAAATTAACCTTGAAGTTGAGTCAGATTTATTGTTCTGTATCAAGAAAAACATCTCAATCAAGTACCACCATATAAGAAAACCCACCTCTCTATGAATACTGGCATTACAATTCCTTGAGATGCCAAGTCAGAGACAAGACTATTCACAGCATATGCAAGCACTTACCTTAGAGAAATATCCCAGAAAAAAAATCATATCCTCTCAAAGTGAAGTAAATTTTGTTGCAGGACATAGTTTAGAAAGAAGATTTTTTTTTCACAGTGCACCTTGTTCATTGTGTAGGTAATAGAAGGATGTGTCACCATTGACTTTTATGTTTCTATCATATATAGAGGAACAAGAGTCAGATTTGGGTTCTTAACTGAAATAAATAAAATAAACAGGAGCAGCACCTTAAATGGTGGGTTTTAAGAGCCTGCAAATAAGTCCATGATCTCTAGAAGATGAGGAACACGGTGGTCATTACGGTTTCCAAAACTTACTGCCTGTAACAGCTACAAGTCCTGGTACAGGAGGGGAAACACAGATTCAGCTTTGTGCATTCTTTGCGTTGTGTAAACGGGTCTATTTTTTTTTAAGAGACAAGTAAATATGGCTGAAAGGAGAGAGAACGAGAGGTTAGATACAGTCACAGAGAGAGAAACTTGCACACTTATGGAGGGTTCTATTGGTAATCAGTAGAGTACTAGCCAGTAGAGGTACGTAAAGAAACGAAGGCAGGAAAAGCTATTATAAAGCTTTGCCACAGGGCTGGGAACACTGCCACTCTCACCAGTCAGAGAGAAAAGACATATAAATACCTACAGCATTGTCTGGCCCACTCAGGACTGCCTCCCCTCAGTAGCAGGTAATAATTAGCATTATATTAAAGATCACTCTAGACCTATGTAACAAAATCGTAGCAACAAGGCTTGAATATATCATACTATTTCCAAGTCATAACTGCACCCCCAAACATAACTTAAGATTTGTATGTATAAAATGTACAACCTCCAACAATGTAACATTCATACAATGTCCTCCATTAATCAAAGACTAAAGCTTTATATGTTTGGGGAAGGCAACTCACGGAAAGAAAAATGACACCATAAAATAAAAAATAATACCATAATAATATACAAAATAAAGTGATACTGAATCCTAATCCAATGGATAAAATAGGTGTCTATCAATCCACATTGTCGAATAAATAAATGTATGCAGGCAAACACACAAACCTGCCATTAAAAAGACTCCCACATGATTTATATAGACTCTCTACCCTCAAGTAGAAGGTACATAATTTCTCATTCTTTAGGTCTATACTCTGTATAGTAATTCTTGCCAGAGAAGATAAAAGGAGAGAAAAAAGGTACAATGTTACAGTGGAAGACACTGCCTCCATGAACATATCAAGGTCAACATCATTAATACTGAGTCACCATGTTAGTGAGCATCCTTGACATGGTGTCGTAGCTTGGCACCTGGTTTTGTGGTCTTCTTACACAAAACAAAGAATCCCCATTTGATGAAGGAAAGCAACAGACAATTCCTGTCAGAGGAATGTGCTGAGTAGCCGATCAGTACACATCAACTCTCAGAATGATCCAGAATCAGGCGGCTGAGGAATTTTCTTAGATGAGAGGATCCGAAGACGACATGAAGATCAAACATGATGTGGGAATCCGAATGGGTTTCTTAAGCAGAGAAAAAATATCTCCAGTGAAAACGAAGGACATCCTGATAGGCTTTAGCCAACACATGCTACTGCCAGCTGATGACTGTAGCAGCGAATATACCAAAATGATGCAAGACATTAACAAGCCACAGAACAGCGCACATGCGAAAGGGGGGTCCATTCTTCTGGGAACTTTTTTAGTAACTGTAACATCTTTAGGACTGAGAGGTAATTTAAAGTGGAAAAACTTTCAAAGGTCATTAAAGACAATGTTCGCTGACTAACATGTAACATTTAAAAAGACTTATTTGTGTTGTCTTAGTTATATGCATGTACATATATCAGAGTGAGGGTATGTGCTCGTGAGTGTAGGTGCCTTTGGGGTTACATGTGTTGGATCCCAGAGCTGGTGTTATGGGCGACTCTGAGCTGCCTGTTCTGGGTGTTGGGAACTGAACCAGGGTCCTCTGAAAGAGCAGGAGGTACTCAGAGCCTCCAAGCCATCTTTCCAGATCAATGTCTTTTGTTACTGCTGTATTTCTTAACAAAGTATCAGGTGTTTACTTATAACTTTTATCTCAGGTGTCAATCAGATCTCAGTTATAGAAAGTGGTGTCAGGTGATATGTGGATAGACAAGACACACTGCTAAAGCTTAAGTATTTGTGGTGTTTCTAAACTCACCATGTGTGTTAGCACATAGCCATCACAACTTGTAACAATGATTACATGAGAGAAAAACAGTAACACCCACAGCAACTAAAACTGCTATTAAAAATGGATGTATGGTATAGAACAAGTCTCTTGATTGGAAATATGACAAAATAAAAGTAAATGCTTTTTATAAAGTATTGGTTCTACAAAAGGTTGACTAAACACAACAGTAGCATCGATGCTGTTTTTGAAAGATTTATTTGCAGTTTTAATGGTGCATATTGAGAGTTTAAGTATAGGATATGTACATGTGAATGGAGTTACCCGTGAAGGCCAGAAGAGGGTGTCACATTCCCTGAAGCTGGAGTTGGGAGTTGTTCCACAATGCTTCTGGGCAGCAACTCCAGGTTCCCTGAGGAGGAGTGCTCAGTCTTAATGCCTGAGTTTGCCCTTCAGTTCCTTGGCCCCCTTCTGCCTTTTTTTCTTTGTATACTCAAAGGTTATAGGCGGGAAGCAATGTTTGTAAGCAATTATAAATATGTTTGAGGGAGGGCTTTTGGTCAAAAATTATTGTTTGTACTATATTTTTGGTTAATAAAAACCATCAATTTTGAGGAATAACATTAGCAAGATGGTAAAACAGAAAAAGCCTCTGACTCCCTCTCTCAGACACATCAACTTAAATGGGATAAGTGCCCGGCTTGTCTGATGAAAAATCTAAACATTCCAGGAAAGTGTGAGGCTGGGTGAATGGGAGTCTGGAAGGAGAATCATGGCTTTCGCTCACCAGAGCTCTTCTCTGAACACGGTGCAGTGTGATCAGAAGAAAATTCGTAACTCCCAATCTCTCACTGGGGAGGTTTGTGTCTTTTCTGAATCAGAACACTGAGAAGAATGGGGAAGCAGGTTAGTGCCGATGAGAAGGGAACTGATCCACTTACCATAACATCACAGTCTGTCTGTAACACTGCAGCTCCTCGACAGGGGAAATGCCTAAGTAGGAGCTGGCAAACTCCTCTAATGAGATGACACATAGGCCCCCAAAGGAAGAAGCCTCATAAAGGCTTGAGGGGTTCCCAGGCTGTAGCTCAGATGACTGACTAGTGAAACATTTTTGTATAAGACAAAGTCATATGACTGACGACATGGCTGATCTTTAAATACCGACGTCCCAACAGAAGACAGCAAGGCATATGAAGAAACACGGAAACTTACTCTCATCAAAATGGCATAGTAAATCTCCAGAAACCAACCTTAAAAAAATGAAAAATATAGGAATCACTACACGGATAATACAGAATTCCATGAGGATGTTCATTGAGTTAAGAGAGCCAGAGAAGAAAACAAAACCAGGGAAATGATGGGAGGGACTAACTGATGGTGTGAGCAAGGGACATGAGCCACAGAGATGAGAACAGTGAGCAGACATCCCAAGCTGAAGAGCACGGGTGCAGAGTTCAACAATTTGCTGCAGGAACTGAACACCAGAACTTCTGAATTGACAGGGGAGGACAGGATGGACAAACCTGAAGGCAGGGTACTCCAAATGCTCGTGGCAGAAGGCTACAAAAGAAAACGGAAGGATGGGGAAAAAAAGTGAAGAGTGAATATGGCTCACATGATATCAGACAGTACAGGACATAGGGGCTTCAGAATGAAGAGAGAAAGGGAGGCACTGAGCCAATGTCTGACGAAATATGACCCCAAGCTGTCCTAAATCTGAGGTGAGAAGTGTACAAACAAATTCAAGAAACATAAAGACCCCCAACTAGTGTTATCTAAAGAGAATGAACCAAACCACACTGTAATAAGACTGTTAAAAATGTCACAGGCAAGGACAGTAACTTGAATAAAGAAAAAAATTGCTAATCATATACAAGGGAACATACATAGGAAGACCAGAATACTTATCAGCAGTGTTGAAGTTCCTTAAACAAATAGGCTGGAGAGATGGCTCAGTTGATAAAGTGCCTGCTGCCCAGGCATGAGGGCCTGGATTTGGATCAATAGCACTTATGTACGTAACTAGACATGGTCGGGCATGCCTGTAATCTTGGCATTGGAAAGGTGGAGACAGGGAAACCTTGGAGCTTGATAGATGGTTCTGTCAAATTAGTGAACTCTGGCTTCAGTAAGGTGGAGCTTCTGGATATATATCTCAAAAGATCTCACAGAGATGCTTGTATGTTAACACCCATTTCAGCATCATTCATAATAGCCAAAACATAGAGGCATTATAACATCCATGGACCCATCAAGGAAGGAAGAAAATGTTGTTTATATGCACAATGGACTATCATGTGATCTTTAAAAAATAAAAGGACATTTGTCACTTGCTGCAGTCTGATGAACTTTGAGACATAATGCTAAGTGAACTAGTCTTTTCACAAAAGGGCACATGCTGAGTAGTTTCACATATATGAAATATCTACATAACTTAAAATAGAGTAGGAAGGTGGTTATTACTAAGGACTAGCAAGTAGAGGGAGTACTGTTTGAAGAGTACGGAGTTTTGGTATTGCAAGATGAAAGCATTCTACAGAGATCATGAAAGCATTCTACAGAGATCAATTGGGTGATGGCGTGAGCATTAACTGTTATTTGACACAACTGAAACATTGTGATGGTTGGTCATGGAGAAGGTTGGTCTGGAGATCCTTCCAGAGAGGCTTACTGTGTGGGGGTCCTGGCTGGGAGAGAAAGACTTGTCCTGAGTGTGGCTGGCAGTATCTAGCAGGCTGGTGACCTGAGCAACAGGATATTGAGGAAAGAGGTACATGTATGCCAGCAGGATTTGGTCCTTTTTGAGCGAGTGTTGCTTCCTTTTTTCACTGGCCATCAGACTCCAGCTTCTGAAGACTTTCTCTGTGGAGTTAATATGAGCAGCTCTCCAGGCTTTTGGAGCTGGCTCCAAGGTGTCCAAATGCATATACTGGGCAGGTACTAAATTCACTGCCTTTCCACAGTCCCTCCAGGAAAGTATTCCAATGATCTTTTAATACATATGCTATTGTTCTGAACCTCTTGAGAACTCTGACTAACACAACTGTGTTCTTCAGAAATAATTAAGATGATAACTTCACAGTAGCTCAAATCCTTCATCTTAGAATTGTATGGCTGAGACAGGAAGATCACCATGGGCTCTTGAGGGCAAAGCTGGGTAACAAGGTGAGCTTCAGCCACTATTACAGAATAAATAATGGATGGGGAGGAGACAGCCAAGTTTAATGTTAGTTTTTTTTTCTCTCAAAAAATATACACAGTACAAATAAAAAAATAATCAATTTCATTTTGAGGATATATACATTAATCAAACTTTAGTATAAAAATAACGATAACATGATTACTAAGGCAAGATTTGAGTGAGAATATGCATTTGTCAAATTTTGTGTGACAGTAGCTCTTCTGTCCTTTTCAGTGGTGGAAAACACAAGCACAGATGGGTGCACGGGGGAACTTATTCAAAAACTCTGACTTAACTGCACCAAACTTTGCACAGTTAGGGGATGGGAAGATGGCTCAACAGATAAAGTGCTTTCAGAATGAGCATGGGGACCCGAATCTGACCCTCAGTATGAACATAAGAAGATAGGCATGAAGGTGTGTTCTTATAATTCCAGCAATGGGAAGATGGAGTCAGGTGGATTCTTGGAATTCCTTGGCTAGCCAACCTAGCCAAATTGGAGAGCTCTTCATCCTAGTGAGAGACTCTGCTTTAAAAAAGTAATATAAGGTAGTCCTGAGAGCAACACCTGAAGTTTCATTCTGGTCCCCACATATATGCCTCTGTGTGTGCACACTCCATACCTCCCCCCATTGTTACTGCATTTTTTAATTTCCCTATCTATCTATCTATCTATCTATCTATCTATCTATCTATCTATCTATCTATCTATCTATCTATCTATCTGTCTGTCTGTCTGTCTGTCTGTCTGTCTGTCTGTCTGTCTGTCTGTCTGTCTGTCTGTCTATCTACCTACCTACCTATCCATCCCCCTCTCTCCTTCTTCCCTATCTCTCTCTCTCTCTATCACCTATCTATTTAACTATCTACAATTTTGGGGGAAACAGGGTCTCATGTACCCCAGGCTAGCCTTGAATTTGCAAGGTAGATGAAGATGACCTTAAACTTGTGCTCTCCAGGGCTGGGACTATGGCACGTGCCTCCACCTTCTTTTTATTTTTCTAACCATGCTGGTGGAGTCAGAGAAATGCAGTGGGGGTGAGTAAGCCCTGGTTCCAAGTCTTTTCCGCCATTACCGGATCATTTCTCATTGGCCACACCATTTCTCACTCATAGGGCAGCATGAGCCATAGGAATGTGTTGACGCTGACAGCAGCATGCATCCACCGCACCTGGAAATGCTCATTGTCCTGTCCCAGCTCAGCCACACACTTCATACTGTACACATGAGGGAGGAAGAATCCTCACTTATTTTCCTTTTGCTTTTCCAAATGAGAAAACCAAAGTCTAAGGTCATTAAGACAGTTTGTCAGGATGATCGTGGGAATTGAATTCACATTTGGATCTCTCTATTTACCATGTCTAAGCTCTTCCCTTCTGTGCTCAATAGAAAAAAAAAAGAGTGGGTTTACGGGGACCTGAAATGACAATGTTTTCTAACCTACACCAGCTTTCAGGAAATTCTCTTGCTATGATCTATCGGCATGAAAGGTCCTGCTTTAATAATGTGTTAGATAATTCACACTGAGAATTGGACCTGGGGCCTCTTGCATGCTAGGCACTAAGCTACACACCCAGAGTTTACTTTCAGTGTGTATTTTGCTGACAGAACTGTTATATTTATTTCTATACTGTATATGTGTGTGTGAATGGATATGCACAAGACACAGCACATCCTTGTAGGTCAGAGAACAACTGGATAACTTGCCAAGTTGATTCCCTCCTTCTACCATTTAGGATCTGAAGACTGAACATAAGTCCTCAGGCTTGTTGGTGGCAAATGCCCTTACCCACTAGCCACCTTGTTAATGATTTTTTAGATTTATTTATTTTTGTTTTACATATGTGTTTTGCTTGCATATTTGTATATGCACCAATGGCACGCAGTACCCACAGATATCATAGGAGGGCATCGTGTTTCATAAAACTGGAGTTAGGGATGGTTGTGTTCTACCACATGGGTGCTACAAACTGAACCTAGGTCTTTTCCAAGAGCAGGAAGGACCCTTAACCACTGAGCCATGCTCCAACCTCCTTTTAGTTTAGAGACAACAACTTGCTAAGTTAGCCAGACTGGCTTTAAGTTGGCTTTTCTGTCCAGGATGGCCTTGAATTTAAAATCCTCCTGTTTTAGGTTCGGGCAGGACTGGAGCATGGGCTTGTGCTGTCAGGCCCAGGATGTCTTAAGTTTTCAATCATCACAAAATATGTAATTTTTCAGTTTTGATCCAATAACTACTCTTTAAAATTCCTCATTTGTTTTAAGCAAACAATGAGGGGTTTAACAGGGAGATATTACTTCCTCATGTATGCCTGAGACTTTGCTACCAAAGCAACAGTTTTTACAGGTCCATAGACCTGAATGTCAAGTCCACATTCCTTCCTTCCTTCTTTCTTTTCCTCCTTGTTGAGACGGAGTCTCACATAGCCTAGGCTCACTTCAGACTTGCTATGTAGCCAATGGTGAGCTTTTTGATCCTCCTACCTCCACACACCCACATGCTGGGATTAGAGGCATGCAGCATCACCTGGTTTATGTAGTGCTGGTGGTCAAACCCCAGATTCCGTGCCATCTAGGTAAGTACTCTTATCAAGTGAGCTACACGCCCAGCCCCCTCCTCGCCCGCCATGTTTCTTTTTCACCCGTGCAGTACTCTGGACAGCTCAGTCTCAGGGAGTTCTAAAAGATCTACTCTGTCCCTTCTGTAGGCACAACACATTTTCCTCAAAAGACTGATTTAATAATTTAATTAGACAATAGGTGGCAGATAGCTTGTGTTCAATAAAATTCCCCCCCCAAGTAATTACTGATATAAATTGTGATCTGTAGCTGTTTTCCTTGACATTTTATAGCTGGAAAGCCAAAGCCAGGCATTTAGGTCTAGGAATACAGTGAATTCACAGGCCAGGCCTTTCCACTGATAATGGTTTAAGGGACAGGGGTTTTTTGTAGGAGCCTGTGAGGTGTGAACTCTGACATGACAGTGGCAAGCCCTGGCTGAGATGGTTGGAGCCAGAGCCAAAGCCAAAGGCTGTCCTCCTTCACTTTGCCTCCTAACTCAAAGGTCCTGCAAGTCAGCCCCAGCTTTCTTCTCGGCTTTTCATCTGTAAAACAGGAAAAGCAAAACTATCCATTTGGCTTTGTTTGAAGTTGAGAGCTAAATAATCATGCTTGGTTTGCGGATGCCTCACTCATCCCCCTCCCCCCTTTCATAGCTCAGCAAGGCTGTTGATGGGAAGGATTTTAGCATCTCCTGGTTCCAAACACCAAGATGTTGCCAGAGGGCTCCTGGATTCCTGTCTTTACAACACCAAGCAAATCAGCAGGAAGGCATCTTGACATTTATTCTAAAGAGATGATTTACCCTCTCTGACACCATGTGATTTGCCACTATCTATGAGGTCTTAACTTCATCATTTAAGTGATTTAATACTCTGCACGAGCAATAGCACCCATGGAGTGGCCATTGGAAGAGTATTCTGTGTAGTAGTTGATCCTCTAAGTGTGTGTGTGTACTTGTGTGTATGTGTGTGTGTGTGTGCGCTTGTGTGTGTGCGAGCACGCGCGTGCACGAGCATGCACGCACATACACAAAGGTGGTTTGGGGTTCCCTTTTTTAGTATTCCATCATTTTTCCATTTTGGGTCCTCCGGGAATTACTATTAAGGAACATGATTGTGGAATGCTGCCCACTCACAGAAGGATGAGTTCATGAAGCTCAGTCTATCCAGAGCATTTCACTGGCGGATTTGTATTCCTAAAGCACCAACTAAAATAAGAAATGTTAATTTCTTGCAGACTATTATCAGATAATTTTTAAATATCTGCCAAGCAGGAATGTCTGTTCCCATGTGAGGAATTTCCGTAATAAAACTCTGGCACTGGAGCACAAGGCGATAGTTTTAGAGAAACAGAGAAAAACAGCAAGCATTTTCCCAGAGGACAGTTTTAGCTACAATTCACCAATGCTTGCTTAGTTATTTCGGTCTTATTTTATGCTTTTGTTTTGAAACATAATGCAATTTTACCTGGATACACTCCCGGGCAATCAGGAAATAGCTCAATATGTTGGTTGGCACTGCCAAATACAAGACCTGCGGAAAATCAGAAGACTTCGCCGCCGCCTGGCCGCTTCCCCCACTCCAAAGACTGGCAGGGTACAAAACGGGTTAAGGCTTATTGGAGAACAGAGGGAAGGGGAGGGAGCCCCGAGGAGGCCAGGAGCAGCGGGCAGCGCCTCCGGGTCCAGCTTCTATCACCTGCAGCCAGTCGCGGAGCTCAGAACGCTGCTGGCTGCTGCTGTGCTTTTCCGAGGAGGAAGGATGCTGAGGCCAATTTCTAGGGCTGCTGCTAGGAGTGGGCGTGGCCTCAGCGGCAGTGTGTAAGCTTGTTAGGAAAAGCTGGTTGCTTTTCAGTGAGGGACCAGGGCTGAGGGGAGGTGTGGGGAGAGAGGGAGAGAGAGAGAGGGAGAGAGGAGGGAGGGGGGAGGGAGGAGAGAGAGCGCGTGCGAGGAGGGAGGGGGGAAAGAGAGAGCCAGAGAGCTAGAGATACCGGAGATCCAGTCAGTGCTGCGTGAAGGACCGAGGAGAACCTGTCTCCAGCTCCCTGAGAGCCACTCGAGATCTTTTGGGGAGCTCAAAAATTATGAATATGGGATCTGTCACTGGAGCTGTCCTCAAGACGTTACTTCTGTTGTATACTCAAAATTGGAACGGAGTGGAAGCTGGGAATTCGTGTAAGTACACAGCAAATGATTTAAAACTTGCAGGGGGGCTCCGCGCAAAACTTTGATTCTGTTGTTTTTTATGATTAATCTTTTTAACTGGAATCGCTGCGGGTCTAGGAAAAGCACCACAGGAGAATTGTGGAAATACGACTGGGTTCCTCTTGGTCTGGTCAAAATATGCAAAATGTTATACGGATTTTTTTTTTTACTAGCAGAATCTCACTCTCTTTGAATATTCATTGAGAATACTCAACTTCTAGTAAAACATTAAATTAGCATCTTAATCAGGGACCAGCCCGGGAATGTCTTCCGTGGCGCCTTTCTTTTAGGTTATTGAATTTCGTTGGGATTGTTTGTCTAACAGGAAAACAAGCCTCAGACTTGATATTCTGCTGCATTAGCTGGGATTTTCTGAAGTTTGCGATTTAGCAGTAGCTGGCGGCGTCTCTGAAATGATGCAGGCTAATAACTGAAACATACTGCAGACTTCACGGTCAGGCAGAACTGATGGAGCCACAGTCAACATTGAAGGGCTGTGTCCTCGCTGAGAAGAGCATCCCTGGATGGGCACCCATCCCTACATCTGCCTTAAAGGAAAACGCGCAGGTGATCCCCCCCCCTCCATCTTAAGTAGTTCGTGTTCTCTAGCGGTTGAATTTTCAACTTCATGTATTAGTGATTAATTGTCATGGTGCTGAGTTCATTGATTCAAGGAACATTTGTTACAGGTTCATTACTTAATTTAATATTACCCCGAATACACTGGCCAACTCTTCCATCAGCTTGCTGTTGGAGATAAGAAAAGTTTTACAAGTTTATATTTGGCTTAAATTCTCTAAAAGACTTCCCTCTTCTGTGATGCATGATAAGCAGCAGGGCAAACAACTTTTTTATTTCCCTCTCGGATTTTAAAGCAACCCTCATTTGCTTTACGTTACAAGAAAGGGCTACAAGGCCTGCTCAGGATTGAATGCCACTGCTGTACCTCCAGGGTTAGGTTTGGGAGACAAGAACTGCTAACTCCCTTGCTGTAGAGCCTCCTCTGACTTAACTGGAGAGTCCCTGTGAGGGAAAAACACTGTGAACTCGCTGTCAGAAGCCTAACTCCATCCACCGTGATTCTGTGTTTCCATCTGCGGGAGCTCTCTCAATGTCACAATTTATCTGCCACTTGGCAAAGGAGAGAACTTCACTCCGGTGTTTCCCATTCAGTTTTAAATTGGATATGTGGGAATCCCATTAAGTCAATAAAAGGTGCATAATTTCACCCAGTCAAAAATCTTAGGGATCCTGCGTGTGATTGCCTTTGACAAGCACTATAGCAAATCAACAAACAACAAGGACCACAGCAACAGCAAGGGACCTGTACCCACCCACACTCAAGTGAAGTTCTGTGGCAAAGGTGTAATTCCTCCTGCAGCTGCACGGGTTCAGCAGCGAGGGAGCACTAGAGGTCACTGTTGCGATAGGAAGCACAGCAGAGGCTCCTTCCTTGGACAAGGGCAGATAGCTTCACTCTGGCCTAGCCCAGTTTGTCTTCCCAGTGCATTGCCCATGGTTCAATTTGCAGTATATTAACATGAGTAATTGGGCTGTGAGCTGTTGATATTTGTTTGCTCGATTGAGAAACGGATACTAAGCGTAACGGAGGATCCATATTAAAGGACTTTCTTTCCTAGTACATCTGGAACCAAAAGTGAGCAGCTGAGATTCAAGGATGGGCCAGTGCTCAGGTCTGCTTAGCTCTGCCTGGGCCTCTCGCTGGTGCAATTTCAGTGTTGGATCTGTAGCCACTGGGGTTTGATTTCCCTATGAACTCATTGGATACGCTTGGAGAGCCTAAAACTGAACTGATCAGAAACATTTAAACGTTAAAGTGGAAATTCTTGGTTGGCAGACCTATTTAAGAGTTGGCTCTTCTTCAACCACCGAACCTCATGATGCAATGGCTTCAGATAGCTAAGGTGACTCTTGGTAATTTTTTATTGGTATTTTGACAATGTGATATGCAAATGTAGACACAAAAGATTTCATTTCCAAATTTTATATTATTCCTTGCTTTTTACATTTTGGAGGAGTCGACTTGCACTTGTTGCTGGGTTAGTAGAGAAAGTGTGTCTTAAGACGGAGGAGCATGTATTAAGTGTTTATGAACAAGGGTACAATTTAACCACAGGACAGGCAACTGTAAGCAGCACAAGCATTCCAAAGTTGTCTTATAAGACCTCCAATAACTCTTCTGAAACAGACTGTATATTAATAAGAAGTGAATCAATCTCAAATCCCACGAGTAAAGTCAGGGGGAACTGAATATAAGCAAAAGAAAGTTAAAGGCCCATCTCTTGGGTTAATGCAAACACCTTCCTTTTTTATTTACAACTGACTCAGGAGAAGAATCTGTCATCCACTGAGTCAGTCTTTGGGTAACAATAAGAACATTTGCCTAGGGGACTCTGTAAACCTGGGATTAGGTGAACTCTAATTTGAATACTAATTGATCTAATTAATCAACTGGGAAATTTGCATTAGAAAGATTCCATGCGATCCAGCATCCCCCCCCCCCCAAGCTCTCTCTTCTCTCTCCACCTCCCATATGCATGGGTATGCATGTGCACATACACACTTGTGTTTAAGTATAGATTACAAACCCATGTGCCAGTAACACTCTTTGTGACTCAGGTCAGCACCTGTGTAGTTACAGAACACATTGAGGGGATTGCATTCTTTGTTTTCTGGCATCCCATATGACATTTCCAAGCTGGGAACCAGCCCCAAGGTTTTACTCTTTGTCTAGCTTGAGATAAGTTTGTTACTATATTGGGTCATCCCTTGCATGCAAACCCAGCGGCCAGCAGCCTTGCACATCGGCTTGCTGTTTGAGAGGCTGCACTCCTGACTCTATGGTTTCTTCTCTTCCCTCTGAGACAGAGGGACTAAAATAGGGAAATTATCTTTTTCTTTTTCTTTGTTCTTAAGAATCCACAAATGCCAAATATCAAGATAGTTTTTTTGGGGGGGGCGGTTAACTCACCACATAAGAAGGATGGGGTGTAACCTAAGGCTGGGGTTTTGCTTTTGGTTTCATGTTTATAGATGACATGTTGAAGGGCATACTGAGCCCCACTCTGAGAATAACTGATGCCCGCCAAATCGCTCACTAATGACTTAATTAGAAGTTAGCTTCTGACTGTGTTCTTTCTTTCCTTTAATTGAAATCGGGGATATATCTGATATCTACCCCTGAAGGAAGTAACAAGAATATGATAAAATCAGTAGCGGAGAAAGGTGATTGCCTGGGTAGATGGTCATTCTTACCGGTTCTTGGGGTTCAGCTCAAATACACCTGGACAGATCCTCAGGTTATTAAAGTTCAGTTTTGTAGTTCTTTCTGGAAGCTTCTTTCTGTTCTCTTTCCTCCTCCAGAGATGCTTCTCTAGTAAAATAATCAAATAAATAGAATGTAATAGCAAAGTACTGATGGATATGATTCAGGGCATAATGTGCCAATGGCTGGCCCGTAGACATGAAAATCGGTGTGCTCTCTGACTCTCTCTCCTAGAACCGCTCACTTTCATCCACTCGCTGCCTCCTCTCCACTCATTGCGTCTGCTCTGGATCATTTCTGATGCTTTTGCACAGGGTTAACATAGCTTAAAAGCCAAAGTAGAGACCAAACATGACTTCCACATGACACCTAGTACTTAATCAAGGTAGTAAATATTGTTGTTAGCTTCTGAAACTAGTTTTGCAATTCGTATCACATATAAACAATGAGAATCAGTCTGTGGGACAATGAACTTTTTTTTTTCCATAAAAATAGATCAGTGGAATTGTATAAGGTCATTGGAAAGAGGTTGTAATATTTAGCTCAGGGGTTGGCAGGGTTTGGCCTGTGGGTCAAATCTGGCCCCATGCTTGTCTTCATATGGCCTGTGAATTGACCGTGAGTTTTGCATCTGCATCTGAAAAAAGAAATTAAGAGAATTATTTGTGACACAAAATGGTGATGTGAAATTTGAGTTTTAGTTGCCCATCTCATGCAATTTCTTAAGCAAGATTTATATTTAAATATTATTATGTTTTGAATGTGATTGGTAAAATTTTGTTAGAATTGTTTTTATTCTTCTTTTGTAAAAAAAAATATATATAATATTCTGTATTATCTATCTGGTCCTTTGTAGAAAAACTACACGGTCCTCTGATGTATGATGTGTTGTGTAATGTAATGGTGAATTCTAGATGTGCACAGATTATATTAATCGGTAAAAATGTTCTAATGTCATTAATCACACAAATACTGAAGGAGCTGCTCATGCTACTGGCAAGAGTAACAGGAGAATCCTTCACTTTCACATTTTCTTTATTTGTTTCTCCTAAATGAGTATTTTTGAGAAATATCATTTCCATGACACTGCAATGTCTGCATTTGCTATTAAAGTTTCACAGCACTTTTGGTTGCCAAGGGGTAATTTTTCCATTTGTGTATTTATTTATTCACTTTACATCTTAATTGCAGCCCTTTCTCAATCCCACCCTCAAACTCCCTACCTCTTCTCAGAGAAGGGGAGGCCACTGAGGGGGCATTTTTAATCTCAAGTAATCACATTACTATGCACGGCTTGGTAAAGTTTGTGAGCAATTTCACCCGGTAGTTAGGATGAAAATTCTGCTGTTCCTTCACATATTCACGAGCATAAAATATTCTACTCTGTATGAATCAGAAACTTAGATTTGGAATCAAATTGATTATGTGAGGGAAACATTCTTGTTTGAAGAGTGTTCTTGCTTTGAAAGTAACTCAACAGCTTCCCCAAAACGCTCAAATTGGCAAACTTTCTAGAACAAATTGAAAAATAGATTTTCATTTAAGCATAACCCACTGAGAATTCACAATAATTAAGCAAGTGCTTTCTACCTACTCATGCCAACATAATTAATTTGTATGTAAATATCTTGTCCATTTGGACTTGTATTTACTTTTGATTTCCAGAAACAGATCATTAGGTTAATTTTATTTTTATTACATTACTTACAGTATTTTAAAGAGTAAGTTAAAATGTGATGGGGTATACTATTAAAATATTTTATATTGTAATTAAAATGGCTATTTGTTAAAATTTTATTTTTTATAATTTACAAATCAATCAATCAATTGATTAATTTTCATTTGAGTATAGTAGTCTTCATGTAGTACAGATTGCCCTTGACCTTGCTATGTCTGACCTTCAACTCTTGATTCTCCCGACTCTGCTCTCAAATTCTGGGATCACAGGCATGTGCCACTATGCCTTGCTCATAATTTTTGTTAGTTTGTTTGTATTTTTGAGACAGGGAGTCACTATACAACCCTTGATGGCCTAGAACTCACTATGTAGATCAGGCTGGTCTGGAACTCACAGAGAGCCACCTGCCTCTGCCTCCTGAATGCTGGATTCAAGGTGTGCAACACCACACGTGGCTCCTAATAGTGTTTTTGACAGTTCTGCTTTAAATGAAGATTCTGATTTCTCATCAAAGAGCCATTTTCAAAGTCAAAGAACTTGTTAAGGTGTCAACTAGGGTGGGTTTTGTAAGAAGTAAGGTAACCAATTCACAGTTGTCTGTTGGACATAGATGCTTAGGGGTAGTGACCTTGACAGTCCAAAGCTTTGAACACAGTTTTTCATTAGGATATCAGTCTGGCTTCACACATGCCCATTTTTTTGTTTAGAATGAAAATCTCTTTTATCTCAGATCAATCAATACTGGACCTTTAATGTTGTCAACTAATGAATCATTTGACCTTTAAATTGCTGGTTAGTCCCAGATGAGCCAAGAAATCCTTCACTCTTCCTGTTGTTTGTTTTGAGAGAGGATCTCAGGTAGCCCATTCTGATTTTGAACTCTAGATACTCCTGTCTCCAAGAGCTGAGATTACAGACCTGTGTCACCATGTCTGTAATCAGCTTCCTTAAGAAAAATCTTTTTCATTTCTCTGTACTGACTGAAAGTTTGCAGAATGCAAAGGTAAAACAACACTGCTACACAAATCCCAGGAATGCATGTTCATATCGGTAGCTTATTAGTTCTGGTGAAATAATAAAGAATTGCATAATTTAACCTGACTTTCCCGCCATTGCTTACAGCTCATTATTTTCTATTTTTTATTGTTTCAAACATCACCTACTCGTTTGATATGTATCTGGGATTATTGCTGTTTTCTTGTTAATTATAATGATGGAGAAGGGTTGATACTCACAGAATAGGTATTTCAGATAAGAGCTGCTTTGCCAGTTTACCACAGTCTTCAGGAAGAATGTGCTTTGCTGTTAATGTTGCTAGTGTAAGCCCTTAGTGAAGAGATGACTGTATTCTTCAGGCAGAAACCTTTAGAAGTGATCTTTAACATATCTCCAAACCAGGCCTTGTATTGTGGCATCAGATGGTTGGATTTTCCTCATTTGTTATTTATTATTTATTATTATTATTTGGTTTTGAGACAGGGTTTTTCTGTGTAGCCCTGCTGTCCTGGACTCTCCTTGTAGAACACTCTGGCTTTAAACTCACAGAAATCCACCTGCCTCTGCATCCCTGAGTAGATTTTGTACATCTTAAAGAAAGAAAAAAAATCTCAGTGGGATGTGACGGCACACCTATAATTCCAACACATGGGATGATGAGGCAGGATAGTGAGTTCTAGTTCAGACCTAGCTACAAAGTGGGACCCCAATTAAAAAAGAATCCAAGGGCTGGAGATGCATTTTAGAGGTAGAACAGTTGGTTGGCATGACCCTAGGATTTCACCCCACGAACTTCCCACCCCTGCCATGGAAGTCTAAGAAGAGAAGAAAATGCCTCAAACTACATAGTGATAACAGCAGGGAGCATGTAATGCCTTAAATTCAAGTAACTTCCTCTTGAAGTTAACACAGCCACTCGAAGCCTTCGGGATTTTAGAAGAAAGTTTAAAACATCTTCAGAGGTAATAGTTTGCTTGAAGTTCTAGGTCACAATAGATGGAATTTCTAAAATTTTTAAACATTTTCTTTTTTGTGTGTGTATGTGCGTGTGAGTATCTGTCTGTGTCTGTGTGGGTTAACATGGACCGCGTGTATGCAGCAGCCCGCGGAGGCTAGAGTGCTATATCTCTGAAACTGAAACTAGAGTTACAGGCAACTGTGAGCTGCCATGTGCCTGCTGACAACTGAACCCACCCACCTCCTCTGCAAGTGCATTTCTAAGTGAGTGATGTGAGTGATGCCAGGGAGATTGGGTATCATTGGATTATGTTAATTTGGGGGATGTGGGAGGAAGATTTCAGCATTCAGACTTCTTCAGTGAACTCTAAGGCTGTATGCAGTCTGTCAGTTTCAATTGAGTGTCTCTGTGTTTGTACATGTATGTTTACAGCTCTGTGACTTTCAAGGCTACCCTTTTTGTCTTTAATCTATTGTTTGGAGTTCCCCAATGTGTCAGCAAGTTGGTCCAAGGGTCTGGTGTTGACAAAGACCAAAATATATTATTACTACATGAGAAAGGTGCTTTTGTTTCTCAATCAGCTTGTAAAAGATGGAAGTTTTTGTCAAACTGTGTTTTACCAAGGCATTCGCATACATGATACCTAAGACTACAGGTCAAGGAATGATGATGTGTGTGGTCAACTGCATTCTGCACCCCTCTATAGCGTCACGTGGCTGATAGGAGAGTATGTGTTGGGCTTTATGCTCCTTTCCAATAGAATTTTTTTGTCATGGTTCATGGGAAAGTGGTACTTTGACAATGAAATTGGGGAAATCTCATAACAGGACATAAAAATGAGCCTGTTTATGTTACAGTTAATGAGTCATTCCAATGTAATAATTGAAAAAGTGAGTGAAGCCTGCAAACATTTGACATTTTAAGTAGTTCAAAATTAGTAACTATAAAATTTTTTAATGCGTAATTATTTAATAGAGTAGTGATGGGATTTATCTAGAAGGTTTTTAAATCACAAAAGAATGGCACAATATGTATCATATCTATAGCTCTAATTACTTTTTAAAAATTGAGTTTCTCTCATTAGTGTTTATCTAGAATAATACACTATCTGCTTCTAAAAGCACAAGACACATATTTGTTTCCATGACCATTTCCCCCTACTGGCAATTATGGTACCTAAAAATGAAATTATAGGTTAATAGTGGGCTAGAAGTAATGTACACATATAAATTCAGTAGTCTTCCTAAAGTACATTTATTGTATAATTGCTAGACAAACTGTTGCTTTATTACTTAACTTAGCAGTTGTAACCTACAGAGACTGATTTTGCATGTCCTGTGAATAATTATACTGATAACTCTTAAGAATTGGTCATGAGTCAGGGATAGGTAGGTTTCTGGGTGAGCCTGAGGGACATCTGAGTCTCTTGGCTGATGGCAGCGGTTCTAGATCCCCGTTAGTATAAACCAGTTCCTACCAGACCAATAGAGGGAGTCTCAGGGAATTTAAGAAAATTAAATTTCTAGGCTAACAGCTTTGCCTTAAAAGATTGTGTATAGATGTATGCACACACACACATACACAGAGAGTGAGAGAGAGAGAGAGAGCGAGAGAGGGCAAGAGCATGAGAGAGAGATATAAAAAACACAGACATGCATATGGTCTTGAAGACTGGTCACTTGAAATCTATTGATCATCAGAAGACAAGAAAAAACAAAGGCATGAATTTGAAAACAGTCTTTAAGAGACTTGAGTTGCTGAGATAAAATTATTGTGTACTTGCATGTTGAAAGGCATTTAGGGTGGGATTAAGAATGGGGGATTTTCAGGACATTACCCATGGGGGTACATTCTGAACACACAGAAGGTTGTGTTCATTTGCTGTCTGTACCACAGTCATCTTCAGTACGGTTTAAAACAGTGTGGATATTTTACCCTGATGTGAATACTGCCCAAGCCTTATATGTATTAAAACATCGTACATCACCCCATGAATATGTACAATTTCCTTGTTGTGATGGTAAGCTTTAGCCATCAGCTCAACCCAACTTAGAATCACCAGAAAAGTTTTAATTGAGTAATAGTCACCATCAGGTTGGTCTGTGGGTGTGTCTGGAGGGATTGTCTTAATTATTGATTGGTGTGAGAAGGCCCTGCCCACTATGGGCTGCACCATTCCATGGGTGATTAAAAAGCACACCCTGCACAAGGCAGCAAAAGATGCTCTTCCCAGGTAATGGACTGGGATCTGGAAGTGTAAGCCAAATAAACCCTTTCCTTTCCGAAGTCGCTTGTGATCAGAGTGATGTATCACAGCAACACACAGGAAAACAGAACAACCCCCAACAGCCAGATAAAGAAATGTGTAGGATTAAAATTTAAGGAAACGCGCTGGGGGTGGTGATGCTAAGGTGGGAGTTCAGCCTTCCCTATATAGTGAGTTCAAAGTTCAAGGTCAAGTAAGGGAATATGACCTCTATCTTAAAAGAGAGAGAAGATAAAGTTGGGATGGGGTGGTGGCTGTGGAAGTCTGCGATAAGTTGGGAGTGGGCGGTTGGAGAAGATATGACCAAAGAAGCGCTTTGTCGTTGTATTAAATTCTCAGAGAAGAAATAAAAATATTATATTAAAAGACAATCAAACGTAATAAAACATGAACACCATGTCTTTGGAGATCCTGTTTAAATTTATCCTGAACATAGACAACTCTGTCTCTTCAAACTTCAAAGTTCGTTATATTGTAGGATGTGGTGTGATCACTCTCTAATATTTGACTCAACTTCCCACCAGTCCCTCAATTCCAGCTTCTGTCAACATGACATAGAGGGTGAAACAAATAGCAGGAAGGATTGTGGTGTTACAGCCACTGGGTAAACTGAAGGGCAATTTAGCCCTCTCAGGCCGTGCAGTACAGAGCATCACAAATAAAGTTTAGCATTGGCTACACAGTTCAGCTTTTTCTCTCAGTCTGGGCTGATTTTAACCAAAAAGAGTCTACCTCCAATGCAGAAAGCTAGCATAGATGCTCACTGATCCTCATAGTTAAGGATTTATAATACATATTTACATTTGCCATGTTTTAGATGTTTAGGACTTAATTAAAAGAACATTGCTAAAATAAAGGCAATTCTGTCTAAATTGGTGGCGAGGGAATTCTGTGCGAGGTTATAAAGCTGCTCAATTAGGTGCCTTTGTGCCACAGCGTGTATGATTCCAGGCTTGTTTGAACGGTTGTGCTTTGTTGTGTAGACTGTCTTATCACCTTGTTAAGGAAACGCTTGACACCTCTAAAAACGTCATGAGTGCTACATATTGAGTATCATGAGTTGTATGACGTTTTCTTAAATGACCCCTCAATACAGACAATTCAGGAAAAGGGTTTTAAAAAAAGCCAAGAGCAAAGATCGAAGATAATGCTTAGTTTTCTAAACCCACATCATTCTTTAATCACAAAACATAACAAGAAGACATAAACTATTTTCTCATCATATATTGCATCTATTGAAGAGCTGGGACAGAAGAGCGTTCATAAAAATGGGATATAGGGCATTAAGGTTCTAAAAATAAAATTATACTCATAGTGATTTGCCCTGTGTAATGTGTAAAACTGAGAAACTGAGATTAAATTCTTTTTTTTTAAACTGGTCCTCCTTGTGAAATTACCGTATTCCTTTTGGATAGAAGAGAAGAGCTTGTTATGTGCTTGCTCATGGGATGGCTTTTTCTTAGATAGATGTGTATAATTGCAACATAAGCTAGATTAGTGAGAAGGCAATGTATGTAGTGCCATTAATCACTAGAACATTCTCCAGAGACGATGCCAGGAAGTTCTCTGTTCCTCTGAGTTAGCAAAATCTCGCCTCCTGTGATCAAGTTCCTCCTCCATTTTCCTGGATGTAAGGATGATCTGGCTGTGACATCTGTCATTTTCAGCGATTGCCAGGACTGCCTTGGCTGATCTGGCTGGTGGGGCAGCTGTCCCCTATTCCTTCCTCACCCCCAACCCCAGGATCCCCACTCCTTATTAGGCAATATTTTAAAATATTACACATTTTTTTGAAAAAGGTAAGCTTGACAAAATAATCCATGTATTTAACCAATGTCAAAGCCTTTAGTTTTGAAGAAGAACACGTCTTGTTCTTGTTCACTCTGCAGTGAGAGTGTTTCAGTGTTTTAGCCCTTAAGTTACCTGCCCTGTAGCCTGTGGGCTTTGCTAGAGGCTCTTGTCTTCGTGTTCTTGTCTCTGCTTACTGCCTTTTCTTCCTCAAATTCCTTTTGTTAGCATGTGTCCTCTCCCCTCCCTCTTTCGGTCTCCACCTCTGCTATTGTCTTTACTTTAGGAATTCCTCCTAATCTTCCCCCAAACACTTCCGAAAAAATTTCCCAAGTGTTATTTTACTTTTTATTATTGGCGAGGGTGCACATAAGCCACAGCATGAGTGTGGAGGTCAGAAGTCAATTTTGTGGAGTTGGTTCTCACTTTCTGCTTTACTATAAGTTCTGGGGATGATTGTCTCAGGCAGACAGGCTTGCACATGAAGGCCCTTTACCAGCTGAGCCATCTTACTGGCTACTGGAAAACTTTTTTCCTGTGTTTGGAGATGTGTGTGTGTGTGTGTGTGCACGTGTGTATATGATTGTGTATGTGTTTGATGCGTGTTTTCCATGTGTGGGGGAGCATTGTTTATGTGTGCCTGCAGAGGTTGATTTTGAGGCTCATCTCTATTGTTGTTCTACTATGTTCATTGAGGCAGCATCTGTGAATCTACTTCAGAATTTCCTGGTATTCTTAGTCTCACTAGCCAGGTTGCTCTGGAGAACCTCTGTGTCCACCCTTTGAGGCTGGAATTAGAGGTGGGCTGCTATGGTCACCTGGCATTCAGGTATATAAACCTCAGCCTTAGACTTGGGCCACTTAACCACTTAATCACTGAACAATCTCCCCAGCCCTGGAAATCTGTTAAAGCAAATTTCACTCTTCTCCTCTGTTGGATCTTACCTGAGCAAAATGCCTCAGCTGTCGCCATTCCCAGGCAGAAATCCCCTCTTGCCCTGAGCGCTTGCATGGCCAGAGCAGGAAAGCTGGTATTGAAGAAAATGTCACTTACAAAACTGTAAAATCTCTAAATAAAAGAAGATATTTCTTCAGAAATGTTTGTAAATACCCTATAGCACACTTCCTGCACTGGACAGGGTTCTCAGTAAATGTGAAAAAAGTCTGTGCACAGTTTTGGCATTTTTTTTTTCCTAGTCGAAACCTCAGTGACATAGGAGACAGAGTAATCAGAAGGACGGCTGTTATTTGAATAATTAAGAAAGCCATTTATATTTATTAGACTCCTCCTCTACCTTCTCTTTTGCTAACCCTTTAAAATTTTGCTATTCTGTTTTCCTGTATTACATTTCATTTGGTTAGATTCAGTCCATTCCATGCTGTCACTAATGTTAAGTGCATTCCCTGGCTGACCTTCTGTTTTCCCTCTCTCTTCCTCCTTCTTTATTCTTTTTTAAAAACTGAAGCAACTGTAGTTTGATAGGCTACCGACTCAAATAATTTTGATTAAGAGTCTCAGAGGGCAGGCCAAAACACATACACATACATACTTGCATGCACAACACACATACACAGAAACACATACACACAGAAAAACACTCACACAGAAACACATACACACAGAGAACGACACACTCACACACACACCGTTAGCATACACTGACTGATGAATAGCTTCTGCTTCCTTTGAGGTCATCCTGGGTCTGTCCTCCTTGAGGAAACCCTGGAGATAGCCTGTAAGTTGGAAGTTGTACAAAAGGGACCTTTTACTTTCTAAGAAGGCATTATCACCTCCTTTATCTGCCTTAATTCCAATTCCTGTTTATAAACATTTACTTTCCTGTTTATTTTAATTATGTTTTACTTTTTTATATTGGTTTATTTGTTTTAGAGACAGGGTCTCTCAGTGTAGCTCTGGCTGGCCTGGTTCTTACTAGTCTAGGGTAGCCAACAACCCTAGCAGTCTGCTTCTCTCAGCTTCTCCTGAGTGCCAAGATTATAGTCACATGACAACACCCCAGTTCGATTTTATGTTTTCTGATTTGAAAACTTTTCTCATATATAGAAAGCAGGAGGAAACAAACAAACAAGACAAGCATCAACAATCCAAAAACCAAAGGCCTTGGACTCTTTGTCTGTTTTTTATTTTCCTCTCTGACTTTGCCCAGAACAAACCAGCAGTTTCCTTGCTCTTAGTTTGCATAAAATGTACACATGATGTTTCTTCTCATTGCCTGGAGCAAGTTTTGCCTGTACTGATGGATTCTTTACTTTTAATTTCCTCTGTTAATTGCACACATGCTCATTTTTTTTAAAAGCAATAATTTTCATATAAAACCCTATCAACGTCTTTTTAAATTCCTATCACATTTCTTCCTTCTCGTGGTCCACATTTGTGATTTTTATTGCCAGAATTGTATAGTTCCCAGCTTTCCACGAATGTTGACTTATGCTGTCATTAACAATGACAGACATCCCTTTCACATTGAGCTCCACAGACAAACAGGTGCTGGAGTGTGGGCTCTTCTCATTTACTTCTCTGGTAGGCCTGAGAGGCAGATGCTGACTGCTCTATAAACTGCGGCAAGGACTGAAGAACAGCAGAGCTGACACGTGGCTCTAATCCATGGACTGCACACCTGTCTTCTGGGAATGAACCTTTCTAACACCTCTTCTGGGTGTTCCACACACCTATGTCCTTTCTCAGGATCTTTAGGCATGGCATGTTCCTATCTTAAATATTCATTTTAGGGGCTGCTGAGATGGCTCAGCAATGAAGAGCATCGGTTGCGCTTCCAGAGTTTGCTTCCCAGCACCCTTATTGGGTGGATCACATCTACCTATAATTCCAGCTCCAGGCAAACCGATGCCCTCTGCTGGCCTCACCAGGCACCCACACTCACAAGCACACACCCCTCCCCAAAACATGTAGACACACACACACACACACATGCTCACACTCACAGGTATACACACATAAACAAAATAAACTTAAAACTATGTATTTTAATCTTAAATTGATGCATAATAACCATACATGCTTCTGGAATGCAGCATGACATTTTGATACATGTAAACAAGGCATAAGATGAGCCCAGCTGGGATAGCACCTGTAGTATGTACCATTTCTTTGTATTATGAAGTTAAAAAATCTTCCCTACCAGCTATTTTGAAATATTCAATCGATTGCTATCAATTATATCCTTCAGATTGTTGGTTATTATTTTCTCATTGATTTGACAAAACGAAGAGCAAAAGCAACTTTAGGGAGAAAGGATATATTTGGCTCACAGTTACATCATGGCAGGGAAGGAGCAGACAGTGGACAGGAAGTCTTTGTGGACAGAGCTAGACTTAAACAGGAAGTGGTCTATACCTTCAAAAGTGAACTTCTGCTGGCTATAGCATAGTCCTAAATCTTCCACAGCCTCCCCAGACAGTATCATAGTTAGAGACCAAGTGATAAGCTCCATGAGTCTAGAGGTATTGGCGCAGGGCTTATCATATTCAAACCTTAACATGTGCTATTGAACAAAATGATTGCAGGTACATTCATCCATCATAGTCCCCCCCTGTCCTCTGCCCTCTCAGGCCCTAGGAACCACTGATATATTCTCTACTTTAATATAGACCAAAATTTTAGTTTGCACACGTGAGCAAGAACATGGCATTTGTGTTTGGTAGTGTGCTAAAATAAGATGATCCGTCTGTTTCTTTTCAAACATCTTGTCCCTTGTATTTTAACAGGAAACTTTCTCACTGGTTAGAGTAAAACGTTAGGCTACATGTAGGCAATTGTAAAATTTTATCCCTTTCAAAACATTTTCTCCAGAAGACTCGTGCTTCCTGGATTCATATTTTTTCGAGTCAGCGCTTCCTAGAATGGGATATATGAGGCTAAAATTGCCCAAGGCACAAAGAAGAGCCAACTCCTTCCTGCAGGTGTGCATACCCTGGCTGGGTGCTCTGCTTGCTTCATTTCTCTCTTCCATCAAAGCCCCTTTCCTCCATGCTGTGCCGAGGAACACTCCTTATGGCTGCTCTGCACCTCTTCTAGGGCTGCTGAGCCAAAATAGAACAGCTTGAGTGCCTAGAGCAATAGGAGCTCATGTTGTCCACACTTCTGAAGTCTGGAAGTCCAAGATGAAGGTCAGGGGTCAGGGCTGCTTTTGGAGAATCTTTTTTCCTGAATTGTGATGACTATCTTCTCCCCATGTCCTCAAGAACAGCATACATGGATGTATGTGTGCGTGCGTGTATGAGACAGAGAGAGAGAGAGAGAGAGAGAGAGAGAGAGAGAGAGAGAGAGAGAGAGAGAGAGAGAGAGACAGAGAGACAGAGAGACAGAGAGACAGAGAGACAGAGAGACAGAGACAGAGACAGAGAGACAGAGACAGAGACACAGACTGAGATTGTGTTTTTTCCTGCTTCCATCTGGGTATCACTCCTGTTGGATTAGGGTCCCACCCTTAGGACATCATATAACTATAATTACCTCTTTCCAGGTCCACTCTCTACATACAGACACTTCTGCAATTAGAGTTTCCAAAGACAGTTTTTGGGTGTATATAATTCAGTCCAGGACAGAGGTTGAATCTTGTAGTTGTCTGCATAAAGTAATTCTTCCCTCGATATGAAGAGCAATTTCTCAAGTTCAACAGCATACATTTCTTTACTTATTGAGACTTGAAAAATGAACAAAGCCTTCCTCCATTTGGATGCATCTCCAGTGGCATGGCTCAAATCCTTCCTACTGTGCTCATCCATTGACTGGTTGTTGTAGGTTCACCACTGCCCGGTCTCTTTCTTTTTATCAGCATCCTGTACTCTCTAGCTGCCTCAACCCAGGAATTCCGGACACCCATAAGAAGTGTGTACCTTAATGATACAAAAACAAAAATGCTTTTCCGTGGATTTACAAGTCCATATCTTTGAAGGAACTCATTTCCCTTGAGCGGATTATTGTGTTTCCAACATTCCTTCCAAGAGTCTCAGATACTCAGAGGATGGTAATTTATTGCCCTTTGTTAAAATCTCTTCTGTATTTACCACCATTACTCCCTTGGCTGTTACCTCAAGTATTATAGTATTATTTTTATCACCTTTCAGTTATGTTCCTCTTCAAGATTCTGAGCCCCAGTTGTGTGATTTGCTCTGAGTGTTTTGTGTATAACCTCCTTCCTGGACAAAGTGGGTTTTCCCAGGTCCTGTTCCCTGAATCACACAATGCAACCATTCTTTATTTTTCCTTATGATCTCTCCATTCTATCCACAGGCAAATAAATAAAACCACCATCTTAATAAATTTTAAGTTTGTTTTTCTAGTTTATTAGCTATTTAATAATTTTGTACAATGTAGTTTGCATCATATTCATTTCCTCTTTCAGTTCCTCTCAGATCCACCACCCCTTCCAAATACATGCAACTTTGAGACTTTTCAAACAAACAAACAAACAAACAGACAAACAAACAAACAAACTCATAAGGTCCAATATCCTGCTTCCCATATACTCTTGGATGCATGGTTATGGACTGAAAGCATGGTGGACAGACCTACTTGAGGCTACCACCCATAAAGAAAACAGGCTTTTCGCCTCCCAGCAACTACTAATTGCCAATAGCTCTTCATCTAGGGGTGGGCCTTTGTTTTCACCTCCCCACCTCCATGCTGGGGTTTTGTCTGAGCTTGCACTGGTCTTATGCATGGCATGCTGTCACAAAACCTGTGGGTTCATATGTACAGCTTCCCTGCTATGTCAGGAAAGCACCGTTTCCTTGCTGTCATTGATCACACCTGGCTCTTAAAACCTCTCTGTCCCTCCTAAAATGGTCCTTGAGACTTAGGGAGGAGAGGTATGGTGTAGATGCCTCATTTAAGGCTGTCTTAAGTCTCTTTTTCCTGGCGCTTTGACCAGTTGTGGGTCTTTGTGAATTTTTATTTTTTAAATCAATGTAAAACTTATCTAGGTTAAAATTTGTCAGATGCCTTCTGAGTGGTGGAAGCCAGGACAGCTGTTCACCATATATTATTTCACTCCATGTAAACACAGCAGCTGTTCCTACCCAGTCTTTTCTCCTCTGTGTGTTCCCCTCCTCTTCTGTGAATTTCCCTTATGGCTAAATAGTCTTTGTATTTGTCTCTCTCCCTCTCTCTTTTAGGGTTCATAGTAACTCATTAGATGCATATATGCTTTCCTCAAATGTTTCTCTATTCCGAGCCAGTTGGTTGGTCACTGATTGATTCCTGAATGCTCTTGGTCTACCAGTGTCGTCTTGTAGTAGTTTACAGCTCCCGTAGGTCTCCTGTAGATTCTCTAATATCTCGGCATCTTAATCTATTTACAAATGTCAATGTCATCAACTGTTCAGTGTCATCCTCTCACTCTGTCTTGCAAAATTCCAGGCTCTACCCACCTCCCCACTTTGGAAGAAGAAATTTAAAGCCACAGTTAGCGCCTTCCATCCTTCCACTATTGTCTCAAGAATTTATAATCTGTAGAGATGCTGTGTTTGTGTGTGTGTGTGTGTGTGTGTGTGTGTGAGTGTTTTGGCAGTGGTGGGGAGAAATTGTCACGTTTGACAGATCTCAGAGGCACATCTGTCACCCTCCCAGAAACCCCCAATCGGTCTTGTCAGTTACATGGACCCCAGCCCTCAGCAGTCTCACCAATCTTTCCTACAGGTGTCCTCCTCAGAACCCCTGCCTGCGGCTTCAGGTGGGCTGCTCCAGATGCAGGTTCCCCGCTGTCACTCTCCGTGGAGCATCTTCTCCAGGTGGTACTCCTCATGTGCTGGTGAAGCATCTCTTAGCAGCAGCATCCCTCTTCCCTTGGTACTGATGCTGAGTTTCCTCTGGCACCTTAGAGCTTTCTTTCTTTAGGAAAAGCATGCATTTCTTTTCATCTTTTAGGGAAAAAATAGTTCAGTCTTTCAAGGAAATTATGCTCAGTGCTTTCCGTTTCCGTGTTAGTCAGGGAAAGCTGGGCACATTTAGTGCACACCAGTGCGAAGGAAGTGCTCATCTTTTATGATTTTGAATGGATACCATTTAAGATGGGCTCTAGGAAATAAGATTTATTTGTGTAGCATCTAATAGGTCTTTGTCTGGTGTTTCTCATTAATTTCACCCTTTTTTTTAAAAGAAAAATAAAAGTGCCAGATTTTCTAGGCATTCTGTGCCTCACATTTTCTTTGACTGTTGAACTCTGAGCATCTAGCCTGACTCTCTTTATAGCTGTGCCTGAGGCCATGAATATTTCTTTCTTACTACACAAGCAATACACTACAACTTAAAATATGTGCTTTATCAGACGAGGTAATGAAATTATCACCTTAGTATTTTAGTTGACAGTATTTTTAGCTTGTTTGTCTTATTTTTCACTTATGTACTATGACATACACAAAAAATTAAGAAGTAATTTGAATTAATTTTAAAATTAATTTCTTAAAAACATCCAATAAAATATTTAAATGGATTCCTGCAATCCTGTAGTTAAGGTATTTGTGAAGCATCCTTTCATGACTTTATAGCTACTTGATTGCAGTTCATGTATTGAAAATAAATGTTTTTAATCACAAAGTTCTTTTTTTTACTTTAAATTTCTTTTTAAATTTATTACAATTTATTTACTTTGTATCCCAGCTGTAGTCTCTTCCCAATCCTGCCCTCCTTCCCTTGTCTCCTCCCATGTCCCTCTTCAGTCCACTGATAGAGGAGGTCCTCCTCCCCTTCCATCTAGGCTTAGCCTATCATCAGGAGTGTCTGCATTATTTTCCTCTGTGGCCTGGTAAGGCTGCTCCCCCATCAGGGGGAGGTGATCAAAGAGCCAGCCACTGAGTTCATGTCAGAGACAGTCCCTGTTCCCATTACTAGGAAACCCATTTGGACACTGAGCTGCCATAGTCTCCATCTGTGCAGGGGTTCTCGGTTATCTCCATGAATGGTCCTTGGTTGGAGTATCAGTCTCAGAAAAGACCTCTGGGCCCAGAGTTTTTTGGCTCTGTTGCTGATACCAAGTGAGTTGTTTCAGCAATGAGTAGTCCTACAGAGGTAGATAAATTTTGAGATGAGACTTCATATGTCATCACAGGTTGGTTTAAATTTTCTTGCTTAAGCGGTCTTCCAGCCCTAGTCTTCTGAGGGTTGTGTTGTGTATGTTGTATGCAGGGTACTGTTTCCTTCTTTCCTTCCTTCCTTCCTTCCTTCCTTCCTTCCTTCCTTCCTTCCTTCCTTCCTTCCTTCCTTCCTTCTTTTTTCTTTCTTCCTTCCTTTCTTTCACTAAAGGATACTACTGATAGCAAAAACTAAGTGTAACAGTCTTAATATAATGGCTTTCACTGATAGTTGGGATCAGCTTTTTGCTTTGCATCCTATAGTCATTTCCAAAACCATCCATCCTTCTCAAAGTGAGAGCCAAAGACAGTAAGTTCTTGTCTATCTGGCTGCCACTATAGGGCTCTTCTTATTTTCAGTGATCTTCTGGAGTGATGTACAGAAACAAACATTGTTTGAGAGGTTTTAGAGAGGAAAGAGGACAGGTAGAGGGGACCATCCATCCATCCATCCATCTATCCATCTATCCATTTACTCAACCCCTACAATAACTACATGTGAGTTTGTTGTTCTAGTCAAGGTAACAGTATAAAATTAGAAATCTGTCCCCATCTCTGATATTACGGGACTCAAAACCAAATGGAGAAGACATAAAGACATGTCTTACTTAAGGCAGCTGTGACAAAATATGGACTTCATGTACTGCATCATGCATGCTGTGAGTGGCATTCATATTTCATGGGTGACCTACACACTTCTAGTTCCTTTTAAAATTAGAAGCTAACTGGTAACATCACCAGAGTCCATGTAGGTGAAGTTTTTATATTTTTCACCTGACTCTGGATGGTGTGAAAATTATCCTTAGGAATTGCTCCTGTTGAATATGTTCCATGTTAAATGAACCCTGTAATTGCACACTTTGGAACTCAGGATATATATATATATATATATATATATATATATATATATATATATATATATATATATATTTCAGTTGGCACAGAGGAATCAGAGAATTATAGCTAAGATCGAAAGAAATACTAACTAACTATGTTATAACAATTCTTAGTGAAATATTTTTTACATTCTTTGGATGTATTTGGTTTCATACAATTTACTCTTCCCAGGGTTGGGCTATTGTTCACTCAGCTCATTAAAGTGTCCCTTCCTCTTGTCATTTCCGAGGCTCCTTGGGGTTTCGTCTTATTCTGCTTATGCTATTCATTTATTCACTCAACAAAAACTTTGTACGCTGCCACAGCATGGTGTCCATTATTACATGTGTCTTCAGCATGGGTAAGTTGATCACAATCCAAAGTAGAATTCTGACTCTCAGATACATGGTGCTTTTATGGTCACATTTTATACCTAAGGTTTTGTTTTCCTTTAAAACAAAAATGCAGGCCATTGTTTGGGGTGCTTCCAGGGTGCCATTGGGATTGCAGACAGTATGCTTGGTTTGCTGTATGGCTGAATATTAACCAGCTCATCCTGGGTTCTGTGTTCAGCTTTTAAATTTCTCAGGTCTGTAGAAAAGCACAGCACAGTATGATCAAAGAGAGGAGAAAGAGGTAAAACAAAAAGCCTTTGGGGTGGTCATATGCAGGGCATCAGGTGTGGGCCGTGTGGGGCAGAGATAACCCTTTCTTGAAGGATGAAAAAAAAAAGCTGAAAGGGAGCAAGTGACTGTCAATCATCCTAAGAGCCATAAAAGCCTGAAGCATCTGCACACACCACAGGTGCTCCAGATGGACAGGTGGGAGGTGTGGCACAGTGACAGAGGAAGGAAAAACATCACAAGTGGTCTGAGTATCAAAAACTCTGGCACACACGCTAAGGGCAGTATTTTTAAAAGATTTATATTAATGTGATGTCACTGTGTGTGTGAGAGAGAGAGAGAAAGAGAGAGAGAGCCCATGTGCAATGGTACATGTGTTGAGGTTAGAGGGAACATCTTTTGGGAATTGTTTTTCTCCTTCCACCATGAGTCTTGGGCATAGAACTCAGGTTAATTATCCTTGGGAGCAAGGGATTATGCCCATGGAGCTATCTTGCCATCACAGAAGCACAATATTTTACCCAGAATGTCAAAGGATCTTTTTACTCTGGTTAAGTGTTAATACAAACTCAAGTGTGTGACATTAACTTTGAGTTTTGCAGAACTCGTCGTAATATTAAGGATGAGACCAGAAACGGAGAGAAAGCGTACTCTGATGTGGGGCCATAAAGAACAGACATTGAGCTTATGGAGTGACTCACATAGGAAGTACAGGGTCCAAGAATTCATCTGCAAAGAGAAGGCAATGAAGGTGTTCAGTGTCTGATGGTTGCCATAGCTTATTGGCAGGAGAGATTCATGAGAAAGATAAGAGTGATATTTCCAGTGGATGGCATTGGCTTTTGTTTTACTATAAATGTGTTTATGCCTTTCAAGTTTTTCAGTTTGCTTTCTGTATATAGCTGCTTCTCTGAATATGAAATTTTTCTTTCATTCATACATTTCAAACTTTCTTTTATATCTATCTATCATTCATACTTTTCAAATTTTCTTTTATATCTATGTATCTATCATATATTTTACCTATCTATTTATCTCTCTCTATCTATCTATCATCTAGTGTATTCAAATATCTATATGTGTCATGTGCCTGTTCAAGGTCATGCTGAGGCCTGATGACATACAGTGTCCAACTCTATCACTCTCTGCTTTTTCCCCTTGAAAACCCTGACTTTTCCTCACTGAGCTTGCCACTCACTTTTTAGGCTAGGCTGGTTAGCTCATGAGGGCCAGGTATCTGTTTGTCTCTCCCTTACCCCTAGCCCCAAAGAACAAGCACTTCTATACCCAGTTTTTATATAGTTGCTGGGAGGTCACCCTTGGGTGCCTCTTACCTAATAAACTCCCTTCTAAAACAAAAGGTACAGGAAATGAAAGAGCGTAGTTAACTATTTCAAGCTTATATGTCACTGTATAAATATAGTGTTTCTGGAAGACTTTACTAATGATGAATAAAGTCTTTCTGAAATGAGGCTCAAACAAAATTCTTCCTGGCACCTCGTATTTCATTTTAGCAACATTTTTTTTCCTCTTGGAAAAATAAGGAATTATCTAGAATTGGAAGATTTTTGGAGAATTCTTCTCCATCTTTGGGCAGTATGATGTTTTCTTGTTTCTCACTGATTTCTTACTTATCCTAGTTAAAGGCAAGATACTCCTTAGCACATAATGTTGAGTTCCTGTAGCTGCATTGTTAATTGCTTCTTGCCAAATGTATTTAGTGTGTAAGTATTTATCACCCATGGGTGCAGACAAAATGGGAAGGGGGGAGGAATAAGGGTCAGCCTGGATTTTAAAGATTTATTTTTATTATTTTTGGTTATGTGTCTGTATGAGTGTCTAGGTGAAAATGGAGGCCGGAAGTGTGAGATTCCCCTGAAGCTGGAGGTCCAGGGGGTTGAGGGTCACTCTGTGTGGGTGCCTGGGACCGCAACTGAAATCCTTGTCAAGAGCAGTATTGGCTCTTCACTACTGAGTCACTGCCCCAGCCCTCAGTCTGAATTTAAAACAAGCTCTTGAATTAGATTTGGTTCATTTAAACAGCTGTTTCAAGTGTGTTCCATGTTTAAGAGTGTTCTAGAAAACAGGTATATAAAGTTGTGTAGACGCCCTGACAGAAGAGGCAGGAAACGGAAGTTCAAAGGTTCACCACGATGATCCTAACTTGTCTTTTTGGAAACCACACCTCATTTTGAATCTGTTTTTTTTTTTTTTTTTTGGCTACACTTGGGGATTCAGCAGCCATCTGTGGGTGCTACTGAATTATTGACCATACCTGATACCCCAAGCATTGAGAGGAGCCAAGATAATTGCCCCTCCAGAGAGCTTTAATTCTCCAATGTGTTCTGCAGCCTTCCACACACTTGTGAGATTTAAAACTCAGTGGCAGGCAACATTTGAGGCTTCCTGTGGCTCTCCAATGGCAACTGTTACATTTTTAAAACTTGCCCCTGGACATATTCAGCTATGAAGATAAACCCGGAAGGTTTTTTTTTTTTGTTCTCTCAACAAAGTTATGAAGAAAGAAACTTTACTAATTTATAAGTGAACTCAGAAGACTTAAGGCGTATGAAGGAGAATCATTTGTGAAAAAAAAAGAAGCCTTAGCATTTTAAGCATTATAAGTTCATATGTGGACAAAACCAAAACAAACCAACCAACCAAACAATAACCCCACAAAAAA
>CM053744.1:47880429-47920337 GCA_028658305.1 Pachyuromys duprasi
TACACCCCTTAATACTTGACTTAACAACCAGATTGGCTGGTGTTACCACTTAAGCTAATCAATAGACATGCAAGAACCTGTCTTCCTTAAGAGTCAGCTAGAGACTTTAAGATACAAAGGAAGAAAAAGTGAGCTTCACATGAAAATGAGGTAATCTTCAGAAACAAAGTGCAGGGCTGGGACTGTGGCTCAGTTGGTAGAGTGCTTGCCTTGCATGCATCAGGGGTGGTTTAGATTGCTAACACCCAGTAAAATCCCAAAGAACAAACAAACAAACCTCAAAGCTACACTGTGTAAATTCTTGTGAAAGTCACTCAAGATCAAGCTTATGTTCAGGCAGAAAGAACTTTGTTACATTTCAGGTTGAATCCAGATAATTTTTGAATTGATTTAAATTAAATAACCACCAAAAATGTTGAGACAATGACCCTGTGTGCTTTTAAATTACCAAGTTATATAAAAATACTAAATATGAAACCTCTCTGATTAAAGCAAAGATGACAATAATTCCATAATTCAAAAATGTAAAGCACGTTGAAGCTTTGGTAGAGTAAATTAAGCATGTTTAGCTCTCAAGGCAAACATTATTCTTATATTATCCTTTTACTTTTTTAATATTAAAAGCAATACATGTAGAGGCGGAAGACAGGTAAATCTGTAACATTTTTGGTAAGCAAGCTTGAGGATCTGAGTTGGATTTCCCCAATCCCACATACAAAGGCTGAGTGTGCTGGTAAACGCTTGTAATCCCAGCACCCCGTGGGGACATAGAAACAGGTTGAACACTGGAGCTTGCTGGCCAGTGAACCTGGTCTCATCTGTAACCCCTGGTGAGTGCCTGGAGACAGAACATCTCCTAAGGTTGTCCTCTGGCTTCCCTGGGCATGCATACTCCCATACATATGTGTCCTTTCCCATGATTCTGCACACACAGAGAACAGTCTATGTGATACATTCAAGATAAATAAAGGGAGAATTGTTTCTGCTTTAACAGAGCCTAAGATCCACACAGATATATGCATATGGGCCTCTGCTTGTGTAATTATAACACTTGAGAGCAAAATGCAATCTTTCGAAGGTTTCATCAACACCCAGACTTTGACCTTTGTCAGTTTTATTATGGATGCTTTCTTCTCATCTTGAGTCTACCCTACAGGTATAAACAATCCTTCCCGTTTTACAGTTTTCCTTATTTTCTTAAAACAATTGGAATGAAAAATCATGTATACTTTTAAAAAACATATTATTTAGCTTTGCATTCTAAGATTTCCCTAAATTGCAGTTTCTGTGAACTAACCTTCTTGTATTGCTGCAGTTGCTTTTCACTACGTTATATTATTTCATTGTGAACCACGCTGTCACTTGTCAGTTCTTTGGAAACTACATGTGGATTGTGGATGGCCCTTTACTCTTACGAGCGATGCATGATTGCGACTGCACCTCAGTCAGTAACACCCAGCTTTGTTGTTTTGATGGCAAATGAAAACTACTAGCATTTGTATATCACTCTTGCCATAGTCAGACAGCTTCTGGAGACTGTTGTTCCTCATGGATAAGCCAGTCACAGAAGAACCTGCCTCTTAGCTGAACTAGTGGAGTCTGGGATTTTAAATGTACAAGCTCATGGCTAGTTGTTCTTATAAGTAGTTGCTCACGCTGTTTTCTCATAAGTAGCATGGTGGGACTCCTTACAACCCACATGCTCTTGATCCTATGGCCTTCTTGGAACCCGTACAGGATGTCCATTCACTGCTCATAAAGTAGCATCTAATGTTTATGTAGCTTGTATTAGTAGCTCTAATGATTATGAAGTTTGAGTATCAGTTCGCATTGGCCTCTCTTCTGTGAGGTCTCTGGTCAGCCTCAAACCACTTTTATAGTGAGTTTTCTAACTAAATGGAAGGTGTTTTGGTTTTTATTGTTCAAAATGTTTTCTGTATCCAGGCTACTGATTATATCCTGGTTTACACTGCTTTTATATCATTATTTCATATATATTATATTCCTTTATACATATTTTATATCATTTCTTTATATTATCATTCTTCGTACTTATATATTTCTTTCATATGTTCTGGAAAAATTTTAAACCTTTCAACAAACTTTGTGTGCTTATAGATGCGTCAATGTCTCATTTGTTTCTTGTATATGAACTTTATACATTTTGTGGGCTTTTTTCCTCCTGTATAGTATCTTTCTTTGTGTTTTGTGGAAGGAACTAGAGAATGAACTCAGAGCCTTGCACACACTAGGCAAGCACTCAGTGAGTTACATGCCCAGCTTTCTCAATAACTTGAGACAGGTCTTACTAACCTTACTAGTTTTCCTGGAGTTCACTTCCTAGCCCATCTGGGCTTCGACCTTGAGATCTTTATGCAGCAGCCTCCCAGGATGACAGGTGTGTACCACCAAGCCAAGGAAGGTTCTTAATTTTAGCATAGTTAAATTCACACATCTTTCTGTTCATGATAAAAATTTCTTTTAAGAGAAATCTTTTGATCTTAACATTTTAATTTATAATTTCTATACTATCTGCTTTCTCTCTTTCTTTAATCTCCCATCTATTTGTTGTGTTCATGTGGCATACTGCATACGTGAGAGGCATATTTCTAGAGAATGTAGGTCTATTTATTTACTTATTTTGAGACAGACTTTGCTGCAGCTCAGGATGGTTTTGAACTCACTGTATAGCTGAGGGTGACCTTGAACTCCTGATCATTCTGCACCTTTCTGCTGAGTGCTAGGATTATAGGCATGTGCCACCATGCATGGCTTAGATCCTAGTTTTGATGTGGTGTTTATTTGTTGTGTCTATTGATTTGAAGAGAACTGTCAACTCTGTGCTCACTGGAATGTGGCATTTTTCCTCCTGGCAGATGACTGTGATGAGCCCCTGGTGTCTGCCTTGCCTCCGGCATCCTTCAGCAGTTCTTCAGAGCTCTCCAGCAGTCACGGTCCTGGATTCGCAAGGCTGAATCGAAGAGACGGTAAGTCTGCTCTCTTACAACCCGCTGGCTCATGATGAATCTTGCTAAATTTTTATTTTCTTAATAAAATCATTGCAAGTGATACGCTGTGAAAAGAAGTCTAAATGTCTAAATAGGTCAATGGTGATAACACAAAGGGTTATGACACCTGGAGTCTGTTCAGGAATGGCAAAGAAATACACCCTATCTGAAAACTCTATATCATAATTTTAACATCCAGAGAATTTAGTTTTTTTCAATCTGGTAAGGTTTTTATGTATCTTATAAAGAAAAATTTTGCGATGATTTGCAATCATTATGAATACAGAAATGATGGGAACTTAATTGGCTTCCTATTTCAAGTTAAAGAAGTCTGCAAGAAGTGATTTTGAAGCACACTACATATTTAAAAATAGTAACCCCTCAGTTTGTTTAATCCTTGATGTGGTTGGCATGGTTTTCTCTGCTGTTGAGGATCAAGAGCTTCATAAAGCTTTTCTGCCCCTTGAGGAATACTGAGTTCTAGTTGTTTATTATCTCTTAGGTAGGGTTGGGCTTGATGGCTTGCATATGATTCAAGGAAAGGCAATTAAAGACAATTGACTTGCAGGAGATGTAAGAGACTACCACATCAAACAAGCATGCATTAAACAACTGCGGTTACATTCTTTAATATATTGAGGCAAAAGACAATGCAAACATTGGAAGGATACACTGACAAAGGAGAATTCACTCCAACACATAAAAATGCAGACTCCCAGCAACTCATGTTGTCAAAACGGTGCTTTGCTCTCGTGTTAATCTCCTCTTCCACCATACTGCAAAATGTATTCCTTGCTCCTAGAACTCTTGGTGCTTTTGCTTAATGCTTGAGTTTTAGTTTGTGGGACTTTGGTCATAACAATGTGTGTGTGTGTCTGTGTGTGTGTGTGTGTCTGTGTGTTTGTGTGTGTGAGAGAGACAGAGACAGAGAGAGAAAATCTGGTACACATTAAGAACCACTCAGTTCCAATGACTATAGAGATGTTTGCATGATCCTTTGATTTTGAGCTTTTTGACATGGTTAAAGATTCATCACATATTATTTGAGGTACACACCTTGATGTTTGTGAGAGAGGAGGTATCAGTGGAGAACACCAAGATCTTTGTATGCAATGGGAGACATGGAGGCTCTTGAATCTGACCATGCTTCTCTGGTCCTTATAAGGACTTGACTTTGGTCACTGTCACTACCTATTTGTGATTCTGGATCTCTGACTGTGTAAGCACTGGAGCTTTCTTTGCCTTCTGGGAGACATTCTAGACCAGTGGTTCTCAACCTGTGGATCGAGACCCCTTTGGGGGTTGCATATCAGCTATCTTGTATATCCAAAATTTACGTTATATTTCATAACAGTATCAACATTACAGTTAGGAAGTAGCAACAAAAATAATTTTATTGTTGAGGGTTACCACTCATGAGGAACTGGATTAAGAGGCCACAGTACTAGGAAGCTTGAGAACTATTATTAAAGATCCTGCACCACATCCTTCTTAGCAAGAACAACATTTCTAAAATACTTTGATTTGAAAGCAAGGTCTCTACCTTGTGCTTTTAGAAGTAAAGAGGAGTTTAACATTAACTCTCCTTCCTTTAAATCTTCAAAGCATTCACAGAAAGATGTCCACCAAAGAGAAACAAAATTTAATTTATCTATGAGGCTTTATTTCATTTTTGAGTCCCAATAAATCACCGAATTATATTTTATTAATTGGATTCAATCATAGTTTTCATTAATTTATATACTCAACAGGAGTCTCCATCGGTGGGACTCATTTTCATTCTTAATTTGTTTCTATGGCTCTTGCTGAAACACAATATCAAACTTCATGAATCTCATTTGCATGTTAATGAAACCAAGAAACAAAACAGGATCATTTTAATTATCTCTTGCTGGTTGTCAACCTACTTGATTACATTTTTCTTTTTTTTTTATTTAGGTTTGCTTTTTTCCCCTATTAATTACATGAAGTGTTCATAAAAGAATGTAATATTTTGAGTGATTTATTAAAGGCTATATATATATTACTTATTTTATTCAAATACTCCTTCTAGTATTTAGCTCAGTTTGGGAGAGGTGTTGAGCTAAGCCACCTGGTCATGTGTAAGTAGATGAAACCAACAGTTTCTTTCATAGACAGAGAGAAGTCTTCTCTGGGAACTCAGAACCTGTGAAGAAAGGTCAGGCAGGGAATGAAAAACAACCCATGTGCTATCCAGCTGTAGGGGAGAAATACCATGGATTTTGCTGAGTAATTGAGTAGGATCCTGACAGGAGAGCCTGGGCTGAATAGTCTCCCTGAAAAAAGAACACACATCAGTCCTAATGCTTATATCTGTGAATATGATTTACTTCATCTGGTCATACAGCTTTATGAGAAGGATCCATTGCAAATCAGTAGACTTGTGAATAGAATCCATGAACACAAGGATTGTGCTTAGCAAAACTAAAGTACTTAAGCTTGGGAATGTAAACGTATGCCTTGTGTTAAAGTATGGTGGACTGCTTCATGATTGAGCCTGTAAGGTCAGAATATTTCCTATTGCTAAGAGAGGAATATGTGTTTGTTCCTGGCCACTGTCAGTATTCTTACCACTACTGAATCCTTCTACTCTAAATAAGCAGCATTTTGTCATCCCTGTAGGATTTGTTGTTCAAATCACATATATGTATAAAGAGAAATCATTTACATGGTGAATCAACAGAAGGAACTCCATTCTCTGTATACTCTAAGATGGATTATTCTGACACCCATTGTAGGATCATCTGGCCATTCTTTCCACCCTAAATCATTCTTCTTATCTGCTTACTATGCTTACGTAAAGACCCCTAAATTCAATTTTCAAGGTGTTCAGGACACACATCCTTGTGTAAGAAGGTAGGTCCTCTGAGCTATTATCAAAACAGTCGAAATAGCTACTTCTTGTTAAAGATGCTACATATAATCCTTTATAATCATTATATTTTAAAATAATGACAAAATATGACAGTGCCTTAGATGACAGCCAATAAATGAGACATGAATTATGCGCAGAGTTGAATAATTTGAAGCCTGAGGGAAATGGGTCCTCAGCACAGATGTGTGAGTCTGAAACACTTCTGAGGTCTGTGGCCAGAGATGAGGCCCATGAACTTCAGTGGCTGTGTTTGTACTCTTAGGGACAGCTTGTAGAATTTGATATAGAACAAAAGACACTGTTGTATTTTCTTCAGTAACCGTTTCTTCACTCCAGAATCTAATGTGCCAAGAAAGGCTTTGACATTTGGAGCTGTAGGATCTCACACCTTCAGACTTATCCAGGCCCTACCATGTGAAATCTTGGTGGCTATGCCTAATTTTCTCCCTTGAGCTCTAATTATTTCTAGTATGAGCTGTTAGTATTCTGAAACAACCTGCTTCTGTGTTTCCTAGCAAGTTATGACATCATCTTGTATCGCCCAGCCAGGTGGCCACACCTGTGGGGCGTGGTTAGTGATTACCTGAGCCTTAAAAGGGACAACCCGCAGGTGGTAGCTCTCTTGGTCTCTTTCTCTCTCTTGGTCTCTTTATCTCTCTATTGGGGTGACCCCCTTTTCCTCTTCTTCTCTCTTTCTCTCCCCCCCATCATGACCCACTCTCCCACTCTTATATCCACCTTAATAAACCTCTTTCATAGAAGACCTGTTGTAAGCCTCATCTATTCATAAATTAATACTAACATGAGCTCCTTTCCTCTCCTCACCCTCCTTCTCTTCTTTTCTGTTTTGTCCTCCCCCTCTTGCCCCTTCACCTTCCATTGTTTTTCTTGGAATACAGACTTGCAGCTCATAATGCCCTGATGCGAGCACTTAAACTCAAATAAATCCCTGAATGGTTGGGTCTCAGGTTACCGTGGAGTCACAGGACGCAGGCTCCCAGACATCCGAACTTCAGCTCTCCACCTTTCATCTCTTTAACTTTCTCCTGAGGATCGTGCAATTTTAGGTGAAGAACAACTATTATTAGACACTCTGAGATCGATTCATTCTCCTTGGGCTTAAATCACTGCTACCTCTTATTCACTTAAGGATAGGAAAGATATTTAGCCTTTGTCCTTTAATTTCCTATTGGGGGAATAGGGTTAACAGTGTCACAGTATCAGTGAGGTGGCGTTGGCCTTGTTGAAAATGGCGGCAGTGCAGAAGTGTGGCCAAACGGATTTCAGAAATATAGGCTGGTGCAATGTTAACCCCTTTCAAAGCAGAATTTATCAGTTAACCACATTGTAACAAACTTAACAAGACCAAATACATGCACAACCGTACACAGATAATCTCAGCGAATACAGATGTCCACCCAAGTCTTCTAGGAAGGACTAACTTGCTCCCAATACATTATAAAACAGTGTCAGAGAGTCTAGTTTTAATTTGTATGTTCTTCATGATACTAATGGAAACAGACTGTTCTTTCCTTGTGTATCTTTGGTCAGAGTTGGCCAGTTTGGGTGACATGGTGGCTTAATCTAAAACAGTTTTCCCTTAAAAAAAAAAAGAAACAATTGAAATTGGATTATGAATTAAAAACAAAAGCCTTGCTAAGAGATTCACACTTTGATAATGGTTTGGAGAATGAAATTTGAGACCAATTTTATGGTCTGTGGTATCACTTATACTTATGGATTGTATTTTATACACTGGCCTTGAGACGGTGAAATAAAAAGGAGTGAAGATTTACATCTTTTATATCTAGATATGCTCATAGCCTTTGTTCATTAAAGCAAAGGAAAAAAACTTGCTGCCAGTTCACATATATGTATGTGTGTGTGTGTGTGTGTGTGTGTGTATCCATTTCTCTCCTTGTATCTGTTCATTTGAACACTGAGATGACTCTCCTGTGACCAGTTGCTTTCCTGCAACTTGATGTTGCTGTCTCTACTGCTCTTCTTGTGTGCAAATGTGCTCACTCCTCTTCCCAGCTCTCCCCATCTTGGTACCCCTTTATTCTTTTCCTCCAACGTCCTTGTCTGCCCTGAAGCACACATTTCTCTAGCTCTAAATCAACCCTGTAATTCCATCTGAGCAGATGTGTCAAGTCGCCAATCGTAAGTAATTTATGGTGATACAAAGCTCTGGCTTGGGAATCCAGAACACTACACTATAGTAGTAAATCCTGCATGGCCTTGGAGAATGACATCAGCTCTCTCTTTCCCTCTTCTCTATAAATGTATAAGATTGGATCTGAGAGTCTCCATATCCTAAAACCATGTGCACTTTTTGTGCTTGGCGTATATGTGTGCACTTGTTCATGTATGTGTGCACATGTGTGTGAATGTGCATGTGTGTGTACCTGGTGTGGAGGTCAGGGGTTAATGTTGGACATTTTCCTCAATTACTCTCTGGTTTATTTATCTGAGAGAATGTCTCCACTGTGATTGGGAGTTAATGGATGTGGCTAGACTGGCTGGTCAGTAAACCCAGACATCCTCCAGTCTCTGCCTACCTGCTTTGGGATCATAAAGATACGCGACTGCACCAGGATCTTAAATGCTGAGGGTTCTGTCTCCCCTCTGCACACTTGAGAGTAAACACTTTAGGAACAGGGCCATTTCCCCAACCCCGTGTGTACCCGTGCAATCCGCAGGCAGTTCAATGCATGTTTTGTCCTAATTTACTTAATAACAGAAATCTTGGAATCACAGATAAGACTATAAAGCAGATTGTCCTTCTAAGTTCCTTCAAACTAGAAGAGAAAGGTTGTTCCTGGCTTAGGAGACACCTTGAACTTTCATAAAAGAAAAAAAAATTGAAGGTAAATATTATCCCACTCAAACTGATACAGTGGCTCAAATATGTTCAATTAAAATAAATTCATGGAACATGCTTATCACCAGTATGTAACTTGAGTTCTTTCAGTGCATTTCTGAATTTTTATTTTTGTTTTTGTTTTCTTAATTGTGTGTGTGAGCCTGTGTATCTGTCTGTGAGTTAGTGCCCATAGAGATCAGAAGAAGGCCATCAGATTTCCTGGACCTGGAATTACCACTTGTTGTGAGCTATCTAATTATGTAGGTGCTGGCGACTGAACTCTGGTCCCCCGTACAAGCAGCAAGTGCTCTTAACCACTCAGTTGTCTCTCTAGCCCATGTGTCTTTGTCAGTCTTGAGTAGGGACATTTCATGTGAGTGGATCTGGGTTAGGTTCTCTGAGAAGCACAGCTGGAGGCAAAAATGGAGGTGCAAGGAACGTATGTGTCAGGGTGTAGCTGGGAGGAGAAAATAAAGAGCTCAAGGGTAAATCAGGGGAAGGGTGGGTAAGGAGTCCATCTATTTCAAGAGAAGACCTCCACAGCCCAGGATCCCTAGACAGGCTTTACTTAAGCCTTTGTTCTACCCCAAAGCCAAAGGCACCAGCTCTCACAGGTCCACATAGGCTACTTGAACAATATAGCACAGATCAGGCAGATCAAGCTATGGATGTTTATATATAATTCTAAGGTTTGGTAGTGCAAGACCAAAGAGGGAGAGGACTTTTTATCTCTTGAAGCTGTCACTACTGACTTTCTATTATATGGTGGAGCAAATTTTGGGTATATGCACAGGAGTGGTATAGCTGGGTCCTGAGGTAGAGCTATTCCCAATTTTCTAAGATAGCGCTAGAGTGATTTTCAAAGTGGTTGTACAAGTTTGCACTCCCACCAGCAATGGAAGAGTGTTCTCCTTTCTCCACATCCTGGCCAGCATGTGCTCTCACTTGAGTTTCTGATCTTAGTCATTCTGATGGATGTTAAGATGGAATCTCAGAGTCATTTTGATTTGCATTTCCCTGATGACTAAGGACATTGGACACTTTTAAAAGTGCTTCTCAGCCTTTTGAGATGTTTCTTTTGAGAAATCTTTTTAGCTTGTAGCCCATTTTTAATTGGATTATTTTGTTTGTTGGTGTTTAATTTCTTGAGTTCTTTATGTTTATCTATATGTTTTGGATATTAGCCCTTTGTCATATGTAGGATTGATGAAGATTTTTCCCAATCTGTAGAGTGCCATTTTGTTCTATTAACAGTGTCCTTTGCCTTAAAGAAGCTTTTCAAGTTTCAAGAGGTCCCATTTATTGATTGTTGGTCTTAGACCCTGTTGGTGTTCTTTTCAGGAAGTTATCTTTTGTGCCAATGAGTTCAAGGCTCTTCCCCACTTTCTTTCTAATAGACTTAGTGTTTCTGGTTTTATGTTGAGGTTTTTGACATTTGTGCAGGATGATCAATATGGATCTATTTGCATTTTTCTACATTTAGACTCCAGTTAGACCAGCACCATTTGTTGAAGATGCTATTTTTTTCTATTGTATGGTTTTGGCTCCTTTGTAAAAAATCAGGTGTCCATATGAGTGTGATTTTATTTCTGGGTCTTCAATTCAATTCTGTTAATCAGCAAGTCTGTTTTCATGCCAGTACCATGCAGTTTTTATTACTATTGCTCTGTAGTATAGCTTGAGGTCAGGTGTGGAGACACCTCCAGAAGTTATTTTATTGTATAGAATTGTTTTTGCTATTATATGTTTCTTTGTTTTTCCATATAAAGTTTAGACTTGTCCTTTCAAGGTATATAAGAATTGTGTTGGATTTTTGATAGCTACTGTGTTTAATCTGTAGATTGCTTTTGGTAAAGTGGCCATGAGACATCTTTCCATCTTCTTATATCTTTTTCAATTTCTTTCTTCAGAGTCTTGAAGTTCTTGTCATTCAGGTCTTTGACTTGTGCAGTTAGAGTTACATACTTTATATGATCTGTGGCTGTTGTGAAGGCTGTAGTTTCCCTATTTTTTTTCCTCAGCCCATTTGTTGTTTTATTCAGGATGGCTACTGAATTTTTTAATTAATCTTATATCCAGCCACTTTGTTGAAGGTATTAATCAGCTGTAGGATGATATGGTGTATTCTATCATATCATCTGTGAAAAGTAATACTTTGACTTTTTTGTTTCCATTTTGTATCCCCTTAATCTCCTTTAGTTGTTTTATTGCTCTGGCTAGGACAAATCCTATATTGAAGAGATCCAATAAGAGGGGGTAGCCTTGTCTTGCCTCTGATTTCAGTGGGATTTTTGTAAGAGCAAGTTTTTAAAACTCTACTTTATTTGGAGATTCCTTAAAGTCTCTCTCTCCCTTCTCCATCCTAATCCTTTCCAGCACCAGGAAGGGTAGAAAGGTAAGTGGAAAGAGGGGGTGTAGGCCTCTTTACTTCTTCCAGCTGGGCAGAGTCATCGGGTTCTTTTTGGAGCAATACCAATCAGTCAGCACATTCAGGAGTCCAGGTAACCAGAAAACCAGCAAACACACAAGCAGTCCTCTGTCTCCTCCAAGCTGCCAGGCTCTCATATTTATACCCCTCAACTAACTCCAGCTGGCAAAGACCATGCCCCTGCATGAGGCAATTATTAGCTGTGGACAAATTAAAGGACAAACTAAAGTCCCACACTTGGGATTAAAACAAAAACACGTTTATATAACATAACCACGTTTTTAAAGAAACCAAAACTCCCATTTACAGATTGCTTTCAGTTTCTCTCCATTTAATTCAACGTTGGCTACAGGCTTGCTGTCTATTGCCTTTATTTTGTTTAGGTATTATGTCTTGTATCTCTAATCTTTCCAAGACTTTTAACATGAAGGGGTGTTGGATTTTGTCAAATGCTTTTCTTGGCATTTAAGGAGATGATCATGTGAGTTTTTCTTTCAGTTTGTTTATGTAGTGTATTACATTGATGGATTTTCATATGTTGAACCACCCTTGCATGCCTGTGATGAAACCTACTGGGTTGCAATGGATGATATCTTTAATGTGTACTTGGATTCAGTTTGTGAGTATATAATTGACTATTTTTTTGTGTCAATATTCATAAGCAAGATTGGTCTGAGGTTCTCTTTTTTTGTTGGGTCTTTGTGTGGTTTAGGTATCAAAGTGACTGTGGAGTCATAGAGTCTGTTTCTAGTTTGTGGAATATTTTGAGGAGTATTGATATAAGCTCTTCTTTGAAAGTGTGGTAGAATTCTGTGCTTAAACCATCTGTCCCTGGGTGTTTTTTCTTTTGTTTTTGTTTGCTTGCTTGTTTTTAGATGGGAGACTTTTAATGGCTGCTTCTATTTCCTTAAGGGTTATTTAACTTGTTTTCTTAATATTGATTTAACTTTGATAAGTGGACTCTATCAAGAAAATTGTCCATTCCGTTTAGATTTTTCAAATCTGTGGAGTACAGGCTTTTGAAGTAAGACCTAATGAATCTTTAGACTTCCTCAGTATTTGTCGTTATATCTATCTTTTTATTTCTGATTTTGTTGTTTTGGATACTATCTTTCTTCCTTTTAGTTAGTCTGGCTAAGGGTTTGTCTATCTTGTTGATTTTCTCAAAGAATCAGCTCATGGTTTCATTGATTCTTTGTATTGTTCTCTTTGTTTCTAATTTATTGATTTCAGCCTGAGTTTAGTTATTTCCTGCTGTCTGCTTCTCTTGAGTGTGTTTGTTTCGTTTTTATTTAAAGCTTTCAGGTGAGCTTTTAAGTTCTCCAATTTCTTTATGAAGGCACTTAGTGCTATGAACTTTCTTCTTAGCACTGCTTTCATTGTGTCTCATAAGTTTGGGTACGCTGTGCCTTCATTGCTATTGAAGGTTTTAAAGTCTATTATTTCTGCCTGTATTTTGTCCCTGACCCATTGGTCATTGAGTAGGGAGTTGTTCAGTTTCCATGAGTGTGTAGGCTTTTTGTTATTTCTGTTGTTGTTGAAGTTCAGTTTTAATCCACGATAATCTGAAAAAGTACAATGAATTAATTTTATTTTCTTGTATTTGTTGAGGTTTGCTTTGTGACCAACTGTATGGTCTGTTTTGAAGAAGGTTCCACGCAGTGCTGAGAAGAAAGTATATACTTTTGTGTCTTGGTAAAAAGTTCTGTAGACCTCTGTTAGATCCATTTGACTCATGACATCTGTTAGTTTCATTATAACTCTATTTAGTTTCTGTCTCAATAATCTGTCCATTGGTGAGAGTGCGGTGTTGGTGTTTTCCACTATTAATGTCCTCTTGGTGGACTTTTCCTTTGATGAGAATGAAGTGTCCTTCCCCATCTCTTTTGATTAATTTTGGTTAAAAGTCTATTTTATTATATTAGGATGGCTATTTATTAGATATTAGGATGGCTACTCCGAATATCTAATATCTCTTATGAAAGCTTTTAATATTGCTTCTTGGGTTCACTTGCTTGGAAAACATTTTTCCAGCCCTTTACTCTCAGGTAATGTCTATCTTTGTGGTTGGGGTGTGTTTTTGTATGCAGTAGAATGTTGGGTCCTGTTTATGCATCCATTTTGTTAGCCTGTGTCTTTTTATTAGAGAGTTGAGTCCACTGATGTTGAGAGATATTAATGACCAACGATTGTTAGGTCTCTTTGTTATGATGTTGGTGGTGGTAGTGTGTTTGTGTGCTTGTCTTCTTTTGTTTTTGCTGTTGTGAAGTTATTTATATCCTGTGTTTTCTTGGGTGTAGCTATCCTCTTGGTTTGGAGCTTTTCTTCTAGTATCTTCTGTCAGGTTGAGTTTGTGCACAGATATTGTTTAAATTTGGTCTTGTCATAAAATACCTTGTTTTATCTATCTATGAGGATTTAAGCCTTTGCTTGGTAGAGTAGCCTGGGCTGACATCTGTGGTCTCTTATGGTCTACATGACATCTGCCCAGGTCCTTCTGGCTTTCATAGTATCTGTTGAGAAGTCATGTGTGATTCTGATAGGTCTGCCTTTATATGTTACTTGGCCTTTTTCCCTTGCAAGCTTTTAATATTTTTCTTTGTTCTGTACATTTAGTTTTTTGATTGTTATGTGGAAGGAGGATTTTTTTTTCTGGTCTAATCTATTTAGTGTTCTTTAAGCTTCTTATATTTTTAAAGGCATCTTTTATTTTAGTTTGGGGAAATTTATTTTTCTTGAAAATACCTTTCTGGTCCTTGGACCTGGGAATCTTCTATTTCTTCTATTCCTAGTATTCTTAAGTTTTGTCTTCTCATGGTGTCCTTGATTTCTTGGATGTTTTGTGTCAGGCACTTTTTGATTTAATATTTTTGACAGAAGTACCGATTTCTTCAATTGCATCTTCTATGCCTGAGATTCTCTCCTCCATCTCTTGTATTCTGCTTGTGATGCGTATCTCTGTGGTCCCTGTTTTCTTCCCTAAGTTTTCCATCTTCAGGATCTTCTTGGTTTGTGTTTTCTTTATTGATTCTATTCCCATTTTCATTTTATTCATTTCCTTCACCTGTTTCTTCTTTATATCTATATTTTATTTCTTTAAGTGATTTATTCATTGCCTCCTTAAAGGCCTCTATTTGTTTGATTATATTTTCCTGTATTTCTTTAAGGGATTATTTTTTTCCTTAATGAAGTCCTATACCACCTTCATAAGCATAGATTTAAGGTAGTTTTACTGTGTTGATTGAGTCTTTTGCTGGCCCTTAGCAGTCTGGTTGTTCCTGGTTATTCCTGGAACTCATTGGGCTTCTGAGGCATGCTGCTGAAGCCCTAGATCATGGGCAGGGGTGCTGGATCTCCTCATGAATCCTACAGTTCTGTTCTGCTGGTTGTGTTAGACCTATAGGCAGGTATTTAGGGTGTAGGTTTCTAACCTGTGTGATTCTGTAAGGTCCAGCCAGTCTTCTCAAAACAGGTAGTAGATCTAAGAACTGTAGGCTGGATCTGTGTGTCTTCAGGATGGCAGGAGTAGCCAGGAGGTCTGAGGGTGGTTCCATGCCTGTCTCGCTGCTGTGGTCCTTTTCTCTCTCCGGGGAAACATCAATGGTCCCTTCCATTTTAGAGTCAGCAGTGTGGTGGCTTGCTCACCTTCCAGACACTGACCTTGCAGACAGACACCTGGTACTCAGACTCCACTGGGTGACACCATCTTGGATCAGCAACTTTGTATGGTCCTGTTGTCCAGCCTGTGACCACAAGGGATCCAGTAGGACCATGGACTGGAGGCTGAGACCCTGTCCCTGGTATCCAAGATGTGTCTTTGGATAGGCGTTGGGGGGGCGTTAGTGGGGATGGAGGGAGGTGGTGATGGAGGTGGGATCCAGATGCTGGAGCCCTGGAGTAGGTAGAAGGTGCCGGGTGCTGGCAACTAGCACCATGTGTGACTCTAGAACCTCGGAGTCGTAGCAGTGGGTGGCTGGAACTGTCTGTATCTGGCTCCCAGGATGCCTTCTTTCATCTCGGAAACATAGATGTTGTCATTTTGGAGTCAGCAGCCAGGTCACTAGCTTGGTCTGCAGTCTCTGATCTGCTACTCAGACACGGTAAGCACTGGGTACTGCCATCTTAGAAAGTCTTCTCTCGGCCTTTTAAGGTTTTCTCTGGATGCAAGCACAAAGGAAAGGCACCATCTCTATCTTCTGCTAGTTATGAGGGTACTAACCACATGATGAGTGACCCGCCCTCCTTCTGTTATCTAAATCCAGTTACCTCCTAAAAACCTCATTTCAAACTATCACATTGATGGTTAGGACTTCAAGACATGGATTTTACAGGGACACAAATAATTAGTATTTTGTATTTGGTTAACTAGTTTCTACAAATACAAATACACTTTCTGTTTGCTTCATGAGTTTCTAGAAATAAAACATAGAAACGCGTGGAGCAAACCGAAAGGATAAACATCTTGATGTATCTGAGAAAAACCCAGCGAACCCTCCTCCATGGATGGCACTGCACGAGAGAAAGGAAGTTCTGTCTAGTGTTCCAGCCATTTTTCATACCAAGTAATAAAGTATTAAATACATAAAGGAGTAGTAGTAGGAATATATACTATAAGTAGAAATGGAAACTTAGTAAGCTTATTGTTAAGGTATCTCTCTGTCTAGTTATTTGATAGGCAAGCTAGGAAGTATTAGTGAAGTTACAGAGGATTGACATAGAAAAAAATCAATGAATTCAGCAAGATGGGCAAGTAGGATTTATATTTATGTAGTGTCTCTAGCAACTGGAGAATGCACATTCTTGTCATATATACCTAGGCTATTTACCTAAATTTATGTGGTATTGTAAAAAATAATGTTTTAATAAACCTCAAAGGGTTGAAATCATGGAAAGTAAGTGCCTTGGCTACAGTGGAATTAGCTGGAAATTGTTAATTAAAGATATTTAAAATCCAGAAAGGTGTGGAATTTAATTACTGCACTCCTCAAACAGTAAACTCAGTGGAGATTAGCAATCGTTCTTGCTTGTTGATGACAAAACACTGTAAGTCAAATTTGTGAGGCGCCATGTAGACCAAACCCAATATCCTTAATTGCAAATCTTACAGAAGAAAGAAGGCTAAATATGAAGACTCCATCTAAGTATCCTTGCAAAGAAATGAGAAGAAAAATATCTAACATGTTAAATCGAAAGTAATTTTTTAAAAAAAGGTTGCTATAGAGACAGCTCAGTGGCAAAGGGCGCTTGCTGCTCTTCTAGAGAACCTGAGTTTGGTTCTGAGCATCCACAGTGGGCAGCTCACGACCACCTGTGACTCCAAGAGATCCAATGCTCCCTTCTGGCCACCTCATACACTCACACACAAACAAAAAATAAGATCGAGAAATTTGAAAATCATAGCCTTATAAAATTGCATTCAAAAATTTACAGAAAAAGAAACCCTCTGTCTCTGGAAGAGAATAGATCCATAATTAAAATGTTCCAACAAAGAGAACTCTAGGCTAACAAGTGTTCAAATGGGAATTCTTCCAAACACATTTAAGACAGATCTGACATTCTCTCTCAGAGAAAGGAAAAAAAAAAGTCAAAATCCTCCTAACTCATTCTGTGAGGCCGGTATAACCTTGATACCCAGCCCTGTCAAGGACAAACAAGAAAAGAAAATTAAAAGCCACTCTTGCTCATGAATATAAATGCAGAATATTCTAAACAAAATATTAGCATACATGTGTGAGGGACTCAGCCTCAGCTTCAGAATGAGAATGTCCTCTGAAGGCTGGAAGGCACAGGAGCTCTGAAAGCTTGGTGGCTTGCAAAGCTAAAGAAATGGTGGAAGGAAATAGAGGCTCTGGCCTAGTCATGGATAACATGAGTATCCTAACTCTGAGAAGAGGGGAGGGTGAGATGGGGCAAGGCTGTCTCATTAGCTCCTTTTAAAGACAGCTAAAGATATGCTCTTATGTCCCCACCCTCTCTACTGCATCGCACTCTCTAGCCTGCATTTTGGTGGTCAAGTCTAGCTTCCCGCAGATGTAGGAGGGATTTTTCTCAAGGACAGGCCACTCAGTGTGGCTTCTAGTCCATGACTTCCCTGATGGTGAGGGATCCTTTGACCATGGAAGCTACAGGCAAATGGTTTTGATCCTATAGGCAGAGTGTTGTCTGTCCAAAGGAAGGGTACCATAAGCATTAGGGTAATCTTACGGATGGAACCGTATCTTTCTTCTGTCCTCAAGATGGAAAACTGTGGCTATTTCTTGTGGCTATTCAGAGCTGTGTGTAGGACTGATTATCAGGAACCTACAGTTTTGTCTCAGTTGAAAGCTCAGCTTTGTTTGGGTTTCCCTTAGTTCACACCTTTCTACCTTTGAAATTTGCTCTAGAAGAGGCTTAGTTCAAACTTGACCTATAAGCCATGCCTCTTATCATCCAATTCACAACATAAGGGCTGCAGAGGTGGCTGACCCTCAGCTGTCTGTAATTGCGGTTCCAGTGTATCCAACATTCTTTTTGGCTTCCATGGGCACAATACACGCATGTACAAACCCACACATAAACATATATGAGTACATGCATATATATATTAAAACAAAGCAAATAGGACAATTTATTTACTTCTGCTCAGAATAATTCCAAATAAATTAATAGTAGACTTTACCATATTAAACGAGTGGAGCATAAATCATGCCCCCTTAAGTATAAGATGTGTTTAAGCAACTATATCTAATAGCATGTTATTATAAGAAGAATTTTACAGTGGAGAAAACTGAAAAACTCAAACTCATGTAGCTGACCAACTTTAACACTGTTTATGATAGGCCACAATGACAAAATACAGTCTTGATTTGATAAGATGAGAATAGAATTTTTCACCTCTGTGATTTGTCCCCTGAAAAACTTCTCTGAAATTATTATGCAGACCTGAAGTGATGATCATTCTAGCTGGGAAGTTATCTTCAAAACTGTCAAGGAGAACCTCAAAGAACAAACCTGAGGATTGTCATAACCAGATAAAACCAAGAAAACAGAGTGACTGTTGTGTAACATGAGTAACCCAGTGGGACCTTGAAATTGAAAAAGGACATTAGGTAAAATGTAAGGAAATGTAAACAAAACATCAATTTAGTTAATCACAATTATGTGTCAATATTGAGTCATTGCTTGTGGCCCACATACTCATGTTAAGATGTTAGTGCAACAGAAATCTGCCTACGGGTCATAATGAGAATTCCCTGATAGTCCTTCAGCTTTTCTGGAATTCTAAAACCACATTAAGATTTAAAAAAATCATTTAAAACATGTACCGAAACTTTGTCTTTATCAATATAAAATGTGGAGTGGACCTGTGCTGATTAACACCAGGAACACGTTTATAAAGTGAAAACAGGTTTAAGGTTGGAACTGAGGGATGAGAAAATACAGTAAAAAAAAATGAATATCATGTCCTTGACCCTCTGGCCCTCTTCCTCCTTCCTCCCACTCTTACACAAAACTCCCTAAAATCAGCCTGTTGTTTGGTTGTGGGTCTCTGCCTCTGTTTCCATCAGCTGCTAGATGAAGCCTCTCCGAAGATGGTTATACTGGGCTCCTGTCTGCAGGCACAGCGGGGCATCATTAATATGTCAAGGGTTGGCTCTCTCCCATCGGGTCTCATGGAGACTGAACCACCAATCAAAGAGCATGCATGGGCCAGACCTAGATTCCCTACACAGACGTAGCAGATGTGCAGCTTGGTCATCCTGTGGGTCCCCTAACAATGGGAGTAGGGGCTGTCTCTGACTCTGTTGCCTGCCTCTGGATCCCTTTCCCCTAGCTGGGATGCCTTATCAGGCCTCAGTGAGAGCTGATGCACTTAGTCCTATTGTGGACTGAGGTGACAGGGTAGGTTGGTACTCCTTAGGAGCCTCTCCTCTAAGAATAAGGAGAGGGGAAGGTGGGGGGAGGTGGGGGGAGGCTGGAACTGGGGGAAGGGGAGGGAGGAGGCAGAGATCAGGCTGTAAAGTGATTAAATAAATAAAAAGAAACGAATGTGGACTCGGTAACATTTTGTAGTTAGTATGATTGGAATGTAGGAAAGCAGAATTTCAAAAGGGACATTTGAAATTCATGCCAGAGACTCAGGAAAAAGCCCCTTACTTCTGCTTTTCCCAATTAACAGGGTGTTTTAAAATTAGCATTTTTACTTGTACAGAATAATAGGTTTCATAATGACATTCTCTTCTCTTTCTGCAGTGTTGAGAATTGAGCCTAGGGTCTCATGTGTGACAGGCACATGCTCTTCCACTGAGCTACAGTCTTGCTCTTATTACATTTGCATAGATTCATGCAATGCACTTGATCATGTTCACCCCAAGTCTCCATGTTGTCTCCTTGGTGTTGCTCAACCTGTGGGCTGTAACCCCTTTCAGGGGTCACCATATCAGGCATCCTATATATCAGATATTTACGGTATGATTTATAACAGTAACAAAATTACAGTTACGAAGTAGCAGTGAAGACGATTTTAGGGTAGGAGGATCAGCACAAAGTGAGAAACTGTATTAAAGGGTCACGGAATTAAGACAGTTGAGGAACAATATCCTAAGTATTCCCGCAGCCTGTTCCTACTTCATGCCTCCTTATAACATCTAAACTCTGCATATGAATAAAACACGGTGTATTTATCTTTCTGAAACTGTCCTGTTTAGGTCAATGTGATGTTCTCAAGTTCTATCTATTTTCCAGCAAATGGCATCATCTTGTTCTTCTTTTAAAACTTAATATTACTCTACTCTATAGAAATACATTTTCTTTACTCTTTTATTGCTGACGGGCATCAAGGCTGATTCCATGAGTTGGCTTTTGTGAACAGTGCTGCAAAGCACACGTGTGTGTGGCCATCTCTGTTACACACTGGAGCTGCCTTAGACTCCTTTGGGCCAGTAGGTGTATGATTGGATCCTGTGCTACCTCTTTTCCAAATAGTTGCCATGACCCTAAAGTTATCTGATTTCTAATTCAGATCATTTTAGTAGAACTGTAACTGCTCATGTAATTTTAGTCTTTCCTCAGCAAGAATAATTTTGAAATCTCAGTGGAGACCTGTGTGCCTGCCTAAGACTTTCAGCCCCTATGGTCATTGCTTGCATGGTGTTTATGAAAGTGCCTTTCAAAGCCCAGCTAAAATTCTTCAATGACTAGAGATATTATATGTTGCTTTCAAGATAAAAGGAATAAAAATTAGCAAACCTTCAAAGTTAAAGGGCAAAAAAAAATGTATTAGCATTCGCTCTCTGACTGACCCATCTCTGTCCCATTTGCATGTTATTTCTTCTATTTATTAGAGTGGATCTTCTGCTGTGTATTGCATGGCATTAATGCTGATTAGGACAATTACATAAGGAGCTCATTGATACTGAGAACCATCAATGAAATAAAAATGTAAGAAACAGATATTTAGAGCAAAGCCATAAATATAACCAATGGCTGCAATTTTAGGACAAGTTAAAAGAAAACATACATGAGATGGAATATGTGGGTAGTGGAATCTTGTAGTTTTACATATTGCTTAAGAAAAGGGGTGCATGATTCTGTCAAGATTGCACACTATTAGACAAGTCACTAATTCACTGTAAAACTATCAAACAATTGAGATAAAATTCATGCAATATGAAATTAAGCATGGTAGAATGTTAACTGTATTTTATATTATGCCAATTTTTGGACACTTAAAAATTACAATATTGTATAATCACAGCATTTATCATTGTTAGGTTCCAAAAAGAGACATTTTTTTTGTAATTTTTTAAAACCAGTCTCCCTGCTCTCTATGTGTGTGTGTCTGTGTGTGTTTAGGTACATGTTATAAAGAACCATGGAAGGTGCAGTGCAGAGGATATGGAATAGGATTCCGTATTTGCCCACGCATGTGCCAGGCTAACTGGACTCTCCTGCCTCCACCGTCCATCTTTGTAGGAGCTCTGGAACTACAGACATACAATAGTACATCCAGCTGTACATGGGCTCCACGGATTTGAACTCAGGCTCACACACTTGCACACCAAGTGATTTATACACTAACGTATCTCCCCAAGCCCTTAAAGTATTTGCAATTGAGATTTTTGCGGTTTAATTTTCTTCTTTACATTTGTGTTTAAATTTTCTCTTTGTGGTTACCTTTGGAACTAAAACTAATCTTTAAAGTTTATTGTGGCCTATTTTGAGTTAATCTTCCTCAGCTCCTCAGTGTTACATAGAATACTCTCTCTTCCTAAAATGTCTGCTTCTCCTTTCAAGTATAATTTCCATGAATTATATATTTATTTGTCATGTACCCTAACATAGATTTAATTAATTTTGTACATATTAATTTATTTAAAAGATTAAATTATATTTATTTATTCAAGGCCTCTCCCTTCCAAGCCCCCTGTGCACACCTATGTGTACACACTGCTGCATGAAGAGGTCAGAGGTTGACTTTTGGAAGTTGGGTCTCTCCTTCCACCACATGATAAGTGGGATCAAACTCATGTCATCAAGTTTGGCAGCAAGCACCTTTAGCTGCTGAACCAGCTTGCTGTCCTGCATTTTTCTTTTAAATCATGAAGGAAAAGGGGGAGGGATTATAAACCCCACATCCAATGAGACATTCATCTGTGCTTAACCATGTGTTTACCTGATTAGTGTTCTTTGTTCCTTCATTTAACTTTGCTTTACTGTTCATCACTCTCTCTTTCCACAGATGGAATCTGTTCTTGTTGAACAGGCCTATTAACATAATCTACATCATGATTTTTCCTTCATCTAAAAGGACAATTTGACCAAACATAGATGTTTTTGCTGACTTTTCTTTTTTTTTTCTTGCAGCATTTCAAATTTGTCATCCTATTACTTGTTGGCTATTACAGTTTCTTTTTAGGTCCCTTGTCTCTGCTTCTAATATTCTTTCTGGCCCCAGCTTTGAATAGCTTGATTGTAATGTGGTGTTTATTGAATTTCTTAAATATATCAACTCTCACATCACTTTTCAAGTATGAAACAGGTTTTGGTCATTTATTTCTTTAAATGCTTTTTCCTTTACCTTACCCTCTTCTGATTGCCTGTGCTTTCATTCATGGTTAAACTTGACAGTGTCGCAGAGATCTCTTGGGCTTCCTTCATTGTTTTCTTTCCACGACTCAGGCTTAGTGACACTAATTGACCTATCTTCATAGTTACATTTCTGTCTGTTCAAATCTATTCTGAGCCCCTCAACTGAATTCATTTCAATTGTACTTTGTGGTACCTTTTATACTTTAAATTTTTATTTTATTTGTTTTAAAGAGAGAGAGCGAGAGCTTGTGTGATGTGTGCACACAAATGAAGTTGCTTTCAGTGGCCAGAGATGTAAGATCCCTTTGGAGCCGGAGTCAGAGGCAGCTGCAAGATGCTCAGTGTGGATATTGGGAACCGATTGGCCCTCTGTAAGAGCAGTAAACACCCTTAAATAATGAGCAGTCTCTCCGGGTTCCTCCTTTCATACTTTATAGCTTTATATTTGTATTTTCCATGTGCTGAGATAGCCTTTGCTATTTTCCTTTCACTCTTTGTTCCTGAATTCCTTTAGGTCTTTGGCCATAAATAGAACTGACTTTAAGTTACAGTCAGGTACGTCTCTTGTCAACTTCCTCAGGGGACAGTTTCTATTAGTTTCTCCTATTATGTTAATTACTTCTGTGTATCTGTGGCTGAAAAAGCTGAAAGAATAACTTGAAGGGGGAAGGTATATTTTGGCTCATGTTTTCAGACCATGGTCACTCTGCGTTGTGTACTTGGGCAGCACTGACGGCAGTAAGAGTATGGTAGGAGGGATTCTTCACCTCATGACAGACAGGAAGCAAAGGATGATGCGGGTCTATGGACCGGGTTTAACCTTCAACCACACACCTTCAGTGATACAGTTTCTCCAGCTAGGCTCTACCTTACAATACAGCATCACCAGCTGGAAAACCAACATTCAACTTGAGCCTTGGGTGACAGACCAAATTCACACCACAAGAACTTTCTTTCTTTCTTCTTTCTTCCCTTGTATGTCTGGTATTTTAGGGATGGGGGTTGACACAGCAGTTTAGCATTATAGTAACTCTAGAAATCTCATGACTCCCATGCTCACAGAGTTTGACATTTGCCTTTGCTGTTCATTTGGGCTTTTCTCCTCCCCCCTCTCTTCTCCCTGTCTTGCTCTCTCTCTGTCTCTCTGTCTGTCTCTGTCTGTCTCTCCCTCTGCCCTCTTCATATACCACAGGGATTACCTGTGAAACCCAGATGTCTCTAAATTCATTGTCCTCCTGCCTCAGCCTCAGACTGTTAGGTTTACAGACTCACAATTGCTTCTCCCCCACCCCACTTTCTGTTTTCTTGGGTGGATAGCCATTGAGGTCCATATTCTTTTAGCTTGACACTGGTTACTGTTTTGACAGATTTCCTCAAGTACTTGAGGAAAACAAAATTAAAATGAGAAAAATACAATCCTTTCCTAGTCTTTACACATTGGCTCTGTGCTGGGTCACTCCCTTATCATTCACTTTCTATTCACAGACATAATCCTCCAAATTGTGTTCAGCTTAATCCCCCAAATGATGTCTCATGAAAGAGTAGAATATATGAGCCAAAGCTTTCAACTCTTTTCAAATAAAACTCTTACAGCGCAATTGTATTTTTCTGGATAAAGCCCAATTTTCTTTTAAAACAGCAATGTTATAAATTTTTCCTATAATAGAGAGGAAAAATATATGCGTTTTATAGCAAAATATATGCATTTTGTAGCAAGCCCATTGAAAGTGGATTATGCTCGCCATTTGCAAAATTTTTCTATCAAAGGACAATCGTCAACAACCATGCATTTTAGTAGCGCTGTATGTGGAGAGATCAACACTGTGTAAATGTTAGCCTCCTCCTGAGTAGTCAGTGTAAGCAAACTTTGCTTTCTGAGATTTAATCCTGCTTCTGTCCACATGATGGCAAAACAGGCACGGACCTCTTATCTGGCAGGCCTTCATGACCTATACTACAGGGAAAACCCTTTTTTCTTCTGTGCTAAATCTTTTAGTATGCCATATTGTAATTTTTGAAAAGGCTTTGGACCAGAGATGAGTCCATGCCTGACAGACTAGAAGCTTTGACAGTCAGTTGCATATCTCAATGGTATAGTCTTATCAAATGGCCAATGTAGGATACCTGGTGGGTTCTTTTTCACACACTTTGTTACACAAAGTGGTCAGTTGATTCTGCTTTTCTGCATCAAATGTGGTTACCAACACTAGGAACAGTGAGCATACAGATTTCTGTAATGAAAGAAGCTGTAAAATTGAATGATAAAATGGTTCTTTCAATGGTTCCTTTTGTGTGTGGAGGGTGGTGTGGGCAACAGGCATGCACATAGGTGCCCTGTTTGCCTTTTATCCCCATCTATCTTAGGTATTGTGAGTCACCCTATGCTTAAGCAAATACAAGTTATTGCATTGGTTGGCAATATGGTTTAGCAGAATACCTTTAAACCTAAGCCATGAAAGATCTGGCAAGGAATAAAGGAGACTAAAGGAAATTCTTTTCTTTTTCTTTTTTGTGTTTCTTATTTTTATTTTCTTACTGCTGTGTAAATCACCTGATGAAAACAACTTAAGGAAGGAAGGGTTTATTTTGGCTCACAGTCTGAGAGTGCACAGTCCTTCATGGCAGAAGGGTCTTGGTAGTAGGAGCATGAGGCAGCTGATCACAATATATTCACAGCTGAGAGAGAGAGAGAGAGAGCACAGTAAAGCACTTAACTATCTCCATTTTATTCAGTTTGAACTGTAACCTATGGATTTTTATGGATGGTGTCACCCACAATTACATGAGTCTTTCCACCTCAATCAATTCAATCTAGAAACTCCCTCTCAGACACACCCAAAGGTTTATCTCCTAGGTGATTCTAGATCTTGTCAAGTTGAAATGGCATATTAACCTATTAATAATATTAACAATATCACTTATTTACTTAGAAGGAGATAGGAGGAGAATTTGGAATGGAAGGGAGACGGCAGGTCATGGGCAAGCTGGAATGAAGATGAACTTACCTTTGCTCCTTGTTTCAAACCATGTTTATTATAGAGAGTTTCTTGGTGCCCCCCTCTTCACATTTAGATGCTTAGATAGGAACAATGTGCTTAGAATGATGCTGGACAAGGAGTCTGCCAGTCTTAAGAGAAACAAACAAACAAACAACTAAGTTATCCTCTATTGAAATGCATAGATTGTCATGTAGAGAGGACCTCACATCAACTCCAAATGTCTAGGAGCTACCTAGGGCAGCCGATATGAATGTAGGTAGGAACAGCAAGTATCCTAGGGAGGAATAAGAGAGCTAGGGGCTGAGACCACAGCTGTGAGTAAGATCTTATACTTGCATAAAAGGTATTAGAATGTCATAATCAAGTATATATCCTACCCACAGTTCTACTAGATAATACAACGAAGAGTGGAAGATACCTGATTATTGGGGTCATTTACTGCCCAGGCAGCTGACCAAAGAAACTTTCCTTTGTCCATTGCCCCCAGAAGTCACCAGGGTTGATGGGAAGGAAGATAAATCCCTACAGGCATTTTGAAGCTGAAGGTGACAGAAATATAATTCTTAATTGATTGAGTCATCCATGAACTGGACTGAGTTCCTCTGAAATGATTAGATTGATTTTCTACATGAGACAGAATAAGAGCACAAGATAGAAAATTAGATTGAGTTAGGAGGAAAAATGCATTTTTCACACTCGAGGCTGTGACAGAGAATCTCATAATCGCAATATGATTCTAGCTGCTTGGCTTAGGTAGCTTATCTCAGAGATATGGTCAGTAGCCTGCTGATGTGTGAGAGCCTACTGTGAGCATCTTTTCCCATCTCTGCTTTTCCAAGCAGATAGCCTAGAGTCTGATGTGGAGGAAGCATTGACACCACAGGAATTGACACATATTATCAAGCGTCACATTGCTTCCCAGAGAACAGGTTATTAAACACTTCCCAGCATGCTACTGCACTGGACATTCCACTCATGAGCCAAAGTGAAATGATGTTGTGGAAAAAGCTATTAGGATTTCCTTTAAAAATTAGATAGAGAAATATGAACCAAGGGCGATCTGTTTCTCTTATTTCCTTTAAAAAAACCAATAAATTTTATTTTCTCACATTCATGAGACACATTCAAACTCTTTAGTGTGGCTTGAACAAAGTTGTTTCCAGACCACACCTAGTAAGCGGGTGTGGTAAGCATGTGTGCTCTGAGGCAAAATGTTTAGATCTCATTTTTGAGGTTACACGCTGGCTTATTTATTTGATTTTATGTTAAGGGAGGACATTTCCCCATTCAGTGTTGAACTCTGATGAAAATATAAAAAAAAAAATGCTACAGAACTGTGTGCGCGCATGCAAATGCATGTGCGTGCACGTCCACATGGAGGCCAGAGGAAACCTTGGCTCTTGTTCCTCAGATACCCACTACCTTGCTTTATGTTTTTAAAGGAAGAATAAGAATATTTATTTATTCATTTATTTATTTAACATCAACAGTATTGAGTCTTTACTTTTACATTTTCTCATGTACTCACTAGAAGAAGAAAAATGATGTCAAAGCAGAGCTGCTCCTTGATAATTCTGGGTTATTAAAAGTAAAATAAAGAGCAGATATCCATTTTTCTTTCTTTCTTGAGCATTCACCTTGAATCAGAAGTTTTCCCCAATTCCTTGTACTATGAAGATTTTTTTTTCTATCTCCAGAAATTCTATTCCCATTCCCATCCTATCCTTAGGCAAAATCTTTCAATGTTTTTTCACAGAATGCCTTCAGTTTTCCACATGTAAACTTTCCATGGAAGCTTTAATTTATGTGTTAATTTATTTTGCTGGTGATCAAACCAGGTGCACACAAGGCTTAGGCAGCACTCACCACTGAGACATATCATCATACCATGACCATTGAACATTTGATCTTATCTTGATTGTTTGACCATTCACTATTATATGAGATATGTATTCAAGTTCAATGTATTTGACATCAGAAAGGCATCTGAAAACACATGTTCATCCATATGCAGATCATAGCCTGTGATGTATATATGTATGCATTATATATATTTATAAATATATGCATAAATATGGGTATTAATGAGGGTGTTTAAGTTGCTGCTCTTTGCTGTGAAGAGACACATGACTAAGGCAACTCTTATAAAATTAAGCATTTAACTAGGGGCTTGCTTGCAGTTTTTGGAGGTTTAGTTCATTATCACCATTACCAGAATCATGGTAGCAGGCATGGCAGGCATGTTGCTGAAGAAGTAATTGAGAGTTACATCTTGATCTTGAGCACCAGGAAGAGGAAGAATTACAGGTCCTAGCTCAAAGCTCAAAAAAGCCCAAAGCACACTCCCAATGCCATGCTTCCTTCTTCTACCAAGGCCACACCTCCTAATCCTTTTAATCCTTTCAAAGAGTTCCACTCCCTGGAGACTAGGCATTTAATTATATGAGCCTATGGGGACCATTCTTATTCAAAACACTACAGTGGGTAAAGTCTAAAACACTAAAAAAGAAACTGAGAGGGTATAAAAGTAAGTAAGTACTGAGAGAAGGATACAAAATGACAAGTGTGGCATGAAGAAGGAAAAAAAAAACAGGGGTCATGTTACAAGGGTGAATAAGGAAAATGTGGGGGATGAGTAAGAGTCTACTAAAAACCACCTTGTTTTTATGAGACAGCCACTCTCACTTGTCTGTCACCTATCAAATTGGCTAGACTGACTTGTCAGTGGGTTCCAGGATCTGTCTGTTTCTACCCATTCACACCCACCATAGGGATCATCAGTGTATACCACTGCGCTTGAATGTTTTTACATGCATTCTGGGGCTTGAACTCTGTTTTTTTTTGTGCTTGCAAGATAAGAACTTTACCCACTGAGCTATCTCCCCCATCTATCTGCCTGCCTGCTTGCTTGTCTATTCCTCCATTCTTCCATCCCTCCCTCCATCCATGCATTCCTCATCTATCTATCTGTCTGTCTATCTGTAAATTAATACTTTCAAGTTTTTATTGGATAACTATCCAGAGTCAAAAATTAAACTAATTTACTTTGGGAACTACCTAGACATATCAACTTATCTACTATCAAGCCTAGAATGGCTGAGCTAAAATATTGTGCATACTATCTTCCTTTAAAACAGTATGCCATAATCACAGATCTTATTAGTGACCAGAAATTACTGCTTTTTCCAAACTTTAAAATGATCCTCTTTCTCTTTCTCAAGCTATTCATAATTGGCAGCACACACGGTCTTTGGCACTGGAAGTTTGAAAGTTAGCTGTCTTGATCTTTGAACAAAGAACTTTGTACAGTCTCTCCTTTCCTGCTTTAATGAGCACTGCCCTCTATATGCCCCTCAATCCCTTCAGTCCAATTACTGCCATGGTGAAAAATGTACCTGGTGTTGGTCTGCCCCATGTCACTCTTCTGTTTCATACATCCAGTCTTGCATTTTGGCCTTTATATATCTGACCCTAGAACCAAATACAAGGATTCTGCTTCCCTCATCACTCAGCCCACAAGGTGTTCTCCTTATCCTAATTTTTCAAGTGCTTGCTTTTTTTCACCCCCTCAGATGACACACATCTTCTCCAGATAGGCCTTTCATTGCTATATTTTAAGTATGGTGGATAGTTTTATGGAAACTTGATGTAAACGAAAGTCATTTGAGATGAGGAAACCTCAATTAATACCTCCATCAGATTGGGCTCTAGCAGGGCATTTTCTTGAATAATGATTGATGGGGGAAGACCCAGCTCATTGTAGGTGATTCGCTCCCTTGGCTGGTGGTCCTGGGTTCTATAAGAAAACAGGCTGAGCAAGAAAGGATTAACAAACCAGTAAGCACCCCTCCATGGTCTCTGTATCAGCTTTTGCCTCCAAATTCTGGCTCTGTTTATGTTCTTTTCCTGGCTTCCTTCAGTGATGAACAGTGATATTGAATGTAAGCCAAATAAATCCTTTTCTCCCCAACTTTATTTTGATATAATGTTTCATCATAGCAATAGTAACCTTACTAAGACATTAAGATACATTTTATTTTTAAGTTTGGTATATATGTGCATGTGCGTGTGTATATTGGATTGTGCAGTGTCCACAGAGTTCAGAAACATCTGATCCCCCCTAGAGCTGGCATTACAGGCAGTTGAGCCATGCAACGTGAGTTCTAGTAACTAAACTAAGGTTGTCTACTAGTACAGTATGTGCTTTCAAGTACTGAGCTATCTCTCCAGCCCCAGGTTTCTCTTTCGTAAAAAACAAAAACAAAAACAAACAAACAAAAAAAACACCCCAGGGCAGATTCCACATTGTGTGCATAAAGAATGGCCTCTGCTGAATCAGACTGTGCTAACACTTGCCTGACTTTACCAGAGTTCCAGGGCCATTCTCCACCAAGCCATTGTGTGACACTTGAGTCTAGTCTCTTCACACCAAGAATGAGACAAACATTAGGTTCCATCATATAGCCCCATTGCCAAGATTCAACAAATGTTTGTTTGTTTGTTTCTTTCTTTCTTTCTTTTCTTTGTCTCTCTCTCCTTTTCTTTCTCTTTATTCTTTCTTTCTTAAAATAAGATCTCACTTATCTAGGGCTAGTCTCTAAGTTTGTAGCTGAAGATGACCTTGAACTGCTGATCCTCCTGCCTCAGTTTCTTAGATGCTGAAATTGCAGGCACACACCACCATGCCCAGTTTATGAAGTTCTAGGATAGAAACCAGGGCCTGTGCATGCTAGGCAAACATCCTGCCAACTGAACTATATCCCAGCCCTGATCCAGGGAGTTGCGACACAGAATACATAGTATGTTATGGAGTATATGGGCAGTTTCCATGTTTATCTGTTAGACTCAGAGTCCTTTACAGCATTTCTTGGGCTACATGGGTGCACATTTATATTAAGCATTTATTATTTCAGTATTTTAAGCTGTACATTGGGGGTTATGCTCATATATACTAGAACTGTAATGATAAATCCTAGGATACAGTAGTTCTATTTGTTTAAAATAGTATAGTGGTTTTCAGGTTTTAAAAACCATAATTAGCTTATGTGATTAGGAAGAAAAATTTTATATTCTTTGATGTGAGAAATGGCTTTAGGGAAATTTATCAAGGTGACCTTTCCTAACCTTCTGATCTCTTCTGTCATCCACAGGTCACTAAGCTTTCATGATCATTTTTGAAAAATTAGAAATGCCCCAAAACACTAGATCTACCATGCTCTTCCATGTAAGCCCTACGTCTGTCTCCATCACATTTTAAAAACACATATGGGCAATCTGCAAGTCATTTCCATATCACTCAAAAACCCTTTGTAATCTATGTGCAAAACATATTAAGTTTTAATATGTTTAATCATTCTAAGCCACCTTATGATATCAATACCAGGGAATTTTTCATTGGAATTCAAAGCACGTTTCAGATGCTCCCAAAAAGATGGATGGTAATTAATCACCAAATATTTCTTAGAAAAGAAATGACAGAGTGGTCTTAAGATCTTTTGAAATGTCGGTTTTGCTCATTACAAAGCTCTGAAGTTTCACTTCGTTACCAGAAAGGGAAAGCTCCCATCATCCTCTGACCTTCCAATTTCATCTCAGAATCCATCGAATTTATTTCAGTCTCTCTGAGTTTGGCTGCATGAGCACAATGGCAGGCCAACTAATGACAAACAATACTTTCATACTTAACCAGGTCACAAGAGTTCAAGTAAAGTTATGTTCATGTATGAAGATCATACTCTAACATGAGATCTGGCTCTTAGTAATTAATATAATGAGCATCAGGAAACTCCATTCTTTCCTAAGACAGAATTTTAACAAGTAGTTAAACAAGTGGTTTTAACAAGTAGTTAACAAGTGGTACTTTGGGAGAGATAATATTTGAGGTGCAACTGAGAAGCAGGGGCAAAGGAATCCTGGATAAAGGAAAGGAATAGGGAGATGTATATGTATTTCAAATAAGATGATAGGTAATGGGAATAGGTTTCATAGGTACCTGTGCTGTCACTTGTGGCTGTAAAGCCAGATTAAACTCATTACAGATGAGTTTATGACACGTGTGTGTCATACAGGAAGTAGCTTTTGTCGATAAGAACAGAACTGCTCAAAGAACTGCAAAGGGTTGGTGTAAACAGATTGGCTATTCAAGACACAAATACTTCTACAAATGTGGATGATCAAAAAGGAGCAGTTTCCTTCAAGCTTTCCTCTCCAAAACCTATCCATACCCAAATCCCATAATGCCCTAGGCCTTGCTCTTTCTTTGTTGGTAGTACACAAGACTGAACACAAGGCCTCACACATACCAGCCAGGTATTCTACCACTGAACTATGTCTCAAGCCTTGTTTTCACTTCTTGTTTTGAGAAAGGACCTCACTAGGTTCTCCAGGTTTTTTCATATTTTCTGTGTAGCCTAGAGAGTCCTTAAATTTGTGACTGTCTTGCTTCAACCTCCCATTTAGCTGGGTTGAGAGATGTGTGCTATCCGGCTGAGGCAGTTTCTTTCATTCTGATGACCAAAGAGAGCTGCCTCTGGGTTCTACAGTGAACTTCTGATCAGTTTCCTAAATCCTTTGTATTTCTTCAGACTTCCTGTTGTTCCAATTTTGTCTTTTTCAAATGTTTCTTCTATTTAGGCTGGAGAGTGATCAGTTGGTAAAATGTTTGCTATACTAACATAAGAATTGAGTTGGATTCCCAGAACCCATATGAAAAAAATCCAGGCATGGTAGCTTGTGCTTGTGTTCTGGGGAGGTGAAACAGGCGGGTCTCTGGAGTTTCCTGGACAGTTGAGCAGGTTAGTGGTGGACTCTGTGTCTCCAAACAGAGTGGATGGCACTTGAGGAAGGTACCTTACATTGACCTCTGACCTCTACCACTCACTTGAACACACTCACACATGCACACACACAGAGACACACATACACACATGCACTACACATCACACACACATGCATTCATGTGCGGGCGTGCATACACGCTCAGACACTGCTCTCAGCACCATTATCTAGAATGCTCTCCAGATGCTCACCATGGACTTACCCTCTCCCTTCCTAGTATCTTTAATGATGCTCTAACATCTTGTGGTTATGGACTAGCCACAGATCACAAGATCCTTCCATCCATCATCTCTAAGATATTTACTTTTTCCATTTTCATGGTGTTTGCTAGAATACACAGCTCTCATTTCAGCCTCAGAATCTTCAGCTCTGATTAATATCACAACCCTAAATGTGCTTTTTCTTTTTCTATAATTTGACCAAGGATGTCTTTCTCCACTGCCAACTGGCATCGTATTCATTTTTAGCTTCCCGCAACAACCCTAGTTCTCACTCTGTCAAGGTTTACTGTATCCTTTATGGCCCTTAAGATCAGCCTCTGCCTATGAGGGTAGCCTTTCTTTCCATCTCGAGCAACTCCTATGACTTTATAGTCCAGCTGTTTGGTATGATTTGAGGTCCCCGAATGTGCTGTGGTCTCTCTCATTTCTAAAGCTTGTATCTTTTTTTTTTCTTTCCTTTGGGAAAGCCGCTGCTTTCTCCTAGCTTAGTTAATTTCTTTTAAGATCTCAGCATAGACATCATGATTTCTGGAAGTCTTCCCAGATTTTTCAGTGTAAGCAATGACCTCTTTGTGCTCAACAATCTTAATGCTTCCAGTATTTGTGAAGCCACTTTTCTCAGGTGAATAGAATGTCTTTCACTTGGAGATGATGTGTTACTGAAATGTATACCCCCACCGACAGACCAATAAGCGGAGGAGATTTTTTTTAATGGCATCTTTGAGATAACAAGGGCTCCAACCAGGGCAAGAATAAAGAGAAGGAAAGAGATACAACGAAAATCATTTTGGAAGTCACAGTGACCCGATTTAGCAACCTCATGGTATTTTTGAAAATGAATAATTAGAAACCATTTGAAGATTTTTTTTAGACCAAATGAATGGAAGATTGGAGTTATGTGGCCATCTGGTTTTGATAAGCAGTGAAATGTCCATTTTTGGAGTTCTGAATTTAAGATATCTATAGGACATCCATGAATAGATGCAGAAGAGACACTGTTAAAGGGAAATCAGAGCTCTGAGAGTCAAGATTTAGGCTTCCCCAGCCACAATTTATCATTGCAGTAAGGGTCCTAAGAAATGTAGTTCACTAAGAATGTAAAAGGTAGAGATGTTTTGGCTTTTCAGATAAAGGAAAGGAGATTCAGGAATAATCCTGGAAAGGACAGGGTAGAAGAGTAGTAGAGGGATAGAAACAGCCACTGCAGTGTCAATAGGAAACATAGAAGAAGCTCACCTGAGAGCCAGAAGCTTGTTGGTAACTTCTACCCTGGTGACTATTTTTTCTCAGGTCCCCTTTTGCTTTGAAAGCATCAGCTCTGTAGAATTCTGCCAGTACTGGATATCCTGTTGAGACTCCCCTTTAGTGGACTGCCCCTGCTGTCAGATGGTCCCTCCCATTTTTATATAAAGGAGCATAAAATGCTGGAAAGATTGTACTCAGGCTTGCATGTGATTCTGCAAACACGATAGATTTCAGATTTTCACCAGGGCAATTATACAACACAATATTCTTGTGCTCAGTTATGCATCTGTTGAAGGAAAAATTGGCGGCATTAAATGAAAATATAAAGTTCTTGACATTTATGGTTGACTGTTGGGCTTAGCTGGCTCAGGAAATACTCCGTACACATTTCCTACAGCTACAAATTGCAAATGTCTTAAGCCAGGATAGCGAAGTTCTGAACTCTGAGGGTGCATTCAAAACAGCAAACTGACCTCTGTGTTTTAAAATCATCCTTTTGTAACCATGGCTCACACATTTTCAGAAGACATGTGTAATAAAAGCAATAACAGCTGCAATATAACGATCCACGCTGGTAATTGTCCATCTTGTTTATCAAAAGTACGTGCTTCTTGTAATTACTGTAGCTCTCATCATGAACACGCATGGAGCTGCCCCTGCTATGACACTCACTTTTCTTTCTCATTCAGTTGCTTCATGCTCCTGTGGGGGGTAACGGAGTTTGTAGGAAAATACAGAGATGTGGATGAGATTCATAGGATTGCCAGAGGTGATTTGAAATTGGCTAGGGCAGATACACAACTTTCTTCTTCTTCTTCTTCTTCTTCTTCTTCTTCTTCCATCTTTCTGATCCAGAAAATGTTTGCATTAACTCTCACTCCCAGCTGGAAGCACTATTTTATTATGACTCAGTGGATCAATGGACCCTGGGAACCATGAGCAATGATAGGTGGCTGTGAAAGGCCTCATGGGTTTGAGTGGAAATGAGGTTGCTCTGTAAGACTTTCTTTTATCAAAAAGGACAATTTAGAACTTTCCATTGTATATCGGGAATAAAAACAAGATGGAGATGAACCGATGTCCTTTTCCCATCTTGTGCTGGGTCCTCCCCATTGCTTGCTTCCTGATAAACTTGACCGTGCTCCTTCCAGACACAGACCAAGCAAAACCAGGGTATCAGCTGCCTTCATTCTCTAGTACAGACTAACCAGTTGTGTGCAAAGTCAGGTAGTGCTTCTTCAGTTTAGGAGATACAAAGGAAGTCCAAAGACAAATTTATAACCGTAGCTTAAAATTAGACTAGTAGGGGCTAGAGAGATGGCTCAGTGGTTAGGATGACTTGTTATTCTTCCAGAGGATCAAGTTTGATTCCCAGCTTCTCCATCAGGCAGATCATTACTGCCTGCAACTTCAGCTCCAGCAGATCAAGCACCCCTCAATGGCCTCTTCTGACACTTGCTTTCATGTGACAAATACTCACACAGAACCACTTAGACGTAAGCAAAAATTTAAAACAATCAGATTAATAGATGAAGAAAAAAACTATATATTCTGGAAAAATCACCTAGCATTGGTTTATTTCAATTCTATTCCTCATTATTTTAGCACAATAAAACACCTAAAAATCAAATATGATGAAACTTTATCTGTTTTATTCAATAAGGAAAATAAATCAGTTAAAATTATTACATCATAAGGGACAATTCATAATATTCAGATGTGTGTGGATGCCAGACAAGATTCATGATAGTAAAATAATTTTGTCATAAACCTCATAATAGCCATTTTTTTCTTATTCTATTTTTCATTAAATCGTAACCTTGTGTCCCTCTTTTCTTCATGGACCAGAAGCCAGATGGAGCTGGCTGGGGTGCAGGAATGTTAGAGGAAGCAATTCTTTGTGTAGCAGAAAAGTCTGCATTTGGAAGCATTTCTAAAATTGAATGTGTGCACAGGGAAATGTTTTACCTCTGCTGGCTTCAGACTCTGAATCATATTTGGATAACACTCTATATACTATTACAGAACACTAGACCTATTAAGGTCTGTTTGTACAGGTAGATACAGATTCGGAGATAGATAGATCTGTTTAAGAACCCCAAATCATTGTGATACCCAAATAAAGATATCCAAAGTGTGACTATGACTGCATCCACACCACATAAATGGCAAGATTTTTTTTAATCTTTGTAATTGTAAAGATGCACCGATTTTGGTTGGCTACACCAGAATATGGAGGTATTCTCATAATCAGTACATCCACTGTTAATTATAAGGTGCACTGATGACAGATTTTAGGACATTTGTGGTTCTTGGAGTAGCTAGTTCATAGAACAACTGGAGTACATAGGTCATTTAAATATGAAATTCACTTTGGTATGATCCACTCCAGCTTGTTCCAAACTCCTGAGTGTGGTCAGCGGTTGAAAGGGAGCATGAACACCTCACATATTATTCATTATTTAAAGTGTTGGTAACTGTATTGTCTTAAAGTAGGACTCTATTTGTAATTCTGTCCAGAGACTCCTTACTGTATGCGGCCGCACATTGAATTGTCTCCAAATTTCCAGCCTCTGCTGGCTAAGATAGTTTCTTTCGAATGCATGAGTCCTTTTCATGTGAAGTCTCTGACATACTAGCTTGCTAACACTTCTCCCCCTCCTTCCATAGTGGGGGTTGATTGATGAAGGAGATGCATGATGCCTATGTGATCAGGTGCCATAATCAGTTACTGTGTCAGAGGCGACTGAGGATTGTCCATGGATCCCTGTGCTTTGTACCTTCTGTATTTACTGTGCATGGTGGGGTTGACTTCCAGCAATGGATATTTGATGCCATGCAATTGCCTATGGAGTAGCTTATTTACACTTTTATCTGTTTTCTTGGCAAGGGCCAACATTACCTTGTGCTGAGTGAGTTGCTTGACACTTTTACACTGCTGTCTAGATTTGGTTCTGCTAGTGGACAGCACTGGAATATAACTGAGCATTGGTCACTACAATGGAGAATGGCTACCTAGCTATGAGACAGGCCATCATTCACAAAAAAGTATTCTTCTTTTAAACTCTAATTGTAGAGTTGTTGAGTTGCTGGACATTATAACCCACTGGTTAGAAAACAAAACAAAACCCCTATTACATTAAAAAGAGGCAAGACAGAACAATGATCTCACATCAAAGAAACAAAATAGGCTGGCTCAAGATAGGCAGCCAAAGAGGACCTTATTGAAGAGCATTACAGTAGAGGTCAAGGATATTTCAATAGAGGAGAGAGACACAGTTCCTTTAAAACAAGCCCTCAGAGGCATTGGACTGACCTAGTGGAAATATACCAGAATACATCAGTGGGGGGTGTGGATGCCGGCCAGTGTGATCACACCATCTGTTTGCTAATTGGTGCCTGAGGAAGCTGGGCTCCTAATCTCCCACAGAGCCTGGAAGACAGGGACCTTGTCTTCATTGCTTGATATTCAAAGGGGTGTCTCATAGGTTCTTGTGAAAGACATTCCCGGATATGAAAATGGCAAGAGGGTACATGACCATTTGCATCCGAAGAGATAGAGAAAGAATTTATAGTCGTCCATTTTAGAAATGAAAGGCTCTAGAGTCTAAGGCAAGGGCTATAAGGAACTACTATCAGGAAGACAGGAACTCTGTCTAATCACACCCAAGCTGAAGGGTAGACATTAATGCTGCTTTGGCTGCATAGTCACTAGTCATTGCTCCTGTTGCCTGTGTGATAGCAATGACCACAGCAAGAGATTACTGACAAAGGAATAGATTCTGGAATTTCAATATATACAGCCGATAAATACAGTACATTTATCAAATTCGTAAGCCCACATAACTGGATCTTAAAACACAGTATTAGCATTGGAAGAATATTAACTCATTTAATCAGTCAAACACCTGTGACTGGCTTTTCACTTTCTGTGCTCACCATAATCGGTGCTGCAATGGCTGCCACCCCATGCCCATGCTGCTTTTCCAACTGTGTGTGGAGACAGTGTCTGTTGGCTGCAGGGTAGCAACTTCAGTTTGATGATCCAGAAGGAGTGAAATGAGAATATTTGGCTCATGACAGTTGATCAGCTTAGGCTGGCTAGAAAAGATTTTAAAATAAGTTATTTAAAACTCCAGGCCAATGTCCTAGCTCCCATCCATGATGTCATTTACTGAAATGGCCTGCCTCACCATAATGGACCTAAGTGGGAACGTTGAGACAAGCAGGCGTAGACAGCAAATAGTGGACAGGCCCTGATCATCAGTCGACTTTCTAGACATGCACTCAAAACCATTTTCCCCGCGAACTGCTGATTTAAATAAGCTAAAACTCAGTGTGGTAAAAATAAAAACTGATTAAGGCCTGCTATAAGTTTTTTTTGTAGCTTTATTAGTCTTCTGGAGGAAATTTGGCTGTCCTAAAATGGGAAAATCAAATATATAAATCAAAATGCCTGAACAGAGAAAGGATATAAATATTTACTTTTCAATCCTCTGAATTATTAAAGATTTCAGAAATGTTTGATCTGGCAAGACAGAAAGATGGGCTGAAAGTCAGCCTGCCAATTTGCTGTGAGGCAAAATTGATAGACAACAAAGAACTTGGGCCTAGGAGAACTTAGTGACATATTATTAATTCAGGGCCCTCCTGGGGAGATGAGTGGAGAACGCTTCTCATTTCAATTGTATCCAGAATTCAAAAACAAAACTATAGATACATCTATGAAATGTAGCTTGGAGTAACTAAACTCGGTAGCTGTGAGCTGGATTGGTGGGCTGTGAGATTGACATCTCAGCCAAATGGGTACATTTTCAATTTGAGTGCACCACTGAAAAGCATTCTGTGATTTTGTTTAATTCAGGCCCAAGTTGTATGAGTTATATATTCACACCCATGGGTCTGCAATTTTATTTTATTCCATCATTTAGAAATACGATCATAAGCTATATAATGTCTTGGCCAGCAGTGCATGGAGGTGGCTACTCCACATCGCCTGGGAAGGTGGGAGATTAAGTGGTCCTGATTTGATAAGAACAGTCAATAGTCATCTCAAGATAGAATCTGGTGACACAATTCACAGGACATGTGCCTGTAATTAATCAATATTTGTATTTATTGAGAACCTGTTCTGTGTCAGGCAGTATGCTAAGAGTTTGGCTTCTGTTAGTGAACACAACAGGTGAAAATTTCTGGTCCAGTGGGACTTGTATTTGATTGGTACAAGAAAGAGAATAAACAAAACATACGAGTAAGAGAACCATATGTTGTGTTTAAAAGATGACAATTTCTATCAACAGATAAAGAAATGTGGGTCAGGGAAAGACAAATGGCTGAAGGTTTTCTGAGCGGGAGAATTTATAAAAGGAAGATGTCAGGAGATGTAAGCCTCTGGGAGAGGAAGAACTTTGAGTAGTCTTAAAGACAGAACTCATGATGAACAGTTCATTGCACAGCAAGAAGACCACTGTGGGTGGAGAGGAAGGAGCTGGTGTCTCAGTCTGTTTCCTGGCAATTTATAAGGAAAGGTGTTGTGTGAACTTGCAAGTCTGATGGCTGGAAAATCCGAGAGCACTGTCATCTTCATGCCCCCTGGTGAAAATCTTTCTACGTCATATGTGTGGTGGATGGTAAGCACATGACCGAGTTAGTAAACCAATTTGTGTGTGTGTGTGTGTGTGTGTGCTTTCCTGTGGTATGGGTGCTGTCATGAGGGACCTATTTTTGTGGCTTCACCCTTTTCTTAATGACTTCCCTAAGACTTCATCTCCAAACAGATTTTGGGATTATGTTCCAACATATGAACTTCAGGGACACACATTCAAACTTTAGCAGTTTGGAATTTAAAAAAAAAAAAGGTGGATGTTAAAGCTGGAAGGACGGTGGTTCCCAACAGAACTTTGAGTTCATGTGTGAACTTTGAGTTCTTGATCAAGAGTCACTACAGTATTTTTGGGGTCAGGTGGTATTTATACATATCGTGTAGAGAAGAGAGTCTCCTTGGGCAGAAACAGAGAGAGGCAGATGTTGAGTGGTTATTGGAAGAATACAGGATGAGGCCTGAGCCAAGGAGGGATACATGAAGGTTATGGAAGAAGAGGACCTCCCGTGCTTGAGGTGTACGGTGTGAGAGAAGAAAGGACTCAAATGTAACTCCATTTATTTTATTTTATTTTTTTCATCTCACTGGAAGGAGAGAACTGTAGTGACCACATTAGGCAAATGTTGTACAGAGTAAGGTGGGTGGAGGTTGGAAATGTTATACAAGAAAGAATCAAATTTACAGGTGATCTGTGGGCAGATAAATTGACTAAGAGGGCAAAGAACAAAAATAGAAA
>CM053744.1:47920837-47949466 GCA_028658305.1 Pachyuromys duprasi
TATGGCCTAGAACCCCCGCACAGAAGTGGCCCATAGTAGCTCGGTATCCAACTGAAGACCCTAGTAAAGGGAACAGGGACTGTTTCAGACATGAACTCGATGGCTGGCTCTTTGACTCTCTCCCCTACACGCCAGGGAGTAACAGCCTGGCTAGATCCCAGGGGAGGACATTGCAGCCAGCCCTGAGGAGACAAGATGAACTGGGGTCGGATGGAAGGGGAGGAGATCCTCCCCTGTAGGTGGACTTGGAGTGGGCGGGGAGGAGATGAGGGAGGGATGGGGAGAGTGGGAGGGAAAGAGGGAGGGGGGTACGCCGGGGATGCAAAGTACCTAACCTCTGATTAATATAAAAATAAAAAAAAATAAAAAAAGGAAGAAAGAAGGCCGATGACCTGCATTGGATTCCCCTGGATCCACACGACTAAAGGAGAGAACTGACTCCTGTAAGTTGCCCTCTGCCCTTCACATACACATAGTGTACTATGTGACATGTGTACTCTGTGAATGCACCCCACCATACCACAACCCCCACAAAATAGAAAATAAATACATAAATACAAATACATGTAAATAAAAAGAAGAATGGACAATGATGAGTCTGAAAAGAAACAGTTGCTGACTTAGCAGGAAATTTCAGAGTTCACATCTGCAGAGGCTAAGTACATGAGATACATGATGACATACAGAGTGATCCTATGGATAGCAGTCTCTGTAAGTTCAAGGGGTAAGAGGACTGAATTCTGGCCATTGAATTTGAGGATCTAGTGTGCTTTGGTTACTTGGACAGGAAGGTTTTCGGTTGAGTGTGAAGAGATGCCTGATTGCAGCTGGAATAAGATCAGATGGGATGAGGAAAGTTGGAAGTGGCATGGATACTTACTTAGAACAGTATTAATATAAATGGCAGAAAATAAAAATGGATAAGATGAGGTCAGGAGAATTATCCTCTTTTCCTTTAAAAAGATGAAGGCAAGAGCAGTGTGCTACTGTAACAGTGCACTGCACTGATGGGGATAGTCTATTCTAGAGCACAAAGGCAATGATGGGCCAAGAGAGGGAGGGGAGGGGGACAGGAAGGGAAAGGAGAAGGAAAGGGGGAAGCAGAGAATGGAGAGGGGGAAAGAGAGGAAGAGGCAGAGAAGAAAATAGAGGAGAAACAGGAGGTGGAGGAGGAAGAGGAAGTGGAGGTAGAGGAGGAAGAAGAGGGGGAAGAGGGAAGAGGAGTATGGAAGGGGAGGAACAGGCAGTTACAACAGAGGTCCTGAACAGCTTCTGTTAAAGTAGAAAGCAATGCACGAATCACGAAACCAAAACTCCAGTGAGCAGGGCCAGGGCTCCCAATCACATCATTAGAAATTTGTCTTCTCTCTTTTCTGCTGCTTCTCTCTTGGCCTCACTTGGTTAGGCTCCCTACAAGTTATTTCTACGTCTTTGTGCCACTTCTCACCAGCAGAGAAATATCTTCTTTAGAGTCCCCTCAACACCCCAGTATTGCTCCGTTGGCCTGGCCCAGCTCATCTGCCCACTCCAGAAACAGTCTGAGACCAGCGTAGGCAATGCCAAGATCTGGGAATAAACTCAGTGGACCATTAGCAACCCACATTTTATCAGAAAAATGTTATTTTCTTCCTGCAAAAAGAGCTACTTTGCTGTGAAAAGTCCTTAAATGGTGTTCCCTGGACAACACGTAGCATTTAATGGAACCAGACAACTAGTGGCACGCCGTTCTTTCTATTCTGTACATTTTTAAATTTTTTTGTAATTTAATGTCAAGTTCAAAATGAACCAGGCAAATGGGCACTCTTGGGGGAAATATAGGTGAGATCCCATTTGGAAAAAAAGAAGTAATTATCTTAGAAGGAAACCTTCCTGTGACAATTTTAATTAAGCCAATTATTTTCTAGAAATTTAGATGTCCTAATAGTGGCTAACAGTGCCACTCAACTGTGGTCATTTGTGCCTTTTGTCCTTGAACATCTGTGTCCTAAATTCTCGTCTCTTGAGGAAGATGTCTAATTCACCCTCTCTGTGTAGTTTCCACTTGCATTAATTTGGTATGTCATCTCCCTGGATAAGGAAGTGATTGAGCTTTTTTTGTAATTTTTTTTTTGTAAATATCAGTAGGGAGTGGAGTATATTCTCACCTATATTATAGGGTCTAACCAAGTGTGTATCTTTCATTTTCATGAAATTTAAGACGTCCCTCCCAGCTCAGCACTAAATGCTGAAGACTAGACATTGGCTATATAAGGCTTAAACACAACCCAGCTGTTAGACTACTTACAATAAACTAACCCTGAATATCATTTCAGCATATTATTAGGATAAAGCATATCACTAAGAGGCAAGTTCTAATTACTCCAGAGGTGGAAAAAAAGGAAAAAAGAAAAGAAGGAAGTATTTTTTTAATTTTTCTTTTTTTATTTATTACATTTTTTATTTTTTCAATATTATTATGACAATTTCTTCACTTTGTATCCCTGCTATAGTCCCCTCCCTCCTAAACCCATTCTCTCTCCCTCCTCTCCACCATGCCCCTTCTCCAGTCCACTGATAGGGGAGGTCCTCATCCCCTTCCATCTGACCCTAGCCTATTAGGTCTCATCAGCTCTGGCTACATTCTCTTCCTCTGTGACCTGGTAAGGCTGTTCCCCACCCCCCTCAGGGGAAGGTGATCAAAGAACCAGCCACTGATTTCATGTCACCTGTTCCTCTTATTAGTGAGCCCATTTGGAGACTGAGCTGCCATTGGCTACATCTGTGCAGGGGTTCCAGATTATCTCCATGAATGGTCCTTGGTTGGTACAACAGTCTCAAAAAAGACCTCTGGGCCCAGATGTTTTGTTCTGTTGCTCTCCCTGTGGAGCTCCTATCCCCTTCAGTTATTTCTATCTCTTGAAGAGGGTAATTTTTAAGTGTCATATAGATATTAAAATAGTTTTAAAAATAAAAACATTTTTTGAGTTTTAAATAAAAGGTAAAGTCTCATCACTCAAAACCTCATTGCATATTATTAAGAAAATTCACTATCCTTTCTAATGTTTTTAAGTTTTATTTGAAGAAATGTGAAGATATAGTCAATTTCATTAAATAATTTTGATAATAAAGTGTAACACAGTCTCAAATTCTGTGTATGCGAATTCTGCTTGAGAGCTTACAATATATACACTGGATACTGTTTAGTTTGCTTGCCTGCCATTATAATTCATAGGAATTTATTCTCCAGAGAGAGGTTGTGTGGAAATCTAATAATTGTATGCAACCCATAAAAGAAGTACTGTGTTGTACAGAAATTTGGTCACTAAATAGTTTTAAACATCTTTATCAGTTCTTTTGAGAATGTAATGCAACACATTTTGATCATATTTGGACCTTCAACAACTCCTTCCATATTCACTCTGCCCTTCTTTAACCAACCTACCCAACCTACTTTTAAAAAACCATCCAGAGCAATTTATAGCTGATCATATAGTCTTGAGTGTGGGGCCTTCCACAGGAGCATGCTGCCACATCTTTAAAGAAAACCGACTCTCCCTCTCTAAATAACTATCAACTGCCTATGTTTTTTTAGATGGGGAGTGGGACTTCATGCCCACCTTTCTCGTCCATGTTAGGGTGTTTGTTCGTTTGTTTGTTTGTTTATATATGATTGAGCAGTCTTGTGCATACTATCATAGACATTGCGAGGTCATGTGAGCAATAACTGTGTTGGGTCTGGAAAATGCTCTTTTATTCAACCAACTCCTACTGACTTATTGCTGTGCCTATAGACTAGCTAGTGTACTTTTCAGCTGTTGCTGATGAAGCTTCCTTTTCACAGTAGATGGCAATTAACACAGAGACCCTCAGCTGCTCAAGGTGTAGAGCATAGAGACTTTAGAGCACTCTGCCCTAAATGGAAAATCTATATTCCATTTTTTTCCTTCCATGGCTTCAGGGATCATAGTGGAAAAAGGGCTAGCGAGATTGTAAGCAATAAGCAGGGAATGTTTTATTAAAACAAAATGTTTTATTATAGATAATATTTATGTATTAAAATTTCTTGAAAATTTTGTACTTGTAGACAATGTATCTTGATCACATCCACCACTTTCTAATTCCTTCTGGGCCACTAGTACCTCCATTTTCTTAAAACCACTAAGTTCAGTTAGGGCTGCCCTTATGGATGTGAGCGTAAAGCTGTCCACTGGGTTACAGGGAGCGTATCAATGGCTATACTCAACAAAGAAAATTAACTCTCCTACCACCAGCAAGCCATCACTGCCAGTAGTCCTTCAGGTTGGTTGGGGCATCAGAAGCCCCTCCCTGACATGCACTGGAAGTTTTTTGACTGGGTTGTTCTTACGTAGGTCTCATGCAGGCAGACCTGCTGAGAGCTCATATGTGCAGCAGCCATGTTGTGTCCAGGAGACAGCACTTCACAGCGCATCCCCCATCCTCCAGCTTAAGCATTATATCTGCCCCAGAGTTCCCTGAGCATCAGGCATGGTGGTTCACATAGATGTTCCATCTACAGCTCAGCCCTCACAGTAATTTAATCTCAGCACTCTGGACAGTTATGAGGGCCTCTCTTAACTCTACCCACTGCAAAAAGAATAATAAGATTGAGAGCAAACTGCCTTGCACATATTTATGTTTATACCCATAGATCTGTGAGGTCAGTAAACATTTTTAAAACTCAGCTTTATTGTGATGACAACTCTTTGCTTGGAGTCAATAGCGATAACAACAGTTTTGCAACTCAGAAAGTTACAGCCAGCGTATACTGTCACAGTTTCTGAACGTAGGGAAATCAATAGGTTCTTCGTGTGAATTCTCATGGCAGTACTATAATGTTTAGAAATCCTACTAAGGGAGGGGGAGCTGACCTTAAAAAAATATGAGTTTCCAAGCTGATGTATGAAGAGTTCAGAAATGTTTCTAGAAGCTGCAGAGATGGCTCCGTGGTTCACAGTGCTTGCTGTTTTTGCACAGGACCCAGCTTTGGGTCTAGTGCCCACATCTGCTGGCTCCCAATAGCCTGTAAAGCCAGCTCCATTTTTTGACCGCTACAAGCACCTACATATATCTGATATACAGACATACACTCAGGTACACACACACACACACACACACACAGTCAGTATTTTAAAAAAGAAATAGAAGAGATATACTTCTATTTGAAACATATTTGTCACTTTATTATGCTAAATCTCAGTAGCCTGGGCTAAGGCTGATAAAACAGAGGGATGGGGTTGGGGAAGAAAGCCTGTGATGTGGAAAGAGAACGAGATGAAGGGACAAGACTCCTTGGCAGGTCAACCTCAGTAACCAGGATAGATAAAGTTAGAACAAGATGGTCTTTAGTTTCATAGGTATTGGCTTACTGTGATGTTGAATATATTAGCATATTAAAAGCACATTAAGGACAAATAACACTTGACTAGCAGCTGAAAGGTTTAGTTAATAAACAAAATAGAGAATTCATTATAGTGTTTTATTTATAGTGATTCAGACTTTTCAATTTGCTGGAGTTAGTCATCATGTCCTCCATTACAAAAAGTAGCTGTGCTGATGGTTTGTCTCCAGGAGGCTAGATAGATAGGTAATGACCAGAGGCTGCTGCAGTGTGACCCTCAGCTGAGATGCCATTTGTATCTTACGCCACCATTGTCCCTCCCTGCCATCCAAGGCTGCTGAGATCACTAGTGATAGATCCATTTCTATCTTACATTTTCCCCGTTGCTACTCAACATTTTTCTTAAAGTTCTAACAAGCACATTCCATCATATATAGCACTGCAGAGCCTTGAAGCTTAAAACCCAACGGGAATCTCTCCATCCCCCGTGGCTGACTTATCCTACTGAAATTACTTGGTAAAGCCTGGGAGCATCAGAGTTTCCATTACTTTATCAGTGTACCTTGTTAATGAGATAGCTTAATTTGCATACCAGTAGTACCTTTTCACCACAGGTAAGAAATTGAAATGTTCAAGGTCAATTAACTGCCAATGTTTCAAGTCGGCTTTTGGGGCTGTAACTGCGAGTGATGTTGGGAAGAGGCAGTGGTCATTCAGGGGTTCCTCTCACTCCTGATGAGAACTGATGATCCAATTTTAACCCACTCAGATCTCACTGACACCTTTTCCTTGCTTTCCATCTTTCTTGTTTGTTTTCCAAGTACAGGATTGTAAAGCTGTCCCAAAATGCCACAGAAACACTGTGATTTTCCTGATGAAAAAAAAAACTCCCAACATAACCTCATTATAGATTTCAGATCATTAAAATTAACTAGAAAGAGCAAGAAGCAAAGTAGTCAGCATTTTCTTGGAGGTATAAGCTAATAGAGATAAAATTCTGCGTGCAGAACTTCCAAGCTAAGATGGTAGATGCCTGTGGGCACCCCTCTTTCCTAAGTTTTCACTGTGAAAAATGATAAAAATTTAGAAGGCTTTGCAATTACAGCAATAAGAGGAACCAAGCTGCTTGGTTAAATCAAGCTCCATAAAGACTTTCAACTTCCAAGCTTTTGATAAGCCCTGAGGAGGAGAGATCAGATGGGAGAGTGGGTGGAAATACTCACCCATTCATTGTTCCCATCATGCACCTATATTAAAACAAAACAAAACAAACAAACAAACAAAACAAAACAAAAAACAGGGTCCATTGTAAGCAGGGAGCGAGGTTGCTTCAGAAGCCTGAAAGCTAAAGATTTCTGATCTTCACTTTCATGTTTTCATGTTTTCTGGGAACTACAGATTCTTACTGTCATATCTGACAAGGAGAGGTACCTGTATTGTCTCTGTTGACAGTTGATCCTCCTCGTCGGGTCCCAGGAAATGAAGTGTTGAGAAAGTGCTGGCTCAGATATAAACATACTGTGACAGGAATAGTTCCCACAGAGGGTTCAAGGACTCACTGAGATATCTGTGGTAGAATTCCACAGAGGGTGTGCTGCAGCTCTTCCCAGATAATTAATATGTAGAAGATAGACTATGAGAATAGGTGTAGCTCTTGTGGACAGCAGACAGCAGTGCCAGATGAACAGCACTGGGCCATCCCAAGTTCAACAAAGCCCATGTCTACCCGACAAGCTCTCTTGCTTAAAGTATGGATAACATTTTGCTCACATCTAAACAAGGTTTGCTGGGATTAAGGACGAAAATAACTCCACACATAAGTAATGTTTTAAAATATATTAGTTAATTGTGTATATGTTGTGTGTGTGTGTGCACGCGCACGTGCGTGTTGCGGCATGCATATTCCATCGGGTACATGTAGAAGTTAGAAGACAACCTCAGTGTGGTCCTCACCTTCTACCTTCCTTGAGGTGGGGCTTCTTGTTCAATGCTGCATACAGTGGACCAGCTGTCCTGTAAGCTTCAAGGAAGTCTCTTGTCTCTTGCATACAGTGGACTAGCTGTCCTGTAAGCTTCTAGGAAGTCTCTTGTCTCTTGTCTTTAAAGTCTTAATTAGAATTACAAAACTGGGCTATCATTCCTGGATTTGTATGGATTGGAACTCAGGGCCTCATGTTTGTATGGCAATTGTTCTAACTAATGAGACAGCTCCCAGTTCCCAAGTCATACGTGTTCTTTAAGAGTAAGTACAGAGAAAATTTTAAAAAAGTATCATACCAATAAAATGTAATGCTTTGTAAATATTCTGGGTCTATGAAAGGATGACTGAGCCATCTTTCTGATCCCCAAATTATCTAGCTCTAAACATAGTACAGTGTAGTAAATATTAGGTATCACCTCCTAAGACAAGCAAGAATTACTAAGAAACCACTAATAGAGGACTTTACTATAACTTTTAAAATGCTATTTTTGAGTCAGTTTAGGCACCTTGATAAATGACCAGTCCATTTACCTAGAGCAACTGATTATGGTTATGCCCCAAGCCATTCTGTTATTGGGTTCTAACCATCTGGGTCAGTAGCATCAGCCCTAATTGCAGCCCACACAGTCTAGAATTTCTTCTAAAGGAATTATTCATATTAATCAGCTCACTGGAAGCTCATAAAACCTAGTTAACCTCATCCCACCTGCCACACATAAACTCTCTCTTATAGCTCCAGCTTGTTATGCTGTCCTGGAATGGTGTTATTCCCAGAGACCTTGCCTGGTAACTTCCTCTTATTTTGGAGTGCTAGCTGTCTTCTCTTACATGGTTGCAAATCCAATCAATTCCTCCCACTGCATAGAACTTTCCATGTTTTCTCAAGCTAGAGTACCCTGCACAGTGTGTTACCATTAATGATTTTGGGGGAGTTATGTTTCAAATATGCTTTTTAATATCTGCTCCTCTCATAAGACTGTAAACACCTTGACCAGCTTTGTTATCCAAGAGTTAACAGTGGACCAAGACATGGCTAAGCTCAGTTTGTTATAGCTGCCAACACCCAAACTTTTTCTTTAGACTTTGTCTTTAGGCACAGAGAGATCAAAGGCCACACACCAATACCCAGCCATGCCTGTGGGCAGTAACCTCTCTGGCACCAAATGTTGGCATAATCTTCCACACAAAACATTTAGAAATATTCAATGATAGCTTCTATTTCTCTCCAGTATTAGGAAACGTCTGAACACCTCTAAATGAACACAACCAGCACAAGGCCAGCCTTGTCTACAATATTTCTGCTTTCTAGTGTTTTACTATAATTATGAAGTATTTCATATCCTGGAAATCTTTCTGAATTCCATGCAGTCTATTGGCATTTCTGTTTCATTCAGGGATTTTTTAAATGTAATTTATTTATTTTTATATCAACCACAGGTTGGGTATTTTGCATCCCAGGTGTAGCCCCCTCCCTCATCACCCCCCCACTCTCCCCATCCCTCCCTCATCTCCTCCCCTCCCCTTCCAAGTCTACCAACGGGGGAGGACCTCCTCCCCTTCCATCCGACCCCAGTTCATCTTGTCTCCTCAGGTCTGGCTGCAATGTCCTCCCCTGGGATCTAGCCAGGCTGTTACTCCCTGGCGTGCAGGGGGGAGGGTCAAAGAGCCATCCATCGAGTTCATGACAGAAACAGTCCCTGTTCCCCTTACTAGGGTCTTCAGTTGGACACTGAGCTACCATGGGCCACATCTGAGCGGGGGTTCTAAGCCATACCCATACATGGTCCTTGGTTGGAGAAACTGTCTCGTAAAAGACCCCTGTGCCCTGCTGAATTTGGTCTTTGTGGAGTTCTTGTTTTCCCCAAGTCTTACTAACTTCCCTTTTTTTATTATTATTCCGAGCCCTCTGCCGAAGGCTTGGTTGTGAGTCTTAATATCTACTTTGATACATTGCTATATTGATTCTTTCAGAGGTCCTCTTTGGTATGCTCCTGTCCTGTTGCTTGTTTTATCCTCCATTCAATGTCCATCCCATTTGTTCATCTAAATGAGCACTGATCATACAAACCTGGGTCTTCCTTCTTGTGTATCTTCCCTAGGTGTATAGATTTCAGCATGACCTTCCTATCCTATAGGTCTATATAAGTGAGTATATACCATATGTTTCTTTCTGCTTTGGGGATACCTCACTCAAGATGATCATTTCCAGGTCCCACCATTTGCCTGCGAATTTCATGATTTCCTCCTTTTTAATTGCTGAGTAGTATTCCATTGTGTAAAAGTACCACAATTTCTGTATCCATTCCTCAACTGAGGGACATTTCATTCAGGGATTTTTAATGTGTTCTTTCTCCGTGTTCTTCTATTTTATTTTATTTTATCTGCTAAAGGAGCTGGTGGCTGGTCTCCACTTGTGTCCAACAAATACCAGTGGCTGCAGACTGACCTTGGAGAGAGGATGGAAGTCACATCTGTGGCCACTCAGGGTGGATATGGGAGCTCCAACTGGGTGACTAGCTATCTCCTGATGTTCAGCGACAGTGGAAGGAACTGGAAGCAATACCGGCAAGAAGACAGCATATGGGTATGTTTCCTTCGCAAATGATGCGGGCTCCGGGGGATGTTCACTTCTGATGCTTCTTCATTGGTCTCTTACAGAAAGTGGCTATAGGACTATTAGTGTGAGTCTATTATCATCTCTCAAGGGAAAATATACACAATTGATGAAAATACTAAGAGCTAATTTCTCAGAAGGTGAAGAAGTCCTGTCAACCCATTAAACAGTGTGGAAACCCAAGAAGTAGGACTTGTATACAAATGTTATGTTTATAAAATAACATGGCACTTTTATGTTGTCTTGGAAGCTAGTCAAATGCATTTATTTTGTTTGGTTTGATGACTGAGAGTTCTTGAACTTTTTCTTTTGAGTGTATAGACTAATATATGGAGCTATGTTTGAAGTTACCAGGTTGTGTATATATATATATATATGATATGGCATGTATGATATATAACAATACATATATCAACTGCATGTAAACATACACATACAATTAATAAGTGTGGCTGTGTTTTGTCATCTGTGTAAGACAGAGAGCAGGAAAGAGGTGGGCTATGATAGAGTGGGGTGATTTTTTTTTTTCAGTGACTGCTTCTCCCTTGATAGAGGAAGCTAAAGGAAATTTGCTTGATGATAAAGAGAAATGAATTCTTTGTCAGTGTAGAAGCATATTTGGCTCATATGTGAGTCATACAATCAAAGAACTGTTCTCCCTATCTCTGTGCCCTGGCTGAGCTGCTAGAATTAGAGGAAAATGAGTAACTTTAATGAAGCATCCTTAGCACATGGATAATTTGGAAGCCTATTTGGGCACATGATGATAATTTTCTTTGACCTGTCAGTTCCTGCTCTTCTCAAACTTTTTGGAATCAGTTACACATTGAAGAAATGGATTGCGATTTGCTCACCTTTGTGTCTGGAAAGCTCCTGGTAGTGATTAGGTGTGTGTTTATTGATGCAAATTGAACTGAAGAGAAGTACCCACAGTCTTTTCTGTAGAGAGAACAGTAGGTTGGAAGCAGTTACTTGTAAGCATTGGTCTTTAAAAAATATTATCATTATTTTTTAATAAAAGCAATTATTATTAGAAAACCTGCTTTATAATCCAAAGCAAGTTGAAGCTGTGTGTAAGAGCAGGGAACCAGAGCCCACACAACTGGGTGAGGTTAGTCAGTTCCCTGGAAAGCATTCAAATGAAGGCCAAAATGAATAATAATGATGAACCAGTAACATCAAAGCTTAATGAGATTTTTACTTTAGCTTTAATATATTTGGATTTGGATTTAGTATATTTAGTATATTTGGATAAAGTATATTTTTACTTTAGATATTTGGATTATCTTTTACTCTTTCTCTAAATTAAGCATTGGTAAGTAGTGGATACTGCCTACTAGTATTTACCTGCACTAATTAAAATGAATAAGTTGGCATTGTTTTTATAGTATGAACAATATGTTTTTCTGTTTATTAGACATGGAAAAGGTGAAATGTGGGCATTGCTGTTGCCTTTTTTAGTACCGATAAAGGTGAGGTATTCAGAGTGAAATGAGAGCAAGTGTGACATTTTTCCTAATCTGAACCACGGAGAGCAAAAGACAGCAGCTATCAAAGAACTATTAAGGCAACACTGCTCTCTAGACCATGTTGAAATCTGCTGGCTTTTCATAGGCTTCCCCTCTTGAGATGAATTGTCTGTCAGTAAACACTGTGCCTTTCAGACTTACTTGAACACCATCAAAACCCAACAGTGCCTGGAATATTGTGGACAAATACAGAATTAATGTATGAATACATTAACGAAACAAATATTTTGTAGTGGTTTCTTCTCACTATTCCAAGGAATATTGATTTTCTCCTGTCCCCAGATCTTCCTTTGAGCATGTCTATCATCTGTCTGTCTGTCTATCTATCTATCTATCTATCTATCTATCTATCTATCTATCTATCTATCTATCTATCTATCTATCTATCTTTACTGTCCATGTACCTCTCATTTGTCTACATTTGATATCAGTACTTCTTATTTGTAATTGCATACTTCACATTTGTATATTTACATCTGTTTTGCTGGTCACAGACAGGCTGCCAAATATTTCCCCCATAATTATTTTATTTTATTTTTTCTAAACACTCTAATGGAATCTCATTTGAGATTTTGTAGCTGCCAAAGCAGGAAAAGTGAGGCTTCTTTGTGCCCAGGCTCATGAATTTCCCACCTGGAAGAATACAAACTATTTCAACTTAAAATTTTAAAGTAGAAGAACAATCTCAAATTTATATACACAGTCAGGAAATTAACCTTTTGCCATTTTACAAATACTCATTTTTAAGTTGGTTTTTGAAATTTCCTTCCGTTTTTCTTGCTATTATGAGATATATGCCAATTATGCAAAAGTGCCAATTTCTTTTAATGGCTTTACAGCCTGTTTCCGATGATACAAACAGATCTATGAGAGAAAGTTAAGAAACACATGAGGCATTACACAAGTGTATGGTAGGAAAAGGAAGGAAGACAAGTGTTATTGGTTTAGAAAAAAATATAATAAAACAAGCCAATAAAACCTTCCAACACGGTGTAAAACACCAAAGTGAGAAATTTTCACTTCTCTCAGTTGACCTCACTTCAGTCTTTAGAAAGAACAAGAATGCCTACTGTACACCTGAAAGAACTAAACAAAAATTTGCTCTGCTTCTTACAAACAAGCATTTAGCAGAATAAGAAAATATTTTGTTTATTATATATACAGGTAATCAATAAAAATGTAAACTTGATAGGCATATGTAACTTAAAAAAACATTGAAACATTTCCTCAAAGTAAAATTCATGATCTGATGTACATCATATTATATTTTCTTTAAATTACTTGGCTGGATGGTGCATAATTATTTCATGAAAATTTAGAAAATGTACGCCAAAAAAATTGTTCCCTTAAATTGAAGACAAAATAAATCCCTCAGCATTTTCAGGATGCAAAGACTCTTTTCAGCTAGCATATTACTAGTAACGACAAAGTAAATGCAAGGTATAATTTTAATTCATCTTAGAATAATTGTAGAAATATAAAATAAATATCTTAAAAAATCTATAGCCAAATTCTCCCGTTTTTAAAATTATTCATATATTTTGATAAGCACCCAAGATGTTCCTGCTTATGATATTGTCAAGAGTTGGGTGGAGTCAACTTTCTAAATGGTTTAAATAAACATAATTGTTACACACAAGAATAGTTTTAAAAATATTTATATTTATTATTTAAGAACATTGTAAGTATATGTGTGCCTGTGTGTGGGTATTGGCACATGCATGCAGTGCCCACAGAGGCCAGAAGAGGGAGCTGCAGCTAGAGGCAACTGTAGGCTGCTTGACTGCTGGGATCTGAACTTGGGACTTCTGGAGGCGTAGTATGTGCTTTTAACTGCTGATCCATCTCCCCATCCCCCTAAAAATAACACATATATGCACACGCATAATAACATATACATAATTTCTTTAAATGTATGTATGTATGTATGTATGTGTGTATGTGTGTATGTGTGTATGTGTGTATGTGTGTATGTGTGTATGTGTGTATGTATGGTATATGTGAGTTTATTTGTACCACACACTTCCCAGAGCCCATGGAGGACAGATGAGAGCAGCAGATTCCCTGGTTCTGGAATTGTAGGTGTTTGGGAGTCGCAGTGTGGGTGCTGGTCACTGAACTCAGCCTTCTGCAAGAGCAGCCAGTGCTCTTAAACACTGAGCTGCCTATCCACAGAGACTGGGTGGGTTAAATGAAGGAAAACATAGGGATAGCATGGATATCTTTTAATGTCTTTTGAGACTCACCAAACAGGACACTATGGACATTTTTTAAGGTCTTTTGAGACCTACCACCCAGAAAGTGTGTTAGTGGAGTTTCTGTTTGCAGTCACCACCACCAAGTAGCTCATATGAGATCAAACTTGAAATCATGGCATTGTTAGCTCCAGGCTCTAACCAAGTGAACTAACTGACCATGACATGAAGAACAGCTGTCATGACCAGGAATATAGTGATTTTTGTGGACTTCAAAAAAACTTTTTTCAAGTAAAGTATTTTAAAAATATTTCTCTCTCTTTCTTTTCAATCTCTCTTCCTTTGGTTGAATTGGTCTCATCTCTTCCTTTTGTTGAATTGGTCTCATTACATAGCTCTGAATGGTCTGGAAATCGATACATAGATCCGCTCACTTCTAGCTCACAGAGATCCCCTTGCTTCTGCCTCCCAAAAGATGCAAGTCACCCAAACCTTTCCTATCTTCACTGTATTATAAAATTATCATATCTCCATTTATCGCAATTTTTTAAATTTTAATTTCTTTTTATTGTGTGCATGTGCACATGTGCGTGTGTGTGCATGCGAATGTATGCCACATGCGTGTAGGTACCCCTGGAGACCAGAATGGTATGTAAGATCTCTTAGAGCTGGAGTTGCAAATAGCTGCGATCTGCCAGATATGGGTACTGGGAGTCAATCTCTGGTTTCTTTACAAGAAGAGCGAGTGTCAGCAAGAACTGAGCCTTCTCTCCATCCCTGCATCCAGCATTGCCATGCTTCTGGGGCAGAAAGCACAAAGACGGTGTGACTAGTATAGTTGTTTATACAGAATAATCCCTGTCATACAATATTGAAGCTGTTATAATCATTGGACATGATTGCCATGCCAACTGTAGAAGTCAGACAAGATGGAAACACCTGCAAGAACTTTTGTTGTTGTTCAGTAAGTTGTTGCACCAAATTGTTTCATGTCAAATTAGTAAGTGGCCCCAGGAAAGCAGGGCCATGTGGTGGTTTGTGGAAACCTAGATGGTGGTATCCTCCTTCAGAGTGGCATTTTCCCTAAACCTCTCTCTGTGCTAAGTCCTTACTCTCAGTGACCTAACCCTGCTGGGACATCTGTGGGGATGCAGAGAACAACAGTACCATAGTACTTCCACTGTGTGCTTCAACACATCTCCTTCATGCACTGCAGTCCTCACCTCGTGCTTAAGGGGTACCCCAGCCCGTAGGCTGTCGCTTTGTTCTGACGACAGTGTCCTTTGCTTTACAGAAACTTTTCAGTTTCGTGTGGTCTCATTTATTGATTGTTGATCTTAGAGCCTGTGCTGTTGCTGTTCTGCTCAGGAAGTAGTCTCCTGTGCCAGTGAGTTCAAGGCTCTTCCCACTTTTTCTTCTAACACTGTCTTGTTTTATGTGGAGGTCTTTGAGCCACTTGGATTTTAGTTTTGTACAGGGTGATAACTATGGATCTATTTGCATTTTTCTGGCATGTAGGCATACAGTTAGGACAATTAACATGAAGTTAAGTGTGCAATGAAGTATTGTTTGCTGTGAGCCCTGTGCAAAGAAGCTGCTCTCCGGTTGTGACTAGAGCGTCATACCTGCCAAGTGGTGCCTAGCCTTCAACTGTCTCTCTTCTCCAGTGTTCCTTATCTTCAGGCTCTTCTGATAAGGGGAATCATACAGTACTTGACCCAGGGATAGCTTACCTTAGCCGTTCTACTTCCTCAGAGATTCATCTATTTTAAGACTTTTTTTCTTGCACTTTTTAAGTATTAATTTTTCATCGTTCTTAAGAATTTCATACATAAATGCAATGAAATGTCATACTCCTCCTATTTCCCTCTCCCCAGATCTCTCAAAATCACCCCAATACCCTCCCCTATAACTTCATGTACTCTTTTACTCTTTGATAACTAAGTCCAGTTAATGTGGCTTAAATGTGTATGGAGATGGGTCATCCCCTGGGGCATCAGGAATCTCTCAGTGGCTGCAAAGTCAAAAAGAATGATACTTCCTCCCCCCAACTCATCACCTGCTAATCCTCTTTGGTAAGGGGTGGGGCCTGGAGGTCACATCTCTGTCTCTGTCATAATTCTGGTTGGTTTGAGCTTATGCAGAACTTGTGCAGGTACCTATAGCTGGTATGAGCTCATCAGGGCAATAATTGTGTTGTCTCCGATTTTGTCTTCTTACTACCCTCCTTATCATCTTTGACCTTCCCATTTTATCCATTAATCTGACTTGGATACTTAGGTTGTTCCATCCGTACCTAGATGTGAATACTGTTGCCTTAAACACCACACATCCTTTTCTCTATGACCTTGATTTCAATGATTTTGGATTAATACCTGGGAGGAGGCTTGCTGGTTCACATGGCATTGCTACTTTTAACTTTTTGAGGAATCTCTGTGCTGTACATTGCTTTTCATAGCACCCTACACCATTTTGAATTCTCACTGTAGAAAGAACCCAATGACAATCAAGCATTTCGGGATCTGTAGATTGTTGTCATTGTTTTTTTTTTTTTTTGTCTCTGTTTAGTTTATAACTCCATCCTAATGGGTGTCAACTGACATCTCATTGTAGTTTTGCTTTGCATTTTCTTGATGGCTAGCATTGCTGAGCATGTATATAAATACACAGTGCACGAGAAAATCAGCATAGACTTTTGTGAGTGATAAGCAAGCATGGGCTACCTTTCTGCATGGTGTTATAGGAATTCTTCACATGTATCCACTGTATTTTTGTTATATATTTAGCTTCTTTTAAAAAGTTTTTGGTGCAGAATCTCACTGTATAGTCCAAGCTAGCCTCTAATTTACCATCCTCCTGTCCTTGGCCTCCAGAGGGTTAGGATTACATATATGCACCATCATGAGCGGTTTGTATTTAGTTTCTGTAAACTAACAATGAGCAGACCAGTTGGAGATCATCACCTTCAACAACAAAATGCCTCATGTGCTAAGGTCAAAAAGAATAAAATACATAAAATAAATTTAATGAAAGGGGCAAAGGATTCTGGATACTGGAAGCTGTTGAAATACTTCTAAAGATTCAACAAAGACACAAAGAAATAAAAAAGCTTTATATAGATGTTAATATTTGACATTTTCACAATGTTCATACTACCTACCCACCATAACCTAAACATTCTGTATAATCTCTACCAGTATTCCAAATGCATATTTTACCAAAAGCATTTAAAAATTGTAAAATTCACATGGAATCCTCAAAGGATACGACTTCACAAAACTGGATGCACTTCCTGATTTCAGAACATAGTAGAAAGCCCCAGTAATTAAAAAAAAGTGTGATACTTGTATAAATTCAGACATGTAGGTGACTGGAACAGACCAGAATCTATAAATAAACATGGGGCAACTGGATACAGACACACAAAATAGTTAAATTGGGAGTCTGGAGATGGATCAGCAGCTAAGAGCATGTGCTGCTCTTTCAGAGAGCTCAAGTTTGGTTCCTAGCACCTCTGTTGAATGGCTCATATTGCTTGTAACTCTTGCTCCAGAAGATGTTAATTGTCTCTGGCCTCTACCATCATCCACACTCATGTGCATATACCTACAAACTAAAACACATACATATAATTAAAAATAAAATAAATATTTTCAAAAATTGGGAAATTGGGCCTTAGGCCATATAAAATTAAAATGGATTAAAGACTGACACCCTAAGTCTCAAATCAACAAGACCACCAGAAGAAAATACACAGCTGTGTGTGGGGGAGGGACCCTATCACATTGATTTAGAGTGTGAATAAGTTCTTTAGATAAGAAATAAAGTCATAGGCATGAAAGAATAGACATGTGTAAGAACATTGAGGTAAAAACCTCATGGTGGTGGAGGGGACTAGTGGATTAAAAGTGTATCTTATACGATGGGAGAGAACAATTTGGTTACCATTATCTGATAAGGCATAAGGGTTTCTGTGGTTTCTGATGTGGTTTCATCCATGAGTCAGGGTAGCCACTGCTAGACAACATCTCTGCTCAGTTCCCTGGTCTGCAATACCACTTTGAACCTGTTCTGCTTCTGTAGCTTGCTGCATCAGCTCCTCTCATAAATGTCTATGGGGCATACATTATTGGTATTTTATAATAATATGTATCTAGTACACAAAGAATGTATATCAACCACCATACACTGTTAATAAACAAGCACAATGACACAAGACAAATGGTGTTTGTTTAACCTTCCTCAGATCCATCTGTCTCCCAGCAAGGAAATGATATGTGTTTGAAGAGTGATTAGAGTGAGCCGGATGCCCGATTTGGTACCGCCTCAAAGTGTATGATCCATCAAGAGCATCCTCAAATCATTGATCAGAGAATAACAACTTTGCAAAGCGTTGTGGCTCGCGGCTCGCATTTGACCGTGTGACAGTTCAGTGATGGCAGTGTCACCTCCTCCTTCCTCTGTCCTCTTATCATTGCTCTGATACAACGCGTCAGATGTCTGCCTCTGGCTTTTTTCACTCGCCAGTCCCAGGTGGCTACAGTTGGCGTTTTTCCTTTTTTGGAAGCAATTCTGTCCTTTTGAAATGTGTTTTCATTATTTTATTTGACCCAGGGAGGGTGATGACTTTAGCTTCTCTTCCCTAGTTCTCCATCTTTGATTTTCAAACTTATCAAGTATGATTTCCTTAGAGAGGAGGATAGAAAAAAAAATACAGAAAGGATGAGCTAAGATTTGGAACTGACAGCTTTATGTATTTAGAGATCTAAGAACATTATCTGACTTTTAAAATTAAAGATAGCAAAATAATGTGGCTAATAACAAAATTATTTTTAAAAGTCATTAATTTGTCTTTTTTTTTTTTTTGAGACAGGGTTTTTTTTGTGGGTGTGTAGTTCCGGCTGTCCTGGTACTCTCTATGCACAGCAGACTGTGAGTACTAGATTAAAGGTGTGAACCACCACCGCCCAGCTAATTTGTCTTCTTATATATAAACATATAAATAGGCAGGCAATATGCAATGAATATACAGTTCATTTTTTTCTGCATTTGTTTTTTGTTTGAGACAGAGTCTTTGTAGTCCAAGCTACTAGCAACTTGTGACAATCCTCTTGCCTTGGCCTTCCATGTGCTGGGATAATAGGCATGAGCCACCAGGCCTGGCTCCCATGTATAACTTAACCAATGAAATGAACAAATATCAAGGAAAATTTGTAATATAAAATAAGCGTGATATACAAACTGTGTTACTAAATGACATAAGGGATGACAGTGAAATGCAAGGCATATTTTGTTTTGAACAGAATATGCTATTATACAGTTATATCTTCTACCGAAAATGAAGCCCCACCTGAGATCATTCCAAATTTCATACAGAAAAATTACACAAGAAATTAACTAGGCTAATTTACAAAAGAAGAGGAATAAGGAGAATTTCAGTTATAAGAAGATGATATATCTCAGAGCACGTTGATATTAATATAATGAAACATAACAGATAGCCAAGAAGAACATTCACCATCAAGTCCAAACATAGACTTAAAGGGTTTGATAACACACATAGGACACTAAAAATACATAAGGAGGGGCCAGGAAGATGGCCCATCAGGTAATGGTACTTCCTGTCAAGGCTGATGACCTGAGTTCCATTCTCAGGGTTCACATGATAAAAGGAAAAAACAGACTCCTTCAAGTTGTCTTCTGATCTCTACATTTATACCAGGACAAGTGTGTACCCACACTTACATCATACAGAAACAAAATAAATAAATGTGAAAATATATGCTAGGAAACATGAGTTATAGACCTTTATTAGTTGTAGTCTTCTAGAAAAATCAGTAACTCTTTGCAACAAAGTTTCTAGGTTACTAATTAAATAGGCTACACTATTTATATACAGAGGAAATCATAAGTAGAAAATACAGAACAATATAAAGGTGAACATGTAATGCTAGAATGGGCTTTTCTTTCCACACAATAAAACTAAATTTGGTTGAGCAAATGTCCATATTGTGTACTTGAGCCTCTTTTGGATATATGCCTAGGAGTGGTATAGCTGGATCTTGAGGAAGCGCTATTCCTAGTCTGAGGAAGCGCCAGATTGATTTCCAGAGTGGTTGTACAAGTTTACATTTCCACCAGCAGTGGAGGAGGGTTCCCCTTTCTCCACAACCTCTCCAGCATGTGTTATCACTTGAGTTTTTGATTTTGGCCCTTCTGATGGGTGTAAGGTGAAATCTCAAGGTCGTTTTGATTTGTATTTCCCTTACAGCTGATGATGTTGAGCATTTTTTAAATGTTTCTCTGCCATTCAATATTCCTTTATCGAGAGTTCTCTGTTTAGCTCTGTACCCCATTTTTTAATTGGATTACTTGATTTGTTGCTTTTCAACTTCTTTAGTTCTTTATATATACTGACTATTAGCCCTCTGTCAGATAAAGGGTTGGTGAAGTTTCTTTCCCAATCTGTAGGCAGTTGTTTTGTTTTGATGACAGTGTCCTTTGCTTTACAGAAGCTTTTCAGTTTCATGAGGTCCCATTTATTGATTGTTGCTCTTAGAGCCTGTGCTGTTGGTGTTCTGTTCAGGAAGTTGTCTCCTGTATTAATGAGTTTAAGGCTCTTCCCCACTTTTTCTTCTAACTGATTTAATGTGTCTGGTTTTATGTTGAGGTCTTTGATCCACTTGGACTTCAGTTTTGTGCAGGGTGATAAGTATGGATCTATTTGCATTTTTCTACATGTAGATATCCAGTTAGACCAGCACCATTTGTTGAATATGCTATCTTTTTTCCATTGTATGGTTTTGGCATCATTGTCAAAAATCAGGTTTCCATAAGTGTGTGGGTTTATTTCTGGGTCTTCTGTTCGGTTCCATTGATCCACCATTCTGTTTCTATGCCAGTACCATGCAGTTTTTATTTGCTCAACCATGTTTGTAGCAGCTTTATTTGTAATTGCCAGAAGGTGGAAACAACCCAGATGCCCCTAAACTGAGGAATGGATACAGAAATGGTGGTACATCTACACAATGGAATACTACTCAGCAATTAAAAACAAGGATATCATGAAATTTGCAGGTAAATGGCGGGAGCTGGAAAGGATCATCCTGAGTGAGCTATCCCAGAAGCAGAAAGACACACATGGTATATACTCACTCATATAGACATATAAAATAGGACAAACCTACTAAAAATCTGTACACCTAAAGAAAGTAATCAAGAGGGAGGACTCTATCTATAATTCTCAATCCCTAGCCAGAAAGGCAAAGCAGATTGACATCAGAAGAAGAAAACAGGAAACAAGCTAGGAGCCTGTCACAGAGGGCCCCTGAAAGGCTCTGCCCTGCACAATATCAAAGCAGATGCTGAGATTTATGGCCAACTGTTTGGTAGAGGGCATGGAATCTTATGAAAGATGTGGGAAATAGTAAGATAGGGAGAGGACAGGAGCTCCACAAGGAGAGCAACAGAACCAAAAATATCTGAGCACAGGGGTCTTTCCTGAGACTGATACTCTAACAAAGTACCATGCATGGAGAAAACTTAGAACCCCTGCACAGATGCAGCCCATGGCAGTTCAGTATCCAAGTGGTTTCCATAATAATGGGAACAGGGATTGCCTCTGACATGAACTGATTGGCCTGCTATTTGATCACCTCACCCTGATGGGGGAGCAGCCTTACCAGGACACAGAGGAAGACAATGCAGCCACTCCTGATGACAGCTGATAGACTAGGATCAGAAGGAAGGAGAGGAAAACCTCCCCTATCAGTGAACTTGGGGAGGGGCATGTGTGGAGAAGGGAGAGGGAGAGTGGGAGGGGAGGAGGAAGGGTCTTATGGGGGGATACAAAGTGAATAAAGTGTAATCAATTAAAAAAAGAAATTATTAAGCACTGATCTCTAGAAAAAAATCTAAATTTGGATACGATGCAAAATGTAAAAAGTACAGTATTTAGAAATCTGCATAAAAATTGAATAAAGACAGCAAAAGAAAAGAGTATGTGGGATATGAAAATGTACATGCTAGCAGTATCTGCTTTGATTCACAGGCAGCAGTCATGTTGGTGAGGATGGACATTTTGACTGCCTTTGACTGACTGAAAAGGCTTCATTCAGCCATGGGTTTACTTAGATTTAAATAGTGAGGAGCCACAGGGAGCATCTGTCATACTGTGCTCAGCAGGGGCATAATGGATGTTCAGAGAGGCAGAATCACTCCTAATTGTTCCAGTGACTTTATCTGGGATAAACACATTCACAATGGACAAGACCAGGTGGGTATAGCCACCACAGAGAAAGAGAGCTCTTGGTTCCAGGGACTCCTAGGGAGCAGCTGTGGTAGCCATGGAGGTTAAGTCACTAACTTACTTAACCTTGCTCTCTAGGCGCCAGGTAGAAGCCAGCAGTTCCAGGTCATGTCTGTGGGTCCTAAATTTTGCTGTTATCTTGTTTTGATTTCCCTGGAGACTGTCTGGAGGTTTGAGCACAGGCATTTGTGGCTTAAAATGTATACCAAGGTGATTCTAATTTGTCAAAAAAAAAAAAACACAGGGAAATTTAGGTCACTCAGCATATATAAAAGCACAGCAGTAGGTGTAGAATTATCTGAGATCCAGCATACATCTGAATGTTCCCCAAGTTAGTGTTGTAAGGAGAAATTGCCTAAAGATCAAGACCAACAAAACGATTATATAACTAAATGTTGATTCTGTCCTTCCAGCGGTAAAGACTAGGTTCTTTAATTTTGAAATTTAAAATTAAACAAATTAATATGAAACAAAATTTTAGAAACTACAGCTGGGAAGATAGCACAGGTATAGAGTTGCATGGTGTGAAGGAGGGCCTGGGTTCAATCTCAAGCACCAAGAGAGAATTAATGAATGAGATTGCATCAGTTCCCATAAGATGCACCATAGCTTTGTTAGAACAGCTATGTTTGTCTATCAGTTCAGTTATGAAATACTTTTATTATTATATACAATTTTTATGGGTTAGCAAGATTGCTATGGGCAATTGCCATAAAGCCTCTGATGACCTGAGTTCTGTCCCCAGACATACACGATAGAGGAAGAGAACCAACTCTTGCACATTGTCTTCTGAGCTCTACATGTACACAAACACACACACACTATATATATATATATATATATATATATATATATATATATACATATATATGTATACACATATACATTATTCTACCTTATTACACTCGTATAAAACAATTTAAGAATTAATGATAAAAATAAAGCTTTAATTTTCTATTTTTAAAGAAAGTGGCAAAGTTATAAATAGGCGACTTAGAAAAAGAAACATAGCATGTAATTGAACTAAAGCATCTTTGTCTGTATTTAAAATGGACCCATGCTTTGTAAAAGAGTGGAATGTTTAAGAATGTTTGATACCTCAAAATACTGTATTCTTTAATTTGACCAGTTAGGCATTCAGGGTAATGATTTCCCCTTGAGCTATAGCATCAAACTCACAGTGTTATATAGTGAGCAAACTAAATAATAGCAAGATAATATCGATTCCTGGTAGCAGATCATTGGCTTATGTAAATTATAAGCACCTCCTTGGGAATAGACTACTATGTGGACATCAAAAATAGGTGATGCAAGAATCTAGTGTCTGATTTCCAAGACTGATGTCATAATTGGAGGTGAGGTGCCACCTGATTCCACAGATGATACAGAGACAGTGAGAGGAATATATTTTTAGTTATCGAAAGAGTAAGTAAAGATTAGATTTATTAATAATTTCAAACAGGACAAAGCTAGCAGGAAGCAGAAGAAAGAAAGGAGATGGAGAGAGGAGAAAAGACGGGAAGTCATAAAAGTGTGTAAGAGAGACAGTCCACAGTCGCCAGAATGAGAATTGGTTTATTTAACTGTGAAGGCTGAGATAGACCACACTCAGCTATCTGCAAGCTGAAAATCTGGCAAGTTGGTGATAGGATACAGCTGTGGTCTGGAGCCCCAAGGATCAGGAGCTAAAACGTTCTAAGGCAGAAGAAGAGAGATAAAAAGAGGAAGTTGGGGAGAGAGAGGGGAGAAAGAGACACAGAGGAGGGAGAGAGAGATAGACAGAAGAGGGAAGGAGAGAGGCATGGAGGGAGGGAGGAAGAAAGAGAGAGAGACGGAGACAGAGAGACTTCTGCCCCCTTGTTCTCAGCAAGTTAAGTGATGCTCACTATCACCACAATGGCCACGGCTGATCTTGACATGACTGACACTCAAATTCTGATTTTGTCCGGAAAATTCTCCAGAAGAAAAGCCTTTGACATTTCTGCCCCCCACACTGGACTAGAAATTCACCCACACATAGCTCTAGTGTTGGTCCTTAGCTGGAGAAACTTCTGGAAGATTCAGGAGATAGGACTTAATTGGAGGAAGTAGGTCACGAAAGGTGTGCTTTGAGTTATCTCTTGTTCTCAGCACTCTGCAAGTCTTATCTGCCATGAAGTGAGCACCCTCCAGCCTGAGGTTCTGCCTCCTCAGAGAGGCAGAAATACAGCAACCACTGTCTATGGACAGGAATCTCTGAAACCATGAACAAAATCATTCCTGTCACATAGTTGGCTACAGCAATGACAAAAGGAATAATTTGTTTAATATTGTACAACATTTATTGATATTAAAAGTGAATGGAAATAATCAAAAGAAACACGCATAAAGCATTTCTCATTATTTATTTTGGTAGCACGTTAAACATAGATACTCATTTACTTACATGATGGCCTGGGGCAGGCTGTCTAATCTTTGACTATATTATGACAGAGAAGGAAGAGGTAAAAGCCTTAATTCTGGTCCTAAATTGTCCTCTGAGCCAGTGCCCAGTCAGGAAACCAGAAATCACCCCAGGCATCTGAAACTGGGAAGTCATTATAGAAAATTGGTTACAGGTGATGGAAAAGCCGAGCTGCCAAATACGAAATGGCGAGAAACTCTGAATTTAACATCAGCAGGAAGATGCTACAAGGCCCAGAGCTGGAGGCAGCATTTCCAGAGTCCCAAGCCTAGCATCGTCCAGTTAGAATCTGAACTATGTGAAGGGCTATGGTGGACAGGGACATGAAGTACAGGACAACCATTGGAGCCGGGACCTTGTAAACAGTGGATAACTACTGACAAACTGACTGAAGCATACCAAGAGTGGGTAAAACATACCAGCTCCTTCTCCCAGCAGGTCCGTGCTATTGCTCAGATCTTGCCCTCCTCCCTTTAACTGCTCAGTCTATGTGACTGCCATAGAAAGAACCCACAATGATGAAGAGGGCAGTGTAGAGGGTAGGTAGAGTTTACTGCATAGTGAGTTGGGGGGCACGTTCAAGAGGTGAACGTGGGCATCGGCCAGTCTGTCAGCATATTCTCAAAACCAAAGGCTCCAAAACCTGCATTGTAGGCAGACCTTGCTATTTATGAAGTTTCTAGAAGAAAACAGTTTTCCTCTGAATGGGAAACTTTTACCACCTGTATGATTGAAATATCGACTTCAATTAACTCTTAAGAAACCACACAATGGTATTTGTACGTTCTTTACACCCAAGTGTCCCCTAAGTAGTGTGAATATCTTCAGAGTAGGTAGTTCAGAGCATAAAGTTTCCATCTAGAGCAAGAAATGTGACCCAGATCTTATTACTTATTAATGAATTCAGAGATAGCCACTGCTCCTGCTCTTAGGAGTCCCACATGAAGACCAAACTGCACAACTGTTACATATGTGCAGACCTATCTTTGTACCACAGTTTGTCAGTTCAATCTCTGTGGACCCCTATGGACTCAGGTTAGTTGATTGAGTAGGTTTTCTTGTGTCCTTGACCCCTCTAACTCCTCCAATCCTTCCTCCCATCTTTTGCAGGCTTCCCTAAGCTCCACCTACTGTTTGGCTTTGGGTCTCCGCATGTGTTTCCATCACTTGCCTTGTGAATCCTCTCAGATGGAAGTTAGGCTAGGTTCCTGTCTGCAAGTATAGAAGAATACCATTAATAGTATCAGGGGTGGGCTGTCTCTCATGGCACGGGTCTCAGGCTGGGCTACTCATATTTTAGCCTTTTCCTCAATTTCCACTCCATCTTTATCCCTGTATATCTTGCAGGCAGGACAAACTGTGGGTCAAGGGTTTTGTGGCTGGGCTGGTGTCCCAGTCCTTCCATTGGAGGTCTTTTCTGATTATTGGAGATGGCCATTTCAGTTTCCACATCCCCCATTGGCTAGGAGTTTTTGATAGAGTCACCGCCATACATTTCCGGGAGTTTCCACTGTCCCAGATTTTCAGCTCATCCTAGAGATACCTTCCCAGCTCTCTCCACCAGTACTCTCTCCCTCCATCCTTCCCTGACTAGATCCCTCTTGCTCCCATCCCCAGCCCTCCCCACCCAATAGCCTTCCTCCATTTACCCCCATGCACTGTCCCTTGAGTTTTTGATCTTAGCTACTCTGAAGGGTGTAAGATGAAATCGCAGAGTAATTTTGATTTGCATTTCCCTGATGACTAAGGATGTTAAACATTTCTATAAGTGCTTGGCCATTTGAGATTCCTCTGTTGAGAATTCTCTATTTAGTTCTGTACACCATTTTTTAATTGTTTTTTTTTAATTTGGTTTGTTCATGTCTACTTTCTTGAGTTCTTCATATATTTTGGATCTCAGCCCTCTGTCAGATGTAGGGTTGCTGAAGACTTTTTCTCATTTGGTAGGATGACATTTTGTCCTTATAATAGTTCCCTTGCCTTTCAGAATATTCTCAGTTTTATGAGATCCCATTTATTAATTGTTGATCTTAGTGCCTGAGCTGTTGGTGTTCTGTTCAGGAAGTTGTCTCCTCTGCCAATGCATTCAAAGCTATTCCCCACTTTCTCTTGTATGTCCATTATATATACTAGGTAGACTTCTATATACACAATGATTACTGTATCTGGTTTTAAGTTGAGGTCTTTGGTCCCCTTGGACTTCAGTTTGTTGAGGTTATAGATGTGGGTGTATTTCCATTCTTCTGCATGCAGGCATCCAGTTAAACTAGCAACATTTGTTGAAGATGTTTCCTTTTTTTCCATTGTATAGTTTTGACTCCTTTGTCAAAAATCAGGTGTCCATAGGTGTGTGGATTTTCTTCTGGGTCTTTGATTCAATTCCATTGATCCAGGTGTTTGTTTTTATGCCAATGCCATGTGGTTTTTATTACTATTGCTTTGTAGTACAGCTTGCATTCAGGGATGATGATACCTCCAGAAGTTCTTTTATTGTAGGAGATCATTTTAGCTATCATTTTTTTTCCTATATGAAGTTGATATTGTTCTTTAAAAGTCTGTAAAAATTGTGTTGGAATTTTGATGGATAGGTAGGATTAACATAGTAAAAATGTCTATTTTACCAAAAGCAGTCATTATTATTTTTTTATTATATTTTATGTGTATGGGTGTTTTGCTTGCATTTATGCCTGTTTCCCTAAGGAGGCCAGAAGAGGGCATCAGTTCCTCTTCTGAATAGAATTTATAGACAGTTGTGAGCCACCATTCGGATGCTAGGAATTGACTCTGGGTCCTCAGGAAGGGCAGTCAATGTTCTTAACCACTGAACCATCTCTCCAGGCACTCTGTCCTGGTTCTCATTAACTGTAATTAAGAGTTTTTCAACTTCAGTTACTGCTTTAATACTGGTTTAATACTGCTGATTGTGAAGGAGAAATCTATCCCCGGTGTCCTCCCTGCCTGCAAATATCTGACTAGCTGCCTAACTAACCAATTTCATGGGGGAGATCATTGACACAAGAATCTGTAATGTTTCTGCATCCTAAAAGTTGTCTCACCAACCTAAGGCAAACAAGAAGGTGTGGAGGCCAGCACAAAATACTATGATGATTATGTCACCTCTCTGAGCTTCTTACGCTTTGCGTAGAGAGTGAAGATGTGAGCCGACTCAAGGTTCCTATGGAGCAACTTCTCTTTCCTTTAGTTTTCAAATGGCACACATTTTGTTTATTGTAGTACAGCTTAGACAGTTGTCAGTGCAACACAGCCATGCCATCAAACCATGGAGAAGAGATAATCTAGTCATGGTAATGAAATAAACAAGACAGGACAGTGATCGCTACACTTCTGATGATGGCACAGGGATTGTTCACAGTCCTAGTGTTGGGGGGGGGTGGATGGGGATGGTGGTCAGCTGGGATTCCAGCCCTAGCCCCTCTTGCCTCCAGACAGCATGCAACCCAGACATATACCTGAGTGTGCAGACTGATAGGTCAACCAGCTTTTATAGAAAGCTGTCACAAATGCAGGTGTGGAGCCTTCCAATGACATGGCTGCTTTGGACTTATTCACATTCTTTTTTTAAAAGGCATTTTTATTATAAATACATTTTAGTTGTAGCAGTAAAATACATTTTGAGTTACCAAGAATCTTTTTTTTAATTTATTTATTTTTATATCAATCACAGGTTAGGTACTTTGCATCCCAGGCGTAGTCCCCTCCCTCATTCCCTCCCACCCTCCCACTCCCTCCCTCATCTCCCTCCTCCCTGCCCCCTCCAAGTCCACCAACAGGGGAGGACCTCCTCCCCTTCCTTCCAACCCCAGCTCATCCTGTCTCCTCAGGGCTGGCTATAATATCCTCCCCTGGGATCTAGCCAGTCTGTCACTCCCTGGCTTGTATGGGGGAGGGTCAAAGAGTCAGCCATCCAGTTCATGACTGAAACAGTCCCTGTTTCTCTCACTAGGGTCTTCAGTCCTACAATGAGCTATCATGGGCCCCATCTGTGCGGGGGTTCCAGGCCACATCCATACATGGTCCTTGATTGTAGAAACCGTCTCATACAAGACCCCTGTGCCCTGCTCAGTTTGGTCTTTGTGGAGCTCTTGTTCTCCCCAAGTCTCAACAACCTCCCCCAGATCTATCATTACTTTTCGCCCTCTGTCAGAGGCTTGATCACGAGTCTTAATATCTGCTCTGATACATCTTTACATTGACCCCCCC
>CM053744.1:47949966-47966809 GCA_028658305.1 Pachyuromys duprasi
TTATCAGTTGAAGGAGTTCTCTGGTTGAATTTTTGGGGTCACTCATGTATATTATCATATCGTCTGCAAATAGTGATACTTTGACTTCTTCCTTTCCAATTTGTATCCCCTTGATCTCCTTTAGTTGTCTTATTCCAAGAATCTTTTAAAACAAAACAAAAACCAAAACTTCGCTGACAATGATCACACCACAGACTCCCAGGCTCAAAAATGTGTCCTAAGGAAGTAGCATAAGCTAAGGGGACTCCAAAAAAAACAAGTTAGGGAAGACAAAGGAAGGAGAAATGAAAAGCCTTGGAGGATAGCTGTGGGATTATCTTGTGATACTAAATCATCTTTACTTTCAAGAATAAATTCTCCAGGTATTAGGGCCTCTCAGATGAGGTATGATACACTAAAAAGTAACAGTCATTGTTATTGCTTTTGCCACAGATTATGTTTAATTAGATGCTGCATAAGCAGTATTTGTGAGATAAACAGACCAGGGTGGATTCATGAATGGCCTTTTTTTATGGAGGCTTTTCCAGTAGAAGACCCAGCATGAATCTACCACCAGACTGATCCTGTATATCGCTGACCACACTTAAGAATTGTATTCTTTGAAACACTAAAAAGAAAGATCCTGTATCACTCTTTACTAAAATGCAAACCCCATCAGCTTTATAATTCAGACAAAGTATATGAGCCACTCCATTCACCTGGGATGCAACTATTACATATAACCAGTACCTTTATGGGTTTCAAAGAATCAGGTCAGGTGGCTGGCACAGAAATCAGATACATGTACATGTCATATACATGGATATATAGGAGCAGGCATGGTCCTGATACATGAAAATCGAGAACCCTTCCTCTGCATGTGGGAGAGGAGGGAGGGGTATTGTTGAGAAACAATCTCAGGTCTAACTGACACCTTGGGACTTTAACCTCTGCCCTCCTGAAAGATACAAAGTGCCATGCAAGGCAAATGGCAAATAAAAAAATCCCTTCTATGCTGGGAGTGCACAGAGGAAGCTGTGCTGAGCACACCAGCCATCCACAGCTAAAGCTTCCTTGGCCTTTTATGTAGGAAGTACTGGGGTCTAAGGATTTTAAAGCTGTGCATCCTATGATGGTCACTGTGTATTATACATCTACACCTATGCCATTCTGCAATTTATTACCTCAAAAAGCAGATTTGTTTTCTTGCTAGTAACTCAGAATACTCAAAGCCAGACCAAAAACCAGAAGCAGGGGCCAATGCCCATCAAGCTGCAACCCAGGACTTATCCCTATTCTTGTATGTAATTCCCCACTTTTTCTTTCATGAGCAAGCCCAATAAATTCATCGGCTCGCCAAACCGGCTTTGGGTATAGTCTTTTCTTTCCTCTGCCCTCAGTGCCCTGAAGGGAGGGAGTAGATGATCATTGACTTCCTCCTCAGCATCAATCTATGTATTGAGAAGGGAGATGCATATTTTGATAGTGAAGAAGCTGAGAGGTAAGCCTGTCATCTCCATCTGGACTCCTGACAACCAGCGAGCATCAACAGTTTACGTTCAGCTCTCTCCCTTCCTGCTAATATTTATGAGTATGCAAAGCTAGCAAGAGAAGTCTTATTAATTTTTAAATATTTATTCAGTTTATTTTTTGTGTATGAGTATTTTACCTACATATCTGTATGTGCATCATGTGTTTATAGTGCTTATGGAGGCCAGAATAACATGGTGGATACCCTGAAACTGGAATGATGTATAGTTGTGAGTCACCATGAGGTGCTGGAAACTAAACCTAGGTCCTCTGCAAGTATCTAGTGCTCCCAGCTGCTGAGCCATCTTTCTAGAACTAATAGTATTTTGTCAGAGTATATAAAAAGGGAATCTGGAGATACGGCTCAGTAGTAAAAGGTACTTGCTAGTCTTTCGTAGGACTGAAGATTTCTTCCTAGTGCCCATGGCTTACAACCACCTGTAACTTCAGCTCCAGGCTATCCATTGTCCCTTTGGCCTCTGTTGGCATTTGAACTCATGGGCACAGAGTCTCACCCATACACATAAATGAATAATAAGTCTTCAAAAAGGGGAAGCCATGTAGAAGGCTCAACATTTGGTCTAGGAAAATTATATTTTTTAGACAAAATCTCATCTAAGCAAGTAGAATACTGTGAACTCTATGCATCTGGTCCTTTGTTATTTATCAAATCTGCATTGTAGTTCAAAGCCTCAATTTGATTTCTACGTGGGGAAGTAGCTTTGCTGTGCCTCATCAAACATTTGGCAGATGAGCTCCGGAACTCACTGCTGAGGACCAGGTGGAAGAGAATATATGTGGATTAGCACACATCTGCTGTCACTTCTGGGTTAGGGTTGTCATATACTCTTGGTGTGCAAAGAGCAGCATGTGACTGGGTTTTATTGAAATGTTTCACTTGGCAGGCACACTTATAGGCTCTGTCCAACTCTAAACCTGGCATGTCCTGGCAGCAGCTTCCTTGAGTATCACAGCACAGATCTCAGATGCTTAATGTCAGCTCATCAGACATTACCGAAGTTTGCTGTGCTCTTAAACTTCTTGTCTGGGTTTTTATTGACTTCTAAGGCAAACTCTCTAGACAGGCTTCAACTCATCCTTCTAGCCCAGGGCTTCCCAGCCCCAAAGAAGCCCCTAGCTTGTCAAGCCTGCTCCCCACCATTACTTTTCCGATAGTCACGAAACTCTCCCTGGAGCCTTATTTGTTTCCAGTGACATCTGCAATAGTGTTATTTCCATTTCCAGGAAGTCCCTCTAGATTTCTCCCCATGCTTCCTATAACCTTCATCAACTGTGTTTCAGATGCATGAATATATTTGTCATTCTGTTTCACTCTCCTTGGATTCTGGCCTTCGTTCTAAACTATACCCTTGACATAACTGAACGGCCAAATACTACTGGCTAAAAATTAGACCGTGCATCTGCCTTTATTAAAAAGTATACTCATGTCTTAATTAAAGCTGCTGATTCCTCAGAGATTGATAGCCTGTGCTCATTGCCAAAGTGAGTTAGGATAGACCTGGAAAGTTCCCTTGTTGGATAAGCATGAGGAAGTATTTCTGTGATTACTTACTTCACATCCAAAGTCTGGTGGCATGTCTGCTAGCTCCAGGTTATCCACCTGATATTTGTATAATGTCATAGGAACAACAACCTGCACAACTTGGCTCTATCCACCCACACTCACTATTTGCTTTGTGCATCACACCTAAGGCTGACATTGTCTAAAGTTATCTCTTCATACTATTGTGTGCATCTTAGGACTCTGACCAACATTTTATGAACACTAATCCTTTGAGTGACCAAGGAGACTATGTGTTAGAAAAGATTCAAGCATGAGTGAGGTTTTTCTTGTTCAGGAGCAGCTGTGGCCATGAAAGAAGAAAAACAAATCACATAACCATGACAACATAGTCTGTGGAGTGGGGTCTATAAATCAGAGACACATGCTTAGAAGAAAATTGAGTCTGACTTCCATTCTGCAAATGAAATTTCTATTTGGCTTTGAACCCTCATCTTCCAGTTTGTGTCTCTTATTGTTATTATTAATCTCTGGAACTGAGAGTGCCTCCCTTTTAGAGAGTGGAATATTTTAAGCACTTAATAATAGGATTCCTTTTCTGTAAGAAAGAGAGGAGAAATATTGCTGGGGCAATGAAAAAGCTGTCCTCTGGGAGCCAAGCTTTATTAGACTATGTCAGAGTCATCATGAGTCCAGAGCAGGTTGGGAATATCAGTTTCAGGAGGAAAAACAAAACAAAACAAAACAAAACACCTGTATTTATTTTATCAAGATTTTGGAAAGTTGTGGGAAATTATCCCAAGAGCTACAAAGCTATTATTTCAATAGCAGCTTTGTCTTTAAACTGAGAAATAATAAAAGGTTAAAAAAAAAAAGAATTCCATATGCCACTTTAGAAATCGATTTTAAAACCTGAGATTAGAGTAAATATGTAAATTAATTGAGTTCGAAGTGACATTTGCGCTCTCTTTGTAAAGCCTCATGTCAAAGATGACAGGTAAATATTGAAATTTGTCCACATTGGGAGAAAATTGTTCTCTTGCATCTCCTTGCTCTTGTGAACTCAAACATCTCAGATAGATACACACGAGTGTTGAGTTTCTCTATGACTACTCTCACTCTTTTTATTTACACTTTTAAAACTTCTTAACCTTTCATCATTTTGCTTAAATTTGAATTGAATCAAATGTAAACTTGGCTATGGCACTTTTTAAAAAAAATTTTCTGACAAGGAGCAACAAACAGTTTTGAGTGATTTGAAAGGCCTATGTCTTGGTTTGATTTCTACTTCTGTGATGAACAGCAAGACCATAGGCAACTTGAGGGAGGAAAGGGTAAATTTCAGCTTATAGCTTGTAGTCCATCATCCATGGAAGTCAGAGCAGGAATTCAAGGCAGGAATGTGGAAGCAGGAACTGAGCGGCAGCCATAGAGGAGTGCTGCATACTGGCTTGCTCCTCAGAGTTTGTTTAGCCTGCTTTCCTAAGATTCCAGTACCCAGAACAATGAGCTCAGGCATTGTGTCGCGTCTGCCTCTACCAGCAAGGAAAGACAGGACACATGAGCTCTTCTTCAAGCAGTTTATTCAGGAGTTTTGAACAATCTTCTTCTTCTTCTTCTTCTTCTTCTTCTTCTTCTTCTTCTTCTTCTTCTTCTTCTTCTTCTTCTTCTTCTTCTTCTTCTTCTTCTTCCTCTTCTTCCTCGTCTTCCCCAAGGAGAGCCCGTCCCAGGAATAAGTACCCCTGAGCCAGCCAACCCCAGGTAGCCACGTGGGAAGTGCGGATAGGTACACTCAAGAGAAGGCGGATCATCAGACACAGCACAGCCAAATAAGGAGTTGTTTATCACAAGAGCACTCGCCGTCCGGGTGATGGAAGGTGGGAACCGGCGCCATCTTTAAGGCGCGGCACACGCAGCTCTCCACAGCATTGGATTGCCTAAACTGAGTCGAGCCCTCCTACAACAATCACCAATTAAATGCCCTCCAGGCTTGCCAACAGGCCAATCTGGTGGAGGCATTTTCTCAGTTGATACTCCTTCCTCTAAAGTGACTAGCTTTTGTCAGTTATCCTATAACTAACTGACAGAGAGTATGCATTTGTCTGTGAAATACATTCCTGCTTCTCATCTAACTGGGATACTGCATAGAGTTTTGCACTGGGGTCTGTTGTTCTTTGGGAGACCTGTGCAGCTGGATCTGATCTACTGTGCTGTAAAGGAGTTATCTTCTGTCTCTCCTTCAGGAAAAGTGCCTGGAGACCATCCTCCCCCTCTCCTGGCCCCCCTCTCTTTCTCTGTCCTTCCCTCTTCTCAATCCTTTCCTTCCCTCTCTTAATCTCCTCCATTGGACTAACTCACTGACCCACAGTGCCAGATTGGAAATGTAACTGGATCTGATTATCTGGAATAGAGTCAAACCCTCAGTCACGCATACTCACCTTCAGGCATATAAAGTGGCTTCCTGGGAAAGAAGAGCGAGCCACTTCAGGTGACCGAGAGCTCCTTGTGTCACTGGAATGTCTGACTAAGGCCAGTTCAAAGTGAAAAAGCTAAAGGGGGAGGGGGGAAGGAGTAAGAGCTGCAAGGAAGAGGGTGGCCATTAGGGATGCCATTTTTGTGATCAGACTATATGCAGTCAGGCAGACGCCAACTCCACCTAATGTAAGCTGTGTCAAAATCATCCTGTATCTTAGGAGAGTCGCTCTTATCTCCTCTGTAACAGGGTACACAAAAGTTTGTGTGAAAATTTAGTACAAAAGAAGATGATGAAAAGAAAATGAGGAAGAAGGGAGCTAAAACAAGAGGGAAAGGGGAACAAAGGAGGAAAGAGAGCAGGAGGGAGGCCCCAGTCAGTAAAGCATTTGATGTGCAAACTTCAGGACGTGAGGTAAAATTCCCAGAATACACATAAAAAGCCAGGTACACTAGTGTGTGTCTGTAATGGCAGTGTTCCCATGGTGAGATGGGCCGTGGGGGTTGGGGGCAGGCTGGGGGAATGGGCTAGCCTGGAGCAAGCAGGACTAAATGATGAAGAGACCCTGTCTTCAATGAGGTGGGAGGCCAGGGCTGACCCCGATGTTGACCTCTTCCCTGTATACTCAAGCCTTGGTGCACATGCACCCTGCATTCAAACACACAAAAGTACACCCACACACCAGACAAACACATACGACAAGGAGGAGAGGCAGAAAGGAGAGCGAGGAGGGAAGGAAACAAGGAAATGAGTCACAGATGGAAAGAGAAAAACATCAGCACAATTAAATACAACCCTCTGCTTCAGTGGGTCTCAACCTTCCGAATGCCGCGACCCTTGATTACAGACCCAACTATAAAATCACTTTCACTGCTACGTATCAACTGTAATTTTGCTACTGTTAGGAATCATAATGTAAGTATCTGATATGCAGGATGGTGTTAGGTGATTCCTATGAAAGGAATTTAAGGTTTCAATTGCTTAGAAGAGGCCCATCTGCACATTAATGGGCAGTTTGCTTTCTCCATGGTTTACTGATTTAAAACATGGTCTCATGCATTAAATAAATAAACACTTCCACAGATGTTTGACCTAGTCTGTGGACACCATGGCCTCGCCAGGCTGACACATAACATTAACCATTGTGAAGACAGAAGCATCTGAGGGAGAGAAGAGCTAATGAGGCTGAAAAACACAGACAGTTTGAGGCAGTTACATGGATCTAGTGGTCTGCCTGAAACATTTACTAGCTCAAAAATGGTGCAGACACAGGCAATGAGCCCAGGTGCAGAGAAAGGGTTTTGAAGGGGGTTGTGTTAGTTTGTTTTCTCAAGGCAAAATACCCAACAAGAGTAACTTAGGAGAGGAAAGGTTCATTTTGGCTCATGGTCTGAGGGTACAGGCCATCATGGTGGGAGAAGGAATGGTGACAGGGGTGTAAGGCAGCTGGTTACTTTGTATCTACAGTCAGGAAGCCTGGATAGACGGATGCTGATGCTCAGTGAGCTTTTTCTTCTCCTCCTTCTCCTCCTCCTCCTCCTTCCCATCTGGGAACACCAGCCAATGGAAGGATGCCATTCATTAGGTTGGTTCTTCCTACCTCACTTAACCCAGCCTAGGAACTTCCTCAGAAACATGCCTGGAAACATGCCATGGTGATCCTCTATTCCATCAAGATGATAGTGTGACTGGCCGTTATGAGGAGGTACATGGTGGCTGGGTCAAGTGCCTCTACATAAGGGTCGTCACCAAGGAGATTTCGGCATCCAATTGAAAAGATGATTACAAACGTGAAGATGTGATCTTCAGCTGCAGAAAGGGTCCCAGTAAGGATAGGCACAACTAGCTGCAAAAATTCATCAAAACGGAAGATGAGGTTTTCCTTCAATTTTTTCTCTTGTTGGTTTATTATCATAAGAATAACAGGAAAATTACCTGTAATAGATGACGCATTAAAATGCTTACTGAGCCCCTGGGAATGCATCATGTGGGGGAAGTTAGCAAACTTCTTGTGGATCCAGACAAGATGGAGTCCCTTTGCTTGTTGTATCCTGTAAACTGTTCTGGGGAGCACTATCTCATCATTTCCATCTTATAGGTGAAGCTAAAGTTCCAGGTGTTAAGTACCTCCAGCAGTTCCCAACGAGTAACAGGTACAATCTAGAGCAACAAAACCCAAGCTACTCAGACCCAGTGCTCCAATGCATTTCCATGGGGTGATGGTCCTGACAGAATCCTGTGTAACAAGTGTCCAAGACAGCATCGAAATTGTTTGATGTACCCATTGTGACTCCACTGGAGAAAACTGATTTTTCTCTCTTGCTGCAAGTATAAATGATGCTTCCATTGCTAACCTTTATCCTTGTGGATAAGTTTTTGTTCATTCATTCATTCTTTCTTTTTCAAAATACAACAAAATAAAATATAATAAGGCAAAACAAAAACCATCACATCAAATTTGGACCAAGACAAGCCAACATAAAGAAAAGAGCCCAAGACCTACTCGTTCACACACTCAGGAATCCCACAGAAACATTAAATTGAAACCATAATGCATGTAGAGGACCTGTGCAGACCCAGGTAGGCCCTGTGCATGTGGCTTTAGCCTCATGAATTTATATCAACTCATATTAACTTTTAAGTAGCCTACTTTTCTCAGTGTCCTCTATCCGCTCTGGATCTTAAGCAGACTACACAGTTTTTTGTATACTTTTATTTGGTTCCCTTTTTTCCAGTTCCTTTTTGGGTGGCATTTTATTTTGTTTTCTTGGTTTAGGTTTTTCCCCCCTTATTGTATTGGGTTTTTGTTTTTGAGAAAGAACTTAATGTTGGGTTGGTTAGGGAGCAGGAAAGGATCTGGAAGGGCATGGGGAGAAGAAGACTATGATCACTATATTCAAATTTAAAATTTGTTTTAACTAATAAAAAGAGGAAGGGGTGGAGTGATGGGAGACTCTGCCAGGGAGATGGAGGTACTGGGTATTTCAGGAGAGGCAGATGGGCTTTTTGGAAGCCAAGGTAGGCACTGCATTCCAGAGTAGCTCACAGTACTCTCTGCAGGAGGCATGGCTCGGTCCCAGTGTGACCATGTCCCTGCTCACAAGGTCTCTCTCAGAGGTCCACATGAGGCACAGTTCCTCGTGACCTCTGCTTCTGCCATATGTGTGTTCCATGCAGTAGAGAGGGACAGATGGCACAGCTGTGCTTCATCAAAGGGAGACACCAATCCTCAGATGCCTGTTTGTGGACCTGAGACCTGAGCTACCTCTGTGGTTAAAGGTTCAGCATTTAGAATTTAGGTTCTTTGCCTACTTCTAAAATTCATTTGATTTGTGAGGCTGGACACAAAGAAGAACACTTCTCTCTCTCTCTCTCTCTTTGTTTGTTTCTTTCTTTTTTTGCTTGCTTGCTTTTTTCTTTCTTTTTGGTGTTTCAAAACAAGGTTTCTCTGTGTAGCCCTGGTAGTCCTGCAACTTTCTCCAAAGAGCAGGCTGGCCCAAAACTCAGAGATCCGCTGGCTTCTGCCTTTTGATTTCTAGGATTAGAGACATGCGCTACCACTGCTATAAAACTCATTTGATTTGTGACTTTTAATTATGTTCGCGTGTGTGTCTGAGTATATGTTTGTGTTCAGAGACAGGAGCATCTGTGTACAAATGCATAGGGAGGCCAGGGGTCAACTTGGGGTGTTGTCTTTAGGTCTTTTTCACCTGGCAAGGAGATTAGCAGTAGCTCCCGTTGACTTCACATCAACGATCAGAAGATCAGAATTTAGAGAACTTTCCTCTGATCCTCATGTCATCATTTTCTCTGCCACCAACAAAGTGAAGTTTCTTGGGTGCTGATGTTGATTTTAGTCTGTGTCTTTTTTTTTTCCTTCTTGGTTCAGTTGAGTCATTTCCTGAATATACCAGTGATGTCCTACTGTTGCCATTTTCTTTTGTGTGTTGCAGCCAAAACTCATACCCGAGGTTCTTAAATGCGATTTTGTCATTTATTTGAGACTCATCCACTAATCATGCTTTGCTTCCCAATGGAGCAGCTGATTAACCCAACTGTGACAGCATCTTTTGAGGGGCTTTCTACTTTTTGCTTCTTATTTAGCCTCTGTGTGCACACATCAGTCTCAATCACTCCAGACTGAGATTGGCTGCTTCTGACCGTTACAGTGGTTCTCATCTTTCCTGAAAATTGACTCACACATGTGTAGTATTCTGGCTTTCTGTTCTCTGCCTGAGTTAATGATATGTGAAGGATTTCTCCAGGCCTAGTTTCAGATTTTAAAAGATGTGCTTACCTTGTAGATAATGGCCTGCATTCTGATGACCTCGGGTGAGCAGCCTTTGACAAGAAGTCTATTTGTCTGCCTTGTGCAGTGACAGTCACTCAAATATTTGATATGGGAAGTCACAAGTGTGAAGTGAAGGTTCTGTGTATTTTTTGAGAAATGTATTTTTATCAAATGAGACTTGAGTCTACTTCCATTTCTCAAGATGCCACTGGTAAATGTTATCATATTGAAAAAATATACAAAATGCTCCCATGCTTATGCCCATGTGTCTGTGTGTGTTTCCCCATGTATGCATCTATGTATCATGTCCACGTGTGTGTATATGGTGTCTGTATGCCTATGTAGCAATAAAATGAAAAGGAACAGGATATGAATTTGAGAAGGAGGAATGGTAGGCAGGAAAGACTTGGAGAGGGGAAGGGTGAATTATGATCAAAATGCATTGTTCTTGTGTATGAAGTTATCATAAAGATGTAAAAAATGGCCCAGGTACTGGGCACAGTGGTACATGGTTGTAATCCCAACACTCAGGGTGGCTTGCAGATCTCTGTGAGTTTGAGGCTGTCCTGGTCTACAAAGTGAGTACAGGACAGCCAAGGCTACACAGAGAATCCCTGAGTTGAAAAAAAATACAATCGAACAAAATAAATAAAAAATAAAAGTGGCCCAGTGCTTTTAAAATCAGTGATACACATTATAAATTAGTTTAATTTGAATGGTTTGATAATTAGAGGCTTTCAGATCTAACACAAAACTTGGATCTGGTTGAAGATGATGACACACACTTATTCTTGAGAAGGGACTTCTGTTTCTGATATGAATGTACAAGACTTGTATATTTTATAGACTCTAGAATTGGTCTCAGTATATTAGTGAAAGGGATATTGGAACTATGTTCCCATACTGTCCCTCAAACTCCAAGAGGAGTTTGAAAATATTGTTGCTCTCAAAAGGAAAGCAAGGGATGCATTTTGATTTCTGTATTTTTCCATGGTTTTCACATTTTTAAAAAATGTTCACAGTCATGTCAACAAAATCAAGCAAAGAATAATCCTAAAATGTCTAAGGTACAGCTTTGAATGTGATCAGAAAGACCTTTTCACTTGAAAATATTCATCAGTTATTGTAAGCAGAGAGAGAGAGAGAAAGAGAGAGAGAGGGGGGGGTGATGATGTCAGCAGTAACCAAATATGGCAGTATGAGTTCAGGAAGTCATATGATAGGATATTTCCCCTATGACATAGTGTTAATATTTGTATTTAAGGACACTAAGAAAAACAAAAGGATGGCTGCCATGGACTCAGTTTCTCTGGGTATCCATCATCTTCCCTTATTCAGCACCCTTGGGCTTTGCTTCTATTAGTTTGCATCATAGCTGTGATCTATGACTTTCCTAAGTTTCTTTCTATGCCATGAAACCTCTTTCCTCTGTTTCCCATTACATTTTACCCATAATTACTTTTTCATAAACCCTTTTCTTTCAGGATATTACCATTCACATTATTTTTCTCTGAAAATATTTCATCAGATAAGCTGAATTCTAAAATCTAACAACTCTAGTGGATGAGACGTTCAATTTTGGGGAGCTGACATTCCTGAAAATTTGGGAGTTTGGAGGAGTTATTAAATACAGAGGCAATTGATATATCTGTAAGTCTCTAAGAGAGAGGAAACTCGGAGAGATACAGTTTAATGCATGAGAAGCTGTAAGAAGAGTTTCGAAGTCCTGCAGGTGAAAGTAGAGAGTCCATGCTGCTGATAATACCAGAAAAATTATACTGCACAGGTTTTCAACATGTGTTTGCATCTTTGCTTACAATTCTCAAGTAAACAGAGTCAAGACCAAGAAAACATTTTATCATTATTTTTAAAACATCTATCTGTCTGTCTGTCTATCTATCTGTCTGCTATGATCTATCTATCATCTACTTGTTTGTTTAACGTGAATGGTTGTTTTGCCTGCATGCATGTATGTGTGTCCACAATTTCTGAGGCCAAAAGTGGGTGTCTGAGCCCCTGGTGCTGGTTATACATGGATGTGAATTGCTTATGTGGTTGCTGTGAACTGAACCCAGGTCCTCTGCAAGAGCAGCTAGTGCTCCTAACCTCTGAGCCATCTCTCCAACCCAGTGACCTTGAATTTTATTTTGCTCTCCTGGTTTGAATAACATTGCCAACGTTTTCATGCATGCATACAATTTTGGGAAGATGACTAAGCCACACAGGACAATAAAATTGCTGAGACAATATTAAACTTAGTTGCTATAAGGAAGTTGTGCTATTGTTTAAAGAGAAATCCCAATCATTTAAGTATCCGAAAATATATATGAATGATGTCTGTGGTTGAATTAACCTAATCTATTAGAAAAGATAATAAACTAAGTTGGAATATATATATATATATATATATAATTTTGTCCATGAGTTAACAGTGTTTGCAGATGGATGAAGGCAAGTTTATTACTCCTTTTCTTTGCTTGGTATGTATTTGAAAATAGCCACAATAAGAAATTGAATGGCAGATATATTTTTTCTCCTTTTGAAATTTTCAGTAACTAAAATTCCCAATCTGACACCATGCAGTTTTATTTGCAGTAAGTTAAGGCAGACATTAATGAGCACCATGAGGACCAAGTGCAAGGAAAGTATTGATTAATGTGAAATGAGTGATGGAGGTGGCTGTACAGATGCAGGGACTAGCTGATGCTGTAAAGGCACATTTAGGTTGGCATTGATATGCTGTAGGGAGGTTTGTTGGGACTAAGGAAGAAAGAAAAGATTTTCTTCATATGGGTAAAATAGAATCAAGGACAAGGAGAGAAATGACGGTGGCTGTATATTCCCCCTCCTTTGCCAGACCTAAGTGATGCTCTGACTCCATGGGCCATGTGGTTTGGTTTGTGGCTGATTTGCTTGTCACTTTCCCACACTTGGAGTGTGAAGGATGGGAATGCCATGATGAGAAGATTAACCTCCCTAGTGTCCACCTTAGCAATGGAGAGCTCTTCACTCCTCTTGGAGGACACTTTGGGAAAAGGTTGGAAGAGACCGTGTTAAACATGCTTCAGTCATGAGTGTCCACTGCAGAGGCATCTTATCGACCTTTGTCTTGGCTTTAGCACACATGTTCACTGGCATGCAGCACAACAGTTTTTCAAATAAGGTATGATGTTAATTTTTATCTTCCTAGATTTATCGTTACCTCTACCTACCAAATACCTAAAATAAAGTAACTGTAAAAGACAAGAAAAAGCAAAGCACACCTTTCAGAGCATGAGTGACATTTGAAGTGTGTGGTTAAAGTTTTAAAAAAGATCAATCATTGACGGTCAGCTTCAGGCAGCTACAAATAAAAAAATGGCCTTGCATCATGAATACCCTGAATATATTCATATGCATTATTCTGACACCTGGCAGGTGCAGCTTATAAAGTTTGAAACAGACTACATGTGGGGAGCTTAATTATGAATCTTTAAAGACCCATGTTTGTCATATCCCAGTGCATTTTACAACATGCACCTCAATGCTTGCTTCAATTGTTCCAGAATTACTGAAAGCTGAGTTCTGTGCTGGCCATCACTGATTCTCATTACATCTGATATTTGGGTGTTTATATCATGTTGGTGAGCTGTGAGTTATCAAATACTTATCATCACTGTTTCCTAGGGCAACTGAGTAATTTCCACTGTTTGGGGGTATCTATGTAATGACCAAGAAAGATGTCTTGAGCATAGATGTTGGAGGTTACAAATAAAGTGTCGCTAGTAGGTAAATTCACAAACATAGAATCTGTGCACAAAAAAGATTAACTGTAATTTTATGCTTGCTCAAAAAGTACTCTATGGGTCACTAGCTTTGGTTTATTCTTTCCACAACTTTTATTATTGATTTAGAGAACCAGCCTTAGGCAAAATGGCATAGTAAGCAGTTTGTTTATTCTTGGAAACTATCTAGTATCTTCTGAGGGATAACCATTTTTTTTCTTTTTTGAAAATTTATGTGGTATTTGCTGTCTGAAGTTAGTAAAGCCAAAATTTTGAATGCAAATTCCCAAACATAAACATATTTTTTCTTGATTGTGTTTACTTTTAGAGTCTAATTTGGTACTGGAAGTATAATAAATGCCCAGGAAATATTTCTACATACTATGAGCATATGCCATTAGCAATACATAATGCCATTATAATAAAGATGCTTGCACCCTCTATATTGGGTCCTATGAGTAAGCTACCTTGCATGTGGAGGGGAAAGGAAAACTGCAGATGGAATGTAGGTGGATCACCAGTCAGTGTTGGAGCAGGAATATTTCCCCAGATTATATAGGTAGACTTGATGTTTCAAGCACGGGAGATGGACCAAGAGGAGAATGTGAAAGAGATACAGGCACTGAGAATGCTTTCATGTTCTTCCAGGAAGAGGCCAGGAGAGAGTGAATCATTGTAGTCTCTGCTGCTGGGAAAGGCAAGGAAATAAATATCTTGTAGAATATTTCAGAAGGCATGACCCTGATGACATGTTGGTTTTATCTTATCTTTTGGTATATATTTGTGTATGTGTGTAAGTGTACATGTGCTCACATGGATATGTTCACACATGCATGTGTATGCATGTGGAGGTCAGAGATTGATGTTAGGCATCTTCCTCTATCACTCTTCATCTTAGTTCTTGAGACACAGTCTGTCATTGGATTAGAGTTTACCAGTTGGCTAGACTGGCATGCCAGTGAACTGCAGGACTGTGTCCTTGCCCAGCACTGAGCTCACAGAGGCAAGCCTCTGCACATGAATCATGTGGGTGCTGGGGATCTGAACATAGGTTTTCATGCATTCAAGGCAAGTGTGTCACCAACTAAACCATCTACCTAGCCTGCTATGTGGATTTTATCTGACCTGTGACCTCAGTCAAATTTTTGGCCTAGAGAACCATCAGATAACTCACGTGTGTTTTCTGAAACCACAGAGAATTTGTAATCTAGGAAAGGCACATTGAAATTATAGAAAATAACATTCACTGCCTGAAATTTATAGTCTGATAAGTGGTGCCACAAATTTTAAAATCCATTAAGATATTCAGCAATGAGTGTTATGTGTCAACATCAAACGTCATGATAAGAAATGAAATGGAAATTTCCAGAGATGCTCCAGCCTTCAAATTTCACCATATAATTTGGCAGGTGCTCATAAAAATGACTGATTGACTTGGTACATCCTTTGGAACCAATAGTATATCTTGCCTTAGGACTAAAATAATTGATTTTTATCCTACCATTTTGTTGTTCTCCATTGTGAGATAAATTAGTATTTTATGTATTTATAAATCACATAGTAAATAATATTTCTATATTTCTAAAAGTTTAATCATCAGACTTTGTGACAAAATATAGTGAGATCAATTTTTATGGTACTAAAAGAAAGAAAACCGCCTCTTGAAACTTTGGAATTAATGTTCATGAAATAATCTAGCAATGAAGTAATGAAAATTAATGTTGTTTTAAAAACCATTGAACACAGACAAGATCTTGATTGTGCTTTGTCAGCCGACATGATTTAGTAGTGGTTTAGATACAGATGATTGTGCTGTCTTGAGAATGAAATAAGAGTGTCCAGAGTGTTCACACTCTGCCTCGTATGTAGGCTCCACTCAATAAATAGAGCAATTGTCCTTGGCAATGCTATTGTTTTCTTAATCACTTTTACTTAAACTTTTATGATAGACACATAGTATCTGAACATATTCATGAAGTACCAGGTACTGTGTTGATCTTTATGTGCACTGGGTGATGATCAGCTATGAGAACACATCCATTACCTTCAAATTTAATCATTTCTTTTTGCTATTACTGCATGAACATGTAGGGTTAGATCTGTGACCTTTGCCCCAAATTTCTAGGCTGTTAATAATGATTTTAAAATGCATGTTAATTTCCCCAAAACTCAAAATTGCATTGCTATTAGTCATTAACGGATGTCTGCCACAGTAACGGGCTTTGCATTTTGTTAGCAGTCACTATTTGAGTGGATATATAAAATTTTTTTCTTTGACTGGTGGTGGATAGCAATTACTTTCCAAGTTCCCACTCTGTAGCTTTAGCTAAATCAGCGTCTTTTGGTGTCAGGAACATTACTGAGACATTTACCCAGGGAGACTTCATTGCTGCTCATTTTACACGCCCTCAGAAAGTCAGTGGCCCCAGGGACAGCTAGGAATTCCCTCCGCCAGGAAGTCAGCATTTCTTCAAACATTGGTATAATAATCAAAATGGAAAAAAAAACAAGAAATTTCCTCTACACAACACAATTCCATTCTCTCTTGTCTGCAGCACAATGAAGTGGTTGCAAAACCTTCAGAAATGTCCACTGATTGCACCACTGATCACATGGATTTGACGCAGATGAAGGAGGCAACATATGTAGTGTTTTCAGAAGCGTGGCTCTCACTTCTCAGAAGCCTAAGTGAACACAAACCCAGCAGGACAAATTGAGGACACTGGTGTGTTTTCTCGAGTCTCATACACAGAGATAACACTGAGCTAAAATGATACCTCGTGTGTTAGTAACATCTTTCCCCTGCTAGGCAAATCTTAACCTATTGGCTGCTTGCTCTTCTGGGTCAAGAGATGCTTGATATATATACAGGATTTACATTTTCCTCACTTAAACTTAAACTGACAGAAACTTCACCAACCACTTGAGTTCAAGGCTAAGGCTACAAGTCTGTCTCACTTTCCCTGCCTGCAGTATAGATCCATTCATTTTGTACTTTATCTTCTGTAGCTTGAGTTGTTTTATGCTTTTACAGAGATTCCAGAAACAAGTGGGAAGTAACCCTAACAACAGGAAATATGTTACATGTATATTTATAAAATTATATATATGTATGTAGGCCAAATAATAGAAAACATATTCCATGTATATTCATAACACCACACACACACATATATAAGCCCAAACAAAAATGTATTGGGAGTTTGTTTAGTATATATTGAAACGATTTATGCACAAAAATGTTGTCACTGATGGAATTAAATAAAGGATATTGCTAGATACTC
>CM053744.1:47967309-48013655 GCA_028658305.1 Pachyuromys duprasi
CTGGCTGCAATGCCCTCCCCTGGGATCTAGCCAGTCTGTCACTCCCCGGCTTGTAGGCTTGTATGGGGGAGGGTCAAAGAGTCAGCCATCAAGATCATGACTGAAACAGTCCCTGTTTCCCTCACTAGGGTCTTCAGTCCGACAAGGAGCTATCATGGGCCCCATCTGAGCAGGGGTTCCAGGCCATATCCACACATGGTCCTTGATTGTAGAAACCGTCTCATACAAGACCCCTATGCCCTGCTCAGTTTGGTCTTTGTGGAGCTCTTGTTCTCCCCAAGTCTCAACAACCTCCCCCAGATCTATCATTACTTCTCGCCCTCTGCCAAAGTCTTGATCGCGAGTCTTAATATCTGCTCTGATACATCGTTACATTGACCCCCCCCAGAGGTCCTCCTTATAAAATAATCTTGACCCCAGTTTCCCCTCTCTCTAATCCTACCAACTCCTACTCCCTAGATTCATCCCTCCTCTTTTTCCCTTCAGAAAAGAACAGGCCTCTTAGAGATACCAACTGATCCAAGTAACAAGATAGTATAAGAATTGGCATAAACCCTCATATCAAGGCTGGCTGGTGCAACCCAGTAGATGGAAAAGTGTCCAGAGTGGGCAAAAGAGTCAGAGACACCTCTACTTACACTCTTAGGAGTCCCACAAAAACACCAAGCCCCCAACCATAAAATATATGCAGAGGACCTAGCACAGAACCACACAGGCTCTGAGACAGCTGCTTTGGTCTCCGTAAGGACCTTTGAGACCTGCTTAGTTGATTCTGTGGGTCATGTTCTCCTGGTGTCCCCGACTCTCTGGATCCTATAATACTTCTTCCCCCTTGTCTGTGGGGTTCTCTGAGCTCCACCTAATGTTTGGCTGTGGCTCTCTGCATCTGCCCCCATCACCCATTGTGGGTGCTGGGAACTGAACTGTGCCCTCTGGAAGAACAGGAAACCCTCTTACCTGCTGAGCTGTATCTGCAGCCCTGTCAAGAGCTTCTGCTAGCTGCCTTAACTGAGCTAATGGGTTGAAGCATTCAAGGTCCTTTTAAAAATCCTTCTGCTGGAGGCCCGTGTGGGTCTGTCTACTCTGAACATCAGAGTCTGAACTATATATCTTTGTGTGGATGCTTTTTTTAAAAGCCTCCTGTCTGTATGAGATTGCTTCTGAGAGAAGCCTACTGTTTCCTGGCTCCTTAGGTTTCCACAGCCAGGGTCTCTGCTCAGAAGCTGCAGCAACTCCCTACACAGGCGCACACGCACACACACACACACACAAGTGCACATGCTCTCTTCATACATATAAATACATATACATATAAATCATAATCATACACATCATATACATATGTGTTATATACATACATACACATACATTTATTCAATATACATATACACGCCTTCTTATTTTAAGCTGGCATTGTGCCTTCTCCTCTGCCCTGCAGAGAGTGTTCCAAATGGACAGGCTGAGGGTGGGCTCAATAGGTAACTTACTAAGATTGTCCTTGTTCCTTTCCTTACAATGCACCGGGCACATTTATTCCACCCTTACTCCTCTGGCTCCTTTACTTGACTTGAATTTTCCCAACTGCTTCTGAGACATATCAATCTTGATGTTTGGCAAATTGAGCAAGCTGTTTCTTTTAATTTCCCTTAACTACTTTAGTCTGTTGAGTGTAATCGTACATCACCCTGACTGGTGGCAGAAGGGTGAGTAGCCTACCACTGTACTCTTGCAGGTGATGGAGAGGCAAACACGGCAAGTACTCCCAACACTGATGGACTCAAGCCTTGTCTCCTTTCTCTTCTCATTCATTTCTGCCAGGAAAGTTAGCCCACTTTCAAGTCTACTTTCCACCAGCAACCATATTTGTAATTTGTGTCTGCGTTGTTGACTATTCTCAATGTTCTACAGTGTGTTAAAATTTAGTATAAAATGTCTTGAAAACTCCAACTGTGTCTTGGTGCAGTAATGATCAGAGTGGTTTCTCATGGTGCCACCAGCCCATCTTGACACAGCATAGGGTTGCCTGAAAGTAAGCCTTGATTGAGGAAATGCTCAGATTAGATTTACCTGTGACCTGTGTGCTATCTGGGGGAAATTATCTTGATTGTTTATTGGTGTACTAGAGCCCAACCCACTGTGGGTGGCACCATTCCCTAGGCAGGTGATCCTGGGCTAATTAAGAAAGCTAGCTAAGCATGGGTCTGTGAATGAGCCTGATAGCAGTGTCCCTCCATGGTTTCTATTTTTTAAGTTGTGGCTTCAGTTCCTCTCTTGATGTCCCTCGGTGATGGACAATAACCTAGAAGTGTAAGCCAAATAACCCACCTCCTTTCCTAATTCATCTTTGGTCAGAGTTTTTTTGTTTTTGTTTGTTTGATTACATCAGCAGAAAGGCAACTAGAACAATGACTTAAGTTCTTATCTATGAACACACAGTGTTATATGAGTTTTTTGAGATGCACAATGTAATATTCTATCTGAGCCAAATGTTGTGAAAACCTCTAAGGTGAGGCATCCAGGAATAAGGTTAGAACAAGCCTTCTGCATCTTTCATAGTCACTCCAAGCTTTGGTACGGCATAGTTCTACAGCTTTGCTACTCACAGTAGCATTTTTCTTGTTAGAAATCCAGAACATGTCATTTCTTCTCCATCTTTTGTTTTTTTATGTGTGTGTGTGAGAGTTGTGAAAATAAGCATGTTTTGGGATATGAATGGGTACAAGTATGTTTGTGGGTATGCTTATGGAGATACAAGATTAAGGTGGATGCCAGGAATCATCCACATTTCTTCCACCTTTCTCATTGATGCAGGGACTTCCATTGAAATCTAGAGACAGCAGATGTGGCCAGTTTCACTAGCTAGCTTGCTCTGGGAACCCCTACACCAGTCTCTTCCTTCTGGGATTGGTGTTGCAGACAGGCAACCACAACCACTCTCATTTCTCATAAGTCTGAAGATCTGAACTCTATGTACTTGGATAGCTAATGAGCCATCTCCATGGCCCCTGAGGGTATTGATTTCAGCTGTAGTTCTAGGTTAATGCCAGTACACACTCAAGTTTGAATAGCACCACTCTGAAAGGACTTGGCTTGGCTTTTCACAGTGAACAAGTGATGTTGTCCTATTAAACTATTCACCAAAAGTAGCATTCATACAGACCCAAAATTAAAGAAAAAAACCCAAATAACTCTGTTTTGAGACAGGGGATTACACTGCAGCCTAGGTTAACCTGGAACTCACTAGGTAGCCCATGCCCATCCTACACTTCCGATAATCCTCCTGAATCATGCTCTCAGGATTACATGTATGAGGCAGCACGTCCTGTTAGGATTCTAAAATATTTTTTATCTAAGTTCCTGACAAAAAGTCCCTCAAAGAAAGATTCAATATTAATTCTGAAATCAACGTCCTGTTTAGAAATCTCTGAGAAGGGATATTAAGCATCCACAGTGTAAGTTCTATACAAGAGAGTGACTGGAAAAATAAGATCAGAGAAGGCCACTCTGCAAAGCTACTTTTTACTTCATTATTTTTCAAAGATACTGTAGGACCACTCCAAATGATTAGAACATGCCCCTGAGGATGAGGGGGAAATTTCTTCTCTGAATGTGGAGTGCAGAGATTTATTTCCCAGCAAGCATTGCTGGCTCTGCTCGAGCACACATTGTCATCTGGGAAATGTGCCCTAGTCAAACACAAAGGAAAAAAAATATTTTTTTTTGAGTGTGGAGTCCTTAGAGAGGAACTCTAATTTGAAATAACAAATGGGCATGGAATTTGAATTTTTAGAGCTTGCATATGTACCTGGAAACCTGGGCAGAGAGTCATTGCCTGGGTACAGATGGACCTCACTGTTGGTGTGGCAGTTGCTGTGTGGAAAGCAAGTGACAGGAAGTGCTTTATCCTGTCTCTGTTTATACCTTGCCATGAAATGATGCCTTCTGCCACTTGCTTCACCTGAGGAACCTGTTCTTAGCATAAGATCCTATCATTTTATCATGGAGATTTTAATTTCTGTAAGCCTGTGAAATGGCGTTAACAAGCATGAATGTCTAAATTTCATTTTGACATGGAGTAGTTTTTTATTTATTTATATTTACTCTGAATCATCACACTCAGCTTCTCTCCCAAAGTCACTCTCTTAAGCAAATAAACAAAACAAACAAAAACCTTATAAAAAATTCGTTCTGTTGCTATGGTTATTCTCAGCAATCAGAACAATTTTCACACCCAGGGAGATGCTCCAGAATGCATCCTAGATGGGAAACACAGACTTGGGGAGGGACTCATGGAACCAGCTTCCTTTTCTTTACTAGCACTCAGCCCATTCCATGAATCCATTTACCGTAGTGGCAATGGGGCTGACTCCCATCACTAAACACTGTCATTTGGGAATCTGTGTGCCCGGACCATCAGTGGGGACTGACTGAGCCCCCTTACATACTACTGGATGGGACAGGATGAAGGAGATTCAGTCTTAGGATCCAGGATGCCCATAGCGTAGTGAGGCCTGCAGAAGAGTCCAGATATAGGCTGGGGAGACGGCTCAGTTAATGCAAGCAACAGGACGTGAATTCAAACTCACAGAACCTATGTGAAAAAACCAGCAGGGTAGCAGCCATGGGAGGTGGAAACAGGCAGATGGGCTGGGGCAGCATAGCCAGACAGGCTGCTTGAGTGAGTGAGTTTCAAGTGCAATGAAAAGACTCCATCTCAGAAATCAAGGCCGATGGCGCTTGAGGTACAGCAACTGAGGCTGACCTTTGACCTTCACACGCGCCAACCCTTTCCCCCTGCTCCTTTGAAGCACAGAGAAAGCATCCTAACTTCCCATAGAGATCAGGCAAGGATTCAGCTTGGGTGGAAAGAGGAAGATGGGAAGATTGTGGCTGGGAGGAAGCTGCTTCAAAGTCAGAGTAGCTAAAAACAACCTAGACCGCCCCTGAAGCCATTAGGTTCCACGTGGGGCAGAGACGGCATCCTTGGTCTCCTCTTCGGCTCTCATAAAAAGAGACTTCAGTTTGCTGTGCTGTGCAAACGTCTGCTAAACTCCAGAAGCTCTCAATGTCTCTTCAGAGAACTGTGGGATCTATCAAGCAGCTATAAAATAACTCAAACATTAGGGGCTTAAATGAGTTCAGAGAAAAATATAGTCAATACAATTGCTTTATTTCATTTTTCCCAACAGAAACAAACTCCATTAGACTGTGAGCACTTCAGTGTGTCTAATATTTTCCCTGATTGTTTTTCCTCTGGAAATTCTTCATGGGGACGAACAGGCATGCCAGAGGGAAGAAAAAAAAAAATCAAATGGCGCTGCCAAAAAAGTTATGCCTATTTTTTGTAGCAAGCTCTGACCTCCACTACATTTGAAAATTTATGAGAAAATATGTACCTTTTAAAATTCAACTGTTTTTCTAGTCATTCATCATGACAGTCTCTGATCCTGGTGGCAGAGGAGAATTGGCCATGGTTGTTTACTTATTTTGCAAGCTGACCTTGAGCCAGTTACTTAAATAATGTCTATTTAGATGGTGTTTATTACATAAATCACGATGCAAAAAGTCCTTCATTTTCTTGGAAGCTGGAGTCTCTGCACTGGCAAGTGCACACTACCATTCATTTGCACATCACAGTGTTTGCAAGGGCTGGCAAGAAATGATAATTAACAATTAGAATGGGAAATTCACCTTTTCTGGTATTAAATTGCATGGTAATGACAGGACCCGATTAACTCCATTTTAAGACTGGGCCCAAAGCCAGGCCAAAGTTCTTGCCACCCTTCCCCCTTTCCTGCTACACACACACACACACACACACACACACACACACACACACACACACACACACGAGATAAGCACCCAATCAGAGGCTGCCTTGACTTCTGGCTTGGGGCAAGGTTGGAACCAATCAGGAGTATGCAAGGACACCTTACCATGAACCCAACCAATCCTAACAAAGGTTGGAGAACCATGGTGGAAATCCCCTAACTGGTTTTGAGGAACCCGCAAGCTCCGCGCATTTTGTATGTGTGGACAACCTCTGTGTGCTGGTTGTTTCTGCAGACTAATCAGTCTTTGCTTCGCATACTATTTGAGTCTGGGGTCTTCCTTCAGCAATTCGTGGACTCTCACAGTAAGATGATTTGGTAGGTGGGACTTTATTACATTTATTTGTTTGCTTATGTATTTATTTGTGTGTGTATGTGTGTGTGTGTGTGTGTGTTCATGCTCAGTAGGGTCAGAAGACAACTTGAAGGAGTCAATTCTCCCCTTCTACTATGTGGTTCTTAGGATTGAACTCCTATCATCTCTTTGGCAACAAGTACCTTTAATTACCGAGCCATTGCTGGCCCCATACATGAATCTTTTAACTTGAAATGAACAGCCATAGGAACTGACCCAGCTTTCTCTTCATTTTTCCTGAATAGGCTTTTTCTTCTTTTCTCTTTTCTATCCATATTCTACGTGATATTTACATGGCTTTTGTAGCACAGGTTTTCAGTTATTTATGCATAATTTATAAGATGTCTTCTTGAAATTAAAATCATCTTTGAATCTACTTAGACAATTTGGTGTGTTAAAATGCTTATTATTTCCAAAGAGGTCCCAGGTAATGTTCACAGGTGAGGTTTTAAAAGCCAGAAGACCATCGTAAAGAATCCACCCTTTGCTACCGGTGAAACATTCTTCGTGACTTCTTACCATTAAGAGTGCCGGGGCTGTGTTCATCCTCTTAGGTCTTCTGTTTTGGTCAATCTGAGGAGACTGCAGACATTTTCTTAGGGCCACAGCCACAGCCTTTCCCCTGAAGCTACTCCTAGCTGCCTTTGTTCTGAGGGCAAATTAGCTGACTAGCTGGGCATCTCAACTCGCTGGGGCCGGAACTCTCAAACATTCCTCTTTCTCAAGGAGAGTTGTATGTTAGAAGTTTTGCTTTTGATGAAACACACTTGCTTTCCAGAAGGCTGACTACTCTCCGGGTGCACAGAAGCCAACTGGAAGTACCTCAGACTAGTTGTCAGGGAGGTCATTGCCTGCCAAAGTTATTTATGTCAGCTTCTTAGAGGATATCTGGGAACCCAACATTATTAATTTTCTTCTTCTCTTCATGATTCCTTTTTCAGACTATATGTTCTTCAAATACGGCGTGATAAGTTATTTCCTTGGAAGAACTTGTATTATTTTTAGAGCATCTTGAGTAAAAATCAATGTATACAGAACAACTTTCTGTAGATGTGTTTTGCTCATGGGAAACAGTGACAGATGCCAACTTCACTGTGCTCCCTGCAAAGACCTCTGAGCAGTGTTAGCTAACCTGCACAGTGGTTTAAAAAAAAGTATTTTTTTTTGTAACAATTAAGGAAGTAGCTACTGAAAACAGGACATTTTAAACTGGATCAGTGATGTCAACTTTATTTTGTTTTGCTTTATTAACATATCAGTTTCTTTCCTCATTTCTGGAACTTGATATTTGGCCTTAAGCAGTGTAAGGGAGGAAGAATGTGTTTTGGCTCGTGGTTTAAAGTGTAGCATCCATCATGGTGGACAAGGTATGACACTGGGAGGGACTGGAGGCTGTGGCAGCAGGGGCGTGAGGCTGCTGCATGTTCATGTCTAGGTGTACAAGAAAAGAGAGAGAAATCAACAGGAGCTGGGGCCAGGTGGTAATCGTTAAGGCCTGACCTCCAGTGACGCATTTCCTGTAGTTATATGTTACCCCATTAAGGGGCCACAACCTTAAAAAAAATAATGCCATGGGTAGTAACGAAGCCTTCTATCACACAAAGCTTGCAGAGGACATTTGACCTCTAACCCACAGGATGTCAAACCACCTAATCCAACAAATAATTAAAACTATCTCACTGCAGTAGTAGCTACTAGAGTTGCCAGCCAGCCAGTCTCTGCCATAAACAAACCTACAGTCAGAGTCAGGAAATTTACACAGTGCAAGAAGGAAGGACGCTTATCACATTTGGGGTACCTTCATTTTCACCTGGGAGGAAGGAGTGAGGCAGCTAAAGATGGAATTGGTATGGATGTGTGAAGTCCTCAAGGAATTCATAAAACTAGCGTATAAAAAGACGGTGAAATAGGCAAAGAAGAGCCAGCTGCCTCCCACAGTAGCAAAGAGGTGGCATTTGGCCACTTTGATGGTGAGTCACCAAAGTACCTAAACACACTGTATTCCTTTTAGTCACCCATCAGACATGATTACAAAGTGTTCTTGTTTGTGTCTCATTCTATAACAGCGGTGGAATGATCTTGCATGATGCTGGTGTCCTAGAAAACTGTTTATAATCAACAGTGAAATGCTATCCTAGCTCCCATCTGATAGAGGCCGGGCTGCTTTTATCTTTGCTGCTCTCTCATCAGGCATCCTGTGGATCAGCCACTGCTTTCAGCCCTCCACACAAATCACTGACCGTCTAAAACTATCCTGCAAAGTTGGGTAACATCCTTCTGTCAATTGACAGTTGATAGAGCCACATGTCTCAGAAGGCTGGGAGCTTGCTAATGGCCACGTACCAATGAAAGTTAGCTGCTCATCACAAGAATAATTCTATAGACAAGTACACACAGAGGAAATGGTATTTTTCAAGAAAGCAAAGTTGTTTCGGGGGAGCCAACGAATTTCCCACAACTGGGACATCTGGGTAATCAGTTAGGTATGCAGAAATGCAAAAATTAAGTTTCATGGGTAAGTGGCGTGTGTAGGAGGAATTTTAGAGTACTGTGAGCCAAAGCAGAGAGGAGGGAAAATGGGTCTGTACAAGGAAGAGCAGCAGAGCAATAGATGATTACCCAGGGCATGTGTGAAAGCATAGAGAGCATATGTAAAGGTTCAGGAGGTCTGGGTGAGTTAGGATACAAGATGAGGATGGGCTGTCAACTGAAGGTCTGAGAAAGGAGTGCTTTGTTTTTCACCAGGCCTGGTGAACACTATGAGAACTAATGTTTATCAGGCATCAAATGCCCATTCATTTATTCAACAAAAACTGTATGCTGTCCCATAGACAATGGTTCATGTGAAAGAGGTTCAATATGTGTTAAGATTTTCTCTGTCTCTATTTGTTTTTCTCATTTTTAGAAGTCTTTTGAAAAATTTTTACAATGTTTTGATCATATTCATCCCTCCCCCAACTCCTCCTAGATCTACCCTGCCCTTCCCTATTCACCAAACAACAGGTAAAATTTGTGCTCCCCATATATCTTGGATGTTGATTTTCTCCTGCCCAGTGCCACACACTTAACTATGTTAATTGCCAGAATTTCCTGATTTATCACTATGCACTTTGATTAGTAGATCTCTTAACCCTCATGAAAGAACCCATTTTTTCAATAGATGATGGTTAATGTGGAGAGTAACAGCTGGTCACTGTATAGCAAATAAGAAACTGTGGAATGTTCACAGCTAAATGAGACATCTGTATCATAGTCCATCCTCTCAAGGCTCAGGGATCATTACAGAAGAAGGGTTGGAAAAATTGTAAGAGCCAGAGGTGGTAGATGACTGTGAAACAGTCATTTCCTGGTCACAGCAGGGAAGTTGCACATATGAACTCACAACTGATGTGACAGCATGCACAAGAATTACGCAAGATATTTCATTTAAAGCAGAAATCACAGTGTAGCATGCAGATAGGACCTTATCATGATACAGCTTCTATTTAAGTGATCATGTGCATGGAAACCTAAGATCTATGTGAGAAGGAACACCAAACTCACATGGGCATGAAGTGATATATAGGCCACAGGTTTAAGCAGCAAGGAGTAGGTTGCAAGCATAGAATCTATGGGTGATACTGGGGCGAAGAGAGGCTGGTGTGAAAGCTGAAAATGAGCATTGATACTGAGCAAAGCCATGGCACAGGTCAGGTAGGACAATGCTGGTGATCCCTGAATGCCAGTAGTGTGATAGAGAGGAAGATTACTGATAAAGGGCCAACTCTTAATGAGAACAGGACCAGCAGAGACAAGGAAGCGTTGCCTCTCTTTTATGCATTGCAGAGCTAAAGTAGATGGAAAAGAGGATTCAGAATGTGGATGTAGCCCACGCAGGGTATCATGTGGAAAGATTCTAGTTCATAGTTATGCATTTATAAGAACGGAATATACAGAAAGCATTACAGGGCAGTAAATAGCTACAAATAAAAAGGCCTGAACCATAAAATACCAGTATTATAGGCAATACATAAATCTGTCATTTCATGAATAAAATTTCATGGCTGTAATGATAGAATTACACACATATATGTATAGATATACAGATATATATGTATGTATACATATGAATATACATACATATTTATATGGAAACATATACATTTGCAGAGAGGTTTTGGGCTGGGGAAGCCTTATAGTTCAGTAGTATGTGGTACAACTCCTCAGGTTTGTTTAGCATACAAGAAAAGCATCCAGAATAAACATTTAAGCATTGCTGTATGCTGAATTCTGTGAATCTGCTTCAGCTTGGACCTGCAAGGCAGGAAGAGCAGCTGTTTTTATCTGTCAGCCACCATGCAAAGCCTCTGTGTATTCAACTCTTGTGCTCATGGGTGAGTTTGGTGTTGCAAAGTAGACTAGACACAGAGCTACTGGGTCGCATGAGCGCCACACGTCAGGGATGTATGGCACCATGAGAAGGCACCCTTGAGAGCCTTACCACTCTGTGCTTCCTACAGGAAGGCACAAGTCTTCTGGTTTCCTGTGCTCATGCCAGTACATCCTGTTATTCAGTTTTCTGACTCTGCCCAACTTCTTAAAACATAAAGCGATGTAATGAAATCTTTTAGGTCGTGACATTGGGCTAGTCTACCTATTTGTTTTTCCTGTTTTATCTTGCTAATGCTGCCACCTTGAAAAACGGTCTTCCCTTCTGATATTCCAGTGTCTCTCATAAAGCATTGTGGAGATGCCTGCGCGCACATAGCATTCACACTGAGTCTCCAAAGCATCTTCATGGTAGATGGGAACATGATTGTTTTCAAAGACTCAAATTGAGGAAGTATTGGAGTTATAGGGAAATGGACCTAGACACAATTTACTTTAGGTGTATTCATTATTCTGGCGTGTGTGTGTGTGCAGGCACACACGCACATGTATACACATATATCTGTGGAGGCCAGAAATTAATATTCCTGGTTTCTCCTCACCTTATATAAAGAAGCAGTGTCTCTCACTTAACTCTAGAGCTCACTAACTAAACTAACCTAACTAGCAAGCTTGCTCTAGCATTCCCTCTTTTTATGTCCCTTGTGCTGGGATGTCGGTAGGCCTCCATTGCCACCTGGTATTTATGCGTGTACTACAGGATCCAAACTCCGGCCCTCATATTTGAACGGGAAGTACCTTACCCATTGAGCCACCTCTCCAGCCACCAGTAGGTAAACTGAAAGAGCACATAGAGTAGTATGCTGCAATGCTTAGGAAGCATTCTGGATGCTTCACTTGGATGTTAAGAAAACGAACTGTAAGAATTTCTCCTTCTCGTGAGAGCGTTAGAACCCACAATAAGAGCACATCAAGTAAGTCTACCCAGCTGGAAGATGCTGCATGGGATAGGAATGTTTTCATAAATAAAAAAATAATAACTAATAGAACTGAAAAGGCAAATGTATCTCATGTTTCCTGTTTGTGCTTCCTTTTGTATAATTATGCTTCTCGTAGTCATTAGTCATTGCTAAATAGGGGAAGTTTAAAAGATGAACTTATAGTCTTGTCACCTAGCAGAACTGTTACTAAAACTCTGATGCATCTTCTTTTTCTTATTTCATGATGCTTAGCTTCGAGTTAATTTACAAGTATGCTGATCACACAATCATGTGTCACACTTAAGCAGTGAAGAGAGCATACGAATTTTTCAACAGTCTGCAGAAATCAACATTTTAATTGCTTCATAATATTCCATCAAGCACATGTGCCAGGTTAATTGTGTTTTAGTGCTTTGGACTTGAAAGTAATTTGACATCTTAAAAATTGTATAGTATTAGTTATAAATTATTTTAATCAAATGATTTTAGACATGATGGCATATCGTTCTGTAAGCCAGTGTACTTGTTCAGATCTCATACAGCACGTGTTAGCAAAAGAGCACTTTCGGTAGCATTGTGTTCATGCAGCTCAGTGTTTGGGATAGTCTAGGCATTATAGCAATGCTCCAGACGGAGAAGACAACCACAGAATGCGTTTACAGAGTTTGCCTTAGATACTGGCTGTGGTGATTTGAATAAAGATGGCCTGCATAGCCTATTAGGGAGGTGTGGCCTTGTTGGAGTACGTGTAGTTTTGTTGGAGGAAGTGTATCACCTGAGGGGTTGGGGCAGGCTTTGAGATTTCAGATGCTCAAGCTAGGCCTCGTGTGGCATTCACTTCTGCTGCCTGCAGATCAAGATGTAGAACTCTCAGCTTCTTCTTCAGCACCATGTCTACCACCATGCACGCTGCCATGCTTCTCACCATTATAATAATGAACTAAATCTCTGAAACTGTAAGCCAGCCCCAATTAAGTGTTGTCCTCTATAAGAGTTGCCGTGGTCATGCTGTCTCTTCACAGCAATAGAAACCCCAACTAAGACATTGACATTTAATGGGATGTTTTGATATGTATGCACATTCTGTAATGATCAAGCCAATATAATGAATGCACTCCATCATCTGGCATCTTTGTCATTCATCCTGTTGAAAACATTTAAAAGGCATTCAACAATGTGGAGTAGACATAATACATTGTACCTCGAAGTACACAGCATAATTACAGGGAGGCAATTAAAATGAGGTTTCAAGATGAAGTACTCTATAAGGATACTGGGCATTGCTTCAAAATAAGTATTTCACCGAAGGTAAGTTATGCAGGTCAATGGACAATGAAGTCACTGCCAGTCTACTGGATTTTGGCAAGCTCTTAGAGTTAAAAAACGTGGTTCTATTTTAAAAAGAAGTCAATATGGTGCTCCGAGAATCCACATCAGATAGCTTATAACTGCCTGTAACTCTAGCTCAAGGGGACCTGCTGCCCCTTCCCATCTCTGAGGGCCCCTGCACACTGGATGGGAGGGCTAAGGTTGAGAGATCGGCTTGGGCTAGGTAATGAGACCTTGTTTCAAAAACAAACAACAGCAAGGCAATAAAAGCAATATAGAACTTCCCAAGGGAATAGATTTTTTGATGTGCTGTTCATAAAAGACTGGTGTTGTGATAACTATATTAACTAGTTTTATTGAATTTGTCTGCATATGAGCAGAAATTCAAACATCACATATTTCCTGGATCTATTTATAAAAAATATGATTTGAAAGAAATAAATATGCTTCATTATAACATTTTCATTACACCCCATTACTCTCTTTTGTTCTTGCCCTACTCCAATTTTATACTTAATATCTGTTTAGAAAGAGAATGTTCAAAGAATTGGGGCTAAGAAGGAAATAGTACATTTGATAAGGTAATCCACTCCCTAATTTTTAAGTCAAAGTTCAGTACTTTATAAAATTTAGAACAGCCTGAAGTAAATGTATGTTTTCTCAGAAAAAAATGGAATATAAGATAAATGTACACTAAAATACATGTTTTAAATAAAGAAAATAATATTTTTCTTGAATTCCGAGTAGAAAATGACATAGAAATAAAAGATTACAGTGATGAAAGTGTGAACAAGCCTCTCCTGGGCAGAATCACATTTTAAAGCATGATTCAGCCATCATTACCAAATGTGACAGTAGGGGATAGTGTTCTAGAGGCCGTGTCTGTGAAACTACACAAATGACCATTGCTCATTCCCTGTGTTGGTTGAGATCCAAAAACTGTAATCACTGAGACAGAAAAAATAGAGAATTGCAGTTTTTATTATGACTAACTTCGAAATAAATTATTCGGGAAGCATGCACCGCTTATAGTTTTTTTTCAAAATAAACTTTTCCACATTGCTAAAGAATGTGCTCTACATATGTGGGTAATTTTACCAAGTGTGATCTGTCTTGATTATTAAACTCAGTAGAATTTTTGTGGTGCATTGAAAGCTATTAAATTAACTAGATACAAGAAAATAAATAAGCATCTTGCTTGTTACAAGAAAAGTTTGAAAATATTTACCTACAAAAAGAGTAAGGTAATTGAAAATATTAGATTGTACGTAACACACTCCTTATATAAACTAATTCAATTTATTTTTGCAGTAACCAGTTTCTCACACTCATTTCATATACCCCAGTTAACTTAATAGCAAAGAAATTACATCCTATGGCCATGCCCAGCCTGAACAACCATCAGCCCATGGTCAGTCTTGGCCTTTGCCTCTCCTTTATACATTGCTCATCCAGCCATTATTAATTTGAAACATACTTTATACACCCTAGCATTTCTTCCTTCAGTATTCAGCACAAATCTCTGAAAAGCAAGAACCTTTTGTTAATCAAAACAAAAAAGTTTTCTTCCTTTATTAAATAGCAGTTTCAGAACTTACTGGCAGTCCATTATTTTATGCCTTCCACATAGTAAGTTACTCTCTCTATCCAAAGATCTCAGTGCAGTAAGAAACGAAGAGCTTCATGGTGAGAGCTGTTGATCTCAGATTCTGTGCTCCGAGCATTACCTCATCCACACAATCTGTCACTCGATCACAGCTCCACTCCCTGGGCATCTGCCAGCGGTGCCAGTGTTCTCAGAGGATGCCCTCTTCAGTTCTTACACTGACATGATGTTCAGACCTGAAGGCACACTGCCAGTGGAGATCATGGAGCCTGTTACTACTTTACTCATTATTTCTACATGTGTAGTCTGAGACCTGGTGCCCATTCTGGAAGTCTTCAAAGAGCAACTGAAAAGTATGTAACAAGGATTCCACACTACAGGTGTCAACTAAGAGAAATACCATTTATGTGTAAAATCGTAAGCCCAGTGCCATAGAAGGCTAGCAGGGTCTGCCGTCATTTTGTTCATTTGAATTTCTTTGCTGTAGAGAGCGGCCAGGCATTTCATCTGGTTTTCTACAGAAAGTTATGGTTATTTTGTATATTATAAATAATGCAGTTTCTTAAAATTCAAATAAGCATAACTTAAATTAAAATACTTATACAGTATCATTAAGACTGTGTGCACTATGTTTTATAAACTGACTTCAGAAGAGGCATCTAAACATAAAAAAAAAGTTATCTATCTCTAAATGGATGGCGCACCTTTGAGATATTTTTCAAATGTTAATCAACCAATCTCAGTCGCATTCAGAGAGAAACAATATGGATATTTAGGGACTGCTTGTTGCTTCACGACGCTGTAATTACAACTACTGAAATATAATTTCCAAAATTTATATGCGGAGGCAAACTAGTTAAAAAGGAAATAAAACTCTGCATTAAAGAAATTAAAACTACTTTTGTTGAAGTTTCTTTCCTAGGAAGTATTTTTTCTGGTAGCTTTGCAGCTCCATGGTGAACTGTTTGCCTAGTACCCACAGACCCTGATTGATTGCCAGCTCTGCAGGAAAGAGAAATAAAGGTGAAAACATGGAATTGTCAACAGCATTTGCATACGTATCTGGATTTATTCCTCAAATGCAACTGTCACTTTGATCAAGGTTCTTTTATGGATGATGGTGTGAATCTTTTAAGTAGCTAGCTGGGTTATTCAGTTTTCTCAACCCGAATAACGAGATTTAGACTCCGAATGTGAGTGTACCTGAGAAGATCAGCTACAGGCGCTTGTATTCGGTACAGCCACATCTGCCTTTGATGGAGACTTGTGCTTAGGCAAACCAGATGTTTATCTCCTTATCTGACTTCATTCTTCACAGTTTAAGACTTTGCGTGATTCCCGTGGCCAGCTTATATGTGGCCAGCTTATAGGTGGAGAGTGTTTCGGGGAATCTGATTCCAGTTTCTCTAGCTGCTGAATGGTAGATCTGTATTCTCTCTGCCTCTCCCAAGGTCAAAGTAATGTCTTCAAGTTCAAAGGTTTAGATAAGCTCTCTCTCTCTCTCTCTCTCTCTCTCTCTCTCTCTGTCTCTCTCTCTCTCTCTCTGTCTCTCTCTCTCTGACACACACACACACACACACACGGGATAAAAATGTATAGAAATTCAGTTGCAAAGAAAGTAGCATTCTTTCCCTAGAGGAAACAAACGGGGACCCTGGGAAAGCCTCACATCTAACCATTACACTGTGGTGCTGCATGGGCTGGTCTGGGCTGGTCACAGTCTGGGCTTGGATGACCACATAGGAAGATTGGAGAATGTGCTGGAGGAGCTCAAAGTTTCAGCCAGACTGGAGGATAAGCTCTCGTGACCCGTGGCATGGAATAGTGACTCTTATTCATGACACATTAAGCATTTTCAAAAATTGAAGAAAGAGTAGGTTTTCAGTGTCCTCACTACAAAAAATAAAAAAAAAAGACAATTACACGATACAATGGGTTTGTTAATTAGTTTGAATTATTTTATAATGCAAACATGTATCAGAATATAACACTGTACTTGAGAAATACATACAATTATTACTTGTCAGTTAATTTTTTTTTGTTAAACCTGCCTCCCCTAAATCCCTCAAACAATTACCCCCCCCTTTTTTAATTGAGACAAAGTCTTACTGTGTAGCCCAGGCTGGCATTGAACTCACCACCTGCCTCTCTGCCGCCTCTCAAATGCTGGGATTACAGGTATGTGCCACCATGCCCAGATTATTTGTGAAGAGGCTAAAACCTTTCTTTTCCAGGTCCCAACCTTTCAATGGGTAAGTTGGGACTGTGAGAATTTTAAGGCGTGGTAAAGGCTTTATCTTTTGATGCTGAGGGGATGAAGATAATATTAGGGTTTTTGTTTGTTTTGGGATTAGTGATAGTTGGTGTATGAAAAAAATTCGTCAGTAAAGATGAAAGAGTTTCTGTGAACATGAAATAAATGAGCTTGTGTCAGTGTGTAGAGTAGAGCATGTCCCAAATCACGGAGACCTTAGCATTAAAAATGGAGCATGTGCACTCAGACATTAAGTGTTCTGTAGGTTTTGGTTCCATTTATCTGTATCAAGTTACCCATGGGTATGTGAGACATTTCCTGGTCTATTGTTTTATTATACCTGGCAGTGTTTCAAAGGCAATGCAAAAAGGCAGGTGAGATTATTGATTGAAATAAAAATTTGCACCAACTCTCTCTAACTCAATGTTGACTATGTGCATTTAATCACCCTCAGCACCCAGAGGACAAACGTGTTTATCTCTTTGGTGACAAATAAGCTAAGAAAGACGATATATTTTTGGTTCCAATTCCATTATAACTAAATAAAGTAGATTCTCTTCTGACTTTCAGAGTAATGAAACTCCAATTGTATGACTAAACTGTAAAGCATTTGAAGGTCAATGAATCCAAGCCAATACAGAAATAGATTTGTATTTGTGTGTGTGTGTGTGTGTGTGTGTGTGTACACGTGCCTGGGAGCATGTGCTACCTACAGCATGCGTGCTGGAGATCAGAGGACAAGTCCCAAGAGTAATTCTCTCCTACCATGTGAATTGTGGAAATCAAATTCAAGTAATTGAGACTGGAGAGATGGCACTGGCTGTTTTTCTAGAGGACTCAGGTTCTGTTCCCAGCACTCACTTGGGGGTTCACCACCATCAGTAACTCCACTTTCAAGGTGGTCTTATGTAATCCTGTGGCTTTCATGGGCATCAGGCATACACAGTACACATACAGTCATAAAGACAGAACACTCATGTATAAAATAAATAAATGTAAAACAAACAAAGAGAAATCTCAATTCTTGGTAACAAGTACCTTGATCCTATAAACTGTCTCATTGGTCCCAGAATTGTATTGTTGTCTGTGCATCCTAAAAACACTGAGTAAGATTTTAAATTAGAGGGAACATTAAAAGGGTGTACTGTGAGCTGGGTGATAGTGGTACATGTCTTTAATCACAGCACATCGAAGGCAGAGGCAGGACAGATCTCCGAGTTTGAGGCCATCCTGGGCTACAGAGAGAATTCCAAGGATAGTCAGGGATACACAGAGAAATCCTGTCTCAACAAACAAACAAACAAAAAACAGGACAACAAAAAACAAACAAAAAACAAACAACAACAAAAAGTACTCTATAAGTACTTTTTATAAGTGTTTCTTAAGTTAACTAGCTCTTCTCAGGGTCTAGGTTATAAAAGATATGATTTGAAATTTACATGATGACAGTAATTATGAGCTAAGTAATGTATATAGTATTAATGTGAATTAATAGTATTTAATGTGAATCATAATATAAAGTTTGACTATAGTTCATATAAAAAGCATAATTAATAAATATTAAATATCATCTGGCTTCAAGGCTGAAATGTTAAGCCACTGTCTCCAAGGATCAGTTAGGGTTGACCAAACTCTACTCAAACTGTTTGCAAATAGTGCTTTTATTTTATTTTAATTTTTTATTAATTATATTTTATTCACTTTGTATTCCCCCCTGTAGGTCCCTCCCTCCTCCCCTTCCAATCCCTCTTGTCCTCCCTCTTCTCCACACATGCCCTTCCCCAAGTCCACTGATAGGGGACATCTTTTTTTCCTTCCTTCTGATCCCTAGTCTAGTAGGTCTCATCAGGAGTGCTGCATTGTCTTCCTCTGTGGCCTGGTAAGGCTGTTCCTCCCTCAGAGGGAGGTGATCAAAGACCAGGCCAATCAGTTCATGTCAGAGGCAGTCCCTGTTCCCATTTTGTGGAACCCACTTGGACACTGAACTGCCATGGGCTACATCTGTGCAGGGGTTCTAGGTTATCTCCATGCATGGTACTTGGAGCATCAGTCTCAGGCTAGACCCCTGTGCTCAGATTTTTGGTTCTGTGGGTTTGTGTTAATTGCCTTCTACTGTAAGAAAAGGTCTAATAGTTAACACTCATCTATGGGTATAGCAATATGTCATTAGGAATTATTTTCATATTGAGTATATTTAACAGAATGATAGTATTAGGTTAACAAACTGCAAATTTTTGAATGAAGTATAGTAAAGCAGGAAGTTTATTTTAATCTGCTTGGAAAGATCACTTTAGTTTTTGGTTTCTGTCCAAGAAACATATTGAAGTTTTCAGTTGGGAAAATGGTTGGTACTTCCCTTAATAAGTAAAGGACATGTTGAAGGGCTCTGCAAACTAATCAACACATGGGAATTTAGTATAAAAACATTTGTAGAATGTCAAGGTGAGTGAGGAATAATCCCACGTCCAATCTCACAATCATCTTGGAGGGGTTCAGTTGCATGCCCTCCACCCTGAACAATAGTTATTTTAATGAGAATGCCATTATGCTTTGTAATATTAACGATACAATGAAAGATGTTAATGGGACTCTCTGTGGTACAAAGTGCGATAAGTTATCTGATATCTAAAATCCAAGGTTGAAGAGCCTTTCTCTTAGCATTCTTAATAACCTACAGAAAAGCGCAAAGGGAAAAACTACACTGTCTTTCCTCAGAGCTTTTAGGTAAATACATGAATATAAATATTTATCATGCCCATTGAGCTGTTTATTTTTCCCCTCCCCAACTCCTTCTAGATTTTCCCCCTTCCCTACCTACTCTACTCTATGTTCTCTATCTCAACAAACAAACAAACAAAAAATGAAGTTAAAACAATAAACCAACCAACCAACCAAAAGCCAAACACAACAACCACACACACCCATTGTGTTGATTTTGTATTGGCCAACTATTGTTCTCATGGGCATGGGGCCTGCCCTGAAGTGTGGTTGATATACCCACTGCAACTCCATTGGAGCACACTGATTTTCTCTATTTTTTTCACTTATTAGCTGCAGATAGCTTCTTGATTAAGGCTGCAATGCCACATCTACTACCCCAGTCTCAGTTCTGGAATCCCATCTGGCTTGTGAATTTTTTTTTTTTTTTGCAGTAAGATTTTTGCAGATACCGTTTTAAGGATTTGAAAATTCTCACCCTGTGAATTTCACCATGTTGGATCTTATCAAATGCTCTCTCGGCATCTGTTGGTAATATAATATTTTCTTTAGTGTGATTATTTAGAGCTAATGATTTTATTTATTTATTTATTGTAATAAATGATAATAAAAAGAAGATCTAATGATTTAAATATGACAATAACCCTTGAATTTTGACAATAAACCTGATTCAAGCATGATTTATTTTCTTTTATTCTGTATATGTACTTTTCTAAACTCATCTTGGTGCTGCTTTTTAAGGATTGCAGAAGCTGTGTTTAAGTGTGAATATTGACCTTTCTTTTTCCCTCCATAATTATTGTCAAGTTATTATATTGTTTGTACTTTCCTTAGAGAACAAGATTTTTTTAAGTCCCTACCCTATTCCTCCTGATTCCTCTGCAATGTTTTCTTTTGCAATAGCTTATTTTTATTTCTTATTTTTCTTTCTGTAGCTTGAATATGATATGATTCATTGTTGCTTTATTTTGATTTTTATGTTGATTGTTGTTCTCCGGTGTTCTTGGCTTTGTAACGGTGTCTGTTCTAGATGTTGGAAGAGTTGTCATCCAGGATGATTTTAACTGTTCATTTTCTTTGTTTTCCTCTTCCTCCCCATACCTCATTACTGCATACATTGCAACTTTTGTAATTGTCACAGATATTTTGGGAATTCTCTCCTTACATTGTAGTTCAGGAAGTTTATGTTTCCTTGGTTTCCAGCTCACTGAGAATTTTTGGCTATGTTGAATTAATTGATATATCCCTCATATCCCTCGGATGGTTTTGCTTATCTCTGTTTTACTTTGAGCTTTTCCTTTGATTTTTTTTTTAGCGTTTTCATCTTTCTGCTCACATGACCTATATGTTCTTGCATACTAATCACCTTTTTCAGCTTTATCCTTTAACATATTGATCATATGGTTCCATTATCTGTGCTGTGGATGAATCTTCTTGGGTTTTAAAAAATTAATTAATTTTTATTAATTACAATTTATTCATTTTGTATCCCAAATGTAGCCCCCTCCCTCTTCCCCTCCCAATACCACCCTTCCTCCCTCTTCTCCTCCCATGCCCACCCCTCAGTCCACTGATAGGGGAGGTCCTCCTCCCCTTCCATCTGACCCTAGCCTATCTGTTTTTATTAGGACTGGCTGCATTGTCTTTCTCCGTGGCCTGGTAAGGCTGCTCTACCCTCAGAGGGAGGTGATCGAAGAGCCAGTCACTGAGTTCAGGTCACAGACAGCCCCTGTTCTGCTTACTCAGGAACCCGCTTGGTTACTGAGCTGCCGTGGCTGTATCTGTGCAGGGGTTCTAGGTTATATCCATGCATGGTCCTTGGTTGGAGAATCAGTCTCAGAAAAAAAAAAATCCTGTTCCCAGATGTTTTTTGGTTCTGTTGCTCTCCTTGTGGAGCACCTGTTTCCTCCAGGTCTTTCTATCTTCCCCTTCTTTCATGAGATTCTCTGCATTCTGCCCAAAGTTTGACTCTGAGTCTCAGCATCTGTCTTGATACTCTGCTGGGTAGAGTTTTTCAGAGGCCCTCTGTGGTAGACTCCTGTCCTGTTCCCTCTTTTCTCCCTCTTCTGATGTCCGTCCTATTTGCCTTTTTTCTTTTCTTTTCTTTTTAGATAAAATATTTTACATAATTCTTTTGTCTTTACAGCCTTCTTTCTTTTGGTTCTGTGCATGGCCATGTGACTTTTTTTTTTTTTTTCTGAATGCTGTCAAGGTTGTGCTCAGGGTCAGGTAGTTAATGTGAGAACTGATAATATTCTGCCAGGAATTCAGGTATGTTTAGTGTTTGTACCAAGTGTCCTGGGTGTCAAACACTTGGCTTCAAACTCAGTGCATTGGTTTCTGTCTCACCTTTTGACTTTGGGATAGTCCCCAGAGATGGTTACTTGTCATTCACTGTATTATACCGGGATCTTGTTTGATGATGGCATGGGCAGGACGGGTTGTGTTGTATACTAGTCCAACTAAATTTCATTGCTTCAAATGCCTTTGTCTTAAAAGTGTCCCCTTTATCAGGCTTTCTCTGGTCCTCCACTCTTTCTCTTTTATGGTGCTAAGTTTTAGTCTGTTTGATGGACTCTTCCTTTCTGTTGAATTATTCCCCATGGGTCTGACCAGAATTTTGGGAGGTCGGAGGGACTGAAGTAGCTTTTCTAGGTTGGAACCATCTCTGGAAAAGCATTTGGCCCGGGTGGTCAGCTTTTGCTACAGAGAACTCTGTGATTACTATCTCTTTCCCCTACCAGGCCAGATTCATAGAAACTCCCATATAAAGTCTGAAAGGGGTTTTAGGTGTGAAGGGCTCAGAAGTGTGATCCTTGGGAGGTTTAACTCATCTGATAATAGCCATTTACTCTCCAGCATTCATCAGGAATTTTCATGAGCATCAACTGTGTTTCAGGGTGCTAGAAATTTTGATTCCAAGTAGACATATCTCAGTCTTTGGATGAGCCTGTCTCTTCATAGTTCACGGTAGTGGTTTTTCATAAGAGTCAGTCAGTAAAAGCTGCCTCAATGTATTCTCAATAGACACTAATTTCTTGTGGTCCCAGAAGTTGTCAAGGTGTACCTTAGGTCAAGGTATTAGCTGATTTGTTTCTTGGTTGGGGTGTGTGATGATTAATTATCATTTATCATCTTGACTTGCTTGGAACTCTCTGGGAGACACACCTCTGGGTGTGTTGTGATGACATTCCCAGAGAGACTTAATTGAGAAGGAAAGACACATCATGAATATGGCTGGTACCATACCATTGAATAAAAACAGGGTTGAGCTGATTAAAAACAGATTGAATAAAAACAGAGAATAAAAGGAAGAAATGAACTGGGCACCAGCGCTCATTATGAATGCAATGTGATCCTTTACCTCATGCTCCTGCAGTGTGTGTGTTTGTACATGCTCATGTATGTATGTCTGTGTCTGTATGCTTTTAGGACAGTACATTTTTCTGTAAGAACAATCTTTGGTGGTATTTATTATTTTCTCATGTGTACATAAAACCATCTGAGAAAAAAAATGACCAGATAGTTAGAGACCTACCAGCTGTCTTTCTATTCATGTCTATTGTCAGGAAGAAGTACCACACCTCACCACATACTTTGCTACAATTTCAGTTGGGAAAATGAAGTGTAATTTTTTACTTTTTAAAATTGTTCTTTAAAATATTTCATATGATATGTTTTGATCATGTTCTTCTCCTTTTCCAGCTTCTCCCAGATCTTTCTTACTTCCCTACCCATCCAACACCCAAACTCACTCTGGCTGCCTCTGTTTATCTGTTTGTTTGTCTTTCTCTCCAAGCAAACAGGCAAGCAAGCAAACAAGCAGGCAAGTCAGGAAACAAATGAACGACTCAGAAATAAAAGCATTACTCTTGATCCTAGGGTTTGCCCATTTCCATCTCTCTGTACTTAAATTACAGGCCTTTAAGTTCTGACACAAAATCTCCAGAGACCCAAATGTATTGTTTTCCTTTAGGGATCTAGAACTGAAAATTTACTTATAATCAAGTGAGGTAAAAATACTATCTCAGCATTTATTTCTCTTTCTCATGAATCCTTTTCTCACATCTGAAGGGAAAGGGCCTCAGATATTGCTTATTATTGTTGTTGCTGTTGTTAATTTGGTGTTCTTCTATCATATTATGAATATTTATTTTTATATTTTTTAGCGCAACCTGTTTTTTTGCTTTTGTTGTTTCTTTGCTTCTGTTCTGGGGTTTGTTGAGAATTTGTTAGTCTATGGATGTGATCATATAAATATCACATCTCTGTATATTCTACACTGCCTTTTCTTTGTATGCCACCTAAAAGAAAACCCAAAGGGATTACATTCGTGTTGAAAATTAGTCAGCTCAATCTTTTGTAGCTGCGTTTATAATGTCTTCTTTGACATATGTTTGCAAGTTTTCCATACCTGGGTTCATGTTGGCATATCTCTTACTTTTCAGTAGTTTGCCTTTCTTTTGCACTTTCCGACCTCTTGGGAGACACATTTAGTCAAGATTTGTAACTGACATCAAATAAAGAAGAGATTTTTATCTGGAAGCTTGTGGCCATAATTTAGCCAGTATCTGTGTGCTAACCGAAAATGGCGAAATAAGTTGCATTTGGAATCAGGTTGCACGTAGGTCACATGTAGGTCACTAGAATTCTCATAATAAAAGAGATCAATATGACAAGGGGATCCTTGTGTTTGCCTGTCTGTTTGTTGTGTTGAATTTCTACTGTTGCTGCTGTTTATTTTGGCTGGAGCTGGATCAATTTATATGCAGTCTGAGTCTGCTATGTAACTGTGTCTAACTGGTCTCCTGTTTCTGATTTATGACAGTGATGTTTCACGGCTCCTTATGAATTACCACAGGCAGTAGTTTCTTAAACATCTTGGCTTTTACACATGACTTGTTCAATTAATATTTGAAAAGGAAATTAGTGCGGTTGTACCTCACCATAAACTTTAGAATCACTTAGGAAATTCTTTAAAATCCTGTGAAATTTTTTAATTCATTAACTCATGAGTTATCTTGGCCAAATACATTTTTCAGTACTGCAGATCAAACCCAAGGCTTTGTGCACAGTAGACAAGCACTGTACCACTAAGCCACATCTCTGTCATGGTTCGAATACATTTCTAAGTCATCCATGAACATCTGGTAGAGTATGGAATTTCTACAGTCAAGCAGAAAAGAAAGTACACATAAACTTTTCAATTTTTATCCCATGAAATAAATTTTACTTCTAGATATTTTACACATTTCATGACATTATGGCACAGAACCTTACATTCTGTATCTATTGGGAATTTCTGTTTATATGCAAGAGTCTAATCAGCAGGGGCTTCTATATGTATTCTTCTTTGGTACATTAGAGAAAACATAAAGCCTAATAGAATCTTCCTCCATTCTGTGAACGTCAGTGGGTAGAGCTGAGTCCCAGCTTGGTCATAATCTAAGTGGCATTATTGTCAGATGCATGAAATAGTTTAAATTGTGAAGTACGAGAAAGAGGGAAACACTTTAGAAAATGTACTACGCTTTCTCCAGCGTAGGTGTTTTGTATCTGTGCCCTGCTGGATTGGAGCCTTTTGATGACTTCACTAAATTACGAGCTTTGGAGTCGGAGCAGCCTGGAATTAAATTCTTACTTAGCCACTTTCTAGCCGTGTGACTTTCAGTGCCTAACCTCTATAATTTTCATTTTCCTCAGTTGTAAAGTGGGTACAAAAATAACTACTTTGTAGGGCTGTCGCCAACATTAAAGCTGCATAAAATGCTTCAGCTGCATCCTTCCCTGAGTGAACAAATTTTTGTGCTGAAGAAGGTTAAATTGATAGCATAGAACACAGTTGCTCTGTCCTGTAAGCTGAACGCTTGGCTCCTCCTAGCTTTGCATGTTAAAATCCCAGTTGTTAAGGCAGTGACCTTCAGGGGTAGGACATGTTGGGAAGTGATTAGGTTCAGGGTGTTCAAGTGGATGGAATTAGTGCTTTTATCAAAGAGGCTCGTGGGGGTTATGGCAGGTCCTTTGTCTTTTCTACCATGTAAGGACTTAGCAGAGGCAGAATCTTATGAATCAAGGAGTAGGTCCTCACCAGGCATCCAATCTGCCAGTCTTGATTTTGAACTTTTTAGGCTGCCCCAATTATTGTAATAGACTTTAACAATAATTCCTTGACAGTTTTGTGTCCGTAGGTAGTACATTTTAGTAATTTTCACCATTGTTTGCCTTTCTTATACCTTTTTTTCCTTCCCAACAAGTCTCTTTCCTGCTTTCTAGTCTTCTCCTGGGTATGAACCACTGAATCTAGAGCAGCTTGCATGGGCCTGAGTGGGTTAGTTTCTGGAGTATGTGCAACTTGCAAGTGGCTACAACACTGAAGAAAATGACAGCCCTTCTCCTGGCAACTATTAACTGCTAATAGGCCCTCAGGGAGGAGTAGGACCTCAGGGGCAACTCTGCCCCCATCCATGATGAAATCTAGATGGACAGGACTCAGTCATGTGTGCTTCTTGTGCAGGTAAACACAGTTGCAAAAGAGTTCAAGACTGATGAGTATGTTACATACGGAGGATTTATTGTTATTGTTATTATTATTATTTTTGCTGTGTATCCCTCTATTCTCTGGCTCATACACGCTTTTTGTTTACTATTTAAAAACCTTCCCTGAGCTTTGGAGTGTGTGGTATGGATATCGCGTTTATGGCCAATCACTTCAGCATGGTATATTACAGGTATTTTGACCAGTTATTGGTTTCTGCATTAACTGATGACCACAGTAATGGGAACCTTTTCTGGTGAAGGCTGAGTGCAGCATTTATCTAGGGATACAAACATGAGTATTTAGAAGACAGTTTGAGGTCATGACCATTTAGGCAAAAAAAGAAAAGAAAAGGAAGAAAGAAAGAAAGAAAGAAAGAAAGAAAGAAAGAAAGAAAGGTTCCCCCCTAGAGCCTCTGACTTAAGAACTGGGTGTGAATTCTTACCTGTGGAGCAGACCTGAAGTCAAACACAAAGCAAAAACAAACAAACAAACAAAAAAGAAACAAAATAATGAGCAAAACCTAACAACAACAAAAAAAGAAATGAATAACAACATCAACTTGCCAAACCATGAAACAAAAAACAGTTTTGGTGTAGGTTTCTCAGTTTATAGTAGTTTGTGAGTACAACCCAGTGGAACAAAGATATTATTCATTATTCTCCTTCTTAACCTCAGTAGACCCTTCTAGATTCTTTTTATTCCCTGAAAACTTGTGAGATAAAACAGGAAGGGGGAAAGAGCAGGACTTCCTCCGAACTGGGAGATGGGGTGGGGTGGAGGGGATGGGGAGGGGTTGGAAGACCACAGGCTCAGGCTCAACTTCTCAGTTGCTTTTGTGGTCACTGTGACCAAACTCCTGACAAAAGCCACCCAGGAAAGGAGATTTGATTTGGTTTAGGGTTTGAGTGGCTATGGCAGCAGTCAAGGGAAAGCCATGACTCCAGGAGGTTCTGCGGCAGAGGGGGCAGCTGCTTGCTCACATCCCAGATGACCAGAAAGCAAAAAAATGTCTGCAAGAAGAATTGTGCTGTAGAATTTGAAGGCCCACACACCTCTGAATAACCACTTCCTCGGGAGTCTCCTTCTCTAAAACCTTTTACTGTACGGAACAGCTGGAGCTGGAGAATAAGTGTTCAAATGTATGAGCCTGTGGGAAACATTTCACTTTCTAATCTCAACAGCATGTACTTGAAATGCAGACTCCAGGCCACTCTCACAGCCCTTACCTGTGAGGTTTGAAAACCAACTTCCTGATTTTCTGAAGTGTGCTGATTGGCCTCCAACTATAAACCAAACTCTTTAAAGGAAGGGATTAATTTGTTCATGCAGTGCGTTTTCTTTCTTTCTTTCTTTCTTTCTTTCTTTCTTTCTTTCTTTCTTTCTTTCTTTCTTTCTTTCTTTCTTTCTTCTTTCTTTCTTTCTCTCTTTCTCTCTTTCTCTCTTTCTCTCTCTCTTGGAATAAAGAGAAGGGGAAAATGTTGCAATTAAAATACAAGCTCAAATGGAGGAGACGAGAACCTTCCCCATCAGTGGATTTAGGGGCAGGGAGGAGATGAGGGAGGGTGGAATTGGGAGGAATCAATGAGGGGGGTACAACTGGGATAAAAAGTAAATAAACTGTATCTAATATAAAAAAATTTAATTTAAAAAAGGGAAAACTTAAAATAATAATAATAATAATAATAATAATAAAAGAAACAACCTTGCCAGGGCACAGAGGAAGACAATGCAGGTAGTCCTGATGAGACCTGATAGGCTAGGGTCAGAGGGAAGCTGAGGAGGACTTCCTCTATTAGTGGACTAGGAAAGGGGCAGGCATCCAGGGAGAAAAGAGAGGGAGGATAGGATTGGGAAGGGATGAGGGAGGGGGCTATGCCTGGGATGCAATGTGAATAAACTGTAATAAATTTATAAAAGGGGAAAAAATACAAGCTCAAAAATAAACAAAGGGAAAAAGAGAAAGAAAGGGACATTTAAACCCATGCACTTCTTGCTGGCACCTGGATCTTAGTGCTTACAGGCTGAGGAAGGAAGATGCTGAGTTAGAAATCAGACTTGGCTACATAGTGAGCCCTTGTCCTCCTCAAAGAACAAAACAAAACCAACAAAGAAATCTGTGTGCTTCTTTATGAATTTTGATGGTATGTAAAAAAAAAACATTTTCCCCCGTAATGGATTGAAGAGTGTCTCCTAGGCAAAGTCGATACATTTAAAACCCGATGGTAGGCCCTGAAATCTTCATTTATAAGGTAATGCAGGATCAATCCTGCACCCCACAGACGCTCTGAAAACTTTCTCTGTAAGCATTGAGTCCAAAATTCAATCTTGGATATTTGGGGATTTAAAAAAGTAAACAGGTTGGGCGACAGAGAGCAAATGCTGTCAGTCTGTCTCTGATATTAGAGATAGTAATATTATATTTTTCCAAATGACTTTGCAGTGGAAAGATTTTTAAGGTCCCTGAGTGCTCTTCAATGATGCTTCTGCCAGCCACAGCACTGCCTGTACTTCCTATAGCACTATCCTAATTAAAAAAAATAATTACTATAAAAAGAATGCCAGCTTATTTTAAAATCCCATATTACACTATCTTCAGTCTCACAATTTTATAAGCAAGAACTAAAATTTTTACTATGCCAGAGAAGATATTTGTATTACTTATGCAAGTTATACATATTATATTTGTACTTTTTGTTTAAAAATTTAAATAACCTCTAAGTCAGTCAGGTAAAGAAGCCAAACATTGCTGGATCCCCATGCCATTTACCCATCTGTTATGAGTGTCAGTGTGAGAATCTTTTTCTCCCAGCCCCTTAAGCTGAGATACTGTTGTGGTGCATCTATCAAAATATGTGATGTTATATTAATTTTGGGAAAATGTGATTTCTTCTATAAGATCATCTAATTAATTATCCACCTGTTCACTTGGCAAGGGATTATGACTACAGATCACATTAGCCCGCCAGTGGCACCCAGGAAATACCAATAAAGGTATGTGATGAGCTGATAGACAGTGTCACTTTAGAGTCTAGTAACTGGAGACCAGGATCTCAGCCCTGGTTTCACACTAGCGCCATGTGGAGAACTGGTTAAGATGCATGCACACACGTGTGTGTGCACACTGGTGTGTATGTGTATGTACCTAGGGTTGGCATAACACATAAATATACAGGCATGCATACACTTACCAGTGTCTAAGCTCTTCATGACACATACACATAGATGTGTTCACACCAGTGCCTGAGGTCATCATAATAGATGCATATACATGTGCGTGCCCATTCTTTCTCTCCCCCCGACACCAATACCTAGAATCTGTGTGGCACATGCATATCTGTGCGTGCACACACACCAATGGCTAGGATCTGTGTGCACTGAAAGTTTTAACATGTAGTTCAAGTTGGGAAATGGTGCCTTGCCTTGACCATCCTAAAAGAAAAGTTAGGCCACATGCTCATCCAGTTTTCAGCCAGGTGCTCATGATCTCCACAGAAATGGAAACCACTACAATGTAGAGCTAAGGCAGTCTTGGAGGTTCTGCTAGTGTGATAATATTTCTTAACCAATCTTTAGTGAAACATTTTGACCAGTAAAGTAGGAAACAGGGTGGAACTTTCTGAAAGGGCTTGACAGCTAGACTTCATGGATCTGTGAGGTTAAACAGTGTTGTACTTACGTTCTGGGAAAAGGCAGCAGCCCAGGTGGGTGCTCTGCAGAGCAGCCACAGTCATGGAGGACAGTGACAAGTGAAGGAAGAACATTTCTGTGATCGAGTACATGCTGGATCATTCCATGCCATAAGAGACATAGCACAGGTCACTGCTGGCCTGGTTATTGAGAAGCCTGCTGAACTTAAAATTATTTTTCCTCTAACATAAGTGAATCTTGCTGAGAGCCACCTTGAGCCATGAAGGGATTTCACTGTGGCAGCTGGAGGCTGGCTAAGGTCTGTGCTTTAGCGGAGCACAGAGAAGACCCTTCCTCCGACGAATGTAAAAAACAGGAAGATCTGATGTGGAGGGTCACAAACACTACCTTAGAAGCTGGAATCAAGAGCAAGTGTGTCTCGGGTGGAGGTGGTTTAGATAGACAAGACTTGACATGACAACAGGAAGTGGGCAGATACAGTTGCCTGCTGTGTAAAGGGCCTTAACAGGGGGTGGGCCGGGCCTTTTCAAGGCAATTGGGACTACACCCCAGGTGTGGTTGTTACATTTGGTGGGGAGTTTGGGTTTTGTCTGAATGCTGTGGGGTGAGATACTGTACCCCTCCTGTCCAAATCTTAGTGGCTGATCATGGGGGAAAACATTGAGAGTGTGGGTGTGAACGGAGGCAGGAAGCAGAAGAATGAAAGGGCCAAGCACAGGCTTTGATGACAGTTCTGATGACAGCTTGCTTGGCGGCACTGGGCAGCCATAGTAGAGGGCGGTAAGGCACGCTGCATCAGTTGCTTTCCTTACTGTTGGGACCCTATTCTCATTTGTAAGCGAGAGGAAGAGGTTCGTTTTGGTTTATGGTTTGACAGTAAGTCCACTGTGGAGTGGAATCCATGGCAGTTGGAACCTTGGTCAGGAAGCAGAGAGTGACCAGTGCAGCTGCCAGCTGCTGGCCAGCTTCGCTCTCTCCGTTTCCTGGTTTTATTCAGTCGAGGATCCCAACCCATAGGAGGTACCGCATTCAGGGTCAGTCCTCATTTTTGGAAACCTTGCATAGAAGCACCCTAAGGTTAGTTTCTTTGCTGGTTCCAACTACAGCCAAGTAGTCGCTGAGGATGAAGTAGCTCAGATGCCCCCTTTCAGATTTGATTTGCAGGTAGAAGTGTACATCTGTGGAAATGCTTGTGGCATTGCCAGCCTGAAAATTGGGTGAGCGGGCTACTGACGAAACAGGAGGAAGTGAACTGATTGCTAAGGGAATCATAGTAAGTTGATTTTGAAACATGCAATACTTTCTTTAATAATGTATTAGATATTATTCTGGTAAATACTAGTACCAACCAGTAATACTGGAACCCGCTTCCTGCATCTTAGCATTCTTAGCTGGTCCCTTATTGCTTAATTAAGGAGACCTACCTACCATCATGAGCCTGGATATGAAATAGCATCATTCCTATGTCATTCCTTCATGCACAAATTGTGACAGTGTTAAAAAAAAATAAGAGGAGGAAATAAAGAAGAACGGGAGGAGACAGGTGGAGACGAAGTAAAGATGAAATAGAAATGACGAGAGCAATTGTTGTTTCATGCTGATGTCTTCATATGTGGAGTCCCGCGCTAGAGAAGATAAAATGGCTCCAGGCTGGGGGTGTGACTCAGTGCTTAAGAGACTTTGCTGCTCATGTAGACGCCCCATCCATGGTTTCCAGCATCCATAGGGGGTCTCACAATGCTGAGTCCAGTTTCAGAGGGTCTGGTGCCCTCTTCTGCCCTCCCCAGGCACCAGACATGTACATGGTTTGCATACATACCTGCGGATACTCAGACACATAAAATAAAAGTAAGTAAATCTCTTAAACTGTTTTAAGTGGCTGGGGTATTGAGTTCTGTGGATGTTTGCAGACAAGCAAGCTATACACCAGCTAATGTGTCCTAACTTTGGAAGGAACCAGCGCAGGCTTACTCAGTGTAATGGTTTTGCAGACACAACAGATTTTTTTTTACACCTTTCTGACCTTTAATTTCCTCATCTGCAATTTGACTGTGCTGGCTTAGCATCATTCCAAAGGTCTCTTTCGTTTTCCAGGGCCAGACTCTGTAACTCTAATCACAGGTCTTTCCAAGTTCTTACTGCTTCCAGTTCCCCCTTACAGCTCTGGACACATAGGAGACAGTGTGCTGAGGAAGCTTAGTAGCTGTTATAGAGTGTGGTTCTTACTTGGGTGAGGCTTTTGTTTATGCTAATGAGGGAGCTGAGGAAGCGCAATCGCTGAAACAGGTGAGCAATTTCTTTGCTGAATCAGGTAATAGTTTTTCAATACTGAGAGATTATTTTCTCAGCTTCTCCATGCTGTCTGCAGTGCCGGCAGCCACTGGCATGCACGCTTTAACATTTAATCTGTGTTTTGCCGAAGCAATTTTTATTGAGGGCATCGTAGTTGAAAGCTGGTTTAATGGGTGTGATGTAATTTAAAACTCCTCTTAACACAAAGGAGAGTAGGTACCAGGCACAAACTGTGGCTGGTGCGACAAATTGTTCATCTGATTTCCTTAAAGAAAGTGGCACTTTCCATAGGGGGGAAAAAAGGAAAGGCTAGCTTTGCACACTGACAGTCTTCAGATACCCTGAGCTTCTTTCCTTTTCTTCCAGGGCTTTTCTGGAAATGCAAACGCAGACAGCGTTGTGTACTATAGACTCCAGCCTTCAATCAAAGCCAGGTTTCTGCGCTTCATCCCTCTAGAATGGAACCCCAAGGGCAGAATTGGAATGCGAATTGAGGTGTTCGGGTGTGCATACCGTAAGTGTTCTGTTTACCCAACATGTTGAAATAGATAATCAAAGGAGACTCCTTGAAAAACCAAACTTCACACTGAAATAAGCTTTGTAGGTATGAAGAAAGACATCAGACAGGAACAATTTTACTGAAGGCCACTCTTGTGACCACGTGTGTTAATATTTACTGAAACATTCAACTACTTTTACATTTTAATTCAGGGACAAGGCTTGTGTGTTTTGTTTCTCCACATCCTCTTCGTGTGTGTGTGTGTATGTGTGTGTGTGTGTGTATGTGTGTGTAAAATGATGCAAAGCTATCATTATTAAGTAGGCGTGAGTTCTCCCCTAGTGGGTTACACTTGAAACTTTATCTAGGCACCCTGACTTTAAGAAAAGAGACAACAGTCCATTTAGTATGACCAGCCAGCTGTTATGAAAGCCAAATATTTTTCTCTTTATCCTAAAAATGATGTGCCAAAGGAATTCATTTTTAAATGTGCCATGCCCTCAGCATAAATTAAAAGAAACAGCGAAGACCTCGGCCAGAATATAAAATACGTTTGAAATGTCTTCACATAAAACCACAGATTTCACTTAGTCATCCCCTAATGAGGCATTTTATTACATGTTTTTTTTTTCTTTGTGGAGAAGGGACCTAAGAGTTATTGATAGTCCACCTCAAGCCACATTATCCTTCGGGGGACTCTGTTGTTAGAGAGGGTAAGTTGGTGAACATGATCAACAGTAATCAGACAAACAGCCTGAGGTTTGGGGAGACTACAACCCAGTGTCTGACAGTGAACACTCAGGGAACTCCAGCATTCAAGCTTAGGACTGTTCAATTTAACTACCTCGTTATCCCTCAGTAAAAAGTTATTTACTCTTTAGTCATTAAAGCTCCCTTCTTTCACATGTATTCTCTGGCTTCAGGAGATTATCCTGGCTGGGTTATGCTTCCTGATATGAACAGAAGAGGAAAACAAATGTTATAAAAATATCAGGTGACTTGAAGAAGTCTTTAAAGACTTTTTAAATTTTAATTGTGTGTCTATATGTATATGTGTGTATGTGGTATGTACACATGTGTGCCCATGTGCAGATGCCCATGGAACTCAGAAGAGGTCATCAGATCCCTTGGTGCTTGAGTTACAGGTAGTTGTGAAGTGATGAATGTGGATTCTGGGGACGGAACTAGGGTCCTCTGGAATGGCATTTTGTGTTCTTAATTAGTAGGCCATCTCTCCAGACCACTGATTAAGTTTCAACAACCATATCTGACCAAGAGATCATATTGCATAGACAGCTTGGAACATTGGGCATATTTTAATGATGTTCCTGTTACCTAATGCCATCATCAACCAACATTTTCCCCCTTTATGCTTCTTGAACAATTAGTAATTTAGTTAACAACTGAACCAAAGTCAATATTAATAGCATTGATATTCCTAATCCTAAAAATAGAAAAATGTGCCTGAGAGCTTACTATGTACACTGGGGTGTTTCTTTGTGTGTACATGTTACATGTGTATGTGTTTTTGTGCATGCTTATGTATATGTGGGTGCTTGTGCCCTTGTGTGTGGAGGACAGAGGTTGGTATCAGGGGTCTTCCTCAATCACTGTTTTTGAGACTCGTCTTTCACTGAACCTGGAGTTCACTGATTCCACGAGACTGTCTTTCTGGGGAGCCCACAGGGATCCTTCCATGTCTGTCTTTCCAGTGTTGGGACTACAGGCATGTACCACTGTGGCTGGCTTTTCCTGTGGGTGCTGGGAATCTGAACTGAGTTACCCAGTTCCTTGAGTGCCTCTTAGAGACATTGACCAAGGATGTGTCTGATGTCTTGAAGGAACCCAGGTAACGATGACAAGATAACTTTTCCAATTTCCATTTCACAAAAGAGAACCAAATCTTGGGATGGTTGAGTTGCTCAGGATGCACAGACAGGAAATGGCAGAGCTGGGCTTGCAGCCAAGTCTCCCCGAGCCCAGGACTTGAGCCCCTGCTCCCTCCAGCTGCTGGATCACAGAGATGAGTTCCAGGGTAGCTTCCTTCTCACCATCTGCCCAGCTGGACTGCTGGCTTTCTTGGCATCCGGAGTGCAGCTTAGCTGCTCTGGGTATGTGTATTTCTCATTTCATAATTTTCAGACCTGGGGAAAAAAATCACCCTTTGAAAGATAGACTACCCTAATCAAGTTCTGAAAGCCAGAACTTGGACAGAAAGACTCTATTTCTAACATGTTATTATTAGTAGTATTAGTAATAATATTAAAATATTATTGTCATTGAATTTCTGTGGATTGAATCTAGCATCTGCTATGTGCTAGAGAAGTGTTCTACCATGGGTCTATATCCCCAGCCTATGTCTTTAGATCCTGGAGGTTAGCCAAAATCATGCATTCATGGTGCACAATGAAGGGTACAAATATCAGACTGGTTTGTATTGACAACTATATTCTCCATGAAGCACTCATTCTATAAAACATTTATCATAACAGGGTAAGAGCTGACATTGGCTGTGGATACACTGTGACATAGATCACTTTTAGACACACTCTAATTTAATTCTTATATTTCTCAGGGTAAACTGAGTCTTGGAAAAATGAAGCAATCTGCCCAGTTTTATTACTGGGCAGCTTTTGAATTTTGACTGTAAATTTCATGCTGCTTTGCTAAAACTTAATTATTACTTATAGTACCCACAGGGTAGCGCCTGCTGAGGTTAAGGTTTCCTTGCGCTTTCTCTGATACCACAGGATGACCTAAGTGTCTCCCCAGTATCCTAAGCCTGTAACTTTTTGGAACATTCATTTTTTTGTGTGGTTCCATTTACTGTTTTGAGGATAAGCACATTCTCCACCTGCCAATCACTCTTGCTTCCTCGATGACCCATGACTTAAGCAGTAGTAGATTTGAAACTCAAATACATAGAGTAAAATGTTATGACAGGAGCTGATGTAAAATGATAGATGTGTAGTTTTAAATTATTAAGAGAGACAAAGTAATAAGTTTAATGGAAATATATTCCCACAGAGAGCTTGGAGGTAAGTGACTTAGAGGAATGGGATGGATCATATTGACTTTAATCCTTAAATTTAATAATCCCCACAGTCATATTCTCCAACTACTTATGCCATCATCCTTGCATGAGTATTAATTGATTACACATGATACCATAAGGCCAACAGGTATTAAAAAGCTATTATGAGCCAAAAGGCATTATTTGTAGGTATTTCCTCATTTAGTTTGAATAGCACAGAGGAATAGGTACATGAATATCAGTGTTTTATGCAGAAATAGAAGGAGACATTCAGAATTTCTACCTAATGAGCCATAGACTTGCTTTCAGTCACTGGGCATAGAAATAGCTGGAACCATTAGCTTTCCCTATTTATGAGTGAAGGGACCTGAATGTTTTTTAGCATAAGCTTTCAGTTCTATGATTTTGTTTGCAATCCCTTAAAGTGGTGTAGACAAGATCAGGCTGAATTTTCTGTAAGCATATAAGAGTATTCTTTTACATCATCTGTAAACAGGAAACAGTAGTATTTGGGGTGATGGCAAGGTCACCTTCCTAGATCACAGCCATGGAATGACATCCGTACCCAGAGAAGCAAGCTCCTTCTGATTGCTTCTTCTTATATGCAACCACCTAACAATAGTTTGTAGGCAGGCTTTGTCTATGCCATTCATTCAAGAGCAATGCACATCAAAGTTCCTTACAACTGACATTGAAGAAAAGGGACCACAGGAAAATTAGGAACTTTTTTTCCCAGATCATACAACACATTTTAGGCTTAAGATCTAAAATGAATGATATCACTTTCCAAGTTTAGTGCCATTCACAACTACCTTGCTCCTGTATTTATTCACAAATAAGTATGTACTGACATTTTCTAGGAGAGAACTTTTCTATATATTGGCTGTATACAGAAATTATAAAATAGCATATATTTTATTAAGTAAGATAAGCGGTGCAACGTTAAAATAAGTTGTACTCATCAAACGCAAAGTAATGTAGCTTGTGAAATGCTGCACCATAGAAATGTGAGGGACAAAGATTGAGCTTAATAAAAGAAGTTGATAACAGTACATTTTGAAATTAAGATGTATTTTCACATAGGAAACTTGGAAGGGATTGCAGATAGAAAAAGCGACTTCATTCAGTCAAATACAGGAAAGAGAGTTGATGGACCATGGAATAATTAGTCAACTTGATATAACATAGAATAACCTGGGAAGAGATTGTCTATATTGGATTGGCCTGTGGGCCTTTCTGAGGGGAGATTGTTTTCATTAAGTCAGCTGGCATGGAAGGTGCCAGCCCTGTTGGGGGCCATCATTTCTTAGGGTAGAGGATCAATTTTCATTTTGTGAATGGTGACTCAGACTGAAATGGAGTTTACAGGTTAGAGGGTTAAATAAATAGAAGCAGAATTGGAGACTTTTGATGTCTTCTGTGCAAGACAACTGGTTTACCACACTGGAGCAGCAATCCACAAAAGGGGAGAAGGTCAGTGTCAAGAGTTCTCTGACAATACTGAAGCATCAGAGCTTGCTCACTGTGAGAGAGGACATTGAGTCACTGCATCTGGAAAACCGAGAAGGTAGAATCACTTAGTGGGACAGGGCACTGGAGAATGAATAGGCTGGGGAAGAGAACATAGGGATAATTAATTCCATTGTCGACTCACTGAGTTCAGGAGCCCATGAAATATGGAACCAACTTCAAGCCTTTAAGTTGGCAATATAGAGCTGAAATATACATAAATTCATTTCTTAGTAAATCATAAAGTGCCTTCCTGTGTCACTGCTAATAAAATAATGAAGTGCTAAGTTTCAACAACTACTTGTATCTTGAAAAATGGTAATGCTTTCCTACAACTACAGTAGGTTCTTCATATACTGAATATACTTATTTATTTTTATAATGAATCTATTTTATCATAGTTACTATGTGTGTGAACGTGCGCACCCACAATGGTGCACACATGAAGATGAAAGTATAATGTTCAGCAGTCAGTTCTCTCTTGCATGTAGGTTCTAAGGCTCAAATTCAGGTTGTTGGGTTTGGCAACAAGCAACTTTGCCCAATGAGCCCTTTCTTCACATTTTTATACCAGCTTCTTTTCACTGTGTCTGATACATGTGCCTCGTAAAGTTATAGACTCAAGCTGTCCTGTGACCATTTCAGGGAAAATGGCTATTGTGAGACTCACAAGCAATTTTATTGGCCTCTGCTCCAACAAGTTAGAGCAACAACTGATTATGACGAGATGCCAGGTGTGTGGAAAATTCGAATCAAAGAGCCTGCTCCTCTTTAATGTCAGCAAACCTGAAGTTGTCTCCTGAGTAATGAGTGAAGCAGAAGCTAAATTTTATGGCATCAAAGGGAAAGCATAAATTTTAGATATGTTGGCCCCTGCAGTTGTGAACACATTTATAGATCCAGAGAAGAGATGGATGGAAGGACATGAGTGATGGAAGACAGGAAAGAACAGAGTATAAAGCCTTTGATGATTAGATGAGGCGATGCTGTGAATTCCAAAGACAAGTCCAGGGATGCATACAAAATCGGGGGTGGGGAAGTAACTGGGTGAAAGTGAACATATCTGGCATGCCTTAGGGAGTGGACAGAAAGCCATGGGAGTTGGTGTTCATAATTTTGAATAATTTGCTTGGGCAAATTGCCCTTCGAATTCACTTAAAATTCCTTGTCTGGAATCTTGAAAGAAGCATCTTTACTTTGTATCCCATTGTCTTTTGTTATTGATCTGCAACAGAATACAATATCCAACTATTTAGCCACACTGAACGAATTTCTGTTGCTAGCCCTAGGGGCTTTGTGTGATGTCTAAAGCTGTTGCTCCATACTCTGCCTTCATTCTTACACCTAGATAATGACCTTCCTCATTCTCTCTCCTCAGCAAGTAATAGTTTTTCCCGACTTCCCCAATACCCACTTCCAGACCTAGAGATGTTTCCAGCTGCCACAAAACAATTTTTCTCCGCCACAGTGTGTCCTCATTGTACTGGTACACAACAGTTTCCTCTTTCTGCCGCCAGTCTTTTGGGTGGATGGATGAGTGAATAGAAGCATTTTGATGAGCCTCGGATAGGCTTTCCCCATCATCCAAGCAGCACGCCCAACCTCTCACACTCGGGAACAGGGCACGGGGAGAAGTAAATGAGAAGTCTTAATGAGAACAAGTGTAGAGAAGTACTGGACTATGGTGTTTAATTGCTTAAATATTGACTACTTAGGAGAAAATTACGACTTTTATTCATTGAAGGAAACCTAAGTCAATCATTACAAAGCTCGTGCTAACTTAAAAAATAGAAAATGTGCATTTAACAATGCCCCAAACACTGAAAACTGAAATTATACACTGTGCAGTAGCTTTCTGTTATTCTGATAGACATGAGACCATCAGCTTAAGAAAAGGAAGGGCTTCCTCTTGCTCTTTTCATGATCTGTTGGCTTGTTGATTTGAGGCCTGGGGCAAAGAAGTGCTTTGTTGCAACAGCATATGGCAAAACTGTTCACCTCGTAGATAGGGGATGAACAAAAGAAAGAAAAGGAAGAAACCAGGTTCCACAATGCCTTTTGAGGCATGCAGAAAGACTGGCTATTAGACTGTATTTTGTAATATTTCTACCATTTCCTAATAGCAAGAGGCAAGTCTTAACTACCTAGACCTTCAGAGGACGTGTACAATCCAGAAAATAACAATATCATCAGTACACTTCCGCTTAGAAAGCGTAGACAGTATAAGAAAGATTTCTGACAGAACAGATATATACTCTGAGGTGAAAATAATACTTGCCGGTCACTGTCCTAATGCTGTGAAGAGATACCATGACTAGGTCAACTTTTATAAAAAAAACAAATTTAACTGTGGACTTGCTTACAGCTTCAGAGGATTAGTCCGTTATCATCGTGGCAGGGGCATGATGCTTCCATGCAAGACTAACGGTGCTGGAACAGTAGCTGAGAATTATATCCTGATCCTCAAACAGAGAGAACAGTGAGCCTAATGTGGTCTTTTGAACTCTCGGAGCCCACCCTACGTGACACACTTCCTCCAACAAGGCCATACCTCCTAATCCTCCTTGAATGGTGCCACTCCCTGAACTAACTATTCAAATATATGGGCCAGTGGGGGAGCATTTTTAGTCAAACCACCAAGCAAGGTGGTAATTTTCTGTTTTAAGGATTATGATCTCTTCAACCATGTGTCTAGCTAGGACAGAAAATTAAAAGCAGTTCATTTATGAAAAAGAAATTTAAGATTGCATTAAATGCATATTTATTGAGATGTTTCTCATGATAACTGCTGAAAGTTTGACCAGGTAACTTAGACACAGCTCCTATCTATCAGACAGTTAGAAAAGACAGTTCAAGTATTCTAGTTTGTGTTTAATTTGAAAGAAAGATAGCTTTTCATTAGCCCCAAATCCAGTGGACAAATTCTCTCAGTTTTTTGTAAGGCTTTTAGATAGTCCTGAGATTTTTACTTGGAAAGTCCTGTTCTATTAATACCATCATTAGCATAGTAATACTAGAAAGTGAAAAAGAAGAAAACTACGAACATCTTCAGAACTGTGTATACAAAATTCAGATGTAATTGAAAAGGCTCATACCATCCCCAGCAGAAATATTTTACATCAATAAGAAGTATCTATAAAACTTCAAATGGAGGGATTCATGATAATATTTGTTAAGTTTTATTTTTATTTTTAAAAATTACATGTGTGTGTTTCAATGAGCACATGAGTGCAGTGTCTGTGGAGGCCCAATGAGGGAGTTGGATCCCTCATCTGGAGTTGCAGGTATTTGGTTGTTATTTGGTATGGATGTGGGAACCAAAGTTGGAGCTTAAGAAAGAGAGCAAAAAATTATTTTAATTGCGGAGCCATTTCTCTAGCCCATGCTTTTTCAATATTAATACTACTCTCTGTGTGTGTTTGTGTGTTTTCACTATGTGGGCCCCATTGATTAAATTCAGGTCAAGAGGCTTGGCAGCCAGCTCTTTACCCACTGTGACATCTCACTGGCCCCAGGATGATAATTTAACAGCCCCATTAGTCATATATGAGAGACAGTAAGGTTCCAATTTCTTATTTTGAAAACTATATAAAAGTGAAGGCTATGTTTCCCATAATCTGCAGAATGTGAGATTATCAAATACAACAGAAAGAGAATGTTTTTTTAAATTTCCTTTTAACTAGAAAATAATATAAAGACATGATAGATTCAAAAATCAGCCCATTGGCAACCTTGAAGAAATGAATGGATTAAGGTAACTACAAATGTTCAGAAAAAGATAAACAACTTCCTTTTTGGGTATTAAGTCAGAAAAACTTTTATTGGGTTCACTTGCCACCCATAACAAGTAAACATACTAGACATGTATATTTTTATAAATAGACTCAGAGCTCTGAAATTCATTTCAAAGCAGGTAGAAACTTGAAAGCTTTGGATTCTATAAAGCCAAGAAGCACATTCCAGGAGATCATATTCAGCTGGCAGTTTTCTAAGGACAAGTAGAAAGTTTCCCAGTCATTTCACACTTGGGATACAGAGATCAGAGTTTCAGGTCTCCAGAGATGCTAGAAATTGAGAAGAGAACATCTAAAGGGAGGTCATCAATGGATATCTCCAGTTCCCCTGGCCCCTGCTTGGCTGATCCTTGAACACCAGGTACCTAAGATGGGATATCCAGGAGAAAGAAGGGTCTGCAGAGTATGAAGTTCTAGAGACTCATAGCATCTATGTAGGGTTGGGAAGGCTGCTTTTGAAGTTCCAGTCATGCCAGCTAGAAGAACTGTTAAACAACTAGGCTTTGAACTGGAAGACCATAGTGACACTGGTTGAGAAGTGACAGCCATACTTGAGGATAAACAGTTAATTTCTAGGAGGAAGTATAACACCAAATTACTGCAACCCAGAAGCAGGTCTTCCTTCCCATAGACATGTTGACCTGCTTGAAATGGCACTTCCGGTGGGCTATTTCCATTTTCTTCTTCATTGTCATCCCTTCAGCCTTTTCCATCTTCCCAATGGCAGCCATTAACTATCATTCATTTTCTTGCCTGACCTCCATTTATCTATGTATTCACCTATTCAACTTAAATATCAGACCACCAGAGATGTACCTAGTTGTCTATCTAGTTTAAATACATCTACTCCAACCCTTTCTGTAACTCTGCTTTTTTCTTTCATATTATCATTTACAATTTGAAAGTGCTTCTGGGCTCAGGAAATATATTACTGTCTTTTTCTTTGTATTGAAAGACTCTTGAGGACTGGATGTAATCACTGTTGAAATAGGGGCTTCCATGGTAGCATGTGATATAGTCCAGGTATAATAACGATTGATAAATAGATGAATGAAAACCATCTTTATATAGCTTCCAGAAAGATGTCTCAGTGGTTACGACTATGTACAACTTCTTCAGAAGGCCCAAGTTTCATTCCCTGAACCTGTATCAGAAGGCACATGAGCACCTCTAACTTCAGTTCCAGGGCATCTGATGCCTTCTCTGGCCATGTGCATAAACCTAACAGAGCACATACACATCATTAAATGTAATTCTTTAAAGATATTTTCATATAAATTAAATAATGAGTTAACACATAAAGCACACATTCATTACATTCAAAATGTAACAGTTGACTTAAAGAGAGAGACATCTTCTAGGTGAATAAATAATTGTAGATACTCTTATCAAAATGGCATTACTATCATCAATGTTGAGATGCTGTGGTACTTCCATTTGACCTCCACAGTACCTTTGGTAATGTGAAACATGAGATTTAATCTTTTTATTTTCCAAATATGAAAACAAGTATTTAGGTGACTTTGCCAACATTATAGAGATTACCAATAAAATCAGAGACTGAAATACAACTTGTATCTTCCCATGACCCATTGAAATGGCTTGGCCAGAGCAATCTGCTACTGGTTTCATATACCCAGAAAGTTAGTTTAGATGGATATTTAAGTGCAGGAGTCATGTTCAGCACCTTGGCCTATTGCTGACTTTACCTCCATCTATTTAGAGCTATGGCAGCATAGTCGCTGTTCTTTGTGGTTCTGTGTAGACCTTGCTTCTGTTCCTCCTTCCGTTTTATGGTATTCATTGGGGTTGTTTTAAAAGTAGGAGGTCCCTTAAATCATCCTAGGTTCCTTTATGCTTCTATGCAAAAATAGTATAACCCATTTCCTGTTGATTTCTTGAGTGCTTGGTCTCTAGCCTGACTCTGTAATGCAGGTCTCAAGTGCCTATCCATCACCCTGCTGCTTGAATATCTCACTGTATAATAGTTTAACAGTGATTCCATTTGATTTATATTTCTTAGTTTAGTAATTCATGGGTAATAATTCTCATATAAAGAAACAGTATGATGGCTGTTAAAAGCTGACTTCATTTTTTTAAACCAAGAATAGTTTGGCCTATGGCCCCTTTCTCTAGCTTCATAGAAGGTCTATATTAATTTTATTCTTTGATCTTTAAAGTTAAAACTCTTTTAGTGTGACAGTGCGTGTGTCTGTCTGTGTGTGTGTGTGCACATTTGAGTACATGCACAGCTGAGTACAGGTGCCCTTGGAGGCCAAAGGGCAGGTATCAGATTCCCCTGGACCTGTAGTTGGTTGTGAGAAGCCTGGCATGGGTTCAGTAATTCAAAACAGGGTCTCTTCCAAGAACTCTTAACTGCTAAGCCATCTCTCTAGCCCCAAAGATAAAATTCTTATTCAATTTGTATTTTTGGAGAGTAATTCTCCCCCAAATGAACAGAAGACTTAATTATCTTTTTCAAAAAGAATCCTTTCATGACCTTTAAATAAAATTAATTTTCTCTTATTGGAGGAATGATTTTCCAGTTCATGCATTTTCTATTCCAATCTTTCTCTTTTAAGTTTTTTAGTCATCTGTCCTCATCAATAATGCTATGATTCATAGTGTAACTTGCAGAATCAATTTATCCTGAAGTATCTTTCAGGGAGAAAAAAATCTTTTCTACCTCTGCAACTTTCTGCGAGAACCAATGGTAGTATAAATAAATAAAGCATATTCATTTTCCCTGGTACAATTCAGTAGGCAATGAGGTTATTCGATTTCAGAAAATAGGCCTCTGTAACCTCTATGTTCTTCCGGTCAAATCTTCTTGATGCTGTCCTCTAAATAAGCCGCATGTGGGATTCTGTGTTCTCAGCTCTCAAGTTAGGAGTCCACACCTTCTGATTTAGTGGCAACCTGGCAGAACTCTTGATATCGAATGTTTATGGAGTACCCAAGAAAAAATTATTCAGTTTGTTTATTCAGAATAAAGTAAAACTTTATTTATTTTCTCTGTTTGTGTGTCTCTGTGTCTCTGCGTATGTCTGTGTGTGTCTGTGTGTTTTATGTGTGTCTTTGTGTATGTCTCTGTGTGTGTGTGTATTTGTGTGTGTGTGTACTCTTCCATGTTCACAGACAAAAATCAACAAGCAGGAGTCAGTTCTTTCCTCCTAGCAAGTGGGCCATGGAGATTAAATGCAGGTCATCTGAATTTGCAGAGCCTTCATCTACTGAGCCATCTTGTTGGCCCAGTTTGTTTTATTATGGCTGGGCTAAAGATTTAAGAAGTCACCCTCCTGGATTTTTTTGTTGTTGTTGTTGTTAGTAATCTATTTGGAGTTGGTGGAGAATATTGCTTTGAAAAGGGACAGCCCTTTGAAATCCAAGAGTGTTCAAAGTTTTGGAGCAGGACTGGATGCAGGAGGTGAGGTAGGAAGAGTCAGCTGTAGGAAAATACATCAAAATGATAAGCGGCTTTGCACAAAAAGTACGCGTAGGTAGAGACAGTGTCTGCTGCCCAAGCAGGTGAGGCATTGCTGCAGCTCAGTTGACATCCTTCTCAGGGACTATTGTAGACAGACTGTCTTGGGCATCTTTCTGGGGACATTGTCCTGATCCAGAAGCAAAGCTCTGAACAAAGGCATGAATAATCGCATCTCAGGGATGTGTGTCTTCCTATCGATGGTGAGCTCTTTGAAAAATATAAAAGACTGTGCTTTGTTTTCACGCAATGCTTCATCTGCTTCTGTGCTCGCAGAGAGCTCTCCATAAATACGTGCTGAAGGGAGGAGGGCAGAGTGCCCGTTCCAGGAACATTCTTTCTGACACAGCTCCCTGAAAGACATTTGTATATTTTCTATTGGCAAGCTTTCCATTCCATGGAAGATTACACTTCTGCATCATATAAATAAAGCCGACCATGTACAAAGTCACAAGGAGAATTGGTCCGGGCCTACAGTCTTTCTGAGGCTTCTCTTTCCTGAGTTCTTGCTTTAAATAAGCAGATTTGAGACGGCAGCGTTCACTGAGGAGGATTCAGGTCACCAGTGACTGCTGTGGTGAGTCAGCTCAGACAGGAGCCAATAGAGAAAAATCCAGAGAAGCCACAGCTGCCCCAGATCATCCTCTCTGCATAACCTAGCAATGGCACTGATATTGAAGAGCATCTTGTGTGTGTGTCTCCTGCCTTGAGTGTGTGTATGTATGTGCATATATGCATGTGTGTGTGCCTGTGTGCATATGTGCATGTGTGTATATGCCTGTGAATGTATGTGCATATGTGTATGTGCATGTGTGTGTAATGTGAATGTGTCTGCTCTTCAGAAATTCATTGTTTTAAAGAATCAGAAATCCACTCGAGTGTTTAATTATTTTGAGCACCTCTTTTCCTGCTCAATATTCTAATAATAAATAATAGGTTAGCATTAGCAGCAATGAGTGTTCATTGATTACTTGTTACTCTGTGGATAAACACTCATACAACAAACCTGTGGAGAATATACTGTTACTCTCATTTCATGCATGAGGAAGCAAGACAAAGAGGTTAAGTAGTTTGCTGCAAGACAGAACAAAAGCCACCCCACTATTATAGTTTGAATGTAAGATGCCCTCCCCCCCGCTTGTATCTGAGCACATGGTGTTCTCCTGCTGCTGGTGTAATTTATGGAGGGCTGTGGAGATTTTAGGAGGTGGGGCCCGAGTGGCAGACCTCTGCCACAAGAGTCAGGCCTGTGCAGGTTTTGTAGGGCCTCTGTTTGCCTGCTCTCTCTGCTTCCCTGTGATGAGGAGTTCTGCCCGCACTTCTGCCTCACAGATCCAGCCTTCCCTGCCATGCTAGAGACCTTTGAAACCCAGAGCCAAAAGAAATCTCTCCTTTCAAATTTTATATTTGTCAAGTACTTTATCCCAGCGACACAAATCTTAGCCTCTAAACCTAAATGTAAAGTCATTGTGGTACCTACCCAGCAAAGGTGCTTTGAAGGTGTGGTTACTGGGGGATGACGCAGTTTATTCATGGGGACCCTACGACATCAGAAGGCTCTTTTGATGAGAAGGAGGACACAGGGTAGAGAAGTTCCAGATCTTTCTTTCATTTTGATTTTTATGTCTTCATTACAGTTTCTGTTAAAAAAACAAAAAAGAAAAGAAATGAAAGAAAGAGCGACTAAAAGCACCTTGGGGAGAAATGGGTTGACCTCATTAATACTTCCACATTACAGTCATCATCACCAAAGGAGTTGGAGCTGGAACTAAGGCAGGAACCTGGAGAAGGAAGCTGAAGCAGGACCACAGAGGAATGCTGCTTTCCTGCATGTTCTCTGAGGCTTGCGCAGTCTGTGCTCTTACATACCTCAGGACCACCTGCTGTGGGGAATATAAGAATGCAGACTGAGCAAGAAACAGTGTGCTGGGCCCTCCTGCATCAATCACTGATTAAGAAAATGTCACACAGAGTTGTGGTCAGTCTTATGGAAAGGATCATTACCAATCCTACTTCTGACAGAGGGCTAATATCCAGTATATATAAAAAACTTAAGAAGTTAAAAAGCAAGAAACCAAATAATCCAATTAAAAAATGGGGTATGGAG
>CM053744.1:48014155-48040109 GCA_028658305.1 Pachyuromys duprasi
TAATAAAAAGGTGAATGGTTGTAAATGAGGATAACATTAATAAGAAAATGTCAGGGACCATAGTACATTTTAATTTTTATAGAACATATAAGTTCCTTGATTGCTTTCTGTTTCCATCCTTCTGAAAAGCATTGTCTAGCTGCAGGGAAAGTGTGTGATATGATTGCTATCAGTATGCTCATTTCCCTATTTCTATACTCTTTTTTTCCCTCAGAGGCCCATTAGTTGAAGGGACACCACCTACTACTTTAGAGCATTAAATTATTTCTTGTCATAGTAGTTTCTCAACAATCCTTAGATTTTTTTATTATATGGTGGTAAACAAGAACGTATTGGGAGACTATCTAGTCTTATCGAAGTTAAGTATCGCAAGAGTAATCTAGTTTGTGAGGAGAAGATACAGCATTTGAAAATGTAGAGAGAGGCCAGGTTACTGACAAATATCTGTCTGAGACTCAGATTTTTAGATCTGACACCTGAGCAAGATTTTCCTCAACATCATAGCCCGTTGGCCCAGTCTTCTGTAGCAGCTACAGTCTATAAGGATATTATGGACTTAGTGTTTTATCTTCTCTTTGTCTTATCTCCATAGGGGCATACTTATCTTCAACATTTTCTACCCAGCACACAGTGTGCAGTACCTCAGACAGGGTAGACTGAGTATGTTTATAATAAATGACTTCATTAATGTGCATAGTTATACACCTGATAGGTCGAAAGTAGGTAAGAATCAGAGAAAACTGCAAGTGGCTTCAGTTGAAGGATAAAACATTTCACCATTGCTTTAGGCATCAATTGTCCACGAAAAAAATTTTTTACTACCTTATTTTGCTGATGGAAGTATTTCGGGCCCCAAAGCTTAAGGTGCCATGGAAGATGGATACAACCATTATAATGTAATAATAACAATAGTGAAAAAAGAGAGGGAAAAAGGAGTAGGCTAAAGTAACATAGGCTGTTTTTAGAGGGGGAAAAATCTCTTGGTAGCTAATTCCAAAAATAGTCTTTATCTAAAATAAAATCATTACTCCGATAGTTGCCTCTAAGCAATACATTAACTCAGAGATAACTGCATTGCTCCAAATGTGTCAGCATTTAAAGTCTATCTGGCTGAAATTTTTCTTAATTTATTGCTATCTAATAATGGTAGAAAACATCATTTGTGTTTGACAAAGAGTCATGTTTTAACCATGCACATTCATTCAACTATATAACAAGGAATGATTGTTCAGCTAACATTATTCTTTCAAAGGAATGTGATGTTTATTCATGTGTGCTTGGTGAATGAATTCTTTATAAGCATATTAACAAGATGTAAAAAAACAATCAGACTCTTAGATCCTCAAAAGATAGTTTCAAAGAATAGTGAAAAAATTAGGGCTAGTGCAGGTGATTAGCAGTATCCTGGGTGCATTATTTAGTCTGAATCAAATATATTTTTGGGCACAGAAATAACTATGGTAATTTCATCAACTGAAATATGATGAGTAAGCTCTGTTACGTGGCTGATGGAAAGAAGTCAGCTTACACTTGAAAAAAGGTTTCTTATTTGATTGGGTTTCTCTAGCCTCTTCATTTATTACATAAATATACTCTCTAGGGTAATTGCCTTAAAGAAGTCTTTGACTTGTGAAACAGAAAACACAGTGAGGGTTTCTGAGTATTATTGGTTTCATTTTGTGTCCTTTTCGGGGTGCAGCTGATTTTGACAGATGTACTGTTACGTTACCAGTACAACATGACATCTTTTTCAAGATGAACTGAATAAGAGTGAGCCTGACAATGAGTAAGTAAGACACTGTCAGAAAGCCAAAAAACAAAAAAACAGGTCGATGTCAAAGCATGACATAAATGCGGTAGAGTAAACCTCATAATACCATTAGACTAATGTCTTTCTAACAATGCCCTTGAGAAGGCAGAAAATAGCCTTGTCCTTAAGTATTATCACTTAGTCATGGAAATAATATAATAAGACAGTGGGCAAAGCCAATTTAATATATACTTGAAGTGGATATATATATATGTATACACAAATATATATATCCTTTTGCATATGTATGAATAGGTGTTATCTTTGTTAGGTACAGCATGTCTGAAAGAATTTGAGATAGTCTTACTATTTTTTGGAGCTTTCCCCCCAAATTAATGTCAACAGTCCGTGACCATTATTAAACTATGGATTTTTAAATATGTATTATAAAGTGACTATAGATATTCATAATCATTTTTTGATTTCTTTCTTTCGTAGAGTAAGACTAGCCTTTAGTAACATAAGAACATTTGAGGTCTGCATTTCAAAAATATTTCTAAGTAATGAATTTTGTGAGTAGTTAAAATGTTTCAGATAGAATTGAAACCATTTTGGGGTTTGATGGAATTAGGTATTTGTTGGTATGATATCACACACACACACATACACACATACATATGTACACACACATCACAATAGTCACCATGCTTCAGTGTAAACTACATCTATGCATAAAATGGTGACTTTCACTCTCTTTGTCTTTAGGGTCAGTGGTGATTGATCTTGATGGGAAAAGTTCCCTCCTATACAAATTTGATCAGAACTCTTTGGGTCCAGTAAGAGATATCATTTCTTTGAAGTTTAAAACAATGGAGAGTGATGGGATCCTGCTGCACAGGGCAGGGCCTTCTGGGGATCACATCACGTTGGAGCTACAGAGAGGAAAGCTGTTCTTACTTATTAATTCAGGTAAGATTACTTGGTGAAGCTCCCAGAAGGTCTGATCGTTGCTTATCACTTGGGTTTTCATAGCTCACTTCCTTTGACATTTAAAGTACCTTGTTTCACCATTTAAGGACGGGTGTGTATGCTGAGTGCCCACATGATTCATGCATGCAAACTGCACAAACCTCTCTTTGAATGTTCTTCCCATAACTCTGACAGAGCTCCACAGTTATTTCCTAGCATCATAAAGAATGGGATGGGTCATTGAAAAATATTACAGCAGTAAAAATAATGAGCTTGTAGCAAAGATAAAATTTACATAGAAAATGAGCTGGCAATGGGTAATAATAATAGAAAGAATTAACAGTGGAGGAAATGACGGCAAGGTTGAGAGATCATTATAATTCGGCCTCAGGTAAATCCACACTAGTGTTCAGGATGGCATGCATGGAAGAAGGTTGCAGATTATGTGAGAGATCCTGGTACAAGGTGAAGCTCCCCCACCCCTTTTAAATGAATCACAGGGCTATCATTTTTCCTTGTAGGTGAAGCTGGACTGACCTCTAGTTCTACCCTGATCAACCTCACCTTGGGCAGCCTGCTGGATGATCAGCACTGGCATTCTGTGCTCATCCAGAGACTGGGCAAACAGGTCAACTTCACAGTGGACGAGCACAGGCATCACTTCCATGCCCAGGGAGAATTCAGTTACCTGGATCTTGATTATGAGGTGTGGTGGTTACATTTCAATTAATACACATTTGGTGGTGTATATGTTGTTTAATTTCCTAGCCAAAAGAAAAAGAAAGATTGAAAGAAAGAAAGAAAGAAAGAAAGAAAGAAAGAAAGAAAGAAAGAAAGAAAGAAAGAAAGAAAAAAAGAAAGTTATAAAACACACCTTCAGAATAAATCACCAGGCTGATGAAGCATTCCTAAGGTAGCCTAACTCACTATAATCGGGAAGTTGAGGTTTGTCATTTATTATATATATATATATATATGTGTGTGTCACTATAGCACATGGCCATCATTTCACCTGACATGCATAGTCACAGTCCTTTCCCATGAGGAGATCTCATTGCAACATGCAAATCTAGAATGTGAAGTCTGATTGCCTTGTGTTCTACCCCTGAGAAATACAGATTTATGAGAGAATATAACGGCAAACAGATTAATTCATTAACAACCAATTTAAATATGCAAATAGCAATGTGTGCTAGAAACATATACAAAATAAAATGTCATAATTACCTACATTATTAAATAGACCAAGTTCTCTGGTGAATAGAAAAGTGTATTTTTCTTCATTAAGCAATAAATATCAAAACCAGGTGTGATTAGTGACTTGGAAGAATAATCAAGCTGTCACACAAATGAAGACTAAATGCACATAAATTTGTTTTTAAAAAGTTGTATCTTATTTTTTTTCTATGTGTGGTGTTGTAAAGTTATCTTCATGATGATTGCTGTTATAATTGCTAATCATAATTATTTAAACAGGTTATCATGAACTCACTAAACAATATTATTGATGCCATTTTTCTTTCTAAGATCAGCTTTGGAGGGATCTCAGCACCTGCAAAATCAGTGTCATTGCCATACAAACACTTTCATGGATGTTTAGAGAACCTCTTTTATAATGGAGTGGACGTCATTGGCTTGGCTAAGCAACACAGCCCTCAGATCACCACCATGGTAAGAATCTCCATGTGAAGGAGTAAGATGTATCTTTTCCAAATGAAGTTGCTCCATTTGAGGGCCTTGCTTAGTAAGTTTTTGACTTGGCTCTTATTTGAAATTTCTCTCTGGTTGACAGTAAGCGCATAGGAGATTAATTCTATTTAGGGGAATTACAATTCACAAAACAAAACTATTTTTTCATATATTTATTTTCATATCAAGTAAATGTGTGATGTATTTTCCATGGGTAGACACAGCACATACACACACACACACACAGAGAGACCCCTACCTTCTCACCCCAGAAAGGGAACCCATGACAGACCAAAGTAATGATTCCACCAAAATCCAACTTGGTTAACCAATGAGTTTCTTTGGGGTAACTAATACAAGTATGGGTACCAGGCTACTTACTGAAGAAAGGATGAGTCAGAGCTGCTGCATCACAGAAGCAGCCACCCCAGCACAGGTGATTAGTCCCAAAGCTGCAGCTCTAGAGCTCTTTTCTCACAGGTTGGCTGATCAGACTCCTCTTATAGTAATTATTTACGGTATCTATAAAGCCGGGGAAAAGCCTTCCAGAATTTCTAAGCTTCAGCTTTCAAAGACACGTGATGTTTTGCTTACCTCCCGAATTTCATGTGCCGGCCCCACATGGACTGTGTTAATTTGGAGGAAACTGTCATACAGCAGTAAATGAAAAAAAAAATAGTATGGAAAATATTTTTTAATTGTATTGTGATACGATTTTAATTTTGTTGTGGTGGTTTCAGTTTGGGGAAGATATTATTACTCTTGGTAGATTTTATTTAAGAAGCTATTCTCAGACCAGTTCATTGGATGAGCACAGAGCCTCAGAATTGAGTAGATCCGTGGTGTATTACCAAGACGCTAGGAACACTTGTATTTATCCTGGTCATTCATAACAACTAAAATATTTATAGATACAACATTGTAGCTGCCATGCTGTCTACATAGCAATATTCTCCGGGCTCCATTTTACCCCAAGTGCATGGAAATATGGCAGCATGGCTCCACAGGGAAGCAATAGCAGGGTGAGTAGCAGACCTTCCTCTGGACTTTGATCTTTGGACTTAGCAGAGAAACCATGAAGTGAAGGCCTGAAAGGAGAAGGCCACTAACTGTCCGAAGCCGCAGTGGAATGGCAGAGAATTTGTTGCTTATTAAGAGACAAGGTTTCTGAGGGTTCTACAGGAGCTCTTGCCTCTGGGTGCCTTCTGTCCCTATAAATCCAAGACACACATCTGGGGCAGGCATCAGCTTGGCTTGCTGCTGCCCAGCAGGACCAGCTGTCATGATAAATAGGTGAAGGAGAGCAGTGGGATAAAGCAGCATCCCTCTGCTTGCCATTATGCCCACATATGGGGAGCGGGAGCATAGATACATGTTCTGTTTGTTTGTTTTTGATTTTGTGTGTGAGTCAACATGCACAAGTGGAGGCTGGAGGCAGCTGCTGAGAATCATCTGCAATCACTATTCCACCTTACTCATAGAGGCTGTATCAAGCAACCAAACTCAGAGCTTGCCTACAGGCTACTGACCAGCTTGCTCTGGGGATCTCCCTGTCTCTGGCTACTGAGGGTGGAATTACAGGTAGCCCCCATACCCATCTAGCATCTATGTGGGATTCTGGGGATCCAACACCCAGTCCTCAAGGTAACACATCAAGTTCTTTGGCCACTGAACATCTTCCCAGTCCCAAGCCTGGCTTTTTTTTTCCCGTGGGTTCTGGAAGATGGAACTCCAGTCTTTCTTCTAGCAAGCAAGAAGTGAGTGTCACTGCAGGCTTGTGTTCATCCTTCATTGTACATGATTCCCAACAGCTTTGGGACAAAATGGCTGATGTTCTACTTCTGACTGTCAAACACCATTCTGAATTTTGAGGGAGCTTTTGGCTAGAAGCAGACAAAGATTGTGATCCTGGGAAACACGGTTTCCAACACTACTATTTTGATAATAAAATGCAGATGTAAATGGATTTTCATTAATTTCTTTCATTGCTTAAAATCCAAAATATGTAAATTGAATCTCATGTTGTGCAGAAAATCCCAGAGAACATCACAAGAATATTTATTATCGAAATGAATTCATTCCCAATTCTCTGTGAATTTGTGCTCTCTGTGTGCTCCTAACATTTGTGCTCTTTGTGTGCTCCTAACATTCAGTAAGATTTTATACTTCATTACGTTCCTTTGTTAAAGGAAGATAATTTAAAAGGAAATACAGACAGATGTGTTTGCAGTTTGTCCTACATGATGTTTCTGCACAACACTGGGCCAAAAGCCCTACTATCATGGGCAGGAGGATATGCTGTGTGTAAGACGGGAGCGTGCAGCTACCCAAATAAAGCATGGGGTCAAACTGCAGCCATCTCCACAGGGTTCGATAGTCCTAAAATTTCCATCACTTTATATGTTAGTTTATAGATTAGCAGTTAGCACTCTTTGCACTCAAGCTTTTAACATTTTACCCAGCATACAACATAACAGTTGTACAAAGCGAAAGTTCAATTTTTAACAAAATCATTTGTTTGTTTGAACAAGATTTTCTCCCAATGTTTATTCTTCTCAATAAAGTTGATTTCATTGACTTTGCAAGTCTATGCAAATGTTGAAGAATGATGACAAGAACTTCAAGAACTTTTAAAATAAATGGCAAAGATTTGGGCCTTCATGGTAGTAGCAGATTGTTTTCAGGCTGGAATAATACAAGGTTGATAATCAGACTTTATGAGCATTCAAGTTCCATAGTGTGTAGAGGGTAGTGAGCTGAATGCCTTTTCTTGTCTTTTGTCCTCAGGGAAATACATCGTTTTCTTGTTCACAACCACAGTCTATGCCTCTGACATTTCTGAGCACCAGGAGTTACTTGGTACTCCCAGCGCCTTCCAGAGAGGAAACCATTTCAGCCAGTTTTCAGTTCCGAACCTGGAATAAGTTTGGACTTCTGCTCTTCTGTGAACTTCAGCTGGTTTCAGGCGGTCTCCTCCTCTTGCTCAGTGATGGGAAACTTAAACTGAATCTCCAGCAGCCAGGAAAGTCATCCAGTGACATCACGGCAGGTAATAACTGTATTCCTGCAGGCAAAGCATATGGATTTGAAAGATTTCATTATCTCCGTGTCCCTTCTCCAGATATTTTATGCATAACCCAAAATTAATATTTGTTTAATAAATGGATACTTGAGTTAATAAGATTGTCAGTACCCTTCCTTAGAGGCGCTTGATTCCAATTTTCTTCTAAATATGATTCCAGTATTCAAAGTTCTTATTAACATAGTTGATAATGACGAGGGAGTAGAAATTTCCATCCATGACCCTTTTACCAGCTCAGACAAGTCATCAGCCTAGCAGGAGGAAATGGGTTTGGGGGGAAAGTGAATGGCATTGAAAACAGGCCAATAAGTTAACTGGATGTCTTTCAGTGAAAAATTAGACTGTTAAACAGCTATTTTCCAACATGGTGTAGAGCATAGCACCTATATCTATCTGTAATTTTGTACTAATATGCAAATGTACCTTGCAGTGGTTGGACACATCTATAAAGAGGCAAAGATTTGCGCAAATTTTGCCATGTAGAGACCAATTAAAGTTTTCTGCGTTCGTTTACAATATGGTATCCTTTTATCAATTAGTGATAATATAATTAAGGTGACTTTATATTTGTGTTGAAAATTAATATTCAATCTATGTCAGAGCCGTGAGTGAGGGATATTTTTGTCTCTTCATTAGAATTATATAGATCTCAACAAGGAATCTCCATTACACTTTTTCATATACAAAGTAGCATCCACTTCTGGCAGCTAGAGGTCAAATTGGGGTAAATTGCTACATTAATTTAATACATGATCTTTAAAAACAATTTATAGCTGATATTGTACAACTTTGTACAATATTATACTAACTATGACCAGCATTTATAATAGAAAATGATTGTGGAAGGAAAAAAAATGAGAAAAGTTAAAATAGGGTTTGAAACTAGTAGGGAACATGTAATCTAATTGGTGCTAACGTGGTGCTTAGTTAGGTTTCTATTGCTATGATAAAACACCATGACCATAAGGAATTAGGAGAGGGAAAGGTTTCCTTCACTTGTGTTTCTATATCACATTCCACTATCAGAGGAAGTCAGGGCCAGAACCTGGACGCAGAAGCTGCTGCAGAGGCCATGAAGGACTACTTCTCACTGGCTTTCACTCTCTGAAAACACTGAGGACCATTAACCATGGGTTGGCACTGACCACAGTGGGCAGGGCCTTCCCGTGCCAATCATCAATCAAGAAAATGTACCATAGTCTTATCCATAGGCCAATCTGGTAGGGGCAGTTTTTTTAGTTGAGTTTCCTTATTCCAAAAAACTCTAGCTTGTGTCAAGTTCACATAAAGCCAGCCAAACACAGGAGCCTGTTGTTTGTATATTTTTATTGCCATTCGGGTTCCTGTATCACTTCAGTTTAAGTTAAAGTGCTAGGAAGTCAGCATTAATTATAATTTTTTAGAGGTACTATGCTGTGACTTTTTAATGTAATGTTCAATGTGTTGGATTTGTAGTCCGGACAAAAAGAAATAAATTAACCAGTGTCATGTGAATAATTAAGAGGCTCCTGAAATGAGAGTCTAAAATTGTAAGCTTGTCAGTAGTGTGTATTGTGATGTATTTGACATCATCTGAAGTGGTTTTAGCCATAGTCCAATTTTCAATCTTAAAGAAACTGCTTCAGTACATTACTGTAGTGAGCCGCATGAAGCTAACTCACTTCCAACCTCTTTACAGGAATATACGGTTAATAAATTACTAGGTATAGCAATGCATTGAATACCCTAAGTGATTTTAAAATCTCTAAATGAGTGTTTGAATACAGACACAGCATAATTCATTATGTTATCACATGACTTTATATGACTATTTTCATAGCTTATAATAAGGAATCGAACTATGAGTGTCAGCATAGTAAAATATTATACTGCAAATAACAAAAGTTGGCTACCAACTCTCTCTACTCTTGCTTTTCCAGTTTCTTTCAAAATTTTATATGTAATAGCTATGAAAGTTTAAGCCATCCTTAGGTAATAAGAATATTTAGTATCATATATTGCCAATCTGTCAGTCATGCATGATTTAATTAAAGTCATCATAATTCAGCAGTTGGTTTGATTGTCAAACATTATCAAGAGAACCCCAAGTGGAATATATATATATATTTGTGAATTCCAGTGTTGCAAATTATTTTTTAAATTTACAAATAGGTTATTTAAGTGATAGTTGAATACCCAGTTAGTTTCATTTCCCATAAGAAATGACCTTCCATTTGGGGACACTTGGGGTGTTATACTAGACTAAATCTTTTCAATTATATAAGGATGGCTTAAATGTTCATCGTTATTAGACACATAAATTACTAATCTTAAGGGTTTGAAAATTCAAAATATTTTTACCTTTCATAGTGAAAAAAACCTAAATTATATGTAGAAATAATGGAATATACCATTGACAAATTGTCATTTGAAATTTGAAAATATTATGTGAACCTAAGCCATCCTTGAAATATTAATGATAGTATATTAGCCTAATCTTGAAACATTTTAGCAATGCTCTGAAATCCCTTATGACACAAGATATTTTCAGCCCTTGTCACTGGCACAGGAGATGTTAAATCAAAGCCAGTCCCGATGACATCATTGACCTACTGTAACAATGCAGTTATATTTTCTTATTGAAAATGAAATTCTTCATTGTCTAGTTTGCGGATCCTACAATGGTTTTAATATTTTACAGAATGGGCCCATGAACAAGCCTTTTGGCCCAACAGCAGCAACTGCTTGCTTTGTGTCTGCTGTTTTGATAGACATTTCCAATGATTGTGCTCTCCAATGGCACAGCCCTCCTGGTGTGTCTTGCCTAGAAAAAGGCATTTTTCAGTTCTGTTTCATCCCCTTTCCTTGTTAAACTCTTCCTCTCCTCATACTGTAAACCTGTCACCTTTAAACTCCTGCCCTCCACTGAACTGATAGTCACCAACGATCCCCATATTTTCCCCTTGACAGAAGCTATCCGGTGATCTGGGTTCTTAATTCTGGCTAGTCAGGATAGTAAACGTCAGATTCCTGGTGATTTCAGAGCGCTGAGGTATATTTGAGAATGGGTACCACTCTTCGGTGGTTCCTTGAGTGATGGCATACATGTAATTGCCTTCTTCACCTTTGCAGAGGATCTACCCTAAGTGGCAGGCTTAGTTACTTTCCTTTATCCTTCTTCCCTTCTATATGTCTGTGGCAGTCTTGGCAGAGGCAGAGGGCAGCTGAGCTGTCAAGACAATTTCTATAGCAATTTACGATAGGCCTGGAGATTACCCAGAAGAAAGCAGATAAAAACTTCTTCCTTCCTGCTATAATTTGTATGGTGATATGGTTTGGACCAGAGATGGGTTCAGGGGATTGGGTTGAAGAAGAGAAGGTTCTAGAACAATCCTGTTCTCTCCAGCACCTGCAATTGCAAATACTTCCCTTTATTATTCAGTTCTTGTGTTTGCAGTTGACAGTGTCCCCCTCCCTCAGTCACCTTGAACATATTTGGAGTTTGAACACATTGAGTCTGTTGCTTGTTCTAAGAGAAACATACACCGAGACTCACACGAGGAGCTTGCCACAGAAGTATTAGAGTGACATAAACTTTGGATGTATGTTCATTGACTGTGGTGTCTAGAAAGCAAACATTGGCTGTAGATTAAATGCCCTTGGGAAGTAAGGTTAACTCTATGATTTGATATTTTTGTAATCTTAATCTGGAAGGATGGGAAGATGAAATATAAAGCTGGAGGAATTGCCAAAAGCAAAGTTAGTAGTTGCAGTAGCCATTTTAGTGTGTGTTGCTGGGGCCACTGAACCTGGCAGAAGCAGATAAAGGAGGAAGGACTTGTTTTAGCGCACAGCATTCGGAGAGTTTCAGTCCATCATGCTAGAAAATGCATGTTGAAATGGTATACTTCATTAAAAATAGGAATATATGACAGAGGAGCCTGCTTACATCATACCTGGTCAGGAAGCAAAGAGGCCAGAACTAGGGTGTGGTTTACAGCCTTCAAACCTCTTTTCTGGTGACCTGCTTTCTTGCTTACTTTAGCTAGCCTCTTAGGCTCCTCCTGAGGGCTTCAGTCTGCAAAGTTGCGTCACCTGGAGACCAAGCTCTCAAACCATGCTCCTGCAGTGGGATGAATATATGGTGGCAGCGGTCATTGACATTACTCAGAGGAGGGAGAAATTTGGTATTCCTGTGGTTTACACATTAATCTTATTTCTTTTCTGGTCTTTCTGCACTCAGGAGTTTCAAATTGTAGTGTTGTTGCTTTTTTGTCTTTTTTATATTTTGAGACAGGGTCTTACAAGCTGGCCTGCAACTTACTATGTAGACCAAGCTGGCCTGGAATTTAACAATCCTTCCCTTGTTTCTACCTTCCAAATGCTGGAATTACAGGCATGCACCACCACAGACAGCCTAGAAGTGCTCTTCATTTCTTTTTATGGGTCCATTGTCACAAAGTTACTAATGCTGGTATTCTGGGAGTTTATTTATGTTCAACAGGTTGACCCCAGGTCCTTCTCTTGGCCTGTATGCCATCCAGCTTCTCAGAGCTCAGTTTCCTGATAGTCAAATGCCATATTGTTGGCCATGCCTTTCTTCCTTCTTAGAGTTGGTTGTTTGACAGGAAGAATAGTGAAAACACCCATCTTATAGACACAGAAAATTGTGGGTTTGTGGGTAAGATGAGGGTTTCTGGTTTGTTTTTGTTGCTTACTAGCCGGATAGCACGTGGGGTAATTGTTCATCCCCCACAAGCTTCATTTTCTCCATACCTAAAAGCAGGCTGATAACCAATGTGGTGTAAATTATACAATTCATAGAAAGCACCAAACGGTACTTGTGAACAATCACTTGGTAACATTATTACAATTATTACTTCATTGATATAGCAACAAAATGTCACTTCCTAGATACTAATAAGTGAAGCCTGGGATATGGCTCAGCGGTGTGGCACTTGCCATTTCAGGGCCCTGGCCTTGAGTCCCAGCCCCAACCTGCACAGGCTCATGGCTTAGGATTCCTGGTCCCCAGCTATGGGTTATGTTTTGCGATTGGAAACTTTGAGGCTGGAGGCATGACTGGAGGAAGTGGAGGTCTGGGCCATTGAGATTATAACTCTACTGTATCTTGGGTCTGATCGCTCTTCCCCTCTACTGGAATGAGAATGATCTCAGCCTTACCTGTCACCAGGAATGTTGCTGTGCCTTCTAGCCATAAACCACAATATCCTTTTTTTTCTTTTAAAAAGGATTGTGTGTGTGTGTGTGTGTAAGTGCCCATAAAAGCTAGAAGAGGGTGTCAGCCCATCTAGAGTCACAGTAGGTTGTGAGCTGCTAAGGTTATGTTTTGGGAACTGAACTTCGGTCCTCTGGAAGAGCAGTAAGCATTCTTAACCACTGAGCCATTTTTTTACCCCTATAAACTTTTCCTTTTTTAGGTATTCTATCATAGAGATGAGAAAAATACCAAATAAAATATCAATAGAATTGAGTTGTATAATATAATTAAAAAGAGGGAACGTGCAAATTGTATGATTCTTTCTTTTCCTCCTTTACTAGTAGAATGTTATTTAAAAGGGGACCCTTCTTACCAGACTGAGATGTAGAAAAGTGAGAGACAATCTGATTTACTGGGTAAGGCTAGTTGAAATATTTTAGGGGTCATTCATGTTTTAATTTGAGCAATTCATCCCATTGGCAGGCAATAAGTCCCCTCCACATGTAAATGATGTCTATTACACAAAATTTCAGCTTTCTAAAGGGTTTTTTGAAAGTGTGGCCCCCAGTTCATAACCCGCTGGCTTGTTAAATTGATGCAGTTAACTGTGCCAAATTGTAAAGAGGGTTGTCCTGCCAATCTTTTGTTCATAATCTAGCTTGGCTTCTGTATGGGAAGTAGGATTCCAAAGGCCTCACCAAGCCTTTGGTTTAATTCTGCCCCGTGCCCAATCAGCATTTGCCCAGAGCACTGCTACACAAAGCATGGTCTTTGGACCAGCACTGGCTCTCTGCAAGACTTGTATGAATCCATGAGTATGAAAACAGACATTAAGCTTTTGGAAACAGTAACAGCACAAAGATAAAGTGTAAAACATAACCATGAGCTTCATAGACTTATGTTTTTTAATGTTTCATTTCCAGTTTTTACTTGATGTGTGGGAATGTTTTGTGTATGTGTATGTATGTGCACCTTGTGCCTGAAGGGCCTCTAGAGGCCAGAAGAGAGGATCAGATCCCTAGGGGCTGGAGTTTCAGATGATAGTGAAGAACTGGGAATCAAGTCCTCAAGAAGAGTGGGTAATGCTCTTAACTGCTAGTCCTCTCTTCAGTACCCCCAAACCTGCATTTGTAAGTTATTTGATAATACAGTAATTCATTTTATCATCGGTTATAAAAGTATCACTCTGCCATCTAGATGAGGTGGCACACACCGTGGACCCCAGCAATGGAGAGTCTGTGAGAGGATGATTTTGAAATCCACTTGGGCTACATATCGAACTCTGCAGCTGAAGAAGAAAACAAAATCAAAGCTGGGGGGATTATTCAGTGGATAAAGCACTTGGGGAGGGGCAAGAGTGAGAACTTAAGTCTGAACCCCTGAACCCACTTAATAAAGTCAGACATGACAGCATGTGTCTGTAATCCTAATGCTCCCGTGGTAAGAAGGGAGGCAGAGGTGGGGAATCCCCATCAGTTGGGAAGACAGCTAGCTTGGCAGATGCCACAGTGCCCAACAAGGAGGCTTTCAAACATGTGGTGGGTGAAGACTGACACAAGAGGCTTTCTGACCTCCCTGAGCATAATGTGGCACCCACATAGACACAGACATGGGCAAAGGCACATGTACACGCATATACATACACACACACACACAACACACACACACACACTCACACACACTCACACATATACTCACTCACAATCATTGTAGAATATATTGGAAAATGGAAACTTTGTCAGCATAGGCGGTTTGAGAAGCAAAGTCTAAGAACAAATGACAACATAAGGTGATACAACAGACTGGAGTCATTCATGTAGGACATGTCTATGCTTTGGGGACAGGTTAGAGGACACAGAGGATTGAAGATATAGCTCGAAGTGCCCACTCTTGTGATTAAGTAGTAACGAGTTGACACTGTGTAGGCTGCCTCCTAAAGGAAGTGCCGCAAGGATGGGTTGGGGATGTTTGATGAGGTTAGCCCAGTCTTCCTCAGTCACAGGTTATCCATCTCTACCCTATCTTCTAAAAGGAGTCCCTTCTCAGAGATTGCCTACATGTAAGTCTCTAGCTTTCCTAGTCACTTCTGGGTCTGAGTATCTTTCATGTAACAATCCAGAGTTGGATGCTGAGAATGTTATTTTCTTGGATGTTAGAATAATGTGCTTTCAACCTTAGGTAGGGCTTGTGTCCCTTTTAGTACATCTGTGACAAAACAGTGTGAGCATTTAACAGAATTTTGGTGCATTTCGAACTGTAATTGTGAGGGAAACTCACTCAGCATAATAAGGCAATTATAAATGTCTCCTTGGGCTTCACAGGTGACAGTCCTTTGCTTATTGACTTGTATGTTCTCTGGCTGTAAGAGTGACTGGCAAAGCCACCGTAGAGAGCTCAGCTTCCCCATCCCTGTTTGGCCTTGGACACAACCATTGTTGTTGTAGTTGCCTTTGAGGGAGGGGAAGTACGGTGACATGAGTGTCGCCTTAGGAAGAGCTAGAAACTGTGTTTTAGTGGAAACTCCTTGGTTTTCATTCTAGCAACATTAAATTTATATAAAATTGTGAGTCTGATTAGAATTGTGTATATTATGAACAAAAATGAGAATGAGCAAGAGAAAGCAAGAGAGAAGAGACCAAGTGAGAGAGTGAGGGAGGGCCAGTTCTAAGAAATTTGCTAGTCACAGATCACAAATTTCTGTGAACTGAATCAAGGAGTGTTGCATATCATACTGTTGCTTTTAGAAGGAAAATGTTCTGCGAGCCTCATGTCACAAAGTACTCTTATGTAGAATCTATGTATACAATCTTTTTTTTTAAATAACTGATTTTTTTAAACAGTTTTTATTTTCAGAATGAAATTTTTGAGGCTTCTTGTTTTTTTAATATGATTCATTTTTATTTTATGTATATTGGTCCTTTGCCTCCATGCATGTCTGTGTGAAGTTGTCAGATCTCCTGAGACAGGAGTTACAGGCAGCTGAGAGCTGCCATGTAGGCGCTGGGAATGGAGCCACCGTCCTCTGGAAGAGCAGCCGGTGCTCTTAAACCCTGAGCCATCTCTCCAGCCTCTGTGCATACAATCTATGTTTAACCTATGTAAGCTTCTGTAGAAAGAAATGTAGTATACAGTATATTGTTTTAACGTCATTATTGTTTGATAATCTTCCTATCTCACCCATCCTCACAAAGGGTTGTCTCTCTCTGCCTCTGTCTCTATCTCTCTCCTTTCTCTCTCTTTTTCTCTTGTTAATCCTCTCTCCCTCAGTTTACTATGCTGCCTAGGTTGCCTTGAAACTCCTAATCCTCCGATATCACCCATCCTCACAAAGGGTGGGAGTATAGCACACCCATCACACTTGCTATAGGTACAATTGAAATGGCATCTCCTTATCTAGGCTTTACTTTCCACAGCTTCCGTGACTGGTTAACTGTGGTCTGAAAAATACTAAATGGAAAATTCTAGAGAAAAGAAGTTCATAGAGTTTAAGTGATGCCTTACAGTATACTTTTCTGTTCATTCTGAGTTACTACTGGTTCACTGTGCCCAATTTGTAAGATGCAAATTATCATATGTGTGTGTGTGCTGAGAGGCCCACTATATATTGGATTTCAGGTATCCATGGGTGTCTTGTATTGTGTCCCTCAAGTAAGGTGTGCCTGCAGTAGATGTAAGCATTGTTGTGTCTCTAAGGTGTTTACTGCTGCTTATAAGCCTCTGGGCTCTTCCTCTGTCCCCTCTCCAGGTGCTGGCTTAGATGATGGTCAGTGGCACTCTGTCTCCTTGTCTGCTAAAAGGAATCACCTGATTGTGGTTGTGGACGGCCGTGTCATCCCTGCTTCTCCTTGGCTGGGGCCTGAGCAATTTAATTCAGGGGGCAACTTTTATTTTGGAGGTAAGAATAAGATTGAGATCAGGTGATCCATTAGATCATATTTGTGTTCCCAATTCTGTGTCTTGGGGATGACATCTCTCAGGCTTTAAGCGGTGCTGAACCTTGGGACTAACTTTTAACTCTCTTTAAACCTTGAAATGGCGAGTGGATGAAAATAACAAATTATGACCTAAAATGAATTCCTACAAGGTAGACTTCTTTGTGCCTACAGTCTCCATAAAGAGATTTGTTTTAAGTGGGTCACTTTCTTCAGTTCTTATTTCCAAGCCTTGTTAGATTTTCCTAGTGTTAAATGGTCCTTGTACATTGTCTTCTGATTTGATAGAGTGATATCTTTGTGAGGTTTTTTTCTGATCTCACTCCAAGCTCCTCTAGAGTGCTCTTACTGCTTCCTCGCTGCTCAGTGCAGAAAGCAATATTGTGCCACTGGACAAATAATTTAACATAATTAGTCATAGCAACTCAGTCTCTTTGCTGAAGAAAAGTAAATACACTGGTGCATTTGCTAAAACCAGGACACCAGCCTTCAGCATCAGCCTCTTCCATAGGGAACAAGAATAAATGAAGTGTTTAGCCATCTTCTGGATGGTTGATTGAAATAAATGCTTGGAAAAGCAGACTTGTGACATGAGAATTGTGTTTTTCACAACTGAAGTGAAAACAATAGGCTTGCTGACACAGAAGTCAGCAGCAAGACTTAACTGTGTCATAGCATTTTCTGTATTACTGTTAAGCTGTTGCCTGACTGCAGTTTAATAGTAGCTTCTGGCACGTCAGTGGTTAAGAGGTCATGCTGCTCTTCTAATGGGATCAGGGTTTGGTTCCCAGAACCCATGTCAGGGAGCACACAACTACCTCTAAGTCCAGATCCAGGGTATCCTTAGGCCTTCAGCCTTTCACACACATACACACACAAAATCCCATTTTTGAAAACGAAGTAAATCTTAAAAACAGTAACTGATTCTAGAATCAGTTTTTGATATGCAAAAAGATTTTCCATCTTAATTAGCAATAAAATGTAAGTTATTTTCTGTGAATTGTTATAAAGACCCTGACCAGTTTGCCAGAGGTTAAATGCAAATTAAAGAACAGTATGAAACAAAGGAAAACAAGGAAAACAAAAGACAGGTAGCTGGAGGGATTTCTCAGTGGTTAAGAACTCTTGGAGGACCTGGGACAGTTCATAACACCTAGAAGGTGGCTCACACCACCTGTAACTCTAGCTCATGGAATCTGACGCCCTCTTCTGACTTCCGCAGGTACCTGCACTCACATTCACACAGCAACACATGTGTTTACCTAATTAAAAACAAAACCTTACAGAATCAAAACCTATATAATTCACTATCGCAAATGCAGAAGAATGCTACAATTTTAAGTGATATAATTGCTTCCCAGAGTGAGATTTGTTTGCTTCTAGACTGAACTGCTTTAAAAAAAAATGACAGCTTTCATGGTAACTTATAGGAATGTAGTCTTTTGGTCAATAGTAAGGTATATAGTAAAAGCTAACCCGAAGCTTTCAGTCCAAAGAAAAACATTTAGAATAGTGAAAGAGATGAGGAAAAAAAAATCCCAACACCAAGCATACTGTTAAAGGATACAAAATAAAAATAGAAGCTTGGATAAAGCTGTTAACAAATCATGAAAATAGAATTGTCTTTCTTACAGTATTCTATGTCCTTTATGTTCAAATTTAGTAACACTTGGCTGTTTCATGCATTTTCTCTAGCTCTTGTGTTTATTCACACTGTAATATTTCCGAGTGAAGATATGCAGGCTATAATGTGTGTTTATTGTGATACACACGTTACACTCCATACTATTCTAAAGGGTCTGGATATGCCAAGGTTTACTGAGGTATTGCAAGGTTGCATCGAGCTTTACTCTGTATGCCATATCCCGTTTCCCTTATTGTCCATGTTTCAGATCATGTATACATTTTAAGGAGTACCAGTGACTTTTTGTGTTTTTGTGTACATGCATGTGTGAATGTGTTGCACATACTCCATCCCCTCAGCACAGGCTCCTCCCCCTACATGTGTACAGGGGCAGGTACCCCCGGGTGTATGCATGGAGGACACAGAAGCATGTCAGGGATCCTGTCTTAGCACTTTCTGCCTTATTCCCGTGATGAATGGTCTCTCATTGAACCTGGAGACAGGCTGTCACCCAGCAAGCTCCAGTGATCCGAACATCTCATCTCCACCTTCCATACTGCTTGAGTAAAAGGCATGTGCATTGTTATGCCATGATTTTTAATTTTGCTGCTGGGTATTTGAACTCAGTTCCTCATTCGTATACAAGTGTTCTTACAGGGCCATCTCCCAAGCCCTCTGTATGACATTAAAAAATATCCACTTCTTCTCATGCTTACTTTTGCTTTAAAAGGACTAACTTTATTGTGCATGGTTGTTCACTCCAGGATGGTCCCCAGATGACCACTACCTGGATTTTAGAGTTCATTTTTAAGTTTCCTGTTCTTTATAAATTTATAACCATTTATTATATTCCTACAAATATATGTTATAGAGCTTCCACAGTAAAACCCCAACCCAAGTCCCCTTAATAAAAGTTATGTAAGGTCTTAGCTATCCCGACATTTTCAAGGATTGGTTTTCATGCTTACAGAGCCTGCTTGATAAGTTCAGTTCAGAAAGCAGACTTATCTGGATTTGGGGACTAGGAATTCTGTGGCCCAGGCCATTAGAGGGAGATGGTTCCAAGTGGGCGCCATATCTTTTCTTGAAAACTTTGGGGATTGTTGGCAAGAGAATGTTTGGGGAAGACATGAAGTAGATGTCCCTAAGATATAGTGCGGGCTTGACTGTCAGGCTGGTAGTGGCAGTAGAATGAGCAAATGCTTGAAATTCCTAGCTCTAAGTTCTGTGTCCTCCCCCACCCCCAAATGTCATGTCACAATTGGTCACCATTGAAACATTTCCTTCTATGTGGATGGGTTCCCTTTATTTGTGGGGCTTATTATGTAGATAAAACACAGTTTTGATGGGGTTAATTCTTTACCAGTTTATATTCAAAATCAAAAAGAAAATTCCCATGTTCTGAGAAACTTCCCATAGTGTATAACCTCTCCTTTGCTTTTCTTGAAATCCAACTGCAAGTTCAAAGTGATAGTGTCACAATCCACTTGTGCTAACCTAGCTGTTGTACTCTGCTGGCCAGGGTTCTTCAGCCCAATGGCTTGGTCTCTGTCCCCACTTTGCAGTCTTCAGAGTGCCTGTCCAACTGGTTGTCTGGTTCGAACGCTGTTGCTCTACATGCCACATAAAACATCCACTATTTATCTATCGCCTTGCTCTCTTTTCTCTTCACCTTTCTTCTTTCAAATGAGTGTTTCAAGAACCCGGAGAGCACTGTGGGATGCCTCCCAGCTTTGATCATTTATAAGCCATACAGTTTAAATCTTAGTTCTACACATGGAGGGTAGTCAAGTGTCTAATTTCTGTAAATTCCCTTTTGGAATCTTTTTGAATGATAGCACAGCATGCGTCACAAACGAGATGCTAACTGAGGTGCAGAATACTTACATCAAGCTCCCTGTGTAAAGCAAGAGTCAGGTATCACAGGAATGGGCTAGGCCACCATGAACTGGCATCTTGCTTCTGGAACGGAAGCACCAGTGGTAATTTATGTGTCCTCTCCAGCAGTATTTAACGCCATGATGCCTCTGGTAATGGATCCATCCATCAATTCAGCATTGAAAATTCTCCAGCAATCTTCCTGCTTTAGAACTTTCATCTTGAATGGGTTCAGTGTTCAACTTCTCCCACGTATTGCATTATATTGGCCCATGGTTGCCTCTTCAAAGATTTATGAGACTAACCAGCTCAAACCCTTCTTTGTTCTGGAATTTCTTACTTAATGGGCATTGTATTCAGGAATATGAAGTACCCATGATGTGACTCTTGGTTTTGTCTACAGTTGCTATATTATCTTTCTTTGTGATTCTGTTTGCCTCGTCTTGTTTTCTGCAGATATACTGCATGATTCAATCCATTCTGAAATACTTTGAGATGTGTTGGGCAACACCAGACATGAAAGAGAGTAGCCATATGGTTTCCATTCCTGGTATATGAGAACTATCAAGTCTCCTTGAACTGTTACCCTCTCTTCTCTATTTTGCTGTTCTTCATTGTACCCAGTTAAGGTCATCTTCAGGAGGTTATGATAACCATGTATGTTGTGTGGCTTTTCCCGGGAAAAGCAAGTAGATGCCCCTCTGTTCCCAATAGGGCATCTACAACAGACCAAGGAAATGATTCAAATCTAAGTGTAGCTTGTGAGCCAATGAGGTTTACCAGGCTCCTTACAGGAATGTGGGTGGCTCCACCACAGGATGCTTACTGCAACATGGATGACCCCCTGAAGCTGTGTTTCTGGAATCCCCTCTACAACATCATGGCAGCACCACCAGGATCTCCTCTCCCTTGCAATTTCTTTACGACTTACATTATCCGGGGTCGGGGAGGGGTAGGTCTAACAACCTTTGTATGATTGATGAGTCTTGTGAGCCTCACTCTGCTCTGCAGGAAGTGTTTCCGTTGAAGGATATAGTTATACAACAATGTACTGTGGTTTAGAAGAATTTTAATTATTGGAAATGTCTACATCACCACGTACCTCAAATCACTACCCAAAAAGCCGTAATTGCCTTTTGTTGATATAGTAAATTTGAAACTTTGAAATTTCCATTAAAATCAAAATAACATATTTCACAATGCCTGCTAATAGTTTTAGGTAATGCTGGCCTTGACTTGTCATAGAAATGTATTTTATGAGGGGTAAAAAAGCATTAAAGAGAAGTATCCTTGGTGAAAATATTGAATTGTAATGGAAATTTCCAGGTGGAAAACTAGCATAGAGGAATTAGGGAGTTTCTGCTCCCCTTCTAATTCTGTGAAATTGTAGTGGTGGCTGACAGGCGTAGCAGCAAAGAAAGATTGATGGAAAATATGTAAGTGAAATATATGTGCTCATACTCCATAAAATTATTTACTTCACTTGAATAAACATTTAGAACATCATTAAACCCAGACAGTAATGGTTAATATTATATTTGTTATTTAAATAATGAGAACAAATCTTAAATGTTAGAAAAAAATCAGCATAAAGAGAACATTCTTTCCTGAGCCAATGAACAAATAAAATCAAATAGTGAAATGTTTTTGACATTTAGCTATTTGTATTTGTCAAATATATATATATATATATATATATATATATATATGGTTCTTGCATGTATAAGGAAATAAAGTATTTAATCAAATAAAGAGTTAGTAATTTTATTCCAGGTCAATATATCATCTTTCTCAGATAGTTAGCTTTAAGTACAAAGGCATTTCATTATTATCAATTTATCTTTTCTTGTCTTCTGTGCACACTTATCCTAGTTTATGTTTTGAGTTTTCCATTCTAAAGACTAATTTCCTTCTTAAGTTATAGGATATTTGACATTGCTGGCTGGCACATTTAAGATTTTGGAGCCAATAGCTAAACTTCTAAATTTAGATCAAGCTAAATTGGTGCATACAATTATTACAACTCTAGAGACTTCTTTTGAATCCTATAGAAATAAAGAGAATATTTTGCATGAATTTAGATGAAAATAATAATGATTCCAGTGGGCTTATTTCTCTTCTCTGATGCAGGGGATCATCAAATGTCAGTTTGTTTATTTATTTTTCTTTATAAATTCTGCTGTGATCTCGAATACTGATTTTCTAGAGTGCACTGTGGCTTTACTTTGGTTTGCTCTTATCAGGTTGTCCAGACAAAAGCTTTGGATCCAAGTGTAAGAGCCCACTAGGTGGGTTTCAAGGGTGTATGAGACTAATCTCCATCAACAACAAAATGGTGGATCTGATTTCAGTCCAGCAGGGGTCCCTTGGTAACTTCAGTGACCTTCAGATAGACTCATGTGGCATCTCAGACAGGTAAGAATAACCTGACATCTCCCCACTGACCTATTCAAAAATGTGATAACAAATTTACACATATATATGTATATAAAATCTCTGCTATCTGTTATTTCAGAAATGAATTGTATCTACATTAAATATAAGCAAATGTAGCAATTGCTTTATAGAACACATTTCAAAAAATAATATTAAAGATTGGTACAATATATGTGACAGTGTTAATTAGATATAAACATGCTGAAACCTGCAAAGCTCATGCTATTATGGTTTTTTTTTATATTACGTTTGTGTGTGTGTGTGTGCATGTGTATAAATATGTGAGTATGTGTATGTTTTGTGTATGGGCTCACACTTATGATACGCATGGAGAGGTTTGGGGACAACCAGGGATGTGTCTCTTCAACCTGTTTAAGACAGGGTCTCTTTCTACCTGGACTATGAGCCTTTAGGGACTCTCTTGTCTTCACCTCTGAAGCTCCTGCATGGATTTCCTGACATGCTGCCCACCTTTATGGAGGTTATGATACTCTGAACTCAGGTCATCATGCTTTTGCAGAAAGCAGTTTAACCACTGGGCCATTTTCCCTGCCTTGCAGTAGTTCCAGACTATCATAAATGTACCAAAGCTCTGTCATTAAACTCAATACACTATGTCACCCAAATAGTTAAAATGATATTAGGTACTAGTAAATCAGAGACCTGTGTGAGTTATCAAACTGGCTTTGGCAACCCTGACATTTGGAGCTATTCAGAGGCAGGGGATCGTGACTTGTGCCTAATCAAGTGTTCGCCATCACAGCCGGTTACTGTCTTCCATGTGGGAGCAGGAGAAGCACTTCCCTGGGAATGCTTGGGGCACTGTATTGATCAAGGTGTGAGTATGACCATATAAACTCAGTAGGAGCATGGTCACCGGGCATAGCAAGGCAGGAGTCCAGAGTTAATTGTAGAGCATGGGAAACTTCCAACATAACCAACAGTTAGTAATAATTAAAACTGTAGGTAGGCCTGGGCAGCTGCAGTGAAGAAATCACACCAGCCGTGCTTTGTAACCATGGCGGTAATTTTAATTACCACATTTGATAGAATGTCATGCCATTGCAGATTTAAACTTGTACACCAGACCCTGAACAAAGCACGTAATGCTTATGGGTGTTTAAATCTACCTTCCCAAAGTCTTGACGGTGACTGTGTGAGAAATAAGGAACTAGATGCATGGAAAGATTAAGTTGGTTAAGAAGACATGGAGCCCATCCTCAAAGCCAGGGAGACAGAATTACATCCCTGCCATACCATGCAGCATTGTGGGTGTGCTTTAGCATTACGGGTGGTGAATCTTTCACCCACACATAATAAATGGATCATTTAATGGTTTAATAAATTATAATTTAAAATGTGTGTTAACATTAAAAATTGATAGAAACTTAGTACAATGCAATCTTTTTTTGTTTTGCTTTTTAAAAAGTGTACCTGGGTGGAGTTTTTCAGAGGACGTCTATGGTAGGCTCTTGTCCTGTTCCTCCATCTTCAACCTCTGCCAGTGTCTATTCTATTTGCTGTTCTGAATGAGAATTAAGCATCCTCCTTAGGGTCTTCCTTCTTATTTAGCTTAGTTAGGTCTGTGGATTTCAGTATGGTTATCCTGTATTATATGGCTAATACCTGCTTATAACTGAGTATATTCCATGTGTGTGTTTCTGGCTCTGGGTTACCTCACTCAGGATGATCTTTTCTAGTGCCATCCATTTGCCTGCAAATTTCATGATCCCCCCCCCTTTTTTTAAACAGCTAAGTAGTATTCCATTGTGTACCATAATTTCTGTATCCATTCCTCAGTTGAGGGACATCTACATTGTTTCCAGATTCTGGCTACTATGCATAAAGCTGCTGTGAATGTAGATGAGGAACTGTCCTTGTTGTGTGACAGAACAACTTCCAGGTATATGCCCAGGAGTGGTCGTTGGGTAGATTTCCATTTTTCTGAGAAAGCACCAAGTTGAATTCCAGAGTGGTTGTACAAGTTTACACGCCCACCAGCAATGGAGGAGGGTTCCCCTTTCTTCACATCCTCACTAATATGTGCTGTCACTTGACTTTTTGAAGCATATGCTGAGACTCATAACCAAACTTTGGGTACAGTGCAGGGAGTGGGGGATAGAAAGACCCAGAGGGGACAGGGACTCTATTAGGAGACCAACAAAGCCAAAAAATCCAACAAATCTGGGCGCAGGTGGGCCTGCAGAGACTAATGCAGCAACCAAGGACCATGCATGGAGAGGCCCTAGACCCCTGCTCAGATATAGCTGATAGACAGCTCAGTCTTCATGTGGGTTTCCTAGTAAGTGCAGCAGGGGTTATCTCTGACATGGACTCTGTTTCCTGCTCTTTGATTACTTCCCCCTGGTGGGGCAGCCTTGCCAGGCCAGAGAGGGAGAGGATCCAGGCAGTCCTGATGAGACCTGGGCTAGGGTCAGATGGTAGGAGAAGAGGGCTCCTCCTTTCTGTGGACTAGGGGAGGAGGATCAGGGGGAGAAGGAGGAAGGTGGGACTGGGAGAAGGCTACAATCTGGTTATAAAGTGAATAAATTATAAAAAGTTTTAGAAAATATGAAAAAAGCGTTACTGGGTTTAAGTAGGACTAAAGTTATACATAAAGGCATACAAATACACAGGTACCCACTCATATATACGTGGCTCTTCATGCATGCACTTGAAACTTTTACAGTCTTTCCACACATAACCCCTTCTCTTTCTCCCTCCTTTCTCACTCTCTCACGCACACATTCATTCTCAGTCACATTACTGAAAACTCCTCACACACTCACTCAACCCTCCCACTGCTTTATACATGCACATTTACGTGTGTTCATAAACATGTATTTGTACCACTCTCATGTCAACAGTCAATAAAGCCATCCTCCTACTTTCCACGTACACATGTCTTCTTTACACAGTCACCCGGTACACTCTCTCTTCTGGAAGTGATTTCTTCATCCTCTGAGTTCATGGAGCAGGGTTGCCCTAAGTCCAGAGATGGCAAAGGGACAGGGCAGAATGACAGGATTAGCAGCTGTCCTTGTCCCCAAATCTGGAGCAGGCTCTTAGAGGTTGTTGGGACATCCTTAGCTGGTGTGAGCATGTAAGTACTATTAAGGTGCCTAGACCTTTGTCACATTCTTTAAGAATATCAAGAGACCAGTAAAAGTCGCTATCCTAACCATTGAAACAACCTACCATTCTGTGAGTGGTAGGTATATGCAAAGTCTGTCTGTCTCTTTGGTTTTCGATACAGAGTTTCTCTCTATAGCCTTGGCTGTCTGGGCTTGCTTCACTTTGTAGACCAGGCTGGCCTCAACCTCACAGAGATCCGCCTATCTCTGCTTTCATAAATGCTGGGATTATAGGCATTAGCCACCTTGCCCAGCTGTCT
>CM053744.1:48040609-48083089 GCA_028658305.1 Pachyuromys duprasi
AGAATCTGGCTAAATGAAAATTTTGCCTGTCACTTCAGGTTTGGGTATGTTGATGGACGTGTTTGTTCAAAGTCACATGCAATGAAAATAGTGGTGGACATGTCTAGGAGAAAGATTTAGAAGAGTGAGAAAATGGGCTGACAGATTGTTTTTACGTTGTATGGGAATGGCTAGCAAAGGGAGAAGTGTATGGTGCAATTGTTTTGAGCCCTTGGTGCGAACAAGAGCTCTGCCATGCAGTACAGATTCCCATAGGTTACAAGATGGCAAACATCATCATATAATGAATTTAGGTAAATTTACAGTTCTGTCTTTTATGTTTTACTCCCAAGTGTGAAAAGCCTCATCTGATGAGTTTGCATTGAGGACAATAAAGGGGGGGGCAGTTAGCCTTTGGAAGAAGATCAAAGGGAACAACCCTTGTACCAACAGTGTTGAGACCTTTTACAGAAAGGCCACCTCTCCTTTTCTGATTTGATTATAAGCTAAGATTGCTACTGTTTTAATATTTTTAAATATCCTTTAATTCTTACTAGATTGTCATTAAGTTGAAACATTTAAAAATTAAATAAGTTATGACAGTGTGTCGAATGGGTTCCTCCAAATCTAAAACATGTATGAAATTAATGGGTGCAGAAGTAGATACACATTCTTTATTTTTGGATCCATTAAAAGCAAATTACAAAGAAGAGTTGCTTTAAGATTGTGTCCATGTGCTAGGTCTAGTAGCACAAGAACTGAGGCGGGCTACAGAGGCAGTGGATCTCTGTGAGTTGGAAGCCAGCCTGGTCTACAGAGCGAGTTCCAGGGCAGCTCTGGAACTCTATAGTTCTACTATAGAACTCTCCAGTTCTACTATAGAATGAGACCCTGTATCAGCAACCCCCCCAACACACAAAAGCTTATATTTGTGAATACAAGGTCATGTTTGCAGTGAGATTTTTTTAGATAGTAAGATTACAGGTGACCTCTCTTTTTCTGTTGTGGATTGTTTTGTCCTGTGAACAGTGAACATCTATTTTTTAATCAGGGAAAAAAATCAATACCACTATTTTCAGTTAACATTGGAAAAAGCCTATAAGCAAAACATCAAGTTCCCTCTTCAGCTCTGATAAAGAGGAGGCAGAAAGCCCATCACAAATATGTTCTGGCAGTCTCTGTGGGTTTTATTTTTTTATTTAATTGAAAATGGATGAGAGCATTGGAAGCCTTGTTCTTAATATATTATTCATTCTAAACTCTGAAAGGCATTGGTAGTCTGATCAGCTAAACTAGAAGTTCACAATGTCTTTTGTTCATGACACTTTACCCGTGTTAAGGAAATTGTCCCAGTAGTGCCTCTAAACCAAAAGATAGCACTGATATTTTCATTCAAAAAGCGATGTTAGGTATGGAAAGATGACTCAGTCTATAAGACGGGTACCTCGCTGGCATGAGGACTTAGCTCAGATCCACAGCACTTCTGACAAAGGCCAGGCACAGTGCATGCCTCTGTGGGGCAGGGGGGTCAAAGTCAAGCTGACCCCTGAGGTTCATTGGCCAGCCAGTCTAGCCCAGTTGATGAACCTGGTTATGTCAGAGAGCCTGTCTCACAAAAATAAAGATGTGATCCCCAAAATAAAGAAAGACCCATGCCACTGTTTGGTCTCCACACATACCTGAACAGATGTGCATGCACATTTATAGACAAGCACATGTATACACCATGTGCACACATCACATGGAACACACACATACAGAATTTTTAAAACGTGATGGCAGCTGCACTGCCAAGAGGAGCCTGAGGAATCCCTACCTTAAGGACCTCCACTTAGGTAAATCTAGAGTTTTGACTATGAAAATAAGCATTATAGAATTTTAAAAAATGTTTATAATTTATTCACTTTATATCCAGATTGTAATCCCCACCTTCATTTCCTCCCAGTCCCACCTTTTCTCTCCCTTCCCCATTATCCCCCTCTCCTAGTCCACAAAGGGGTAGCCCTTCTCCCCTACCATCTGACCCCAGGCTATCACATCTCAACAGGGCTTCCTGGATCCTCTTCCTCGGTGGCTTGGCAAGATCACCCTAACAGGGGGAAGTGATCAAAGCACAGGCAGTAGAGTCCATGTCAGAGATGGCCCCTGCTCCCCTTACCAAGGAACCCACAGGGAGACTGAGCTGCCTATCAGCTACATCTGAGCAGGGAGTATAGGTCCTCTCCATTCGTGGTCCTTGGTTGGTGCATCAGTCTCTGCAGGAGCCCCTGGGTCCAGATGTGTTGGATTTATTGGTCTCTTTGTGGTGCTCCTATCCCCTCTATATCTCTTTATTGCCCCACTCTTCCATAAGACTCCCTGTGCTCTGCCTAAAGTTTGGCTGTGAGTCTCAGCATCTGTTTTGATCCCCTACTTGGTGGAGTCTTTCAAAGGACATCTATGGTAGACTCCCATCTACAAACTTGTACAACTTCTTTGGAAATCAGTCTGGCACTTTCTCAGAAAATTGGGAATAGTGCTACCTCAAGACCCAGCTGTACAACTTCTGGGCATATACCCAAAAGATGCTCTGCTATGTTCATAGAACTTTTATTCATAACAGCCAGAATCTGGAATCAACCTAGATGTCCCTCAGCCAAAGAACGGATAAAGAAATTGTGGTACGTTTACACAATGGAATACTACTCAGCTATTAAAAACAAGGAAATCATGAAATTTGCAGGTAAATGGTGGGATCTAGAAAAGATCATCCTGAGTGAAGTAACCCGGAATCAGAATGATACACATGGAATATACTCACTTAGCAGATATTAGCCATGTAATACAGGATAACCACACTAAAATCCACAGACCCAATGAAGCTCAATAACAAGGAGGACCCTAGGGGAAAATGTTTAATTCTCCTTTAGAAGGGCAAATAGGATACCAGAAGCGATTGAAGAGAGGGAAGAGGATGGGGGCCTACCATTACAGAAGTTTTTTAAAAATTAAAACCATATTTTTATGTGTGAGTATTCATGCATGTGCATGCATCTATGTTGCTCATATGAAGACTGAAGACAACTTGAAAGAGTCAAATCTCTTCTTCAACCATGTGGATCCTGGGGAAGCAAACTCAGATCGTCAGCCTTGGCAGCAAGTGCTCTAGCTTCTGAGCCAACTTGCTGGCCCTCTGTATGAAATTCTGATTGTGTCAGTTGTGTTGAAGTTTCTTGACTCTTACTCAGCAGAAAATAACATCAATTTTAGGACAAGGAGCTTCTTTCTTTCCCGGACCCCTTACTTTCTCCTGTCTTTCCATTCTGACTCAGGTCCAGGCAATTTAATGAGGACTTACTCCCTAACAGTTGATTGTAAATGTGATTTTGCCACATGTGTTTGCCATGCAGTATTTATGGAAATTAGATTTGTATCCTCCTATAGAGATAGGGAATACAGGCTCTGTCACTGAGACTTGCATGCTCGCATGTCAAAGGGGCTGTCCTCCAGAAAGTGATTCCTGAGCCAGAAAACTGGGAAGAGGCTGCAGAAGATTTATTTCTAAAAGGGACCAAGAAATAATTCATAGTTGAATGTTTTCTAATGGAAATTCTCTAAGGACAGGCAGGTCAGAGACTATAGCCTACAAGAAACTTGGCTAGCATTTATCAAAGCTGAGGCTTATGTTGGAACCTTGTTACTCCACCAGGGCTGTTTCAGGCTACAGCAGAAGGTTCCCAATGTCTCCCAAGATTCTCTGAAAGGTCCAGAACAATCTTTACTATTCCCTTTTGTTGAGACATATACCTAACCCTTTGATTTCAAAAAGTAGCTGTTTTCCCCACAAAAACAATGAGAAATATTAGGTAGCTTGGGGTAGAAGGAGTGAATTATCAGTTAAAAGGAAGGATTACCTATGGTGAAGACCAGAGTTTGGGTAATATCATCCATCTCAGATGGCCCACAACCACCCAAAACTCCAGCTTCCTGGAAACCAATACCCTCTTCTGGCCTCCTCAGATATGTGCACTCAAACGTGCACAAATACACAAACCACACACACACATCATTAAAAATAAAATAAATCCTTAAAAATGAACTAGCTATGTGAGATGATGTATATGTTAATCTGCTTCATTAAACAACAGTTTCATTATCTGTAGCATCATGCTCTTTTCAATAAATATACACAATGATCTTTTTAAGGTAAAGTGATGCATATAAATTGAAAGGAAGTGCTTTAATTAAACACAGTTGTGTAGTCTCTGGACTGCTGACCTATTTAGACACTGTAAAACCTTTCAAAGTCTAGCATCAGATCACATGATGTACTAGGCTCATGTTTTGTTCCCTGTTGTTTCATGATATGGCTTCTCATATATGGGTTGTGATTAAAAGGATGTATTAGGATTTAATGTTGGAACTGAGCTACCCCAGGTGGGCAAACCCACTGTGGCTTGGTAGTTGTTGAGTAAGGTAGATAGTTTTCTTGGAAATTTATAATAACCAGGGCAATCCTTGTGAATTAAGTTCAGCACCACAGAACACCCAACACTGTTTAGCATGTATGAATGTATACTGAGCATTCTTGGGCATTTCTTGATCTGTAGGCTGAGTGGATAAAGGTACCCTTTCCTCTCCCTTCTTCTCTTACCCGTTCCTCCATCAGTCTCCCTTCCCATTGTCTAGTAGTACAGTAAATCAGAATGACGGAATGCTATTTCGTGTAAGCTGCTGCTATTCCGGCTGGTATTGACTGCACAGCACGTGACTTAGGAAAAATAAAGAGCTGGAATATGGTGAGACATGTTCATGATTAATTAGTCAGAGCTACTTCAGGATTGTCCAAACCCAAAGGAAATTAATGACCCAAGGTTTAGTTCTGTGAGTCAAGTGCCTCAGTACTAGACTATAACCACATTGGTCATTTGGAATTTATTCCCACATGGCTGAGATCCTTGTTTCACATGACCATATATGAATAACCAATACTCTATGGTGTCTCACCATGAGTAATGGCTTCTTCTCTTTCTTTTAGGTGTTTGCCCAACTCTTGTGAGCATGGTGGCGAATGTTCTCAGTCTTGGAGCACCTTCCATTGTAACTGCACAAACACAGGGTACACAGGAGCCACTTGTCACAGCTGTAAGCCATACACACCTGCTTGCTCTTCTGCCCTCTGCTTCCTTTGCAATACTCTCTCTGGTATCTGTGCCTATGCAACACACGTGACCTCATCCTGGGATCCACAACCTGAATTTCAGCATCCACATGGTTTCTAGTTTGTCACCAAAGTAGAAATACATAATATGAAACAAGAAAGAAAGGTGTCAGATAGTTGGAAAGGTCAAAAATATATACAGAAAGCTGAAGAGAGTTAAGATCAAAATGATACAGCAAGATGTAGACTGTTTGAACACCTTCTGTTTCCTGATCTGGACAACATTTGACTCAGAACTTTCTAGAAGTTCAGTATAGGTGAAAAAAAAAGGATCAGTTATCAGGTTCCTTGTTGATCTTATGCAATGAAGATAATCCTCAGAAGCAGTGCTGAGTGGGCTGGGCTGGGCTGGGCTTTGGTATAGAGATTCACTTAGCAAGAACAATCCAGGGTTGCCATTGATAAGTGATACTGTAAACTGCCTGGTACAGTTTAAATTTGTTTCTTACAGTTTGGTGTCTGCAAGTTCAAGTTCATGGGGGTTCAAAGACATGGCTTCTGGTGAAGGCCTTCCTCCTGGTTCACAGGCTGTCATCTTCTCTGTGTTCTCATATAGCCCCAAGAGAGCTAGTACTCTCTACACTCTCTGGGTCCCGTTGCCTCTCATGAAGTCTCCACTTTCATGACCTCACCATCCTCCTGAGAAGTGCTTCCCCTAAACCATCCTACTAGGAATTAATCTTCTGTATGTGAACTTTGGAGAGCTACAAGCCTTCAGCCTTACTTAAATTCCCCTTAATATCTGTTTAAGGAGGTTGGTGGTAGCTAAGTGGGTCAGACAAATAATTATTAGAGCAATCATAGTTAATGTTATTGAGCACTTTCTAAGTTCCAAGTGCAGATTTAGTGTTTTATGCATACCAGCTCATTTGATTCTGACATCACCCTCTTAGGTCAGTGCTGATATTGGCCTAGCTAACTCATGACATAATTCAGGAATATTAATAAACTTCCCAAGTTTGCTTAAAGAGTGTAGGCAGAATGAGGGTCTGTGAATGACCTCAGAATAAGCCTGAGATCACAAACCATATATTATAAACTATGTACATATTTACTTAAGCTGTAAACCTCATGTTATTTTTGTGGTCACTTGTTCAGTAAGGGAGCAACCCAAATACCTGTCCTCCATCCCCACTGTTTCATGTTATAACCCAAATTCTGTGAAACACAGAAGCAGGAGTTGACTTGAAGCAAGAGTGTTCAGTACAAAGTCGACTGCCTCAAGCAAGTCAGCTACAAAGCTCTTTTATTTTGTGTCCCTACTTGAGAGGGAATCAGAATCGTAGGCTCTCAGCCCTGGACAACCTACAGAGGACACCAAGAAACTTCAGTTCAAGGGCAGGGAGACTGTTCTCAAGAGATCCTGTTGTCCCTACCTGTCCATCAAGAGTCATAGACAGGTATTGGTTATATATATGGCAGTATCTCCTCAGATTTTACAATCATGCTCTCACTGGAGATGAAGCCTCTCCTAACCTGTCTCCAGAGGCCAAATTACTCAACCATGTCACTCAAGTATTGATAGACAGTGTATTTCAGTGTTTTAAATGTCATTTACCATCTTTATTAGAAATCTATTAACTTCATTGAAATCGACTCTGCATCTTTTACCGTTATTCATAAATGAATGTAACCATAAACAGTAACAGCTCTGAGGAGAAACTTGAACAGGAAATAAAAAGGCCATTTGACATGTGGCCCAAGGTGTGATTCAAAAACTAACAGTTAGGTTCTCAAGCAGGCTGCTTAAATAGAGCTGAAGGGCTTTTGTCAGTCATGTCCTGAGAAACAGGGTGAGGATGCTGCTGCTGGTTCTTGTGGAGAGGCAAAGATGAAGTATAAAAGATCCTATTAGAATCTCAGCAGCTGGCAGGCCAAGGCAGGGGCATGATGGCTTCGGGCTACACTGGACTGATAGGGAGAGTTTGCTTTAAGAAAGAGAAGGATTAAGTTAGAAAATAAGTATCCTGTCATAGGTCAGTCAGTGACTATTAAAGCAAAAGTATTTATCTTTTGGGACTGGAGAGATGACTCATCAGTTAAGCATGAGTACTGCTCTTGCAGGGTATCAGGATTCTGCTCCCGGTGCCCTCTTGAGTCAACTCACAACCTTCTGCAACTCCATTTCCAAGAGATCCAACACTTTTGGCCTCCAACGGCCCCTGAATTCATGTGCACATACTCAGCCACACACCACATGCATATAATTAAAAACAATGGGCCTGGAGACTGGGCTTAGTTCCAGAGGACTTGACTTCAGTTTCCATTACCTAGACCAGTTTGCTAAAACTTCAAGGAACTCTGATTCTTTTGGCCTCTGTATCTGGCCTCTGGCATCTGTATTCACAGTCACACATGCACACATTCACACACACATACACACAGTCACACAGCTTCATGTGATTAAAAATAATAAAAATAAATCTTAAAACATACAAGAAATTTTTAAAAGGTCTGTTATCCTTGTCTACTTGTGTGCTGTTGGGAGCCCATCACTATTCAGAGTTATGTGTGTATGTCTGGCAACCACTTTCAAGGCGTTTATGCTCATGTGCATATGCTCCCTGAAATACAAAATCAACCATTTTACATGCTCACTTCAGTGCACAATGCAAATATAGCAACAAACCACTGCGTGCTTATGTCTCCATCTATGTAATTTAAATAGCCATAAATGAAATCATATTGTACAGTAATGTGAAGGGAAAGTTCCAGAATTATTTGAAAGATTTGTAGCTTTGCACAAATTAGCTGTGATGTGATATGGTCTAAACATTCATTAACACAATTCTCAAAAAATTTCAATTGATTCAGGGGAGTCTACCCAGGGGTTTGTTTTATTTCAGATTTCATGGAATAAAATCCTAATGGAAGTTCCTGGTACATTTGGCCAGGCATTCAATGAGAAGTGTGCATTTCACAGATGTTAATATCAAACCTTATGCGTGGCAGCTATACACTCCTATAATAAAAAATTCAATTACGGATCAAAACATGATGAGACCACTTGGGGGCATATTTCATATGAATATTTCCTCTGCTTTGAATCTTAATTGTGTTGAATGCTCATTAAGTAGCATTAGAGAAGTTTCGTAATTACGTTTAAAACTATAGATGAGGAACTTTGCAAATCATTTTTCCCCTTTGAAGAAAAATGTTTACCTTAGTTAAGTTGATGTGACAAAGTTGCATAGTTTGGGAATTATTTAAAATGTCCCCATTGCATAATTATTGGGCAGCACCTGCTTTTCTCTGAAGGTCACACTCCTGTACTTTCACGTGCTAGGTTATTACAGGGTGATGCAATAATTAGATATTCTGGGATGGGTACCACAGGATACCACATCATACTTACAAAGGTCTTAACATTTAAATAGCTACCTCCTTTTTCTGAGTTCTTCCTACCATAAAAGTAAGCTAAGTTTTCATTTTGATCTAGTAATCTCCTTCTCCTTTGGTGATAAAAAAAACATCATAAAATACAACCTCATTTTTTGTGCATTATCTCTTTCATCTATATTAATTTGCAAAGAAAAGAAGGATGGATTTTGTTTTAAAATATAAATGTTACCTGCTCTCTTGGCTAGTGGCGCACATAGACTTGGGGATCTATTGTAAATCTTTTTAAAATTTGAGAGATTTGTTTCATGTTATCTCATTTATGATGTCTTTCTTTTCTCTCTCTCAGCTGTCTATGAGCAGTCATGCGAAGCCTATAAGCACCAAGGAAATGCTTCTGGCTTTTACTACATAGACTCAGATGGAAGTGGCCCTCTGCAGCCATTCCTCCTATACTGCAACATGACTGGTGAGTTAGCATTCTTCCATTTGCTAGCTAAATCTGCTGTAGTGGATTAATTGTACAGAAATTCGAATGAAATAAATACAGCGTTGATCTAATTTGCAGTGTGATTGAAGTGGGTATTTTTTTCTATTTCCTTTTTTCTGTTGCTATGATAAAACACCCTGACAAAAGGCAACTTAGGAGAGAGAGGATTTATTCAACTCTACAATTCTAGAATATCGCCTATCATTTGGGGGAAGTCATGGCAACAGGAGCTTGAAGCAGCTAGTAGGGTCACTTTCATGGCCAGGGACAGAGAGCATGGATATAGCCATGCTTCATGTTCAGCCAGCTTTCACTACTCTTACACAGTCTAGCAAATGAAATGGTGCCACACATGGTGGCCTAGGTCTTTCCAGAAGACACTCACCCACAGATAGGCACACAGACCAACCTGATCTAGATAATCCCTCATTGAAACACTTTTCCCAGGAGATTCTAGCCTGGCAAGTTGACAATAAAAACTAACCATCGCAGAACTGTTCAGCAACAGGCAACATAAATACTGAACAGGTGTGTTAGATAAATGTTAATAATTTACAGTATTGTTAGTCTGTGTGCATATGGTATCTGAGCAGTATACTTAATAATAATTGTTTCCTATTGTGTCTCAAAACACAAGCCTTTGTCAGAGAAATCAATGGCCAGAATAGAAAGATCTGAAAAAAAATCATCATTGTTTAAAATACATGCAACTATGAAATATATTTGTTTTCTAGAATTATTATTCTACAGAAATACAGACATAAATTAACAGTCATAGAAAAATGTGTTTGATTAAATTCAACATCTACCAATGATTCAAAAAGAAACAGTGTTCGCAAACATCTTTAAACATACGTAACAGCTTGTAAACACTGAGAACTTCCCCTCTTGCCGGCATGAATACCATTTTGTTCACCACTGTATGGGAGGTCTTAGCCAATACAAGAGAATGAAAAATCATAAGAAAGGGAAAAATGTTCTATAATTTTCACTATTCATAGATTGTTAAATTAGATATTAAAAATACTCTGGACTACCCTAGTAAACAATTTTAATTAACAATAATTACTGGATTCTATGTTAATATGTAATTGTTTGTTTCTATATACCAGTATTATGCAATTAGAAAATGACCTTTTAGAAGATTGTATCTCCAACAGCCTCAAAACTCTCAAACACATGGCAATAAATTCAAAAGAGAATATGCAAGACTTCTAACAGAAAAATATAAAATGCTCTTTATATGATTTAAAATTCTAGAGGTATAGAGGAATATAAAATTTTCATTAATTAAGAGACTCAACATTGTAAAATGTCAGTTCTTGCAAGATTGATATTGATTTTTAGCCCAAATCTAAATTAAAATTCCAGCAGGGTGTTTGTTTGTAGGTTGGTGTGATTGTTTTGGTGAGAACAGATATGCAGATTTTATACTTCATGGGCACACATGAAAGGGTCATAAAAAGCCAGTCTTGAAGAATAGTGCTGAAGAACTCAGTTCTATCAGGTATAAATATTGGTAAATAGAACAAAAGAAAGACTTCATAAGCCGATTCACTCATGTCTAGATAACTAACGTTTTACCAAGGTGATACTGATAGGCAATGAGAGAAAGATAACCTTCTCAACAATTGACACCAAGGGAAATAGTATATAAACATCAAAAGGAAGGTATAGCTATTCTTTATCAAATACCAAAAGATGATTTCTAGGTGCATTGTTTCGTCTAATATGCCAGCCACATACTACTTTAGTTAGTTAACATTAATTTCAAGGTTCAGTAAATGCAAATGTATTTTACCAATGCAAGAAAATATAAGTACTTTCACTAAAACCAAATAATTGCCAAAAAAAAAAAAAAATCCAAATAACTGGTGAGCCACCTGTGGCGAGGAAGCGGTAATGCTGTCATCATGGCACAGAAGATTTCCATCAGGGCAGGAAGTTACACTGCACAGTGCTTTGAGAGATGAGCCATCGCAGCAGAGAAGCACAGCAAAGGGAAAGGGGCAATTCTGAACTGAATCATTCGTTGTGGAGGAAGATTTTCTACTGAAAATATAGCTGTGAGTATCTAAGGAAGGAACTTCCAGAGAGAAGTGATAGCAAATGCCAAAGCGTGAGACTAGGAATATTCAGAAACCAGTAACAAAGCCAGGTTAGCTTGAGGATGGCCATTGAGTGAGGACTAGTGAAAGATGAGGAGATATTCAGTCAGAGGGCAGAAGAAGAGAGAGAACTATGGGGCGTTTTCCATGGTGCCTTAAGGTCTTTGGGTATTGCCCTAAGTGAGATGAGACAATTTTGGCACATTTCAAGCACAGTGCTATGTAATGTGTACAACCTGAACTCCTTTGATAGGACCATAGTTGCTCTCACAAAAGCCTGTCCAGGGGTAAGGATACAATAGATATAAAGTTAGGAGATCCTTTAGAAAGCTAGGCTGTATTAGTTACTTTCTTGCTGTTTTGGTAAAAACTAAGGCAACATACAGAAGAAAGAAGGTTTTTTGTGAGGACAGGTTGTTTACAGTTCTAGTAGGTGAGATTCCATGATGGTGGGGCAGAGGTAGCTGGGAGCAGGTAGCTGGGAGCAGCAGCCAGGAGCTCACATCTTAAAACACAAATGGGAAGCAGAGAGCCCACTCAAAGTGATAGCAGCATCTTCTGAAATCACAAAACCTGCCCTCATTGACATGCTTTCCCAACAAGGTCACACTTGCTAATTCTTCAAAAAAAAACAAAACAACAACAAAAAACAACCAGCTGGGGATCAAGTATTCAAATGCCAGAGACTTATGGGGGCAATTCATTCAAATCATCACAGCAGATGTCCAGGGACAGGCTGATGGCGGTGCTCTTGCCCTTGACCATTGCTGATGCAGGTGGGGAAGAAGACTAGCTTTGTGTGTGGCAAACATGAGATAAAAGAACCACAATCTACTTGGACAGCCAAGGCGTTTACATTATTGGAGATGGGATCAGAAGAGGGTTTGAGCAGACAGTAGGAGTTCCATTTAACTCATTTCGAGTTGAAGATGTCTGCCACACAGTCAAACACAGAGTGAAGGAGATTGCTGGATCGGGGGCAACAATAGATCTATGTTAATATATAATTCTGAAAACTGCAGGGCGGGGATTAAGCCTGGCCTATTGATTTTTCTGGCTTGAGAATTACTGTAGAACATATCTTTAGAGAATTTTCAAACATACTGCTTGGTGGCGTCATGAATTGGCAACCGCTAAGGAAACGGTTCTAGAGAACAAACCAATCTAAAACACATGCTGATTCGACATGCTTATCTCCGTTGTGCCCCTGTACAGTCTATCGGCTACATATTCCTGAACAGTCACCAGGGGTTTCTTTCCCAGATGTCAGGAGGGGCATAGGACCATGGACAGTCTTTTCAAACGATTATTGTATATGCGCAGATTTGGAGTTGCTGTTTTCGATATATGGCTCTCAGATTGTTGTATGCACAGATTGATCTGCTCTGTAAACTTAAGACATACTGCCAGTGAAAGAGTTCACATACAACAGAGGATGACTCTGTCCATGTAAGATATGTGCTTGAGTGTCTAAATTGATTTTTAAACTTGTGCAGTTCTTAGAAGATGGTAAGAATGAACTGTAATGCCCTGCAAAGCCATAAAAATCAGTGTTCCTATGAATGCTTCATGAGCTCTTTGTCTACATATGAGATATTAGTTGTGATTCTGAAGATAAGATCTCTGTAAATTAATAAATTATCTGGTCTCCGAGTCTTCCAGAAACACACACACACTCACACACCAGTAGCAGCAGCAGCAGCAGCAGCAGCAGAGAGCTAGATAGGAGAGTCATTTCTTGATTTGTGGTAGTCATGTTCCATAAAGTCACTATGGACATTAGATTAAAAAATACTAAATCATTGCTCCTAAGAGGAACGTAGTAAGATAGGTTTTCAAGAGCCTCTGGTAACAGCATTCTCCTCAATAGATCAATAGTTAATCTTTTTTTATATGTGTTTAAGGTTAAAGACTTTACACACACACGTGCATGCACACATACATATGTCCACACACGCATAAGCACACACACACACACACACACACACAGCATGGAGAGGGAGAAAGGGGGAGAGAAAGCTATCTGTAATTCATGAACATTGAATTTGTGGCCTAAAGCATTGTAACTCAATGCTGAGCAGTGCTAATCTAACATGTTTTATGTCTAAATCATGGATCGAGCTTAATGATGATTCTCTGCACCTCAGCAGTATTAGGGGGCATTTTAAACAGCAATATCATCAACCAAAAGAGAGAAGGGGAAGGATTATAAAATAGACCATAACTACATTCATTTCCAATATGAGAGCTGAAACAGGAGGCCGGGAGCAGCTGTTTCTTCAGCTCTAGCTGAATTCAAATTTTTTTTGCTACTCTGTGCACGACTACAAATGACTAGAAAATGTTGGGGTTACAAATAAATTTTTAGCAAGTGGGTGAACTCAGAAATAATGAAGATCTATAAATGATGGGATCAACTATCTTGCATGCTACTATGGATAATAATTCAGGCATGTATCACCGCATGGAAATTACTGAATTACATCTGCCAGATGTTGAGGGCAGAGACACAGTTGTTCAGGGACAGCTCCTTGTCTGTAGAAGCCTCAGAATATTGAAACATAGTCCAACAAAGGCGGCAACTCAGAAAATAACAAATCCAGCCAGAAGCAGAAGCACGCTACAGTATAAAAGTCTCCTTTGGTTTTTACTTTTGCAAATGAGGAGACTAAGAGTTAGCAAGTGTCAGTGTGGCAGGCTGTTTTATCAGGAGGAACAGGCAAGAACTCAAATCTTGGTCGTTTTTCTTGCAGCCTGAAGCCTTTCCCACCTTTGATCAGTGCCCTGTTGCTTGTCTCTTCTTGTTACCCAAATCAGGTATAGCCGTCAAGAAAACCAGGCACAATGCTGAATCAGTAGCTTGCAAATGTGTGACTTAGAAAACTAAGATAAGTTTGAAATCAGTGCGAAGGAAATGATTCCAAGTGGATTAAAACAACTCTAAGCATTGCAAGCTAACTGATGAACAAGCAAACAAAAAACCTCTATTTCGAATGGATAGTTTCTTAAGTCACATTAAGGGCTGAAATTTCTTTGCCAGTTGAGTATGCTAAATATAATTTAAAAATAGAATTAGAGGAGTTCCTGTGGATGTTCCTGTTAGGTGGAACAGTTGTATTCCACTCTAAACTCACTGTGTTTGCTATAATGAAATTGTTTTATGTTTAAGAAGCTTCTCTTTATCAAACATTGCATTGTAAAGAAAATTGCTTCAGTGGGAGCCAAAGTGATGGCTTTCGAACCCTTGGCAAATGGAAATTCTGTGCCTTCAACTCTCTACTTCCTGCTGTACTGGAGGGGTTTCTGGGCTTGAATCTCTGCCTTCTTAACAAGCAGCTTGGTGTGATTTTATCATAATGATGTGAGGATCTCAGGGTTTCTTTGAGAAAAAAAAAGGTGTCTTTCTGGGGGAGCTTGAGTTCGAAAAAATTGATGGCTTCCAAAGCTGTCCCAAGCCTGTGGCTTTCAGGGTCTGCAAATTCAAAGTATGAGATTCTCAGGCTAAGCGTGAGTTTGAGGGTGAAGTTTATTATACATACAAAGTTGGGAGATTGGGAGAGAGAATGAGAGAGCCATGCTGTTTTGGCATGTAGGTCAGCAACGTGGCAGGCATGGAGGTCGGCAGGGAGGAGAGCTTCAGATGTGGAAAACAAAGCCCAAAGTACGGAAGATAGCGCATAGGCTGTGCCAGCACCTGAAAGAAAGAGCCAAAAGGGAAAGTTAGTCTTTTCTGAGTCAGGGCACAGACATCTGGACATATCCAGCAGATCCTCATGGTAGCTCACAGGGACTGCACTAGAGGGTGGGAATTCTGGGATGGTAAAGCGATTATCTCACTAAATAGACAATTGTTTCTCTTATCTCTTTACTGCGGTGTAATATAAACCTGTCTTCCGGAGGGGTAGTATCTTGCCCACTTTGTTGATCTACTCAAATAGATGAACGCTTAAGGGAGGAAATTTCCATTCCTTTGTCTAGGAATAAACAGTTTTCACCTAAGGGGCCCTCAGTGCTACCACAACAAGACAAGGGTGCTAGGTCTCACACAGCTAGCATGATTGGTTTTACTTTGGAGCTTTCAGCGTTAGTGACGTCTCAGGAGCCATTCAGGTTAACAGGGAACCTTTGCTGGAAGGCTGTACACAGCATACTAGCTGGCCCTGCTTTTCTTCTCTCTTGCTTTCCAGAAAGCAGCACTCCCTACCTGCATTTTCCAGTCTTTAGCACATCTATCACCCTCAGCTATTAAACACAAGGCAACACAGCTTTGCGGCCCTGTTGCTTAAACAGCAGGGTTTTTTTTTCTTTATACTGTTATCACCCTAAAAAATAGCAGTCAGCCTCAGGTAAATCAAGGCCTTAATTACTCAGTAGCTTTATTTACAATTCATAGTATTAGAAATCTCTTCGGGGAGAGACACTGGCAAACTCAAATTACCATTCTATTTTTTTTAGCACTCCATAGATTTTTCTGCCTGTTTCAGCAATCTCTCTGCATGTTCATTGCCCTGCGTCGCCTTACTCTATAACTCTTGTTGCATTTAGTAAGGAATAATTTTTGGGAAATGAAAAGCATGACTCTAAAACAGACATAAAGGTAAATACTTGAAAGCACATTTTGTTGAGAATTGTGTTGAGTATATTATTAACGAAGAGATGGTACTCTGTTAAAGCCAGTTCAGAAGAGAAATCAAATAACAGATACATGTACACATTAGGACTATCAATCTGATTGTGTAAAGGGAGGCCATACTGGCTTCTTCCACTTCAGAGGAGGCAAGTCAATAGACTGTCAATCAAATGGTAGTGGCTTCTCTAGCCATAGGGAGTACTAACAATTTGTAAGGAAACAATGTCATTCTCTTCAAGAAAATCCCAGAAACTGACAACAACTACAAGTGAAACAGCCAAACAAAACAGCAAACACACCCACAGAACGACTGTGAGGTTGAAAGATGGTCAAATGTAAATTCATCTTGCAAGTTACAGATCGTAAATTGCGCTGGAGAGATTTAAAGGCTTGTCTGCTGCCCGCTCTCGGGGGTAATTAAAGTCTAAGGATTTGTAACTTCCTTGATACAGATTTGCTATATTCCAGAGTCACAGTCCTTCTCTCGTGAGGTAGGGGAGGTCTGCAGTCATCCTTTAGAGGATCTGTGTCTCACAAGTCTGGGCTCCTGTCTTGTGATCCAGCTGCAGCACACACAAGCGCATCAGGCACTCAGTGTCAGGGCCTGCAAGAAACTGGAATGTGAAGAGCAGAAGCTGCTAAGTTTCCTTGTGAGAAATGGCCCCCAATAAAGAGTACTTCTGGGTCAGTTAGGACAGGGCGGTAGGTAAGTGGTAGGTGAGAGAAAGCTAGTACGTGACAAATACATCATAGATGAATTGATGGTAAATGAATGTGTGATTGGTGATAGATAGATAAATGATAGATAGGCACATAGATGATAGATTATAAATGGATGGTTGATAGAAGATATTCATTATATATTGTGAAAGAGTAGATAGGTAGATGAAAGATTATAGATGAATATCTAGCTGATAAAGGATAGGTAGATGATATAGACATTGATGAATAGATGTTAGATTATAGATGATTGGATATATAGATAGGCAGATAAATGGGTGAATATATAATATGCAGATGTCTGCTGGCTAGGTAAATGATAGATGGATAGAAGATAGAAGATAGATTATAGATGGATGACTAATAGATATATAGATGAATGATGCATAGCTGATAGATGGATATATGATAAGTAAAAGACAGGTAATAGATACATAGACAATAAATTATAGATGAATACATAGGTGATAGTTGATAAATGGCAGGTGAACAAATGATAGGTAGATATGTGATGGATGGGTAGATCATAGATAGATAGATGAGAGATGGAGGTAGCTATTTGTGTATGTGGCAGACTCAGTTGTTAGCTTGAAAGTAGAATGCCACCAGAGACCTTTCACAAGTTCAAACTTCACGGTAGTTTGCCATCCTCTCTTTCATCTGTCACTTAGATGTCATGAAACAGTTCAGTGATAATGGAAGCTTCTGAGCCACCACAAATAAGGACAAGATGACCTACTGGGCTGTGTTCCAACCTGCACACCACACCATTCTTATTCATGTTTCCTCATATGATGATTTCCTCAGAACATGCCCTTTGCATGTGCCAAGCTGTGTGCAGGTGACACCACAATTAGCATGTGAAATAACGTCAATGATCTCAAACTGAGAATGCCCAATACAATCAATCACTACAAATTCTGTGGCCTTTTCATTTTCTGATTATTATTTCTAAAGCCATGCTAGAAACCTCAGCTACCATAACCATGTCTGAATGACCAGGAAAGTGACTCTAAGCCCCTGTGAAAACCTACTCAAGTGATTCCAGACCCAGCTGCAGGAGCCCTCACTTCCATTGCTGAAAATCTCAGATGATTTAATGTCTGCCTTGCCTTGGAGATCTCGGTGGTCTGCTAAGTGCAACTTCTTATGAACTGCACACTTAGTAGTATTCTGTATCAGAAAATCAAATCCCTTATAGAACCTCTGCAGATCTGCCAGCTTCAGTATTTCTTAAAGGAAACATTTATTTGAGCTGCCTTTGAATAGCAGCCATGCATGGTGGCTTTAACTTTTTTTTTCAGTCCCTTTAGAAATAAATAAATAAAATTTAAAAAAAGGGAGGCTAAACTATAAAGAGGTCCTTCATAATGTGACCCTGAAGGCCCAGAAACAAAGGCTCCAAGCAGGCTCATTGTGTGGCTCCTCTGGAAGCTACTCAGCCAGAGTTAAGCTTCCTCATGCGCAGCAGCAGATTCACCCCAAGAAAAGGCCATTGGTTCTGTTGAACAATAAGAGCCCAGGCCAACAGAGCCCAGGCTGACTGGAGACTCCTGGTAATTATAACCTTAAACTTCCAACAGCTATGGCCAGTCAGCACAAACTGTAGGATTTCTGACCTTGCCTATTGACTGCTTCCGCCAATTCATTTCAAACTTGGAAGTGGAGGCTTAGATCTTTATTTTTTACTGCACTTTCTGAAGGGCACAGACCTATGCCAGCTTTACAGCCCCATCTGATGACCTTTACCCTGTTCCACAGGCCACCCATAATTAATTTTATTAGCTTCCATATTATTACCTTCTGGGGAGAAACATCTTTCTGATCACACCCTATTCTAAGCTGAAACGTAAAGGAAAACTGAAAGTACCTGCAGTCATATCACAGAAAATAATGATCCACAAACAGAAGGCAATGAACACTGAATTTTTTTTTCCTGTCTCATTTCACCCACTTTTCCATTTGGATAATCACAGGAGTGATGGGTATGGAAACTGTCACACCTGACCCCCCCCCATTTCTATTGCTGATTCTTGTGACTATGTTAGCTAAACAGAGGGGGAAATTTTATAATTTATTACTGCTTTTTCTCAATTTGACATATTCATTGAATCACAACTGCCTATAGCTCCAGTTCCAGGGTACCTGATGCCCTCTTCTGGCCTTTAAGGATGCCCACACTCATATGCACATCTACATACACACACACACACACACACACACACAGAATTTTAAAAAGAAAGGAAATGATATATGCTCATATTGGCTAAAGAGAGATTAAAAATTTGACTTCATTTTGGCGAGTAACATGAATAACTTTAAAAGTAAATGATTTCATTTTTTACATCACATAATAAAAGCTATTTTGCTAACTGTAATATGCAGCTTTTCCCACATTGTAACATGTAATTATACATGTTTAAGATAATATTTTACACTTAGAACATGTAGCATTTTTTGTCTTTTTTGAAGAAAAGTTAAGTCTTTAAGAGGCTAGACTATTAGATTTCATTAAATGAACATAATTACAAAAGTTTAGTAATTGCGATTTTCTAATAATTTTATCATAAATATCGCTGGGGTTAAATAACATGAACATAAGCAAAATCATGGCAAAGGCATGGTGTTAGCATACATTTCAGGGAAGTGAGTCACGTTGTTATAATTTGAAAAACCTGTGGATCCATTTGCGTTGCTTCTGCCTCTCAGAGAGATTTGATGACTAGGAAACATTTAACTCAGAGAGAAGATGATTTTGATTTTCTTTATTTATTTTAACTTTTGCAGACTAGTGACGGTCTCCTCTCTTTCTTCCCCCATTTCTGCATACAAGAAACGGCGTGGACCATCATACAGCACAATGGCTCTGACTTAATGAGGGTCAGGAACACTCATTTTGAGAACCCCCACACTGGGGTTTTTGAGTACGTGGCCAGCATGGAACAGCTCCAGGCCTCCATCAGCCGCGCGGAGCACTGCCAACAGGAGCTTGTATATTACTGCAAGAAGTCACGGCTCATTAATCAGCAAGGTGAGTAAACCGAGGCACCTGACACACTTCCCGGGGTGAACTGCGTGTTTGCTCAACTAGCTCCTGCGGATCTTAATTCCACTGAGGCACTGACGTTCTGCCCACTTAGCAAGCGTATCACGGTCTGGAATCTCATAGACGCTTTTGCCTGGAGAAAAGTACAAGGTCAATTTACACCGAGCTTTGTTCAAAGCCCTGATTGCTTTCTGACTCTCTTCCCGGCCTTAATCGGATAACCGTGCAGTTAAGGCTTCATTCTGATACTAGACGAACAGAGACAGTGTTCATCCCTCAAAAGAACAAGTACCGCATAGGTTTATTTTATCAAAGATGAAAGCTAATACAAATATGACTTAGTTTTCTCAAAGTGACTATTCTCTCTTTCCCATGAACTGTTGACAGCTAGCCTCAAGGTATAGCTGAAAATTAGGAAAGGCTGCTAGAAACCATGGATTCAGCTGCTCACGCAGAGAACAGAAATCCACATGAACTCATTGTAGAAAGAACTGGTCCTAGCTCTGTCTAGGACTTTACACCTTCTCCTTTAGCACACTTCATAATGATAGAACAGCCTGGCCATGACATCTTCTGCCTTAGAAGAGACTTTGATGACATTGTTCTGAAGCAAGCAGAATGGTGTTCTCACCATTTTACCACACCTTCAAATCATCTAATAGATATGTCGTCTTCGTGGAGAAAATCAACCCTTAAGAAGCTTCCACTTGGATGTCTTTTCTTTCAAATGTTCAACTGCATTTTTTCTGCTCATTTGTTCCACACAAACTCTTCTGCTTGGATCCAAGAACGACATGTCCCCAGACATACCTTGCATACACTATACAGCCCAGTGCTTTGGAGCTGTTCTATTGGGGTATATTTTTCTTGAGAAAGTAGGAATCTAAGACATATGCTCCACAAAGTCACCTTCTGCACTCTTGTATGTTATCCTAACATGGGCTTCAATTCCAGATAGGTTGTTGAAGGGGAAAAAAATTAAGCACAGTTCATGCAAATATCAGATAGCATCAGATGGCTTTCAGAGCATCCACGCAAACAATTGAATGGCACAGTTGACTGACATCAGACAGCTAGCTTTTCCTCTTCTAGTTTAATTTCTTTTCTACTTACTCTCTGCCCATTTGCTCTAGGATTATTTTCTCTACAAAGTGCCCTTCTCCTTTTCCTCTTTCCCAGAATGTTCTCATTTAGTGTTTTATTCATTCAATACCGTCTTACTGGTTTCAATTCAGATCTCAGATCCTGAAAATTCAACTCTATCTGAGAACGAAGGCCATTCTTTGTACCAGTCCAGGCTCTGTATTTTCACTATCATCACAAAGAATGGCTGAGGATGAAAGGGGCTCCATTCGAGCCTGCCAGGTCAGGTGTGTCACTCTCCACCAAGCACTGCCTGTGTTTGTGGCACCTTTCCAGAGAAGTTATTTTCTTGATGAATCAAAGCTTCCTCCAGCTCAGTTCTATTTCTAGTCAATGAGAGGCCTAGAACAGGAAGCTAGCTCTCATCACATGCTAGTAACTCTTATAATTTCTGCGCAATGGTCTGGCCTTCGTTCTTAGAGTTGAATTTTCAGGATCTGAGATCTGAATATTTGTTATTTCACATCACATAATGCTCTGTGTGTTTATCCTCACCACACATGGCAGGATTCCCTTCTGTTTGTTTGTTTGCTTTTTTAAACTGGATAATATTCCATTGTGCATATAACCCATGTACTTTGTCCAGTCCACCCCACAGTGGACAATTAAGGTGCTTATGTGCCTTGGATATCATGAATAATTCTGTAGTGGCCATGAGAAGCTCTTTGAGATGGTAGAAGCCATTATGCAACGTGAAATAAGAAAACAGAAGGACACAAATACTTTATCCTCTTATTTGTATATAGAATATGAAAAGGCTGAATTCATAGAACCAGAGACTAGAAAAATGGCTACTTGAGAACAGGAGGGCAGGTTGGAAGGTTGTTGATCACAGGATGAATAACAGCTGGTCTGCTAAGGTACAGCATGGCAACTGCAGTTAATAATATCATATTTTATACTTGAAATTTACTGGGAGGAAAGTGCTGTTTAGTACATGCACAGACAACACACGTATGTAACTGTATAAAGAGATAGGTCTGACAATAGCTATCAATTCATGATCTATCATGATGTACTCATTGAATAGGTATAATTTTCATTCATTAACTAACTCAAGAAAACATAAGGGAAGAAAATCACCCAAATCAAAAGTGGGTCACATGCTAATCCAACCAACAGACAGAAAACCCAAAGGTGATACAAAGCAGGGTATGAAGTAAGCAGAATGGCTTTCACACCTTTGGTCCCAGCAAAACCTTCCAAGGTACTGCTGCAGAGCTCGAGACTGCACTGCGTCTAATAATTTCCCTATTGCTGTGATAAAGTACCTTGGCAAAAGCAAGATAAGGGAGAAAGGGTTTATTTTGGCTCACAGTTTGAGGGTACAGTCATGGTGGTGGGGTGTTCTAGTGGCAATTGGGAACATTACACTCCCACACAGGAAAGAGCCAATGGTGAATGCTGGTGCTCAGCTGGCTTTGTCTGTTGTATGTAGTCTAGGACCCAGCCCAGGGGATGGTGCTACTGATCTTTAAGGTGGGTTTTCCATCTCAGCTAACCTAACTGCAAGAAACACCTGCTAAACATGCCCAGAAACTTTCCAAATCTAGATACTTCCTCACAAGTTTGTCTGGAAGTATTTCTTCTAGATCAGTGGTTCTCATCCTTTGGAGGTTGAACAGCCCTTTCAAAGATGTCACAAATCTGATATCCTGCATGTCAGATATTTACATTATGATTCATAGCAGTAGCAAAATTATAGCTATGAAGTAGCAATGAAAATATTTTTTTGTTGAGAGTTACCACTACATGAGGAATTGTACTAAAGGGATGCAGCATTAGGAAGGTTGAGATTCTAGATCCTGATAAGTTGGCAGCCAATACTACCCATCACATTGGTAAAGAAAACAGTTAATCCCAGAAGGCTGTGGACCAGAAGGCAATGGTGACTGATGATTGTATTTTAAGCAGTGTACCTTAATACTAAAAAAGTAGCAAGCATGCTTAACTGTTGATGAGTTGTGAGTTAATCAAGATAAAATTATTGATGTTCATAGCTTCCAAATTTCCATTTTTTTCTTTCTTCTCCTAAAGATGGCAGATATTTGCATTAATGCTGGGAGAGAAGTTGTCAGAAGGGCTACTTAATAGTAGATAAGAGTAAGTCCTGTGTTCGTGAGTAGGGTTTCACTGAGCAAAAGCTATATAACCCAGTGGAAATGGTAGTGATAACATAAAAGTTTAAAAGTCAAAAGGAGAATACCCCGTCCTTCATGGGGACCTGACTGATTTGATATTGCTTGCGTTCTTCCATCGCTCCGTGTCTCCAAACACTATGATTCTTTTCCTCTGAATTTTTTCCTCCCCCAAGATAGATTGCCTGCATGCCTCACCTCCCTTTCTACAAATCCTCCGCTAAATGTTCTGTCTGCTACTTGCCTGAATTCCTTGGCATCGTGTTTAGTCTTGGCTCTGGGAAGGAGCTGGTAGCTGAACATTTGTCGTAGAAAGAGATGCGTTTAGCTAGAGGAAACTTTTTTTTTTACTGTAATATTCACTTCAGGCATGAAGATTTTTCAGTATTATTTCTGTAGTCTTCAAATAAATAGCCAAGCCAGTAAATGGAAGAGAAAATATAGACTTCCCGATAAATCCTAAATCATGACAAAGGAGTGCTATACCATGCCTGATATCTAATAAACAGCTAGAACAGCTAGTATATTTTAGCCAATAAATATATGGAGACAAATCAGTGCCTTTATATAACCCTTCAGGATGTTTTGATGATTTAGAATTAATTTTATTTCACCATATTAATTACCACAGTTTATAGTTCGATGCTAATTTGTTTTAAAGGTTATTTTTTAAAAAGTTGCAAGTGGGAACTCTTTCCCGATATTAAATATGGGCTGATGGTTTCTATTCAAAGAACAATAGATTATCCATTCAAGACTGAAAATAAGGGGGCAGAGAGCAAGCACAGCAGTGAAGTCTTACTGAAGACCCACGTTTGGTTTCTAGCACCCACATAATGTGGCACACAGTGAGCTCCAACTCTTGTTTCAGAAAATCTGATGACTCCTTCTGGAAGCCTGCATGCATGGGATGCAAATAAACCCATGCAGGCACAAGCACATACTCAAAGAATAAGTGCATAGCAAATATATTTTAATATTGTCAAATGGTATCTTTAAAGGGATTTTAAAGAGAGCATTTTGTAAAGATAGTTCCTTCTAAAATGCTGTCAATTAGTAATATTGTACCATATCAACATTTTTCTGTCTGTGTCTGTTTCTACCTCTCTATTCTATGTTCCTATTCTATCTTAAGCACTCTCCCTACATGTCTGTCTCCTCTCTGTCTCTGTCTCCTTCCTTCCCCTCTTGCTCCCCCACCCCACCTTTACCTTTTAATAACTAGGAAGAAAGAAGAACACTCTCAGGTGGGAGATGTTTTACCTGTCTCATTTGTCTTTCAGATGGAAGTCCTCGGAGCTGGTGGGTGGGAAGAACCAATGAAACGCAGACCTACTGGGGAGGTTCCTTGCCTTTGCCTCAAAAGTGTACCTGTGGCTTGGAAGGGAACTGTATTGATGCTCAGTATCATTGCAACTGTGATGCAGATCGGAGTGAATGGTAATTTTCCCATCAATTATGTTTTGATGATACAGGGTATGGTGATTCTAACTCTACAGGTTAAGATAGAAGACTTCAGAGATTATTTTTAATAATGGACCACGGATTTTATTTACTTTATTTTTATCACATGAGAGAACAGAAGCTTCTATGACATGAGAGTTATGAGTCTCTGGAGTTCCCTTCCAGTGTTAATATTAGTATTGTCTTCTATTTCTACATATGTGTGTAGACAGTTGCCAAAGCACATCTCCTCAATTTAGGCTGTAAACTTCAAAAATACAGCTTTTTAGATTTTAAATTAGTATAATTCTGAGCAACTATTTTAGCATGTAGTTCTTTTATATTTTTTAAAGAACAAATGTTATATGGGTAACATCTTCAAAATGGGACTTTATAACATTTAGGAATTTGAAAGTGTAAAATTTTTTCTTAAGCAGAAAATAAATCCTATGTGTGCATTCTTTTTATCTTAATTTTTTTTAAATGAACTCTTTGTCTCTGAGCATAGTCAGTACTCGTATGTTGCTCTTCTGTATTGTTTGTAACTGAATATTTTAAATGTTTATATACACATTTCTTTACACTACATGTCATTTTTATATTATTAAGCAGCTGGACCTGAGGACATATATTGATTTTTAAAAACTTACTCCTTGAGAGCATATCGTATTGGATACAGTTATCCAATACAATATGATCAGACCCACTTCCCCCTTTAACTGCCCTGAATCTCCATGTGCGTCTTCCTCCCAACCTCAAGTCTTCATTTTAAAAAACAAACAAAAATAACCCACTTATTCCCAGTTAGTCTCGTCCAAGTGTGTGTGGGTGTGCAGCTGTTCACTGGAACATGGGCAACTCTTGCGCAAGGATGGGTCTCTTCCCCCAGCAGCTATCAACTGCTCCTCAGTTAGGGGTGGAAACTTGGGAGTTCCTCAGGGACCCCGTCTGCACTGTTCTTCAGTCCCTGCTGGAATGTTCCCCGGCTTGATATGGTAAGGTCATTACAGGTGCTTGGACTCCACGAGTCAAGACCCTGTCATGCTGAACACAGCCTTCTACAGCACGTCTCCCTTCCCCTCCGGCTGTTGCATTTTCTTGTTTTCTTAATTTTTTATATAGTATATTTTGATCATATTTCTCCCTGTACTCCAAATCCACTCCTTCCTCTCCCCAGTATTCTTGGTGGGGTAATGTTAGTAAACATGCCCTGCTTAACGATCGCCTGTTCTCAGCACATTGAAGCATCCATAATCTGGATTTGAGAGCATGACTGATTTGATTAGAAGGTGTACATGCATTTCCATGATCAGTGGCTGGTAGGCAAACTCATTATTTCTGTTTTGTAAAATGATGTTTGTTTCCCTGTCAAACATCATGGTCATAATAATGCCATATATGTGGTTGGTCCATGGATGTTTATAACATTTGCATGTATGCACAAACACATGTACACATACCAGGCTCTTAGAACAACATGGAAGAAGAACCTATATGCAGTCAAGAAGAACCTTGAGCTGTGATTGAAATTTTATGTTAATTTTATGCAAAGACTATCATGTCTTTTACCCAAGCTCTACTTGAAGGATGTGGAGGGGAGGGAAGGTCTAAATAGTTATAATATTTTTCTGAGTCTAAAAAAGGATAGTAATATGTAAGGTTATTTATGTATAAGCAGAATGTAATCTGAGAAGTTTGAAACTCTTTATATTTAAAAGCTGGTTTTAATTAGCCATGTCTTCTACAGTCACTGGGACTCTATTGGTGGTGATTAGGTTAATTTTTTTGTTGTTGCTGTTAAGAATTGCTAATAACATTCTTATACACAATTAAAATTACAGTTTTTAGGGTGTGAGCAATTTTTGTGAAGATAGTAAGAAAAGTGTCCAGAGCTCTGAAGAGATGGCTCACCAGATGAGGACACTTATTGCCAAGCCTCATGACCCAACCTCAGTCCCCGAGATCCCTTGGAAGAAGGAAAGAACCAGCTACTGCAAATTTTCTTCTGACTTTCACACACACACACACACACACACACACACACACACCATGGCACACTTCTTCCTAAAAGAGTTTAAATAAATAAATCTAATAAATAAATGCAGTTAAAAAATAAGTATCTGAAACCAAAGAGATGGCTCAACGGTTATGAGCAGTTGCTGCTCTTGCAGAGGACCTTAGTTCAGCTCGTGTCCACCACCTGGGAGCTAATAATTTTAACACCAGTGCCAGGGAGTCTAATGATTTCCTCTACCATTTAGAGGCACCAGACACACTTGTGGTGGACTTGTATACAAGAAAACAAACACTTATTACATACAATAAAATCATGATAATTATATATATATATATATATATATATGTATATGTAATATCATATACTAGAAGGAAGAGTGGTAGAATCAAATATAGACAGGGCCTTTCATGATTGGTTGAAAGAAGAGAACTAAGGTGGTTAGAAGCTAGATTCAAATTCCTTTTCCTTTGCAGACACAAGTTGCATCTTGCCATTAGTAGCCTAAACTTCAAGGCAATACTGTATTATCTTTATTTTTATATTTAGCAAAATGTATCAGGAGGCAGAGTTTGGGGATTCCAGAATGACTGGAAATTGAGGTGTATGATAATATACAGATAAAAGGAAGCTGGTTTTGATGAACCTGCTACATAACTCCTGCCTGGGACCTTCAACTGCCTTTTTAAGTGCATGTGAAAGGGTAGAGATTTTAGGTCCAAGGAGAGAGCCACAGACAGAAAATTGAACAAACAACAGGGCATTCCCACAATGACTACTAAGAAAAAGATCTGGACTATTTGGTCTCTGAGATAGGCTTTGAAAATCCTTTAATTTAGAGCAGAAGTGTCAAAGGTTCACATCTTACTGCAAAGACATGTCCTCAAATTGAGAGGGAAGACTAGGAAAGCCAGAGTGAGGCAGACCTAAGGATCCCTGGAGTACAAAACCGTACACTCTGACTTAAATACCCATGGGAAAAAATAGAATGTTACTGAACAACAAAAATATGGTACCTCTTGAGTTATCACCCACATTACCCAGAACACCATACACATTACTGGATATTCAAGAAAGTAAGCTTCCATCTAAAATCAAGGCATTGAATGAGGTTATTGTAAACATAGTCTTGGCCACATTTTAAAATTTGCAAGTGAAATCTTTAAAGCAAACATTATTGACATGTTTGAAGATGTAGAGGTAAAAATGTCCACACTGAGTGAATAGGGAAGTTAAAGTAAATAAAAGTGAATTATTCTAAAGGACAGAGTGCATGTTTCAGAATGACAAATTAACATCTGAAATGGAAGTAACTGTAACAAATATTCAGGGATAACAAGAAATCACATCAGATGAAATCTCCAACATTTAAGAAGAAGTGAAGAACAGTAGAAATTATTATAAATTACCCAGTGTTCCTTAAATTATAAAAAATAAATTTCACTGTTCAGCTACATTGAGAAGCTTACAACATGCATTCAAAATAGATTTCTGCAATGCCACAAAGAAGTTTGTGTGTGTGTGTGTGTGTGTTTCTGTGTGTATTGGGATGTTAAACAACCTCATGGAAAGCTTCTGATGTTACATAGTGTTATATGACATAAAATATAAGTAGACATATATAAAATGGATGCATTTATAATTCATCAAGAAAACAATATACAAGAAGCAGTAGAGTTTATCTTAAAATGAAAAGAGAAGACAGGATTGAGTATAGAGTAATGTGGAGTGGTGATCCACATTACAAGACAGCAAGAGCAAACACACACAAAAACAAAAACCCAAAGTGCAAATAGATCATAGGAGAAAAAAAAGGCAGATAGTAAACACTGCCTAAAAAATGTACATGTTAAGTGTCAATAATGCAGCCATGTCAATCAAACAAATACTTGAAAAATCACCTGTTTAAAAATATATAGCCACTGTTCTATTTTTGTCTGTTCTAGAAATAGTGATAAGGACAGCTTATTATCATTTATCTATCTATCTATCTATCTATCTATCTATCTATCTATCTATCTATCTATCTATCTCTATCTATCTATCTATCTATCTATCTACATATATACTTATTTGTTTACTTATTTATTATTAATTAAATTTATTATTTGAGAATTTCATGCATGCATATTATGCATTCTGGATTTTCTTACCTCCTACTCCTGTCCATTCCTCTCCCCTATAAGTAAGTCTTTCTCACAATCATGTTTTTTTTTTTTTCATTTTGCTTTGTGAACACAGGGTATAATCAGGGCCATCTGGGCGACCATGAGTTTGGAACTGTCCACTGAATGCCAGTGAAGTCAGCAGAAGGAACACAATAAAGACAGTGACTACCGTGCCCTAGAGTCCACAAGAGGCCAGGAGTTAGGCATTCCATAGAGTGGGCGTGGGCTGTTGAGCTGAGAGAAGGCATCCACTCAAAAAGCCAGTGTACACTAACCTTAACCTATGTTATATTTTTGTAGTCTAGACTTTAATTTCTACAAGAGATACTAACATCTTGCCATATTTCGTATGCTAAGATGAGCAATTTTGGATTTATTTTTTTTGTAAGTGTCCAGACTTAGTAGGAAATGAAAAAAGGACTTCTTCATTTAGAAGTGCTGGGAGAATCGTTGCTTATTTTAGAATGATGATGATCATCATAACTGAAGTATTTTGTTGCTGCTCTTGTTTATTTTAGGACCAATGACACTGGATTCCTCTCCTATAAGGAACATCTGCCTGTCACTAAGATAGTGATCACAGACACTGGACGCCCACATTCAGAAGCTGCTTATAAACTGGGGCCTTTGCTCTGCCGGGGAGACAGTAAGTGGTCCCAATTCATGAACTTACCAGAAGAAAGTTTTATTGTTTAAGCCTCACATGTTTATCAAGGGATCATTAAATCAGAATTCTACCCAGAAAACCTATAAGGTATATTATGGAAATTTTTTTGTTTCATTCACTCTTTGCCAATGGAGGTGTGTGGGGGCAGGAAAGCACATGAGCCACAGTGCACATGTAGAGGCCAAATGGTCACTTGAGGAAGTCTGTTCTTACCTTCCAACATGGGGTACCAGCGATTGAACTCAGAGCATGAGACTTGGCAGCAAGCATCTCTCTCACCACCTGTCCTTACTTTATGAAAGGTAAAAGAAAAAGAAAAACAAAGCAAAACAAAGAAACAGAAAACAAAAGCATTGGCTGCCCAACTGATTGGTCCATAAATGCATCCCAGCATCCCTAAATTCCTCTGAATCTTTGTCGACTTAGAAAGAATCAGTGCTATACAAAATGGTTAAGGATTCCTGTGTACTTCCTTCTGGTAAGCCTGGGGTAAGATAAGAACATCAATAGAAGCAGATGTCATGGTGATCAAACATATTTCAACCTTTAATCTCTGTTCGTTTTCAGTTTATATGTGTGTGAATTGACTGTCAAACAATTGGACTTCTGCTCTGTGTATTCAATGTATTACCATTCTAAAGTAGGACTTTAAAATTTGGAAGTAGTTTATTACACACCACACCACACATACACAGTGCATGCTCACACACACATATCTACATATATATATATATATATATATATGTAGATTAATATATATATTAATCAGGGAATGAAATGAGTAGAGCTTTTAACATCTACCTCTTTGAAGCCAGCTAGCTTAAAGGTAGATGCATTGGTTATGAATGCTCCTAGTATTTTTAGAAATTAAAATGGGCATAGAAAGAAATATTTGTTTGCATTAAAAGCACACCTTAAATACAATTTTATTGTAGGATCTCCGCGGAAGAAGATGTAACCTTCGGTAGATATACGGAGATGCATAGCAAAGTTGCTTAGTTAAAAAAGCAAAGATGTTACTGACCTGTAAACATTACATATGCATTCTATAAAACTGCTATTCACCCACCATTTCTGGTGTGCATCAGCTCTAGCCCTGCCTTGATCCCACAATTACAGGAAGATGACATAGGGATGTTTCCTGGAGAGAGAAAATATGAGCAGAAAGATGAGGTTGTAAACTCAGTGTGCGTTAGAGGAGTACAGCAATATTTTGTACCTATAGAGAAGTGTGTCTGTACATCAGGTGCCCCATCCCTGCGTGCTTAGATAAAAACACTGCAGTAACTAGCCAGGCCTCCTCTCTTATTACATGTGCCACAATTGCTAAGAATTAGGTGTGCTTCCACTGAGGTCAATAATAATTTAATCCCTTTGGATGTCCTTCTTCCCTTCCTTCCTTCCTCTTCCCCTCCATCCCTTCCTTTTTTCTTTCAAAGAAAGATTTCATTAAAAATACATTTACACTCAGCTATTAAAAACAAGGAAATCATGAAATTTGCAGGTAAATGGATGGAACTAGAAAAGATCATTCTGAGTGAGGTAACCCAGAACCAGAAAGACATGCATGGAATATATTTATTTCTAAGTGCATATTAACCATATGATTCAGGATAATCAAACTATTATCCACAGACCTAAAGAAGCTAAATAACAGAGGATCCCAGGGAGGATGTTTAATTCTCACACAGAAGGACAAATAAAATAGATAGATACCTAAAATGGTTGAAAAGAGGGAACAGGATGGGGCCTACCAGAAATCTCTCTGAAAGACTCTACCAAGCAGATGCTAAGACTCACAGCCAAAGTCTGGGCAGAGTGGAGGGAGTTGTAGAAAAGATTTGGGGAACAGAAGGACACAGATTGGATCAGATCTGCATAAGAAGACCAACAGAGCCAACAAATGTGGGCCATGGGGGCCTACAGAGACTGATACACCAACCAAGGACCATGAATGGAGAGGACTTAGACTCCTGCTCAGATGTAGCCAATAGGCAGCTCAGTCTCCATTTGCGTCTCCTAGTAAGAGAAGAGGGGACTGTCTGTGACATGGACTCTGTTGCCTGCTCTTTGAGAACTTTCCCATGGTGGAGCGGCTTGCCAGGCCACAGAGGAAGAGGATGCAGGCAGACCTAATGAGACTTGATAGGCTGGAGTCAGATGGTAGGGGATGAGAGCTCCCCTTTCTAGGGTGGGGGAATAGTGGGGAAAAGGGAGAGTGGATGGGACCTGGAGGAGCAGATAGAGAGGGCTACAATCGGGATGTAAATGGATAAATTATAAATAAATTTAAATTTAAAACAAAAAAAGAAAAGTAAAAAAAAGTAAAGTCTATATCACTCTATGGGTAGTTCAGAATTTAAAAATGATCTATGACTTTTTGGTTTGAGTAAAACTAGTTTTGTCATTTAACTGTAGCCATTTTGTGGAAGATATGATAGAAGTGTTGAGAAACATACAAATAAATTAAAAAAGAGTGTGAACTCCGTGGCTACTAGCTATGAGAAATTCATGCCATTGCTAACATCGTTGACAGTTGAAGTCACATGTAAAAATTGTAAGGTCCTTTTCTTAGAAGCATGATGGCTTAGAATGGTAAAACTGATTTTTGTGGCAGAAAAAAAGCCAATAAATGCTATTATCCTTAATTACCAGGATGTTAAAACCTTTGTCTTTATTTATGTTGTTCTTTTAAAGACAGAGTTTTAGGTGAAGCAACAATAGGTAATACTTTGGTTATCGGTTCATTTTGTGTGTGTGACACATGTAGAGAATCATTTGACAGCATATAAAAGCTTAAAGATTTTGGCAAACTCATAAAGCTACAAAATCATCTACATAAAAGATAATATTTTCCTCACCTGATAATAGTTCCCTTTTATACCTTGCTAAAATTCCTTTCACCCAGGCATCCTTGCAGAAAAGTCTTCCTTTTCTATTACTATGGTTTTTACTTTTTCAGGATCCCTTAACAATGGAAGCATTCAAAGCTGTTGTCTTTTACATATGGATTCTTTAATTTTGCATAATGTGCTTGATCCATACATGTGGTTGTGTTTACCTATAGCTCACCCTTTGTGTGTGCTTTAGGAGACTATTAATAAAACCAATACAGAGTTAATGCCTGCAAGTTCTTGATTTTTATCTAAAAAAGTTATCATCCTAATAAAGGAATTATTGCTTCATATGGTGTATATAAAGTATGACTAACATTGTAAAATGCAGCAAAGGGTAGAGGTGGTAAAACCATACCTCAAATACAAAACTGATCAAAGGACAAAGATTTCAGTATCATGGTACCACATTGGCTCTCCAGGAGGGTTCCAGAATCTTTTGAAAAGCAAAGTATGTGTATCTCTGTGTGTATTTGCATGTGTTTGCGTGTATGTGTGCATGTGTGTGTGCATGTGTATGTTTAGAGATCAGAGGACATGTAGTGTCAGTTCTCACCTTTCATTTTTGTTGGAGGTAGGGTCCTTCGTTCTTCTCTAATGAATAAACCAGGAAAGCCATCTGCAGGCTCAGAGCAGTTCTCCATCTCTGCCTCTCACCTCACTGTAAGTGCTGGTGAGGACAGATGCCTGCAGTCACAGCCAGCTTCATCTGGGTTCTGGGGATCTGAACTCACACTTGTGTGGTAAAGACTTTACCGACTGAGCCTTTGCCTCATCCTGAGTTCTAAAGTCTTTTTGAATATATACCCAACTGTCTTTTACTTCAGACACAAAAGGGCTAAATGAATGTTCCAAGTTTACCAACGTGCAGAGAGCTGAGAAATGTTCAATCTTGTGGTTTTATGTCTCCTTGGCCTCCCAGGAGCTGGGTGATGTCTTTGAATTTGTCTTAGCACTGACAGTCTCTAGACCAACAATTCTCTAGGCCAACTTTTCTTCCACATCAGCATACATTTATGCCAGTTCTCTGTAGCTTATTCCAATGGATTCTCATTCAGGAGGCGTGGGGGTGGGCAGCGCTCTTTCTAACCACTGTCTGGAAGCTTCCATTCCGTGGGCCTATCTGTTTAGTATTGCCCTAGGCCGGTATGGTTTGCAGGCTAGTGCTCATCTGGCAACTCTGGGTCCCAGTCAATGATGAGGCTGGTACAAGATGCAGAATATGCTTTCAGAATGATTTATGCCGATTGGACAGAGAAATTTATGTCTCTTGAACACAGCAGTAATAAAAATAATGGACTGGAGAGGGTGGTTTTGTGCTGTTGTTTTCCTCATTCTGTTTTTCTAGCAATTTATTTTTATTGTAGTCATACAGACACATCAGTTCATGATGGATTAGGGTGAGAAGAAAAAAAAATTAAAAGAAAGCAAGTGTGTTTTCTAAAGATTAGCTTGAGAATCCCAGCTAGAAGCAAGCAGTTGTTGGCTCCAGTCTGAAGCTGTACTGACAGAGCCTGCATGTCCCGGTGGTCCTTGCAGTGTGTTCAGAACTCCTTTTAAATTTTCAGGAGACAAAAAGTAATTCAGGTATGATGTGCAAAGTTAACTAGGACCTTGCCTCCAACAAGGTGACACATTGACACTAGAAGATATCTTCTGATCTCTAAACACACACATGCATACACAGACACACACAGACAGACACACATATGCACACACACATGCACACATGCAGACCCAGACACCCAGACCCAGAACCAGCCTCCCCACCGCACATACACTTGCCTTTCTAAAGACTCTAGAACCCTTAAGGAGAATACAAGAGTTACCATGATGCTAAAAATCTTTGTCCTTTGAAGAGTTTGGTATTTGAGGTATTTTTTTTTACAAGCTCTGCCCTCTGTTGTATCTTACAATGTTTCTCTCTCTCTCTCTCTCTCTCTCTCTCTCTCTCTCTCTCTCTCTCTCTCTCTCTCTCTCTCTCTCTCTCTCTCTCTCTCTCATACGCACACGCACACACAGCACAAAGAAATCATATGGATAGTCTGCAGTTCATTGTGAGTCTTCTCCATACAGAACCTCATTGGGCCACAGTGCCATTCAGCTCCCTTTCTCCCTCATTCTCATTTTCATGAAAATTTCCCCAACTTTTTTACTAAACTCTTTAAAGACTCAGATTAATACCTTTCTCCAATGAAGCCCTCCTCTCAGATCTCTTGAGGGCATAGACCTCCTGCCCTCTGATGAGACAAATGTTGAATATATTACAAAGACTTATTTCTCATGCAGCTTTTGATTATGCCTGAGCCCTCAAGAGCAGAGTCCATTGCTCATTTATTTTTGTGTTTCAGGTACCTAGTTCTTGACTATGACATGAAAGGTAATCAATAAATAGCAGTTTGTAGAAGAATGAGAGTGATCCATCACACACATCTAAAGAAATCTATACATGGTTTGTGAATTACTGGTAAAGAGCAAGAATAAGTTATGAGTTTATAAGCAATTTAATGATAAGCAGATGTGTACATTCCATGAAAGTAGTTTAAAAGATACAGGAAGACTGACTCTGACTTTTAAAGTTTCTCACAGCACAAAGGACATCTGGTTCCTCCAGGAACATTTGCTTATAATGAGCCTGAGCTGTGGCTGTCAAAAACCCTTTCAGATAAGAACATGAATATATTTTAGTTCTGAATTTATTATTATAAATTTATTTATATTTTAAATTCTTTTTGATTAGTCCTTTGAGAATTTCATGCAGTGTATTTTGATCATATTCACCCCATCCAATTCTTCCCAGATGTACTCTCATTTTCTACCCACCGACCAAAGTTTGTGCCTTCTTATTTTTGAAACCCACTGAATCTTAATTGTGCTTCTCATTATTCTCCTGGTTTTGTGGTCATACAGTGCAGTGTAGGGACCAGCCAGGGACCATCCCCTTAAAGGCAGCTGGCTCTCTCCTCCACTAGTTATTAGCTACTTAAGCTAAGGATGGGACTTTGTGCACACCTCCAGTCTCCACTATGGCACAATCCCAGTATTTGCAGTTTTATTAATCCTTTGAGAACTTCATGCATGTATACAATGCATTCTGATAACATCACCACTTATTCACACCCCACCACAACTTCTCCTAGATACCTCCAGTTCCCCTCCCAAATTTGTATTCCACAATTTGTAAAAAAAAAAAAAAAAATCCACTGAGTCTAACCAGTCCTACCTATTTCCACACAGGTGTGTGGCTTCCGCTTGATCCTGGGTAACCTACCAGGGACCACAACCCTAAAGGGAAACCGGCTCCCCATCCCATAGCAGCTATCAGCTGTCTACTGCCCTTCGGGACTCCATATGCCCCTCCACCTCCACGCTGGAATGTTGGCTGGCTCAATTCTGCGCAGGCAACTGCAGCCTTAACGCAACCTTACCAGGAATGTGTTCATTTATAAAACAGAAGCATTTTCTGTTTTTCTCACTTCTTGGAGGAAAATAATGGTTTTTATGGCCTGCAATTCTTTGTTTTTTGTTTAGAAAACAAAAAAAAAATCACTGCTAACCAGGTTTTGCTCTCTCTCCTATTCTTTGAGTAGTTGCTTATGTTTAAGCATTATTTCATAGTCCTATCATTAAAGCCGCTCTGTTCTTGAATGTTGGTTTTTTTTTTACTTTGATTTATTTCTTCTTGAATTTTGTTGTCAAGTAGTTGTTGTTTTCTTTTATTTTCCCTCTAGGATGCGTGAGTGCTATCTTTCCCGATTCTGCACCTGCTTGAGAATAATTGTCACCTTAGGATTAGTAACAAACAGCCGATTTAGTCTTAACATCTTCTCATTTTCTTGGCAACAGCTTTCCTGAGATGTGACTCACATGCCCTGCAGTCGCTTTTTTAACATGCACAATGCAGCCATGTTCAGTGTGCTTATTCATTTTAGAGGGATGGCCATCTCCAGAGCCAGTGGGAGAATTCTCTTTATCGTCTGCAAATTCAATTTGTGTCCACTTTCCCTTCATTCTCGCCTCAGACATGTACAGCTACTTAAAAAAAAAAAGAACAACTCTACAGACTTGCTTATTCTATTTCACAAATATTAAAGCACAAAATGCATATGGTTGTTTTCACAATATTCCAAAGTTCATCTGTGTTGATGCATGTATCATTATCTTATTTTTATGTCCAAATAATATTTCATTATAGGGGTAGATAGAAACATTTTAATCCCTTTATTCATTCGTTATTTGTTCTTTTTTGAACAGTGTGACTATGCTCTTTGTGATTTTTGAAGCTGTTTTTGTGGACACAGATTTTCATCTCTCTCGCTCTTATATCTAACAGTAGAAATGATAAATCCCAGGACATCCTCATAGGGTTCATTCCAGACCACTGAAACATTTGGAGCCATGCTTTTGGACCTCCACCAGCTTTGTTTGCATTATCTTATTTGGGTTGCACTGAAGAATAAATCCACCTTGTTGTCCACAGCCGCTCGTCTGTCTTCAGTGTATTATGGAGCAGGTTCTGTTTCTGAACGGCTCCTGTGTGCTCTCTTCTCGGAGTTCCTCTAAATTTGAGAAGATTGTCTGTTGCCTCAGCACTCAAAAAAATAACAAAACACCCTCTAGGCTGGATATATTTTCTTTTCTTGCTCAGAAGTTAGTGGACAGTCTTTTTTTTTTAATGTTGCTACATTGAACACTTTGGAGAAATCTGGGATCAAACAAAGTTTGCCACTTTAAAGGTGACTTGCCCTTTTTTGGTGATTGCTTGAAAGAGTGACTGTATTTAAAGGTCATTATTTAATAAAAATGCACCCAAGTGTTATACACTTGATATTTTTCTCTGAATCAGATATGATGGGCTAGAAGGCTTACATAGACCATGTTTTAAAGAGGTTTTGCAAATGTTCTAAATTTCTCAATTACTATTTTAGCACTGAGTCATTCAGACCCTTTTATTAAATGTTTCTTCTCAATTGTATTGGAGTGTGGGAAAGCACCCATAAAACCTATCAGGTTAGGAAAGATTGTTGACAGTTTCTTATTTTAAAAAAATTTTGAGTCTTAGAAATTCATTTTGTCTGCATTGACTGGTATAGTGGACTGAGAAAACATTGCCCAGAATGCACTAAAAAAGCAAAGGCTCATGGATGCCATAAATAACTTTGTACGAGTTAGATGCTTAGACTGGGGGAAAAAAGTATTGACTAGCGATTTGGTTAATTTCCATTTGGCAGTCTACCTACGAGCTGCTCAAAAAGGAGGGATCAATTCCTTTTCAACACATAGCAGGATAATATAATTTTCTTATCTCCTCTGCGTCTGATAATCCCCCGCCCTCTATAAATTTTCATTTCAATGTTCGTTATTCATCTTATCCTGTTGGATTTTTTCTGCTTTTTTAGATAAATTTCTTAACGCTGTCACCCTGTCGCCCCTCTTCCTTTCCTTCTCTTCCTCCTCTTTGTTTCCTTATTCTATCATTCTTTCCATTTGTTGAACAAAAACTTGAACGGATCTCTTGGCACACATAAAATTTAAACAGCTAGAAGTATTCTGAGCTTTCTTATGGTCATGATGACAAAAAAGTGTATAATTTCTTTAAAAGGTATTGATTGATAGCCTGTGTTTACTATGGAGAAAGAGAGAGAAAGCGAGAGAGGGGAAGAAAGAGAGAGGGGGAGAAATAGAGAGGGGGAAGAAAGAGAGAGAAAGAGAGAGAGAGAGAGAGAGAGAGAGAGAGAGAGAGAGAGAGAGAAAACATGCTTATGGCTTGTTTATGGCATCTATATTCTCTTGGAAAAAGAAGAAAATAATCCAGTAAAATATATGTCATGATGTATGCTAACAAAAGCTATGAAGAAAAAGATAGAATTCATCCAAAAGAGAGATTTTAAATGAGGTGGTTGTTAAAAGACAAGCGTGAAGGAAATAAGAAAACAAGGGTTATGCTTATATTTGCAAGAGTCTCAAAACAAGAACCCAGAACAGTGATGCAGACACGGAGATGTAGCTGATATAAATTTATAAATGTATAAATTTATGTAGCAAAGTGCTTGGGGCACAGTGAGCAAGTTGAGAATGGCAAGAGTCAGGGAACTGATAATCATACTAGGGAGGATTTCAAAACCTTTATTTTCAAATTCAGTGAGGCTGGAGAATGCTAGGGAGTCTTGAGTGGCAGAATGTTATGACTTATGTTTTAGTGAGATTTAGGAGGGTAGAACCAAAGTAAGATGGTGGACAAAGTCACATTATTCACTATGTTGAAAGATCATAGTGGCTTGGTTCACAGTGGTATGGTCAGAGATGTGATGTGGATATTCTGGAAAAGGAAGGGTTAATAAAGTTTGCTTGTGAATTAACGTCATTTTCAGCAGAAAAGGTTAAGAAAATGACAGGGATGTGTGTGAGTTAGAAGCATAGAGATGACACTGGTTGAAATGAAGGAGATTACTTCCAGGGTCAAGAAGTTGGAATTATTGCCAAGGAGCTTCATTTTCAGATATCTGAAAACCAAAATGTTATTAGACCTGGAAGTAGAAAGGTTGTGTTGTCAGGTTGAGAGTGAGTTTCAGTCTTCAGACATATGTTCACATATGATAAATATGTTTACAACCACAGAATATATCAGAGAGTTATTGTAGGTAAAGATGTGTAGTAGCGGAGTCTTGGGATATTTCAAAAGTGATAAGTTGAAGAGGTGAGGACGAAGGAGGGAGAAAGACTGAGAATTATATAATACTAGTGCAAAAGGTAGAAAGGCGTTGGTGTTCTGAGATACAAGCCAAAAAAAAAGTGTTTGCAGAGAGAAAGCACAGTCAATTACATTAAATGTTTATAGGTTCCATAAGGAGAGAATTGTGACAACCAAGCTGAACAATGTAGAGCTTGTTTAGGAGACTTACTAGTCTGAGTGTGGGAGATTAGAGCCTGGAATAGGCTCAGACAACAGTGGGATTGAAACAATGGGGAAATTAGTAATGGGTGGGAAGAAAGTAATATGTTGGAGTTGGTTTTGGAAGATGTGAGAATTAATAGCATGGTTGTACTGAAGGAAGAGACCAAGCTCAGACATCTTTGGGATAGGAGCAGGTTTAAACTGTACACTGAGGGTGTAGAGTGTAGATGGTGATAACTGGGAAAAGAAGAGGTGAGGTAGGTGTCTGGAGATTGTCTCTTGGGCTTTCTATTTTTATAGCAGTTTAAGGATGAAGAATGGGACATTGTATGCTTGGAAACAGATCAGGTGCCAAATCACCTCCCAAGAACATGGGGTTTGTGGAAAACATCAGTCATACATGCGAATTAGCATGTATGGTCTCATTTGGTCTTGTGCTATATCCAACATGTGTTTTCACAGGGTGTCCTTTATATATATGTGTGTATGTGTGTGTGTGTGTGTGTCATATATTTATGAAGTAAAGACTTTCATTAAGTCATATGTGTTGGAGTCATTAGATAATAAACATGAATAATTTACTAACTCATTTTTTTGTGATTGTCATTGAAATGCTTCATCAAATTAATTAATATAGACAAGTTTCCTCTGGGCATAGGAAAATGAATCTGGCATATCTGACTATAAATGTATTTGAAGGGCCAATATATCATAATTAAAAAAACAGTGATGGTCTAATATAAAGTGTATATGTTTGCAAGTGCAAAAAGATGTTACTAGTGCTTTTATTTACATTCCACAAGAATATTAACAATATTCTCAGACAATATTCTGAGTAGCAAATTATTTTTGATATTAAATGTATGAATGAAGGAAGTTCATTTTCATTGGCACATGCTTGATAGAAAGCTCTTAGTTTGTGCTTTTTTATTTATTTTACTTTCGCCAAAGTAACTCTAGTTCATATTAATTGAACACCTAAGGTTGTTTATAAATGATCTATTGATGAATTATTCTTCCACATGGGTAACTGGATTCAAAGTTTATTGCGCAACTATATATATTAATGCAATGAGTTAACCAGTATTGGGTAGACCAGATGTATATTGCATCTGCAATTTTTAAATTATTATTAGAATGCTATAATTTGATACTTCAACATAAGTTGCTTCTGATAAAAGAGGATATGATGTATGGAAGAATCTTTTCTGGCCTCTAACATTATCACTGTCCAGTGTCACTATGGCCTTTATAGGAACAGAGGATAAATAAGCAACACTAATTTTAAGTGACTTGACTTACCAGGTTTACAATGTTATACACATAGAATATGTGCACCTAGAATAAAAGTAGTTGGATGTTTATATCAAAATATTATTTCTAGGGCTGAGGAGATAGTTGAACCAGAAAATGCTTGGTGTATAGGTCTGGGCATGTCAGTTCAATCCTGACACCCACTGTGGAGACAGATACAGGTAGATACAGGGGGGATACAAAGTGAATAAAGAGGGTAGAGGGGAATGGGGGAGGGGGCTACGCCTGGGATTCAAAGTACCTAACCTGTGATTGAGATAAAAATAAATAAATTAAAAATAAAAAATAAAAAATAAATTAAACAAAACAAAGTGAATAAAGTGTAATTAATAAAGAATTTAAATAAAGAAAATAAAAAAAATTGCCTAGGATAGCTGGCCCATGAGCCTCATGAGTCTTCCTCCCAGTGAGAGATCTTGTCTAAAGAAACGAAGAGGGCAGATCCTGAAGAATGACAGTGTAAGTTGACCTTTGACCTTTTACTTCTGTCTGTACAGATGCTTTTTGCACACACACAAATATGAATACACACATGCACAAATTCTATTCTTCTAGCCTCTTGTAAAATAAGATTGTGTGACTTGAAAAATTCAAGTACATATATTTACATATATGTGTATTTATACATACATACACATATATGCATATATACATACATGTATACATATTTACATTTATATGTGTATGTATAATATACATATGTATGCATATATACATTTATATGTATATACATGCCTTTTCCTTTGTTACCAATATCCACTTTTCCATAAAATTAATGTAAGGATAATAAGAAACATATGCTACAAATTATTTGTAAAATTCTTTGATCACAAAGACAATCTCTGTTCTGCTTTTGGAACAGGTGAAAATCATACCACGTATATTGAAGGAGTTGGAGGGTAAGGCAAGGGTATTTTACTGTCTACAAACATCCGTGAATAGCTTTGCTCTGTTTGTGCTGATCTATAACCCACACACTGCAATTCTTTCCAGCCAGATTTAATTCACTCCATCCTCATTTCCACCTATATGGATATATATGGAGATTCATAAACTGTTGAAAACAGTAATGGAAATACTAAAAAGAAAAATCAGTGAATCATTAAACCAATACACAGAATTTTTTGTTCCAATGAGGCAACGTGTAATTATTCTTGGTATTATATTTCTGTTAAGAAATCTGTATTTTCTAGCTAATTTTAATGCTCTATAACTATTTGGAAGATTCATTTAACTGTTAAAATATTCCTCACTTTAATATTTTAATATTATATATGAACCTTACTTTTAAAAAGGGATTCTCATCCCTCTTCTCCTTCAATTTCTTCATCTTCCCAACCTTAAGAAAGTATTACTCCTCTTTTTAGCTTTCTTTTAAAAAAGCTGTTCTGCTTATGAGAGAACTAAGTGCTTAGTAACTTTTCAAAGAACACATAGTGTTAAGTAGTACTACATTCTACTCCCTTAAGGGTCTTTATAAAAATATTTATACATGAAATCAGACACTCATTACATGCTCCTCTTTTATATAAGTATCTTGACCTTGATAGAGATATATACACTTATATACATATGTGCATTAGATAGTGATGGAAATTTAAAAGGCAATGTACCCATCAGAATGGCCCAAATCAAAAACTCAAGTGATAACACATGCTAGAGAGGTTGTGGAGAAAGGGGAACCCTCCTCCACAGCTGGTGGAAATGTAAACTTATACAACCACTCTGGAAATCAATCTGGCACTTCCTCAGACAACTAGGAATAGCGCTTCCTCAAGACCCAGCTATACCACTCCTAGGCATATATCCAAAAGAGGCTCAAGTACACAATAAGGACATTTGCTGAATCATGTTTGTAGCAGCTTTATTTGTAATTGCCAGAAGTTGGAAACAACCCAGATGCCCCTCAACTGAGGAATGGAAACAGAAATGGTGGTACATCTACACAATGGAATACTACTCAGCAATTAAAAACAAGGATATCATGAAATTTGCAGGTAAATGGTGGGAACTGGAAAAGATCATCCTGAGTGAGCTATCCCAGAAGCAGAAAGACACACATGGTGTATACTCACTCATATAGACATATAAAATAGGATAAACCTACTAAAATCTGTACAGCTACAGAAACTAATCAAGAGGGAGGACTCTGGCTAAAATGCTCAGTCCCCAGCCAGAAAGGCAAAGCAGATTGACATCAGAAGAAGAAAACAGGAAACAAGCTAAGAGGGCCCCTGAAAGGCTCTGCCCTGCACAATATCAAAGCAGATGCTGAGACTTATGACCAACTGT
>CM053744.1:48083189-48110659 GCA_028658305.1 Pachyuromys duprasi
ACTAGGATCAAAAAGAAGGAAAGGAAGACCTCTTCTATCAATGGACTTGGGGAGGGGCATGTGCGGAGAAGGGGGAGGGAAGGTGTGATTGGGAGTGGAGGAGGGAGGGGTTTATGGGGGGATACCAAGAGAATAAAGTGTAATTAATAAAAATTTAAAAAATAATGTTAAAAAAGAATTCAATTTTTGCTGATTCATATTTGTTTAATTAAATATTTTACTGATTAGTTAATTGTCACTAAGTATTAATAATGAATAACAATACATCTTGGTGTTCACTCACATGAGTGCATATGTACACAGAGGCCAGAGGTTGGTGTCAGGTGTCTTCCTCAGTCACTCTCCACGTTGTTTCCTGCAAAGAAGCTGTTTCTCACTGAACAGGAAGCTCACCCTCAGCCCTGGGATTAGAAAAGCATGCTGCCACACCCAGATTTAATATCTGTGTGCCTGGGATGTGAACTCAGGTCCTTGTGCGTGCATGGCAAGTGCTTTAGGGACTGAGCCATCTCTTCAGCCTAGGCTTTCATGATGTGTTTGCATTGAGATGGTTGAAAAAAAAAGCATCTTATTTTCCTAGCAAATCATGCAGTACTTCAGAATCCTCTTTCAAGGGGTTACAGTTTCCTGCTATTACTACAGACCCATGCCTCTTCCTTGCTCCTGTCCCATGTCTCCTGTCTCTGAGACTACCTACATTCTCTGGTGTGCACAGGACCTAAGGAGCTGAGGCATCACATACCATTACACTCTATTCTGTCAGTATAAACATTGGCCTTGGCTTTCTTTGTAATTGTTTTGAATTAGCAGCAGTGTCTTAAACTTGTGAAATGTTCTTATCTCATTCTTTACCTATTGTGAATTTATAAAATGACATTATCTAGCTAAACAAAACATAGTATTATGTGTGTAAGAATGTTTTAGCATCCTAAAGCAATAAGGTGTTTTCACTAGCCTAAGAGCATTTATTGTATAGAGAGAAGGAATTCAATGATTGTCCTTCAGTTTCAACCATTCCCTCAAGTCTTTCATATGAAGCTTTATTGGGTTAGTTATAATATAACATGCAGCAAATGAAACCTTGATTTTTACAACATATAATACAATAATATATAATAATATTACATAATGTAAACCCAAGCGTCAATCACTCTTTTTCTACGCCCATGAGATCACATTTAGTAATACCCCATAATTTGAAGTTACAAATCTACTTGACTTTTTATCTAGCATGCTGCTCCTTATAAAAGGAGATCAGGCAAGCAGTTTAAAGAACACAGATTTGCTGGTACCCCTGTGTTGACATTTTGCATCTCTGTGCGTCCTTTCATAGGCTAAGTCCTGGTCCAAGCATCTTGTATAGAAGAACTATTTAAAGGATGTAAGACATAGCCTCGGCAGAACTCAGATAATGTATAAGTTCACCTGGCTGTGTGGGGGGAGGTGAGACCTTACAGGGTACATCGTTTCCAACTGAATAAATTCAGTTTTAAATTGTCCACATGCAACAAAAATTGAACTTTTGAGTTGGGTCCATAAAAAAATACAGAAAATCAATCAAACAAACAGATGATAGAGCTATATACTATTCTTTGCAGAATTAGCAGAAAAGAAGGCAAAATCCAACGGACATGTGGAAACAAGAGTCAAGTTTGTGGTTGTTTAAAGTAGCCAGGCCTCTACTCTCCGCTAACATAATGAACTCTTTCTTTAAAACAGCTGCTTCTGATTCTGGAAGACCAGTATGTCTCTTTTATAGGAAGGTAATTTAGATAGGGAATTTTATTCCTTCTTGAAAGGGTGGGTGGAGCGGCTTCCCACTCAGGATCCTAGTCCTAGTTGATGCGCTGAGAACTTGCTGATGGCAGCTGAGGCTCATAGCTCATTTCTCTGATAATTCTCCAGATCAACTCAAAATATCCAGCTGGATTTTATCCTGACAGCCTTGCCTTTGAATTTGTATTTCATTTTCCATATTTCTCCCAACATGCGCTCAAATACTTTTTCCAAAAGAAAAGTTGCAGATATCCACCAATGCTAGTGAAGATGGAAATGCTGTATTCAGACAGCAATTATAATTAACGTGGATTTAAGAAAATATTTTTACTTTTAATTATGTGTCTGTCTGTGTGTTGAGGTGGTGGAATGGGTTGTGTATGGGGGTTGAGGTGCCTGTGAGAGTGGACTGTTCTCAACGTGGTGTTACAGAGGGTTGAGTGCTACTTGATTTGGGTGATGGGAGCCAAGTTTGGGTCTTTTGGAAGATGAATGCACAGTCTCAATTGCTGAGTCATCTCTCTAGCCCCGACATGTTTGTTGCTTTTTCCCCCCACATCTCTAAACTGATATTCCAAAATCTTTCCCGTTTTCCATCTATTCTAAGTATTGAGAATTTGCAAACATTTTGAGAAAGTGTTTCACCTTACTTCCCTGTTATGAAAGTGACGAATGACTATTGAATGAAAAATGCATTTTCCATCAGAATAGCTGTGCCACACACACAAAGCGTGTTTGGGTCTTCAATTAACTGAGGATATATTAGGATGCCGATCTCCATGTAAAACTGGCGAGGCCATTAACAGGAACAGTTGAGAATATAAGTCTATGGCAAGTGTGGATTGCAAAGAGCAGATGTGGGAAATTTTTTTTTGAGTCAAAACAATTAGGTGTTTTAACTTTCAAGATACAAAAATATCAAGCAATTAATTAAGGTTTAGCAAATTTTTCAGATTTTATCTTAGCTGAGGATGGGATTTTTGGCTGCAAGTGTGTTTTCTTCTATAGGGGGCATCACTATAGGAACCTTTCCTGCTGTATGTTGGAAAGAATTCAGGGTTTCAGTCTCTGTAGGATCTCTCAACCTATGCCCAGGCCTCTGCACATAGCTAACAAGGAAAGTGATTTTATATTTTATGGGTGAGTGACATTTTTAAGAAGGCATGAAACGAAATGGAGGAACCACAATTGTAGTTACAAAATTCCTTCTATGTCATGAATTTGTTCTTTCTCATATTTGTCTTAAACAGGGCCATTTTGGAATGCAGCTTCCTTTAATACTGAGGCTTCCTACCTACACTTCCCCACATTCCATGGAGAGCTCAGTGCTGATGTGTCCTTCTTCTTCAAGACCACAGCCCTATCTGGGGTGTTTTTAGAGAACCTAGGAATCACTGACTTCATCCGGATAGAATTACGCTGTAAGTGTCCTTTCCAGAGAGGTCCTGGGACGCTCTCACCTAGGCCTGAATTCTTCACTTAACTTTTAGGAGTTCACACCTCTTGGGAAAAAAAGTACACTTTGCAAGAAAATAATATTTAACAAGTGCGATAATTCAGTAAAATTTAATAAATATATTAACTATGGAAAAAGTTTAAGTTGAAGTAATTAAAATTTAAGACAAATTTTCAGCAAATGACCAATATTAATTACAAAATTGCTTAATGAACCATTTATTATTTTGATATATTCACAGGATGCTATTAACAGCGTAATATCAAATGCATGTTTCATACTGTTGAATTATATAAACCTTGAGTCAATGAAGCAACTGTTTTGTCTAGTCAATTACAGATGCTAGCTTTGTGCTCACTCTAAATAGTTTTAATCTTTATCAATATGAAAAATTATTTCAGAGGATGAACTTTTGAAAGTCTATTGTTTTACCCTGAAATGTACTTTAGTGTCTCATTCCACATCAGGAGAGTTGTGTTTATTTGCATCCCCTGTTCCCTTCTATATAGTGGAAACCTTGTGTCTAATGATTGCTGTATGGTTTTAAGTGTCCTGAACACTCACCGGAAAACCCCATATCTGACATTTCCAGCACCCTCGACTGTAACCTTTTCCTTTGACGTGGGGAATGGGCCTTTTGAACTCTCAGTGCACTCACCCACCCACTTCAATGACAACCAGTGGCATCGCGTGAGAGTTGAAAGGAACATAAAGGAGGCGTCACTGCAGGTGGATGAGCTCTCACCGAAGATACAAGCTGCTCCCACTGACGGCCACGTGCTTCTACAGCTCAATAGTCAACTCTTTGTGGGTAAGTTGCTTTTTTCTTTAAACACTGAATGTAGGCTGGAAGTGTAGCAATGAACCAAGATACAGCAACCCCAACTTGGAAAATGGTGATAAATAGCTAACAGCAAAAGCAAAGCATTATTTATGGAAAACCCAGGTTTCAGCCTGTGCCAGTTTTGCCCCATTCCTTCTTAATAGCCAGTCCATGCTACCGGTATTATCCCTACTCTAGAGGAGGGTGGCTGGGTTTCAGAGAATCACTTATATCCAGAAATGAGCTTATTTAATAGATTCAGATTTCTCTGAATTTCCTCACTCTGTATACTTGGCATTTTAATTATGTAGTGGTTGCATGATTTGTTATAGTTTGTGTATTATGTTGGGGCTCTAGTGTGATCTTGGAAACATTTATCTCTGTCCTGAGAAATGGAGAGCCCTTGTAATGCTAGCCAGTGACGTTCTTCAACCCGTAGATGTCCCATTAAAAGAAGGCCAATGGTAGGAAAGAAAACAGAAGATAGCACTCAGAGACCAGCTTCAACAGCTTCTTTTCTACTTTGCCCATTTTTTTCAGCTCTCTTCTGATAACTTACTTTATAGTGTCTTCCCAGTGTCCGCTGACTCAACATTTACAGGACACCAAGCTGGGTTTCCTCTATATGTGTTTAATTTTCCTTTGTATCTTTGCTAATTACTTTGCAGAAGTTACAGACCATGACGTTCAAGGATTATCTTTTATTTGATCCCAGTTCTTAATTTTAATGTAAATAAAGACTCAGAGACACGATGAGGCAGGATAAGTGATGAATTATCATAAATTATATTCTAGACATCCTTAATGGCTATATTTAGAACAGAATTCATCAGCTTCCCCCTTACACCTTCTGTTGCCTAACAGTCTTATTAGCACCCTTTCACCAGAAGGGATGAGCTTGCTTGTGACATATCTGACAAAGACATATTTAGGTCTTCTAATAAATTTATGTCCTCATTATTTTCATTATTTATTCTTTTCCTGAAAATGAATTTAATGAATGGCTTCCACAACTAAAGCATCCTAATAGATATTCTACTCACAAACTTGTGGACACTCAGCCAGCTTATTGAAGAGTGTACAAACAATGAAGTACACTTGAGAAAAAATATATAACTTTTCTCTTAATGCCATACTAGAAGCTCAGTCAGGAAATGGACATAGATATCTCTTGAATTCTTAAAAAAAATGAGAGATGGTCACAACAAAAAGGTACTGCAATTTAAAATCTGTCAGAGGCTTGGAAATAGCCTTACTATTCTTGGAAATTGAGAAGGCTGAAATTGTCGTCGAATTTTTCAGTGAAATATGCTGCAGTTTGCCTGAAGATGACCTTTCCTCCTTGGGAGAAATTTCAACTTCTGAGAGATGGCATCACTATATATTGTACCTGATTGGAACTCTGGCCTTAATTTGATTTCAGGCGGTGGTAATGAAGTATCGTATGACATCAGAAAACTGCTTTGAACAGGCTCAGGTCTTTTGCCATCAATCATATGCAATAATTTGAATAAGGATCGAAGAGATTTCATCTTTATGGAGGCAATTAGTCTGGCCTTTGACATCTCCATATGTGTTCAGACTGAGAGTGGCTGTGTCACTGGGAAATTCTAACAATAAAAATTTTGGTTATGTTTAAGTCAAAGGCAATGGGGAAGAGAGAGATCTCTGCTAAATATGTTCTATTTGTTCTATTTGCAATGAATAAAGATCTTCATTCTTACAGGTAACTAGGGGTACAATGTAATGATGAAGTGTAATGATACCTGACTGTCAAAATGCCACCTACAGGATTGCTTTTATTGTTACCTCTACCACTGAGTAGACAACTCTCAGGAGAAGACACCTTTCAAGTTCAGAAAACAATGCTCAGGACACAAAATATTAATGTTCCAATTTACAACATTCCTATCAAACAAATCATGGCATTTCTTTTTTTTTTTTAAGTTTACCAATAAAGACTTTTTGCCTTGCAGGCAGACTCCATGAAAGACAGATTATAATTAAAAAGGTTACACTGAATTAGAGCTCAGTGGGTGACAGACTGATAAAACATCAGCAGTAATTAGAGAGAACTTAATGATGCACTTACTATGAGCAAAAGGTTCTCTGTCTTCTTATGAGTATATTTCAGTGGAAGAGGTAAGAGTAGCCAATGGTGATAAATGGATGAAAGATATGATATCTATTTCTCTGTCTATCTATCTTCTATCCTCTATCTATCTATTTATCTATCATTTATCATCTATCATCTGTTTATCATTTATGCCTATCTTCATCTATCTATCATCTATTTATCTGCATACGCACACCACATACAGACACACGTATGTATGTAGGTATGTACATATTCTAATAGTGAAAGAAGTTAAAGTAGAGGCAGAACCAGGAGAATGAGTATATCAATGAAAATGTTGAGAGTTTCCATTTGAAACAGGATAGTGGGGAGATGTTAACACTCGAGTTGAGACCAGAGGAAGTAGATAGAGATGGGCCCTGTGAACATCTCAGGTGGTGGAATTCTGAGGAGTGACAGTGAGTGGGATCATAGGAACAAGAATAAACCAATGTGACTGGGTAGAATGAATGTGAGGGAATGCAGCGGTTAGTCAGGTTTGCTATACACTGGATCATCGCTTGCAAGGAATGTGGTGAGAGGTATCAGCAGCCCAACATGGAGTGGACATGTTGAAACAGAGTGGGGATTTCAACTTTGCAAATAAATTGTTGTCACTGTCCATGTTTTATGACTTTCCCATGACAATATCCTTATATGCAAGATGCTTCTCTGTTCCTCATATTTTTTCCTAGTTTTCAATTTCACCTGACATTAGTTTTTCTTTTCTCCTTCTTCTTCTTCTTTTTTTAGTCTTAATTCATGGCAGTGATTAGAACTGTTGATGGTCTCACATCTCTAATAAAGCAAGTCAAGAAAGAAAATAAAGAAAACGCTCTGCAAACTCCCTTTACTTCAGTAAAATCCCACCAGGCCTGCATGCATATGCCCACCATGATGCCTGGCTTCCCCATTCATAGAGTATGTGTAACACAAATCATGTGTGGAGGAACAGTTTGCTTGGGAACTCTTGGGTCACATACTCCTAAAGAGATGGGAGCTAAGCCTCATACTCTTCTCAGAGCTGGTGGTTACATGGGTGACTGAGAATCTCTGCATTAATACAATGTAATTGATTTTCTGGTTGAAATTTTAAAGGGTAATTTAATCCCCTTTACTTACAAGTTCGAGAGTTTAATTTGTAGTTCATCCGTCCATCATAGAAGTAATTATGACTAATCAGTATTTTCAAGTGTGCATAATGACTGTCATTTATATTTGGAGATAGGGACAAACTAGTGAAGTCAACATAATTATGGAGAGTAATACTACTGCTTTCAGCATGACTGTAATCTTATAAGAATCCTTTAAATCTGGAGAGTCGAGAGAATAAAACTATTTGTATTCACATAGAAGCACAAGCTCTAGATGTATGGAAAAACTGGAAGTCTAAGTTAAGCTTAGTCTAAGAGTGATTTATTTACTAGGCCAGCATTTAGCTGTAGGGGTGCATCTTGCATGGATACATAGAGAGGAAGTTATTGTGGAATGTTCAAATAACAAGCATAGTTGCTTCATAAAATATCTGCTTGAAACACCAGAAATTTCAAAAGCTCTTTGGAATATGTATTTTTTGACACGTTAACTTGAACCCATGTGTAACAAATAAAAGTTGCAGATGTCTGAGTAGATCTGAATTTGATCTGCCCTTTTCTCAGTTTCATCAGCCAGGATGTTGACAGTGTTTACTGACATCACACACACACACACACACACACACAGAGTTTTAAAGTTTTGGATATTAAGAGTTTTGGAAATCTCTCAGCAGCGGCTGATGTAGTAAGATAACGTAGAGCAGTAGTATGTGTTTGCTCGGTCGCTCACACCAACCCTCCCACTGAAGACCATCCAGGGAGTGTGTTTGCACCGCAGAGCGGAACTCTGAAGCAAGAGCGCTGCCTTCATTGCTGAAGAGAACCAGTAGAGATAAATAGAAAATACATTTGAAAAAGCTACGAGCCACCTGGGCAGCAGTTGTTTGTGACAACTGAGATGGAAGTAATGACAAATGCGAACAGAGGTGGGCTACACCTAAGAGGTGAGAAACAGTGGCTTAACAATCCTTTTAGTTCCAAATATCAGAAAGATTCTCTTCACCTAATATGACTGTCCTTAAGGTGCTGTTTACCGTGGAGGAGGACTAAGGATGAGCAAAAGCCCTGTTTGGTGCAAGTATATGGTAATTAGGCTGGAAACTAGAGCATCAATTTGACAGATAGCTCCTTTCCCCTCAAAAATCCCAAATGTCAGATCATGTTGCTTCTTTTAATGAAAAGTGATGGTTCATGTAGTCTTCATAGTTCCAGCTCTCTTTATTTGATTATTTGTGGATTTCAACTCTTGTGCATGCTGGGCAAGCAGTCCACTACCAAGCCATGTTTTGAGCCTGTCCCTCTCTCTCCTTGTTCTTACTTGGGGCGGAAGGTCTTGGCCATCCCTTTCTTTTTCTTTTACTTGGTCTCTGAATGCGTGTGCACACATGTGTGAGTCATGAAACATCTTAAACAGTGCTATTCAGAAATGCTGTCACCTTTGCCATGCTGGAAATGCTCAGAGTATGCAGTTTTTGTCCTCGACCTTTATCAAGCACTGAGAACAAATGGGCCATGTCTTTGTCCTTGACCTTGATAGAGCACTGAGGACAAACTGGCCACAGTCAATGCTCCTCTCGCTCACAAACATTCTCCAACTACAGAAATGATGGATAGAAAAGAATCAATCATTTTTTAAACTGAAATGTGACAGTGGTCATTTTCTATTTCAGTTTGTAAACTCAGCATTTTCCCCCCTAGAAGCTTCTTAAATTAGCCCTGAATTGATTTTCATTCAACCAGCTCTGCAATTTTCGTTTCCTGTCTAAATTCTTTTACTGACAAGTTTTTACACGAGTTAAACTCCATTTGAATAGTCTGGGATGAGGGTTGGAAGGAAGGACTCCTGACCTAGTAAGAAGTCACTTATGTCACATTTGAATTGCATCAAATCAGCAAACATTTGGGGCAAGCAATCTCTCAATGGCCCACAAAAAGGTTGATATTAGAGACTAGCCGCACCGAGGCTCTAGGCTGAAGTTCTTCATATTGGTTGTCCCTACAAGAGTATCATTTGCTATCTTTTGGAAAATTGAAAGTGCCAAACACAAAGATATATTTCTTTATTAATTTAAAGATTGGATACTTCAAATACTTCTTTGTGCTTTTGAAGGACAATGCATGAGTGCCTGTATTCTGTTGGCTGAATATGCAGGCCTGTAATTCCTTGGTCATAGAACATGCATGTACTGAGCAGGCATTACAGCCTTGCCTCTATTGACCACACGGACAATATACAGTTTATGAAGTGGCTATTCATATTTGTTTCTCCTTTTTTATTTTTATTTTTATTTTTTCATTTTTATTTTTTTACAGACTCATTCTTTTTATAAATAGTCATTTAAAAAATTCTTTCCATGTTTTGGATAGGTCTTTGTCATGTAAGTTCATCACAAATATCTTTCTAGCTTTTTATTTGCTCATATTTTCATGTTGTTAAAAGTACCTTGAAAATGTGAGTTTTTAATTATAATATATGCTTCATACTCCTTTTTTCTAAACTTCCATTTTTGACGTTCTAAAATATAACCGTGGTAAGAGACTGCCAAATAGTCTAATTTAAATAATTTTCATTTCAGTCTAATTTTCTTTGATAGTAACTGTGTTTCCTCATTACAAATTTAGTTTTTAAGGTTGCGTTTTTTTTTCATGTCCTTATACAATTTGTTGTAGGTATTTTTTATCTTCCTTGAGGTATCTTTTTCATGATTTGCCTGAAAACCTGAGTAGACTTTCCTGAGCTCAGTGGGAAAATCTTAATGGCCCTTGACTGAACACAAAATCTTCAGAGTAGAGCTTCTAACTATGTGCCTGATACTGATAACAGCTCATTTCTTCTGCACATACTTCATTATGTTCAAATCAGAGAGCCACTGTGTGACTTCCACAGGCCATAAACACAAGGGGACCTGCTCTTTCTGAGGGCTACAGCCACTGGGCCATGTTTCCATCACTTGGGTTTGGTTCAGGGAAGAGACCGAACACTGTGTCTGTGACAGTCTTTCTTATACAAGCCATTTCTTTCAACCACAGTAATTCTTTGAATGTGAGGGACAATGCTTCCCTCCCCTCGCATGCTCCTGGGACTGCACAATTAAGATCACTGTTCAGCATAATTAAAGCCATGTTTCTAGTGTGGCAGCCTTCTGTAGTTCACAGCACCCTTTCTGCAAGCTGTATCTCCCCAGGGTGACTGTGTCAGGAGACGGCTCTAGTTCCCAAGCACTTTTAACCTATACGGTCTGGGCAGAACCTGTACACCCTGTCAGTTTTTTGCTCTAGACTGGCGTGTGGTTAAGACTTGATCTGTCCTCCTCAACCATGGTGTCAAGATCAGAATGAGCCTGTCATCTCCATAGCCTTGAATTTAAAGTAAGTTTAGCAATCATCATCTCTTTCATTCTCTAAGGCTGCTGGGGCGATGAAGAAACTGTTCTCAATTAATCTGCACTAATATTCAAGGGGAGAACACGAACACGAACAGCTTGTCTCTTAAAAAATCAAAATTTAATCTCAAAGGTCTTCCTGACACAAAGTAATGGGAAATTGTCACAGGAAAGAGTCTGCTCCGATTCTGTGACAGTAACACTTGTCACTCAGAAGAATTTTCTGAGCATAATGAATGTGTTGGAAAGATAAAGCCAACAGGTAATCCTAATTCATTTGCTACCCAGCACCTCACCAGGTATTTAAGTAAAGACTTCAGGATTTTCATGTGTGTGGAGGGATACAGTTAAGTTCAGTCACATAGAAAGGTTAGGCATTCACTGCACAGATACTCAGTGTTTGTAAAGTTCCGGAATTCATTATGTTTGATCCAGCATGGCAAGTAAATTGATAGAAACTTAATTGGAAGATAGTTTCCAACAAAATAGCTCAGCAGAAACATCCAGAATCAATTAATCAAACTGCAACTCATTTTAATTGGACATACTCTAACCCTGGAAAGGCACTGCAATCTTTAATTAAGCTTTCAAGTAGTACCCTATTTACATGAGACGTGTTTCTCAGAAGAATTCTGTCCAAACTGAAGTGACTGACTGGAAACCCAATGGTATAGTTTCAAATCCTCAAACATGCACGATACGGCCATGCCTAATCAGATATTATGTTTTCAATAAAGGTGGCATTAAAACAACTTTATTAGGTAAACAATAAACTCTTTGAAAGTATGCAATGAAGAAGTTCTAGTTTTGAAGTTAGAGGTTCATCGCTATGACATATTTAAGATTGTATTTCACAAACACACATATATTAATCAGTTTTCTGTTAGCTTCTCTACCCTCTAGCATTCTTCTAGCAAAATATTAGCTCTTTTAGAGCATGGCAAAGTACACATAATTTTCATATTTCCAGTGTTAGATGTAGGACCCCAGCAAGAACTGCTCAACAGAACAGAGAACTTAAGTACAGTTAAAACCAAAGATGGTTTGAGTCCTGGAAAAAAATGGAAGTGTTTTCCTCTTTGATCAAATTTTGAAGTGGGAAGAAGGGAGGCTGCCTTGGGATGGTGACCACCCGTGTTTCAAATTAAACATATTTATTGTTGTTTCCTCGTGGTATCAATGAACTTCTCTTTGCTTCTAACCTCTCACATGCAAAATAAGCAAAAAAATGAATTGTGATAAATAAAAAAATGGACTATAGTTGTTGAACCTGGAGTTCCCTAGTTATTACTTATGCTATTAAAACTGAACAAACCCCTGAATTATAGTGATATCATATTTCAGGGCAGCAGACACATAACAAAGTAAGTTACCTTTGCTGTATGCTGTGAAATAGATATGACATGGTTTCATGTAATGAAACCTGAAGCAGTTGAAGTACACCCACACTGTAACTCTAGCTTCTTGAAAGTTTCCCCATGCCAAGGGAACCATAGATGGTAGGTTGCCCTATCCTGGGAAGAAAACTCTACATACTAGTAAGGATGCCAGAAGAATGGTGGGCAGAGGTTGAGTCTCAGGTGCTCAGTGAGTTAAGTTAATAGATAGGGGTGTAAGTCAGGTTTGAAGCCAAGGTGAATAGCAACTTCAGTGTGGAAAGAAGAGAAATGTCCTGATAACATAGGCAGAAGAGAAACACTGAAAATGACAGAAAATTGTTCAAATGTAGGAGGAACTAAATACAAAGATTCCTAGCTGTTCTATAATTGTGGATAAAAGCAACTTCATTGCCATGCCAAAAAAAAAACAAACCCTAGTGTCTGTAGATTTTTTATAGGATAATAACTAATAAACCAGATCAACAACTAAATATAATACATTTATATTAAAGAGAGAAAAAGAAGAGAGAGACTGAGAAAGAAAGAGATATCACAAAATGGCTTTCTCTCTTTTCTTATTATATGTCATGTAGTCTATCTATGGCATGTTGACACATACATTCTTCTGCCTTGGCTCCTACTTTTTGGAAACATTTCCTCAAACACACCCTGAGGTTGTCTGCACGTCTCAATCCAACGGACTTGATAATATCGAAAACTAAAGTCTGTAAGATATTAGAGTCTATATCACACCCTACTCCCTCTGAATTTACAGAGGAAAAATGTGCCTCACACCATATGAAGCCCTTTGCATCCTTCGCTGATGAAGCACACATGATGTAAAATACAGTTCTCTGAATGTGTATATTTAAATTTTGGATAGAGGCCATCACATCTATGTGTTTCAGTTTTCAGTAGTGTTATGCTCTCGAAGCTAAAATTCATTATCAACTCATTCTTCATGATCTCACAATCCACAAGTTATTATGAATTTATTTTAGAAATGGTTCATTGATTTTGGCACTCATTCTTTATCTCAGCGACCCAAACATCCCTATGGGAAAATTCTGGTTCTCCTCAACTCTGGAGGAGTACCCATCTCCCATGCTGACATTATGTGATTAAGTGAATGGATGGGTAGATACAGTAGTTACTGGTTATTGCATACTTGTGATGTGGCGAGCATTTTTCTATGTGCTCTACAGCAGTGACTGGAGTAGCCTCTGTCTGATATGCATTCAGATAAAACAATGCACTGAGAGTAAATTGGTACAATGTAAAGCCCCATAGATAATAAAGATCTAGGTATCAGGGGTTTTGCTTCTTTAAAAAAAATCTGCTCTAAATAATGTTGAAACTCTGAGAAAAGTGAGTGTCTATGCAATCACAGATTTAGAGTTAGCTATGCGGGATAGAGGAAGATATTACAGGCTTGCTCTTTTCTGGCTCTGAGAATCTTTCATCTCCCTTTTCTGTGATGTGACCTGAGTCTTGAGTTGTGTTTCAGATTCATTGATTGGGGCTAGGCTCCACACAATCTAATGATTTCTGCATAATGACCTACTGTGGTTTTCTGTAATGGTCTCCATTTTTTATAGAGAAGCTTTTTTGATGTGGGGTGAAAGGTACACTTTTCTGTGGGTACAAATTTGAGTTTTAAAATGCATTTAAGAATTATGAATTATGGTGTTCTAATAAAGTGATGGTAGTATGTTCTCTGTTAACATCCATAACCTTATCTGCCCCAGGCTGTTTGCTAGAGAGCTTTGGTTACCACCAAGATGGGTACCAATTATTGTACCATGATTTCTTCATCGATTTCTTTTCCCAGTTCTTTCCAAAGTATACAACAATGAATATTAGATTAACTTGTAGGAAAATGGAAAATGTACTAAAAAGTACAAGGTACTACTCAATAATCATATTTTGTGGATAATAAATAAAAACCCATCCCTATGGATGTATTACTAAAGATTTCTTAAAAATGGTTATCAAATTAAAACAGATTAATAAAAATAAAAATTTATATCTATATTTACCTATTTACCTATACATATATGTATATATTTGTGTGTATGTATATATACATATATACATGTATATGCATGTATTTGTATTATGAATAAAATTACAAAAAGGAAATAACAACCCACTAAAACATAAAACAAAATTATACAACAATAACAATGCATGTTATTTGGAATGTAGATGAAACATGGTTTTAATTTTGTTCTTTGAAATAAAGAGATGAGGAAAGGTAAGTTCCCCAACCTAAAGCTTGCTCAATCATTTCTCAGAAAAATAAGTGTGTAGGGTTAGGCACAGCTCAGGGACAGAGAACTTCTCTGGCATTTATGATGATCTGTGTTTCAGCCCCATCAGAAAAGAGAGAAAAAGTAACACATCACAGTAGAACTTTTGGTGTATCTTTCTGAGAGCTAATGGTCACCAACAGATGTGTTTCACGGTTTTCAATTGCTCCTCTTATCTGGCTGTACAGTTCTCTAATATCAGGTCACAGGTTTTTCTCTTCCTCATTGTATCTTTGCTTTGTTTGGTCTTTAAGTTCTGAATAAAACATGGAGGAATGGTCTTGCATCTGCAGTATTTTCTTTGTAGGTGGGACCGCCACCCGGCAAAGGGGCTTCCTAGGATGCATCAGGTCTCTCCAGTTGAATGGGATGACCCTGGATCTGGAAGATAGAGCCACGGTGACCCCTGGGGTACAGCCAGGTTGCAGAGGACACTGTGGAAGCTATGGAAAGTTATGCCGCCATGGAGGGAAATGCAGGGAAAAGCCCAGTGGCTTCTTCTGTGACTGCTCTTCCTCTGCCTATGCAGGACCATTCTGCTCCAATGGTAGGTGTGGCCTGGGCCTCTGTTCCTGTGAATAAGTTACCTGGGAGGCATATGTGTTTGTGTGTTTGAAACAAAGGTATTTACTTTTAAAATATTCTTTTGAAAAGAGGTTATTGTATGCCAATCATATTTAAGTCCTTGGGCCTTTGACTCAGTTCCGAAAAAATGCTTGTCTATTGCTGAATAGTCACAAATAGTAGCCTGTAAGTGTCTTCAGTGTTAGCTGTGTCCATCTACTTTTACCCTGTCTGTTAGTAATGTGTTTAAAGAATAGGACTGTCAACAACCAGTCCTATAAAGCAGTCCTTGGTTTAAAAAGTCGTTCCACAGCATATGGTTATTTTTGGTGAGAATATTCAGCAATGCAAAGAACTACAGGAAATGCATGTATTTATCCCATATCAGTCAAATATTTTCCACTAAATATTATGTGTAAGAAAATAGTGAGTTTTGCCATTTGCTATGTAGTAAAATGAATATGTGCTAGAGAATGAAATAGCAGAGCATTCATTTGGTAGTTTCTCTCATTCACCAATCCATTCCACAGAAAAGGAATGGAGCGGAGCATAGTGGTAACTGTTTTGGATTGCCTTCTCTGACTATACAGACACGCATTATACTTCCGTAGATTTTCATAGAAGAAAGCCAGCGTCCAATTAATTTAAATTCACTGACTTTGTTGAAGTGTCTCTGAGCTTCTTAATCTCCTCTTGGAGGAAGCTAAAAGAAATTGGCTCCAAATCAAAGCAACTTTGCAAAGAAAGCGCTGGAGGTGAGCGAACGAAAGCCTGGTGAGACCTGTGCTGCTCAGGCCATCCCCTTTTTATCAAGAACAAACTGTGATTTCAAAATCAATTGTGATAATAACCACACACCACTGGCAACATTCTGGGTGACATTTTTGGTCTACAGTGTGAACAAAAACCCTTCTTCTTCAGGATGAATTTCCTTCATTTTCTAACTGACGTTTCTAGTTTTTTTTTTTAATGTAATCAGGAATGTTATGCATTTACATATTATACTGTATATGAGTTATAAATAATATGAATACATTAAAATTCCCTGAAGTGACATGGATACCAAAATGTTGCTTTTTTTTAAACTGAGTAAGCAGCATGTATAAGACATGTTAACAACCAGATGCTTAGAGTAGCAAAGAGAACGATGTTCAAGGATTCAAAACTAATTCCTCTACTGGCCTCTTTAATACACATACATTTACCCATATGTGTGTGTAGGTTTGATATATTAATCCCCTACAGATGAAAAACTACATTTGTTAAATTATTGCAGACAGGCTCCACAATTCCTTTTGTTGATCCCTCGCTATGCACATGTCCCTCTCACCCTAATGCTAGACTTAGCAATTTTTATGTAGTTCACAACAAATATGAAAGAGAATTAATGTGAAATAAAGGTATTTCTTCTCACTGATACTGAAATGGAGGAAAAACTCCACTCATTTTTTTCTATTGCAAGAAGATGCATGCTTCCCAGCTACAAAATCATAGATGGGAGTTACAATTTAAATCAGAAGGTGGATGTGCAGTGGGTCAGAAGACAGATAGCTTGGCGTGTGTGTGAACTCGGATAAGACAACACTAATGAATTAATTATGTCATTCTAACATAAAGGCTACCTCTAATAATCCACTGTGTTAAATTAGCCTGGGACCGTGGCTTCTAGCTGTGTACTTTGTTTCATAGCATTGAGATATCAATTAATGTAACTTAAACATAATCCTTGTACTTAAAAAAATTAACAAATAGTCTGCATATCATTTCAGAGATTTCTGCATATTTCGGATCTGGGTCTTCTGTGATCTACAATTTTCAAGAAAATTATTCTTTAAATAAAAACACCAGCTTTCATGCTGCTTCATTTCATGGTGATATGAAACTGAGCAGAGAAATGATCAAATTCAGCTTCCGAACAACACGGGCACCAAGCTTGCTCCTTTATATGAGCTCCTTTTATAAAGAATACCTCTCGGTTATCATTGCCAAAAATGGTGAGTGTGTTTTGATGATAGAGAAGATAAGTTAGGGCATTGACACAGTAGAATGCATCCTTTGGGGATGTTTGCTTCTAAAGTAGAATCTGGAAGAAAAAAACAGTATGTCTAGGTTATTTTCTTCTTTTTAATTTTGATTATGATCTTACAGATTAATCTAAAAGGATAATTAAAGTACTTAAGATGGTATTATGCCTATTTTTAATAATTTTGTAATTTTTTGAAGATTTATTTCTTTATTATATATACGGTGTTCTGCCTACACACCAGTAGAGGGCACCAGATCTGACTATAAATGGTTGTGAGCCACAATGTGGTTGCTGGGAGTTGAACTCAGAATCTCTTAGAAGGGCAGCCAGTGCTCTTAACCTCGGAGCCATCTCTCCTGTCCCTGGTTTTATGTCTTTATAATTTTGGTAATTTTACATCAGAAATGTGAAATTTTGGTTTGTTTCTATAGAATATCATTTGTTTTTATATGTTTTTAGTATTTTAAGTGTGTGTGTGCGTGCATGCACAGACAAGTGTCATTGTGATGGCCGGGGTCACTGTGTTGAATTCCCTAGAGCTGCTGTGGAGTTAGAGGAGGTTGTCAGCTGCGTGACCTGGGTGCTGGGAATGGAGCTCAGGTTCTCTGCAAGAGCAGTGTGCCTGCTTAACTGCTGAGCCATCTCTCTCCAGACTCTTATATTTTGTTTTTGCCAGGAGATCTTAAGTGTTTGTATGAATATGGATACAGCCTTTAGTGTTTTACTTTAAAATAAAATATCTCCGTGTGTGTAACACATATTTTCTTTTAATCAAAACTAAAATGTATTCAAGGAGTGTTAATGGACAAGTTTTATGCATAAAAATGTTCAGGAGATGACCTGTTGTTCCTAAAAGACGATAATGTAGTCCTAAGAATGGTTGCTGTATTCATGCAGGGTAATTCTATGTGGTTACAAAATGTGTTTGCTACAGAAATCTTGTCACTGGAAAATGCTTACTACTGTTTTTCTCTGTCTTGTGTGTGGATGAAAGATGAATACTGTAGAAATAAATTCTCCAGGTGAGGAAAAAAAAAAAAAACCTGGCATACAAATACTCAACTGTGTTGGCTCACTTAAATCAAATGGCTCAAGGGCACTGATTACTGCCATAGAAATAATTTTTTTGTGCCCTCAATGTCTGCTACCAAGCTCAAAGTTTATATATAAATTGAGAGGGTTTTGTTGTTGTTGTTAATTCAAGAGGAGTTCTGTGAAACAAATTAGTTGAAACCTCTGCAGGCAATTGAATACAATTAATTTCAATAACAAATTTGGCTAAAAGTCATTCATTTCACCCCAAAGTTTATACTCATGGTCCCTTGGCAATGACTCTCATTTTGTGTAAAACCACATTTGCTCAAAGTTCCATTGCTCAGTTTTCTTCCCGGAGTGTAAGAAGGGTATTATTTTCAATGAGGTTATATAAAACAATGTGAAAGCAACATCCCACAATACATGGCATTGCCCACATACTTGTGTTTTCTGGTTTTTGTTTGGTGTGTGTGTGTGTGTGTGTGTGTGTGTGTGTGCGCGCGCGTGCGCGCGCGCGTGCATGCATGTATGTGTGTGTGTGAGAGAGAGGGAGCTGTTCTGTTCTTCACATGATAATATTAGAGCTAACTTTTAGGAAAGAAATTAAACATTTTTCAGGAGTCAGTTTATGGGCAATATGTCTACTCTTGATTTAGAAAATGACTTAGGAATTGACTTTTAGAACTTAGTTTTAGGAGACACACCCAAGTGAGTACTAGTGAATCTTTTTCTGGAAATGAGTATATCTAAAAAATTACAAGGATTCAGATGTTTTGTAAGTGGTTTTAAAATGGAATTTTTACTAAAAATGTAACATTTTTTTTCTACTTTAGGAAGTTTGCAGATAAGATACAAGCTAAATAAGTACCAAGAGCCTGATGTTGTCAGCTTTGACTTTAAGAGCATGGCAGATGGGCAGCTTCACCACATAAAGATAAACAGAGAAGAAGGAATGGTCTTTGTGGAGGTAATAGCAATCCTCCAGAGCTCACAGGGCACCCTGGCATGGGCCACCTAGAGCATAAGGTTGTTCATAATCCACACTAGCAAATGCATCATTCAGTGGTCCTCTGTAGGCCATAGGTAAAGTCAGAAAATGTGGTCGGGTGGCTTTTTCCTCTCTTTGTTTTAAACAAACATGTCTCCTCTATTATTAATATCAGAGGCTTAAAATGCCACGCTCTTCTTCTTGGTTTTATTTTGCTCAGAAAGGAAATGATGGCTCCTTTCACAGAGACCTACTAGTAGGACCATCCGTCCTCTTAGGAAACCCACTTACTTACTCAGGAAGGGTGTAAATGCAGCAATCATTCTACAACAGAAAATAATGACTGAAATATCAGACTAAGTTTGAAGAAAGGATGTGATTCAGAGAAAAATGGAATTATTCACCTTAGCAGCTTTTGCACAAAACCACTAATGTTTCAGCTCTACATAGAAGAAAATTTCTTAGCTGCATGACTCCAGTAAAAATCCCAAGCCAAGAAAAAAAATTATTGAGGTAAAAGAAAATAACACATATCTTTTTGTTGGCGTTACCAATTTCGGGGTCATTATTCAGTGGAGATAGGTGAAACATTAAAAGGAAAAGATGCCAGAAATAAATGGGTATCTGAACATAGATTAACAATCATCAGATTTTTGAATGACTACGTTTTAAGTTTTAACTATCTTAAATTATCCCAAGACCATAATAACCACTACCTCTTCTTTCTTTCTTCTCTTCCTCCCATTTTATTTATTTATGTATTTATGTATTTATTTATTTATTTATTTATTTTGCCACAAAACAATGGTCATTTGGATGGTACTATTTCATGTGATAATTTTGTAGATCGATGAAAGTACAAGGAGGCAAACCTACTTGTCATCGGGCACAGAATTCAGTGCGGTCAAATCTCTGGTACTAGGTAGAATGCTTGGTAAGTAAAAGAAAGAATTTTTTTCTTAGTCATAATGTATAAACACGAATCAAAACACACACACACACATCGTGTCAAAAAGAATGTTTTGCCTTATTTTAGTTCTAAAGCGATCAATGATGGAGGTAACCATGAGTGGTGATGTAGTTGTTTTCTTGTGAAGGAATAAACATCCTCCTTTGATAGGAAGGCCACACTGCCATGTGTCAATCATCATAATTGTGCTAGATAATTTCATGTCAACCTGACATAAGCTAAAGTCATCTGAGAGGCAAGAACCTCAATTAAGAAAATGCCTCCATAAAAACAGGCTGTCAGAGAATCTGTAGGGCATTTTATTAATTAATAATTGATGGAGGAGGACCAGTTCATGGTGGGTGGTTCCATTCCTGCGCTGGTGGTCCTGGGTTCTATAAGAAAGCAGGCTGAGCAAGCCATGAGGAGCAAGCCAGTAAGCAGCACCCCTCCATGGTCTCCGCACCAGCTCCTGCCTCCAGGTTCCTGCTTGCATGAGCTCCTGCTCTCAATGCTTTTAATGATGAAGCATTATATGGAACTATGAGTGAAATAAGCCCTTTCCTCCCCAAGTTGCTTTTGGTCATGGTGTTTCATCCAAGCAATATCAACCCTAACTAAAACAATAATAAAGCATGATATTCTCTTCATACATCAAAAATACAAAGGTAGATATAGGAATGTAGATATCAGTCAGCTGCTACTGTTTGAATGTTACATGTCCCCACAGGTTTTTGTGTTTATACAGTTCATTCCCAGCTAGTCATGTTGAAAGATGATATTTATCATTGAGGGATATTTAAGGCTTTATAGCCCACTTCCTGTTCATTCCCCTCTTCCTGTTTTGCTAAGATATGACAAGAATAGGTGTCCTACATATACATGCACAGTACAGCCACCATAGAACCTACTCTCACCGTGTCTACCTCCCCATGATGGTTTGTATAAGCCAAGCCAACACTTCTTCCCCTAAGTTGATTCTTGCCAAATATCTGATCATAGCAACAGAGATGATAATGAGTACATTTGACAAATATACAGACCTTCACCTAAGGGTGAAACTAGAATGAGGTATAGAGGAAATGAGAGGCGAAAGCAATTCCAATTAGGAAACACGCTTTTGGCTGGGCTTTGTGCCATGTTCCATCTGCTGTGTGATGTATTTATAGACAGTCTTACTTAGACATACCTAGATGTCTTATAATTCTTATTCATTTGCCTTATTACTTATAGTAATGACATTAAAGTAGATACATTCTTTCTCTAATGAAACACCATATTAAATATGCACTTACCAACGAGGATTAAGTTGAAAACAGAGAAGTCAGTGTTAGTAGACATTTTATTTTCAGTTACATATAAACAACTGAGTACTGATATGTCACATTGTTTTATAGAAAGGAGCTTTTGTAGTCTGGTTTTTGTTCCTATCTGATATTTGGTAGCAACTGAGAATATTTTGACTAATGTAATCTTTTATCTTTTGACCTTGTCAGTTATTTGTACCTGGATTAATCATTCCTTGTGTTCCCTGTACATCATCTTAAAATCCTGAGAATGTTTGATTAAACCCATGGGTGAATGCTGAAAATATTGGCCCTGGAGAAGGTTAATAGCTAAGTTTATAAATATTTATAGGCTTGCAGGTAGTGTGATAAGCACCAAAATTGTGTGCTCCTGTTCTCCAAGCAGCAAAAATATCCTAAATCTCAGTGGCCATTAAAATATATATGTATCCATAACACAAGCTACTTATTTGGAAACATAACTGAACATTTCTATGGGAGTCTCACAGTGTTGATTATATGTATTATAGATAACTATATCATATATCTAAGTATTTAATAGACACATCATTTGCCCTATGAGACATGCGAAGTCCAGCTGATTGGATTTAAGACAGTGATTCTATTTTATTCTGTAGCTTGAAGGTGAGGTCAGATCCCAGAGCAGGTGTGTAATTAGTAGATGAAACAATGTGTGCTTTGAACCTATGCATGTGAATACATACTTGTTTCAGGTTAAATAGAATATAACTGCTTAGAGCATCAAGTAGTTGGGTGTGGTGGCGTATGATGGATCCCGGAAATTGGGAAGCTGAGAGAGGAGGAACATAAGTAAAGAGATAAGCTGGTATGTGTAGAAAGAGTTAGTCTGGAAAAAACCAAAGCTGAATGATAATGACACCAATAGGCATGTCCAGGTGGACAGGGAGTAACTCACAAAGAACTACAGGCAGCTGAAGAAAGCTGGGTGTGGGAGGCGTGAGCTTCCCCAGGGAAAGCACACCAGTCGATTGCCCAGGGTCAAATCGCTGGCTCTGAAAACATACACACAGGTAATATTACATGGACTGAGCGGGCTAAATTTAGGAAGATATGTGGATATGCATATACACATATGCATGCAAGAGCAGTTGGTGAAAACGAGCTCATGAATTTTAAGGAGAAATGGGAGGGGCATATGGAAGGGTTTAGAGGGAGGAAAGAGAAAGAGTGAAATGTTATAATTATGCTACAATGTAAAAAAAATCAAATTTAATAAGTTAACAGGACAATTTCTCTGGCTACTCTGGAAAACAGTATAGAAAATAAGGAATGTGAGAAATTCCTAAGATGTCCCCGTCAGACTTTACTTACAGAGTCTTTTGTAACACACACTGTCAACCTGGTACAGACTTACAGTTAAGGCAGGAGAACTTAGCAGTCTCGCTGAACTTTGGGCATTCCTGTGTAAAGCCAATGTTGTCAGTTTTATTATTTGTCACCCTCTCAGATTTAAAGACTTATTTAAATTCATCAAGCTATGAAGATACTGAAATATTTATTGACAGTCTTCAAATACACTGAAAAAGTCTAATTTGTATGTTAAAACGTTTAAACTTAAGAGTAAACAAAATCCTGTGCCATCTGTCTCCCAGGACAAAACACTGCCTGGAATACTGGCAGACAGACTTTATAAACAGTGGACTCACCTTTCCCATTTACTGCTCTCTTCCATTTTGTTCCTCTTCCTAATTTCAGTGTGAACTATGAATTCTTTTTTTATTCAATAAACTCTTTCCAATGGGGAATTTTTTTTAAAGCCAAAAGAAAACGAAAACAGAACACAAGTTAGTTAGGTCCTAAGTTAAAAATAGAATACATTTTTCTAACTTAACATTGAGAAATCTCTATGCCTACTGCAGGACAATGTTTCTATCATTTCAGGCTGGTGTAGAGGCGAATAGGTTGGCCTCCATGAATTGGTGATTTAGGTTCAGATGCATAAAGGAGGTGTTGTTGAGCTCATTTCTTTTCATAACAACAGTGTTTTATTCCACTTATAACAACAGCATCACATAGGAAGCTAAACGGAATTTGAGAAAGAATGAAATCCTGTCATTTGCAGCAAAATAGATAGAACTAGAGGCCATCGTGTTAAAGAATGTTAGCCAGACACAGAGAGGCAAATGCTGTCCTTCATCTCTTGCATGAGGATGCTCAAAGAGTCAATCGGAATGCAAAATAAAGATTACTAGAGGTTGGAAAGGGTGAAGAAAGGGAAGATGCTAAAATGCAGCTATATGGAAGTTCCGTGTACCACAGCACAGCAGGGTGTCTGTTGATCACAGTAGCCTATTATTTATTCCATGAAGAACCAGAAGACAGGAGGAGCTCACAGGCTTCAAATTTAAAGAAATTGTAAGAAAAAAATGAAAATGTTAAACCCTTGATTTGATCAAAACTTACTGTACACATGTATTGAAATAGTGTACCAAATTCTATAAATATGTAAATGAGGCATGTTAATAAAAATTTTAAATTAAATTTTAAATAAAATTGAAATTAAAAATATATTTTTATTATGAGAAAGACTCAACAACTGTAAAGAGCAGCAACAACAATATCTTAGTGCCAATACAGCACGAGCTGATTGAGTTGTGGGGTTAGGGTCTTCTCTGTGACTCTGTGCCATGGGGCATATGGATGGGGAGGAATGAGAGCCCTGGACAAAGCCAGGATGAGGTGCAGGGGAAGGTATCAAGGTATTGATCCCCATCCAGAGCTGAAGACAGTCTGCTGAAAACCTCTTGGTTGACTCTGAGATTCAAAGATATTTTCTAGTAAGCATAGGTACATACAGGCAATGTTATTCATTGAACTAAAAGTCTACATCCGATAGTGGAAAAGTGGGCCCAACTTTCAGACTGTGTTATTATTAAATTATATTCTGTTAATGAAAGAAGCATGAACTGATAGCACATTCTTGAGAACAAAAACATATATTAAAAAGGTTTTTTGTACATGGTATCCTGAACACAATGATTTCCTTTTTCAAATGAATGTAGGAGAGTTATATGGAATTAATGATGCTAATGTTTTTATTCAAATTGCATATTATTCAAAGGTGTATCACTCATATTGAAAAACTGATTAAAATCCAAACTGAGCAATGAACTTGATAATCTAAATCGATGCATTCTCTCAGAAGGATAAGTGATAATTTATTTAGCATGTACATAAGGTATGGATCTAGATGGAAGACTAATCATTTGTAATTCAAAGGCAATTAATAACTTCTAGTCAAACTTTTTTCTTTTTAATACAATAACTTTATTAATTACTTAAGAATGTAATCACATGCCTTTTTATCATTTTTACCCTCGGTAATATCCCCAAATACTCTTAGATCTGCTCCCTACTTCTCTCAACTTTCTGTCTTCTTCCTTGTTTTCTTTTTTACGAATGAAGCTACTGTGAACATATTTGAGCATGTATTGTCACTTGAGTTTTTGATCTTAGCCATTCTGATTCATGTAAGATGGAATCTCAGAGTCATTTTGATTTGCATTTCTCTGATGACTATGGATGTTGAGTATTTCTTTAAGTGTTTCTCTGACATTCAGTATTACTCTGTTGAGAATTCTCCATTTAGCTCTGTACCCTATTTTTTAAATTGGATTATTTGATTTGTTGGTGTCTAATTTCTTGAGTTCTTTATATATTCTGGATATAAGCCCTCTGTCAGATGTAGGGTTGGTGAAGATCTTTTCCCAGTATATGGGTTGTTGTTTTGTTCTGTTGACAGTGTCCTTTGCCCTGCTTTTTAGTTTCATGAGGTTCCATTTATTAATTTTTGATATTAGAGTTTATGCTGTTGGTGTTCTGTCCAGGAAGTTGTCTCCTGTGCCAATGAGTTCAAGGCTCTTCTCTACTTTTTCTTCCCACAGACTTAGTATGTTTGGTTTTATTTTGAGATCTTTGATCCATGTGGACTTTAATTTTGTGCAGGGTGATAAATATGGGTCTATTTGCAATTTTCTACAACAAGAAAAAGAGGAAGTTACAGTCAAACAGATTGTAGCTATCCATAAAGAAATGTCTAGCCAAATTTTGTATGCCAGCTGAATTCATCGTAAAATGTTACAGAGTTTATTAGTATATTCTACCATAATATATTTAGTTATCTGCCAAGCAGATTTATGTCAGAAAGAAATACAGCTTGGTCAGAAAAAAAAAGGTGGGTCTATAAATGTCTACAGAAGAGGTTTAGGAGTAAGAGCCAATGTACAGGTCTCTGCTTGGCAGTGGTGTAGGTGTACTTTGTGGCTTTGTAGCCCCAAGAAGGAGAACAATGAAACAACATACCCCACATGGGTAGGAGGTGTTCCCCAGAATGATATGAATAGGCATTCAATTCTCATTTCAATAAACATCTAACCTATTCAGTTACCCAGGCATATATTTCAAATCCCAATTTATACGCAAGACTTACTTCAACTCTGCCAGCCAGAAGTGAGAAGAGAGGTACTAGATACTCAAGGACACTGACTTTTTTAATAAGCTGTGTGGTAACTCAAATGATAACTAGTTATTTTTAAATTAAATTGAAAAGGAAGTGCAAGCTAGAATAAGAAAGATTTACAAAGACCAAAAATTAGTTTGGAAAATTCATCAGTTCCATAACCTACTGATTAAAAACAAAACAAAACAAAAAACTAAACAAACAAACAAACAACTAAATGTAGCAGCCTGACTTCAAATCTGTGTCCTTTGTAAAGATGGTGGTCAGTTACAGAGGGTCTTTCATGTCATTTTGAACTGGCTGTTGTTAGACACTTATAAACACCATTTTTCCTAATCCTGTTATGTGAATAGAGCTCAGAAGCATCGTGTCACGATACCCATGGGATATTCATGATGCCAAAAGAAACATATTTTCTGATTGTAATTATAGAACAAATGATAAGATGGAAATTGGGGCTTTTTGTCAGTGCATATAATCATGGGTAAGTGGTTCCTGAGGGATGGGCAAGCACACTTCTCTGAGTGAGCTGTCTCACTCAGTGCTATCATTTGGCTGTCAAGCATCATAAAACATAGAACTCTGCTTACACTTCAAAAATCCCAACCGCAGAAGTGAAAGTCATTGATCCTAAAACCATGTTGTATCAGATGCCAAATCTAGAAACCTGATTTAAAAAAAAAAACAGTAAGTTAAAATCAATTCTTTATTTTTTAAAAAAAGAAAAGAGGCAATATTTAATTATGAACACGCTTTGATGTATTTATACTCTCAATAAACAAACAAAGCTATGACGGGGCAGTTAAGCCAATGCGTTGTTGGCATTATTAAAGAACATGTATGAACTGGAGAGAGGAGGAAGGGATGGATCAGAGTGTAGAGGGTGGATACAGAACGGTTGAGGTGGAGGGAGGGCACAGCTGTAGGTAGGAAAAACTGAATAGTTTAATCTGATGGCAATCCTGAAGGCTGATTAGAGCGCTGGCAATGGTATTTATGTATAATGGAGCAATAGAGATGGGTCCATGTCTTAAAAAGATAATTTCGACTTTTTACCAAAAATTACTTGTTCCTGCATTGTACCTGAAAGTCGGGTTTGTGAACACTGATAGAAGTTTTTAAAAAAATCTATCGCAGTTCAGTCTCATTTCCAAAACTAGATTCTGGGGGACAGGGGGTACAGAGAAAATGACTTCTTTCACTCTCATCTCCCCTGTGAGATGCAGGCACACCATTTCTTTATGAAGCATGCTGTTTATAACTTTCACAAATCCCAATGTCAAAGAGAATGTAGAAAAGTCTCAGTGCTTAAGAGTGCATTGGTTTTCAGCACGCACATCAGAAGATACAGCGCCCTGTTTGGCGCCCATGGTCACTGCACTCATGTACACGTACCCACACTCAAACTATATGCACATACCTAAAATAAATATTTTCTACAAGGTGAACGATTTGTCAATAGATTCCCTAAGTTTAACATTTATAAGAAGGCTTCACAATTAGAGATATTTCTGAGATGTAATTAATCAAAGAAACATGTAGGTATAAATTGTTTTTATAATTCATTAAGCTTTTATTTGGTTACAATTAGACCACATTAAAAAAAACTAATGAAGATAATTACATAATCTTAAAGTTGTATAAAACCTCTCATGGGAAAATATGCCCTTGTTTTGAATAATGATACAATTTAACCCATTAAAAAAAACTCTAAAAAATACCACTATTCAAAGACTGAATGAAGTTTATAATTGGCCATTGTTTTTTTAATTTATTTATTTT
>CM053744.1:48111159-48141622 GCA_028658305.1 Pachyuromys duprasi
GCCAGGGGCTGTGCACCACAGTCTGAGATGATATTTGGGACACACACAGTGGGTTTGGGTTGGTGTGCATCCGCTGTATGCAGGCCTTTCTGAAATGGTGCCCGAGGCCTTCTCTGTGTGGCCCGTGGACAGAAACACGAACTGGGGTTTTTGCTGGTGGATGCGTGCAGCTTTTGCCCTCAGTGTGCAGTCTGGTCAAGATGGTCCCCGGATCCTCTCAGTCTGTGGTGGTTCTAGTGATTGGTGCGTGCCCGCGGCACACCCGTGGGTTGAGGCAGAACCCGGGTGCAGTGTGAGCTCGCAGTGTGCAGTTCGGTGAAAAGGGTACCAGGTTCCTCCTGAGACTGCCCGTGAGACTGTGTGATCCAGTATATAATGGCAGGTGCAGGCGCCCAGAGCAGCTGCTAGTTCAGATCAGAGCTGTGCGCTGGTCACCGGGAAATTTTTCCAGGTAATAACTGGGTGTCCCTAGGGTTTTCCCACTTGATTTTCTCATCGTAGGAGTTCTGCTCACCTGGCAATCACAAATGCTGGCGTTTTAGGTCCCAGAGTTCAGTCTCCTGGTCGCTGCGTTGTTTCTGCTGTCCTACACCTCAGACACAGTGTTCTCTCGTGGCAGCCATCTTCTGTTGTTTTTTTTTTTTATGTCAAATCTGTACTCATATAAGATAATTGGCAGCAGTAATTTGTTGGTGCTTCAGGATGCTGGTAGAAAGGCAGGTTGCAGAAAACACACTTGGTTCATGGTTCTGTGCTAGTAAGGCTGTGTCAACTTCACCATTCCTACCCCAGATACATTTCATGGTTGGGGTTCTGGGTCCTGCTCATGGGTTTCTTCCCATGTCAGAAGAGATTTTTAAAAACCTTCAGATTATTTTCACTCAACTCAGCAGTCATCTTAGTATGTTTACTCAACCATAAAGATCATTGATCTCTTCTGAGCCTGGAGATCCAAGAAATAGATTTGGATTTATGCAGTGACATTTAGATCAGGTTATAAAAAAAGGCATGTGGTACGAGGGGGAAAAAAAGTGACATGTGGTATGAGAAAGGCTATTCAGTTTCCCCAGGGAACGTTTAGGAAGGCTGAAATGTTCATCGTAAGGATATGTTAGGTAAAGCCTCCTGCAAAACCAAGGAGGTTTATTCAAACTTTCTTGGACAGGTAGACTTTATTTTTTGATAAAGATGCTATTTTGGTTTCATTACGTGTCTCTGTGTGTAGGTTTGTGCATGTTAGTGCACATGTGCACAAAGACCAGAAGGTGGGGGAGGGTCAAGTCCCCTGGAGATGTAGTTACAGGTGGCTGTGAGTCTGCTGACATGGGTACTGGGACTCCAATCCTCTGCTAACGCAACAAGTGCTGTTAACCACTGATCCATCTCTCCAATCAGAATTAGATTTCTTAAAAACACTGATTTTGTTAATATACGTCTAATCATGTTTAAAGTGAGGCAGGCTCTTCTGAAGGGATGGAGAATTAAAGTTCTTGAGAAAGTTACCTACAAGCAACTTTTGTATGATTTAGTGTGTTGATTTTAAATCTGAGAGCAGTAAGTTAACATGTGCCTTGAGAGTTAATGTACCCTTTGTTCACATAGCTTTTGGTAGCTGCTTTGCCATTTGCTTTTACATCCATGCCTGTTTTTATTTCACACACACACACACACACACAGACACATACCACATACCACACACACACACACATATAGACACACACACACACACACACACAAGCAAATCCATTTGTTTGTTCTAGCCTTGGCTGCTCCTGTGATTCATGACATCATTTTCTGGCAATCCTTCCTTATCTTTATCTTACATATGAAAGTTATGGAAATCATCTTTGAAGCTGGCCCCTTTTTCTATGGAAGACATTATAAACTACTTGCATTTATTCTCGTTTGAGTTCTTAGACTTTTAATTTGGGGTATGTTATGAGAGCTATGAGAAATTTTATAAAGCACTCCTTGTCATTGTTCTTGCACCAACTGCCATATCTTCCTAGAAACACTCCTTTCTCTGTAATAGAAAGGCACTCCATCAAATCCTAATTTCCTGGAACTCAATTTTTCTTGTAGGCTGTTTGTTAAATGATTTCTTCTTCCCGAAAGCAGAAGCTATTCCCTTTGTTGGCATGGACAATCAAGGCTTATTGTTTCATAGGTAAGACTGCCCCAAAGTCTTGAGTCACTTGAGGATTTTTATCACCAGAAACAAGAGCTAGAGAGGTTTGTTCTCAATTCTTTCCCTTACTTTAACTTTTCTAGTCTTTCACGCTGGATTGGCATCAGGTAGTGGGTGAAGTCAGATAGTGGAAAAGAAATATGTTTTGCTCATTGACATTGTTACAGCCGTTGTTTGGCACCGAGAGGACACTGAAGTTTTTCTAATGCCTGGGTTGCTTGAAAAACTGTAGCTTACCCTATTCATCTTGTCTCACAACTAGACTGAATTCTGGAAAGAAGAATGCTGAGTCCCTTGAAGTTTCTTTCCATGCTCAGTTCTAATGCTACGCCATCCACCATTGGTCCTGAAACAAGCAGTTGTTGTCTAATTGAATAGGAGGGCTGTGTCTTGAGGTTGCCAGTGAGGAAGCAATTTGGGATTCTCTATCTACATGGACAAGTATCTTTATACTATCCTGGAGAAATTTCATGTAGAGAGTTTGGATTTTATGGATCCTGAGGAATGTTGGCTTTACTGTGACTCTTGGACCATGTGCATAGAGATCAACAGCAGAGCAGCTCAGTTTTCATATTTTCATGGTCTATCAATGAACTTATATTTGGTACATTTCTATTTTGATCTTGTGAGTAGAGGTTTCCTCTGACAGCTTATTCCTACATGACACTACAGGCTGAGGGAACAGACCTCTATGTGACATAACCTCTCTGCGTGTCAGCCAGCTGAGACTGAAAGTAACCTAACACTAACCAGCAGATGGAAAGCGAAATTCAGCGATAGGCTTTTTGCTCTATGCTTGACACATTCAGGGGTATCTCTTCCCTTTTCCCTTTGGTTAATGCTTTCAAAAAATGTCTTCAGGGATACAACCAAGGTTGTTTTTAACTAATCTACCAGGCTCCTCTCAATCCCCTCAAGTTGACAGTCACAGTTAATCACTAAAAAGGATTCAACATCAAGGAAAACAGAGAAACAAAACAACCAACAAGATACTCTACATAAATTAAGCTATTTAAGAAGACAGACAACATGGTTAAAACTCAGGACAAGTAATTTAAGTAGATTCTAGTGAAACAAAGGAAAACAAAACAAGAAGCTAGAATAACTAACTGAAAACAAAACTGGAAAGAATAGTCCATACTGGCACTTGAGTTCATTTCCTAGAAGAAGATGAAGTGAATGAAAGGAAATAAGTTGTGGATAATGGATGAGAAAGTTAAATAGATTTGTAGAAGATACAGAAGAGATACAAGCCAAACACGTAACATTTCAGAGTGATCAAAGGGTCAGAGTCCAAACAACAGTCCTGTGAAATCTGAAAATTCTTAAGCTGAGGAAAAACTGTGTGTATTGAAAGGATTTGGCTGAGAGGTTGCTCAGTGGTTAAGAGCAGTTGCTGCTCTCTCAGACCTGATTTTAGTTCCCAGCATCCACACCAGGCAGCTCACAGCCTGCAACACTATATCCAGGGAATATGATGTCTCTCTTCTCCTTGAGCATTTGCAGTTAAGTTCACATATCCACATGCAGACACACACACCTACACATAATAATAAAAAAATAAATCTTTTTTTCAAAAAGCGTTTACTGATTTACTATTTCCTCTGCAGAATGTTGAAAGAAAACAATTCATGGAAATCAAAAGATAGAATCACAAGAGTATCAGATACATTGAAAAAGAAGTAATAGAGCCAGAAGGTAGAGCAGTGATCTCCACACATTAGGGGGAAAACAGCCCCCTAGAAAGAGTAATCTTCACAGTGAACCCAAAAAGTAACCAATTCCATCTAGACCAACCCATATTCCACATACATTCAGTGTAGTGTCCAGTTCCTTCCTGTGTAGAAGCATTACTAGTTTCTAGTTCTTTGTTTATTGTCTGTCCTCTAGAGTGAAGGGTAACTGAACATCCAGGGACTTCTTTCAGCCTTCTTTACCTCTGAAAACAATAAACAGTAGTGGGTTAGCTATCTATTTTAAGTGTGAGAGGTGTAAGATTGTGTACAGCAGTTTCACAGATAAAAATGTTTACACTTCGTAAACTTCAAGTTTTCAGACCGCACCTCATAGAGGCCATTTTTCACTAGGGAAAAATATTGGCTGTATTTTTTTTTTGGCTTAAAGCTTAGGAATATTTAAAAAGCCTCCAGAACTTTTATTCAACATGTGAACCTTGTAGAAAACATGAAAATTATTGCTACTAACATATACAGCATTTTAAAAAATTATCAAAGTTATAAAACATTCCTAAAATAAAAGTGGTGTCCTTTTCTATAAATATCTGTAGGTATGAACTTACAGTTGTTCCTATAAACATGGGCAACTACTTCCAGGATTTCAGTGCACATCAAAATCTGCAGATGGTCCAGTGATTCTTATAGAGTGTGAGGGTATTGATATAAAATCTGTGTATGTCTCACACTTATTACTCGTAATGTCTAACACAAAGGAAATGCTGTATAATTAGTCACTATATTCTGTTGTTTAGTGAACAATGTCAAGAAAAATGTGTGTCATACTCAGTATAGAATTTTTTTCCAAAGAAAGAATCACTTTTATATAAAAACATATACATATAATTTGAAACATAATTATGTCATCCTTTGGAACCTACCTTGTTAAAGTTGGGATTCCTCACTAGTGAATACTTTAAATGACTTTCTTTTATGCCATTTTAAAACTTCTTTTTAATTTTTATTAATCACAGTTTATTCACTTTGTATCCCAGCTGTAGCCCTCTCCCCATATAATTACATGCCATCCTTCCCTTCACTCCCTCCAGATTCTCCCTTATACCTATTTTTTTCAAATTCATGGCCTTTCATTTCCTAATTGCTACAGTACGCATACGTGTATATAAATATAATCTGCTTAGTCTGTATGTTAGTTGTACGCATGTTTTCAGGTTGACCATTTGGTATTGGATAACATTTGTAAAGGATATTTGGGGTTTATGTTTGCTCAAGTGTATGGATGTGGAATCCACACATATGGAGGCTTTGTACATTTGTCAGTGTGACTGGCATGAGAGACAGAAGGAGTTTTGATTCTGTGGGGTGAAACAATCCGGCATCATGTATGTGCTGAGGGTTAAAAAAGATTCCTTTCACCTTTCAATTTCAGTCATGGTGGAGTCAAGGCAAGATCTTGAAACAGCTGGGCACATTGCATCCACAGTCAAGAGCAGAGATGCAATAAGTGCACGCATGCTCAGTCGCCTGCCTGCCTGTGATCATCACAATCTCTCCACTCTTACACAGATCACTACCCATGCCTAGTAAATGGTGCTACCCACAGTAGGCTGTGTCTTCACACATCAATTATCTTACTTAAGAGAATCCTCCATGGTCAAGTGCCTAGATTCACTTGATCTAGAAAAATGCCTCCTTGAGACTCTCTTCACAGATGACTCTTAAGTTGTGTCGAGTTGACAAACCATCACAAGGGTCAGCAATACATACATACATGCATGCATACATACACACACACACACACACACACATATATATATATATGGAGCTCATGATCTCCTGTGTGAGTCACAGAGCAATAAGTACTCATTGCCATCCATACTTCAGGAGGAGAGCCAGGGACTCAGGTCACAGTCTCCTGAGGCAGAATATTTGGGCTCAGATGCCTGCCATCTGAGACTGTTGCTGCAAGAGCAGTGCATGTGTAGTAGCTGGATTCCATCCTTATTCAGAGAGTTAGGTTTGTTGAGCCTTTCCGCCACTGCTGCTAAGGTCTCTCAGGTTAATGAACAGAGGATTTTTAAGTATGGCTAATTAAGAATGAGATGATGAACTCTTCTAGAAATGATTAAAGGCCATAACCAAAAAGCGATGCCATGTCCCTAATCTCCAGGATTCTTTTTATAGAGAATAAGTCTCATAATAGGAAACCCTTTCATCAATGTTATTTCTTATCATTAGATAGAAAATGGGAATGAAAATGGAGCCAAAAGAAAATGTTCTTCAGAAACCTAGCTATTACAAGAAATGACAGGCTTAGAATTGAGATGCTGAGAGTTACTTAAAAAACAATGCTCAAGCTCAGATACTCCTCAAAGCAACACCAACAAAAGACATTGCCGGAGATATGAGTATGGTTAAGAAAAGACTCGACCATAAAGTGATTTGTGAGCAAACGGAGGTTTTGATTTGGGGGCCCAATAGGTCTGGGGTCCAGAATATATTGTCCCCAACACTGTAGCCACAGGCAACTTGTTAATAGCAATTCTGAGCCCAACTGTTAAATCCGTGTGGCAGCAATAAGATTCTCCTGTGGCTACCAAGAAATTTAAATAGTAACACTAAAATCTCTTAACACACATATGTACTCTAAAAATATGCACCTATTGCCTATTATATTCTCAAAAGAAAAATGCACATCTTTACACACACATTTGTAAGGGAAGTTGATGGTGCAGTTAATGGTCCTGTTATATGGATGAACACATCATAGCATGGTGATCTTTGCAATTTAAAACGCTACAGTAAAAACTGGGTGTGATATATGTCTGCGATCCTAGTACTTGGGAAACTGGGGCAGGAGTATCAGGAGTTCGAAGCCACCCTCGGCTAAATAGTAGGTTTGAGGCTGGCCTGCTCTATATAAGACCTTGCCTCAAAAACTAAAGCAAACCAAACCATAGCACACTGAAACAAAAAAAGTTTTATAATAACTTCCCTTTGTTTCCATTTAATTCTTATAAAACAACTGATATCTGTGTTATATTCTTAACCACTAAATTATGAATTAATATTTTGGCATTTGAACTAATATCTTATTCACAACAGACCTATTAGCATGGAAGGAGCAATTAATACCTATGGGGGTCACACACCTATTTCTACATAAAAGGCCATAACTGAGAGAGAAAGCAATGAGATAAGAAGTTCCCAGTGCTGGGCATGAGTAAGGAGACACTCTAATATGTTGGAGTTTGGCTTCCACAACATGCTGGTACTAGTCTCTTGGAATGTTTGGATGGAATCATGAGGCACCAGAAAACTTTTAGCTGGAGGACCTTCTTAGGTTGGACAATTGACAGGGGAGCATCAGAGGCCAATTTTCCCTCTAGCTTCTGTTATTTTCTTGGCTTGTGTGTGAAAAGCTGAGCAGAACTAATCTCTAAGCGTAGGACACATTTCTTGGTATTGACTGAACACAATAAATATATTTTGGTCTATCCTAAAATCCTAATGGCTAAGATGTAGCTGTTGGAAGGATAGTTACCGCACATGCACCAAGTCCTAGGTTTGATCCTCATTAATGCAAAAAATCAGGCTTGGTGGTACACTCCTATAACCTCAGGCCTTGGGAGGTAGAGGCAGGAGATTCAGAAGTCCAAGATCATCCTTGATAACACACGGAGGTTGAGCACAGCCTTGACTACATGAGACCCTGTCTCAAAGAAAGAAGAAGAAAAAACCCATGAAATCTTGTGACCCCTAGTTCATAGCCTCATCCATTCTTACGGCTGTTTTAATCATCTGCAGAGAGGACAGTGTTCTTAATGAGCCATGCTTGCAGAATGTCTTCATTAACCCTGAAATCTCAATACTACTCACAGGAAAACGTACCAAACCTAATTCATTATATAAAGAGAGAAGGAAGAGTTAGCAGTAGGGCATGTCTTGCTGTTGTATTCATGGAGGCAAGGTATTGCATGCCTGCATCTCTGACCCTCATGTTTGCCGCTCTTAACCGCATTGTCCTGTCTCTTTGTAGAGCATAGTGACGTCGACCAAGAGACTGCTCTGGCTGCAGCCCATGGCTACACAGGCTGCCTGTCCGCAGTGCAGTTCAGCCATGTTGCCCCTCTGAAGGCTGCTCTGCACCCTGGGCACCCAGCCCCCGTCACTGTGATAGGGCATGTGACTGAGTCCAGCTGTGTCGCTCCTGCTGGCACTGACGCCACATCACGAGAAAGGACACATTCCTTTGCAGGTGACTGAAGGCTCTCTCCCTCCTCGGTAGTAAATTGGCTTGACCAGAGAGTTTGGAAATCTCCCTCACTTTGTTGTGGTTTTCAAGATGGCTTCCAGGGATTGCTTTGGTTTAATCTTCAGATCTCTGCTTCATCAGTGCTTTTACCAGGATCTCGATTTTTTATTTATTTGCAGTTTGGCTTGTTAAAATTGGGAACTACAGGGATCCCGTGTTCATCCTTGTGATTTTGTTCTGGTTTAAAACTATTGAATTCTTCAGGCTTTCTTCCCATTGCTTAATGTATCACTCTATCTTTTTATTTGCTCTAACTATAGATCACTCTGGAACGATAGATGACAGAGAACCTCTCACTCATGCCATCAAAAGCGACTCTGCAGTAATTGGAGGTAACTGGGAAGCATGAATGAACTTTTTCGTGGGGTCTTATTATTATTATGAGTAATGCTGAGTATACACCTCAGAAAACAGTCTACACAGAATCTGTGTTCTTTTCCCTGGGGATATAGCTCAGTGGTAGCACTCTTGACTAACAAGCATGAGGTCTTTGGTTCAATTCCAAGAATGTAGGGGAGGGATGCACATATTTTAATTGCCATACAATGAATCTTGCTGTTTTTTTTTAAATTTTCATTTTTTGTTATTTCATACATGAATGTATTCAGACTCTATTACCTTCTCTCCCCACCCCCCAGTTCATTCCCACTGAACCCCTCTACTTTACAGCAAGTCCTAATCCTATTTAGCTTAAAGATGGCCATCTGCAAGCCATAGGGACTACAGCATCCATTTATTTTCTTAGACATATCATTGTTTCTGCAAGGGCTCATATGAAGGAAGAAAAGCCTTGAGACTAACACTGGAAGTGTGTGTTTTGTGTTTCGTTAATGCTTATTAAAATAGATAGTTGGTCATTCAGATATCCTTACAAAGGAATTTTATACTTTTAGTTTTTATCAAGTCTTACGCTAATAGGTTGAAAGTGGTTCATAGTAATTTAAAGTTGCGGAATTCACACAAAGTATTTTAAAAATATCTTTAATGTGACAGCATCTTCTTGTAGGTATATGTTATTCAAAACCAAACTCAGAACTAAAGCTTTTTTCTTCCTGATTAATGCTCATCAGAGGCTATTAATCAGAGCACCAAAATGTTAAGTGCCTTAACATTTCTGTGCAGTCTGAATATCATAAGGACGCATAAAAAATAACTATTTAGTCTTATATCCAGATAATGTGATTATTCACATACTTAAGAAGCTTTTATGTGGACTTCATACTTGATCCATTTACTAATGTGTTTTAAACATTTTAATTTCATTTTTAAGTTTGTGTGTGTGGTGTGTGTGTGTGTGTGTGTGTGTGTGTGTGTGTGTGTGTACCATGAAGTTGCCAGTGTTGGTTGGTTTTGTTCTCAACTTCACACAAACTGAGCCATATTTAAGATGAGGAAATCTTAAGTAAGAAAATGCCTTCATAAGATTCATTTGTAGGTAAATCTGTTGTGCATTGTCTTGGCTGGTGACTGATGCAGGTAGGTCCATTCCACAGGACACAATGCCACCCCTCGGCAGGTGGTCCTGAGTTACACAAAAGACAGGCTGAGCAAGCCAGGAGGAGCAAGCTGGTAAACAGCGCTCTTCCATAGCCTCCGCACCAGCTCCTGCCTCCAGGTTCCTGCCTTGAAATTCCTGCCCTGACTTCCCTCATTGATGTAATTTGAGCTTCTAAGATTGAAATAAACATTTCCTCTCCATTTTGTATTTGGTGATGGTGTTTTATTATAGGAATAGAAATCTAACTAAGACAAAGGTCAGAAGAGGGCATTGGAACCCTGGAAGCTCAGTACCGGCAAATACAAGAGCTTAAAAGTGAACTTCAGTCCTCTCTGAGAACAGTACATGCTCTTAATAACCGGGACATCTTTCTAGCCCCCTGCCTTTTAAAGATTTTTCTTTCTTTTCTTTTTCTTTTTCTTTTTTTCTTTGGTTTTTTGTTTGTTTCAAGACAGCGTTTCACTGTGTAACAGTCCTGGCTGTCCTGGAACTCTTCTTTTTAGACCAGGTTGGCTTCAAACTCACAGAGATCCACCTACCTCTGCCTCTGGAGTGCTGATATTAAAGGCATGCACCCACCATGCCTGGATGCCTTTTAAATTTTCTGCATTTAATTTTATCTGTAATTGTGTGTAGGCATGTGTTTGCGGGGGCAGGGAGTATCTGTGTGTGAATAGTTTGGTGTCTTGTGCTGTCTCTCATCTATCTGTGAACTCTCTTCAGCAGCTAGAACCCTTTTTTTTAGTAAATAATAATGGTCACAGTTTCTCTTACTGATGTTTCTGTTATCCCCTTAAATTAAATATCTGTAAGTTAAAAAGATACATGATATAGAATTCTCCTTTAATTTCCTGACTAACAAAACAACCTTTTTTTGAGTGATTAATCTTGAGTTTAGCTAGTTATCAGAATAATCTAAGAGAAACATGTTTGACAGTAAAACCCTACTTAAAGTTCCAAGATGTATAATGAGCTCAATATTTTAAAGTAGGATTCCTTGTCAGACAAATTGTCACAGTCAGTGCTCTTCTTGTCTAGCTCAGACACACAGGGCAGAGAGATAGAAACACAGAGACACAGAGACAGAGAGACATAGAGAGAGAAAGTACAAGGCAGGTTTGCTCCTCAAGGCTCACCAGGTCCATGAAACCAGTGTGCCATCTAGCTTTGATCTCTGGGGACCAAGTTTTGGTATCAGAACAGTTGGGAATGGCCATGTAAGCTCCAAAGGTCTCATGCCAACCACGTGCCATTTGTCTGCTCATTCACAGCATAGGGTCCTTCACCGTGATGCTTTGCCTGGTAATACAGAGGTAGAATTTTATCCTATTGTTGTGCCAGTCATAAATCAAACCCAGTGTGTAACCACAGTTGATGCATTCAGACATTTTCCAGAGTAGATAATCCTCTTGTGTTCTCAGCTGTAGGTAACCATCCTCTTTGTTTATAAACAAAGGGACTAGTATGAAAGAGGGGGATACATTTAGTGAGATATTTTTAAATGATGATACAGAAATGGAGTGTTTCTGGACGGACTGTGAGGATGCAGATTCAGACAGCAAAAAAAAAGCCTTGTATACGCTTCTCCTGAGAATACACTCTCATGGTGCTTTGGGTACAACAGCAAAGAATATAGTAGTTTATTTTATTGATTATGAATATATTAAATTGCTTATTTGAGAGACAGGCACCTAGTGATTTCAAAGTGTTTTCCTTCACCACAAAAAGCATTAAACTTGCCCCAAAATGACAGAGATAAATCATATACTTAGAGAAAAAGTCAGAGACTATCTCTGATGCAGTTCGTCTGGATGTCTTTTCTAGACCAATGTGAGGGCGCCATCCATTTTATAACTGCAGTAACACTTTCTTTAACATATTATGTCATTTTCAAATTGTAATTAGTCAGAATCCTTCTCTTTGAGCTAGAAATTTCATAATAAGATGATTGAACTAACTATAGAAACTCAATTAATTGTTTTACAGGGATGAGAGACAAAATATAAAACAACACATGAATACCCTGATTAAAATTGGTTATTGATGTGATTAAGTAGCCATACATGAGTAAAATTACCAAATGCATATTAGATTCATTACTAACTTTCTCGGGTAAGTCTTATATCGGCAAAAAATTGTCTTATCATCAGCAATTTTATCATTTGGCCATTAAGACTCTGCTTAGTAAATCTTACACAGTCCATCAAGAAGACTTGTAGTCAGGGGTTGAAACTTAATAAAATAAATAGTTTTTACTCTTTCATTGAGGGCATCCTAAATGAGTTTGGCTTTTGCCTGACAGTGCAATGTCTTCTACGCCATAAATTCAATGGCTAGTACTACATTTTGGTGTGCTGGCCTTCGTTTGTGCTAACCACTGGATTTTTCCTACCTTCATCATATACCATTGGTGAAAATTTTAGCACCATGAAAAGGCACCTTAGAACTGTGATAGAATACTTAGTTGTGCCCTATGGATTCCCATCCTAGTGTGTCCTGAGGACTATCTGGGGTTCACATTCCACATCAAGAATCTCATGTCACTCTAGAACCGATACCTGTGGGTACAACTAAGACTTGTAATCCTTGAAACATTTACATAGAACCCAAAGTTCCAAAACCCAATATGCCTCATACAGAAAGAATTTTTAACATAATTACATACTGATATCCATATTTTTGCACTATTTGTGTACATAACACACTCCTCTTCAAAACTTGATTGAAAATCAACTCCATTGACAATCACAAAACATAATTCTTTTATTGCATTATGCTTAGCTATAATTTCAAAAATAATTAAGATGTCTTCATGTTTTATTATGAAACAACACTTGGTCATAAAAATATGTAAGTAATGTTTCCTGATGAAAGGAACACATGAAGCAGATCCAATATAATGCATATTCAGGATAAATGGAAAGGACCCCACAAAGTTGATGAAATCCCTAAATAAACTTAATCTATTATGATACAGCTTGAATAAGAAAGGAGAGAAGTTTGTTTTTTGTTTGTTTGTTTCTAATTTATATCTTGTCAAGAGTAGACTTCAGTGGAAAATAATATTCCCTGGACTAATTAAGCAATGGGATTGACACAGTGTCTATTCTGACCAAAGTTTTGACTGGATATCTCTTTTTTTTTTCTCTCCAGGTCTGATAGCTGTTGTGATCTTTATCTTGCTTTGCGTCTCTGCCATAGCTGTTCGCATTTATCAACAGAAAAGGTTATACAAAAGAAACGAGGCAAAAAGGTCAGAGAATGTAGACAGTGCCGAGGCTGTTTTGAAAAGTGAGCTTCATATCCAGAATGCAGTTGGTGAAAATCCAAAGGAGTACTTCTTTTGATTGGCAGTGATTCTCTAACTTGCAAGAATGAGTTCATTTTAATAGCCAGGGGCTCTCAGTGGACAAGAACTGCTCTAACCCTGACCATACAGGCGATGGATCTGCAGCACGGCTATCTTGCCATGTCCAGGCTCAGGATGGCTCCAAGCAGCCTCCTCCAGTGATGTGCTCCTCCAAGCCATCATTCTATTTAAGAAAGGAGCTAGCTATTGGTGTCCCCTTCCAACTTCTGCACATGATCAAAGCCAAGTTTAACTTGCTTCACAACGATGGTTTTTAAGTGTGGAAACTGTAGCCCTTATCTTCACTCTGTAAAACATGAGTTTTGTTAGAGGTAAGAACTCAAAATTGGACTATAATGGCCTTGCTTTACTTGAGACCGTATGTCCTGTTTGCTTTCATCTTCACATGGTGTTGTTCATGAGCCTGGAAATGCTTCTGAGATCCTGTTTGGCTGGTGTTCGCATCTTCAGTGGCCAAAAGTCTATACATTAAGCCCCTTTGCCTTTCTCTGTATTACATTCAATACATCAATAGTCTGAAAAAAATGTTTTCTTGTCTTTGGCTTGTTTGTATTGCTCTTTTTCTATTAGACTCTTTTCTGATACTTTTTAATGCATTTTGTTTTGAGTGTCTGACTTTTAACTCTGAACATGCAATTCCTATATAAAAAGACTCAGAAAGCACAGTGGTTGTCAGTATGTGATGTCACGCCTCTACAGAGAGTTTCTTATCATTGTTTGATGATAACTGGTGAAGACCCTGAGCAATTGTAATTTTCCAAAGAGTGAACAATGTTTTCCATTGAACTAGTCGCAAAACAATTCCTAACACAGCAAAATATATATATATATATATATTTAATTGCAACTCTGTTACCTCAAATAGACTTAAGAGACTATCCCCAAAACCTTAGGGCAGTAGTTTCTTAGGTTTATGTTTTTCTAAAGGTAATTACCAAATTTTCTTTGATCTCCCATGAGGATATTCCATGGACTATATTCTTGTATGTTAGAGATGAAGGAGATAACATCAAGGGTAGAGCCCACTCCTCATTCTAACACACAGTTATGCCACTGGCATGCATTTTACTGTGCACTAACTCCCAATATATGTACCTTGTAATTTGAGTTGTATCGCACCCCTACTTTTCAACCAGTAGATAAGGTAATAGATGTTTACGCTTGCTCCTTTCAGAGTCAAGCTCAAGAGGTCATTCTAGGGATCTCTCATGTAGGATGATTAGGACTAAGAAAATGACATATTCAATAGTCCATGGTGGTTAGAGCCTATGTATACAATGGGAGGTAGAAGCATCATTCCTAACTTTATAAAACTGTAACAACAATGAACTTTAAGGCCAAGTAAATGAGATAATTGCATGGAATTGTCTTTGAAGTCCATAAGCCAATTAAATAATGAAAGCACTTTGCAGTCCATTTTCATACCTTCAGGTGCCTCCAAAGTGAAAAAAAAAAAACAATTCCTTAGATTTTTGTATAAAAATTGGAAGTATATAAATTAAACATCACTAGCATCTTATTTTCCATATTTTCCTTGTGGACTCTTCTTAGAAATATCTGCTTGTCATTTCCCCAAACACAAGCTCCACGTTAATGTTTCTGTAAATACTTGTCTAAATCTTAAGGAATGTGAATTGATGAAGGACCTATATTGGTAAACAGCATCTATATGTGTGTGCATATGTATACACACACACATAGAAAGAGAGAGAAGACAGGCAGACATGTGTGGTGACAAGAGAAGCATTTAACACAGAATTTATATCATTTGAGTAAAGTGTACAACCATTATCTCAGCTCTGAATCTTTTAAAGGTATACTTTTAATTTAGTAGCAGTATCCACCTTACCAGTAGCTGAAATGTGGTCAGGTTTATAGATGGTGAAGTGGCAATGCCCTCTGGGGTCTGCACTGCAAGAGAATGAGATAGGGTGGTATCAGATTGCATTGGTACCTTATATGCCATGGTTTGGATTTCCTGGTTTGTAATGAATTTCTTCCTCTTTCCTTAATAAAATGCATTTTTGAAATGAAATGCAGAATATAGTTTGAGATCTTGTATAAAAGTTTTAAATTAGGGAATTATGTGGGATTTCTTTTTCTTAAGACAGCAAAAGTGTGTGTGTGTGTGTATATATATACCTTATTTTCTGGTGTATGTATGAATATGTGTGGTGAACAAATTTCTATGATTCTTGTGAACTATCAAGTCATTTTTTCTTTAAAACTGTTAACTCTTCTTCTTTAAAACTGTTACTCTTATATGAATGTGTGAGTGCATGTGTGTGAGTGTAGATGTGTGTACCTGTGTATGTACATATTGTCTTTGTGTGTGTAATATATAGATTTTAGATGAAAATGGGAGTTGGTTCTATTCTATCATTTAGGATCTAGAAATCGAACTTGGGTTTCTTAGGTTTAGAAATAGGCACTTGTACCTGCTAAGCCATTGCTCTGGCCATATTTTTCTTCTTTGAAAAGAGACAATTGTAAGTTAGGAAGATGATTATTAATTGTAGCAATTCAATTTTTAGTATCTCTGCAGTCTTCCCTGAGAACAATGGCCTGGTTGGCAGTTGTCCATGGAAAAGGTTTCTGTACACTTCAATCGGGTGATCTTTTTTTCATTCTTTTTTCCGTTTCTCCAAAGATCTTGGTAAACGTACACTGTGTAAATGTAAAGACATTGTATAGAGAATATGGTGTACTCCTCTCTGATTTCAAAACCCCATTAAAAAACTGGTGTGACAGCACACTATTAATCCTAACATTTGGATGCAGAGGCAGAAGGATTGACGCGATTTCAAGGTCAAAGTGAACTATTGTGATGCCTTGTCTCAAAAAACCAAACCGAAAAAGGGCACCAAAAGCAAAGTACATCCCCAAGAAAGCCCAAAATAACAGCAAACAACTCCCCCCAATTTACTAAAAAATTCAATGTTTTACCACTGTATTTACAGACTAGAGTAATGGTGGCATTGAAGAGCTTCTTCAGTGAAGCGAATGAGGTCACTAATGAGAAACAGCATCTCAATATGTAGGGAATGCCATGAAAATATCCCTTTTCCAGTGTAGAGCATAACATGGTTTTAAAACTCATTTCCAAGTGTTGCTTTCAATTCTGTGTTTATTATATCTTTAATATGTCAGTTAAAAACACAGGACAAAACAAAAGACAACCAGACAACACCCACAGGGAAGGCAGTCATTTAAATGGTTGTTCCTTGGGTGTGTCTTTTGGAATAACAGCATTTCTCATGGGATTAGAGGAGCACAAGCTGTGTTTAAACTGTGGACAGCTCAGCTTCACAGATAAAAAGTCCAAGACAATATGCGAAGAGATGTTCCCAGGAGGACAGTAGCAGTGTGTATGCCATTAAGCTGTGACTAAATTCTTTGTTTTCTACAGAGTTGATCTTAGTGTTTCCAGGATCTGATACTTCAGCAGCTAACCTGAAGCTAACCTGAAGTTGCCTTGTCTAGAATGACTATGGGTCTAGATCTTATCCACCATCTATTTTCAATGAACATCAGCTGCTATTGACATATGATCGTCCTTGATAAATTTGGGTTTCTACTGAAACTGTTCATTGTCCCTGACTCCAGGACAGTCAATTAAAATTGGAACTCTTATTTTTGTATGCACATGTTCATGTATGTAGTGTTCAAGTGTGTGAATGTATGTGGAGGCCAGAGGACTACCTCAAGTGTTGACATCAAGAAGGTAGTCCACATCCTTTGAGACGGGGTTTCTCACGGGTATTGGAGGTGAGCAGTAAGGGTAGATTGGCTAGCCAGGGCAGCACAGGCATCCTCTCATTTCAGTCTCCCAGGGCTGAAATTACAAGTGTTCACCTCTGCATCCAGAACTTCTGGAAAGTGAACTCAAGTCCTTATGCTTGTAAGGCAAATACTTTACAGATCAAGCCAGTCCTTGAGCATTCTATACAGACTTCGTGAAATCCATGACACGAGTTATATCTGCCCTATTGAATCATCAGAGGTCTACTTCTTGTTAGAAAGATGAATTAGAGGCACTCTAGCTAAAACCTGTTCAGATAAAGATTGATTTTCAAATCCATGTGTCAACTACATGATGACTCCATCAGATAACTTCAGTGTGTCCTGCCTGCTCTCTACTTCTTCTAAAAGTCTGGATGGCAGTGTAGAAGCAGGGAAGAAAAACATCTAGAAGCCAAGTGTTTCCTGATTGTCGTGTGTGTGGCTGAGGAACATTCATGCATCTAGGAAAGAACAAGAAATGAGGATAACAATAACATGACAGAGTGTGGATAAACATGGTAAGAAGTTTAAATATGTCGTTCATCAGAGGGGTCCCTAGAGCTCAGTTTTGCAGATTTTCAAGCAGAAATAAATATGAACTCTGACTTGAATGTTTTCCCCAGTGCAATATTTTTAATTTTTTAATCTTTTAACACCATACTTAAGTCATTATAAAATGCACGGTTGTAGTTTTAAAAAATAGTTTAACAAATTTTACAAAGGAAATGGTACTCTCTTGCCCATCTCCTATCCTCATCTGTTTCAGTTCCTTTAATTGTCTCTTTTTAGATCTCTCTATGCCTGTAAATAATGCGTTATCACAGAATGGGTTCTTTGTAAATTACATTTTGAGGCAGAAATCATCATTTATAAAGTTTATTAGGTATTATGTAATACACACAGGAGACAGGCTGATGTGGGGTGAAGTTGGGCTGTGCTGTCATAATGATAAGAGATTGGGGGACCCTGCAGACATTACCCTTTGGAGAGGTTCTTAGTTGGGTTAAAGGGCAGAACATTCACATTACCCTTTGGAGGGGTTCTTAGTTGGGTTAAGGGGAGAACACTCACATTACCCTTTGGAGGGGTTCTTAGTTGGGTTAAGGGGCAGAACATTCACATAACAGGATAGAGGGGGCGATTGGTGTTGGCTGTGTGTTGATGACCATGAGCTTGGACCATTGCCTCTTTGTAGCTTAGACTGTTCTTGAGAGAAGACAAATTTACTCATCGACATTTGGCTTTCACGTCCATGTATCAGCTAAATGATGACTACGAAAGATGTCTTCAGTTTGTCCTATCTGTTCTCCAGTGATGGCAAATGGAAAAGATTCAGACGCTGAAATGTTTAGTGGGGGGATGTGTGTGCACAAGCCTTGCAGAGGAGGAATGAGTGCTGTTTCCCTCCAGCACTGCTTAGATCTGTCTACTTCAGACAAGATTTCTAGAAGCAGCTTCTTCAACACCGAGGGGAATCTCCTTTCCTGAGAAAATTGTGCAAGATGGAAGAGGATTTGCTAAGGTCTCACCTCCACAGATGACTGTAACTGCTGCTCATCTTTTCCCTGTCTTCACCATCCTTGCCACCATTCCAGTGTCTACTGACAATACTGCACAGAGTTGGGCTTCAATTATGTTATGCTCCTGATCTTCTTCAGTAAGATGTTCTGGTGGGATCAATTTGGAAAAAAAAAAAAAGACAGATTTCTAGATCAAACGATCGTATTTGTAGATTTCCCAGACCATACTAATTAATACACTCCAGCCAAAGCCCTCCGTGTGCCAAAGCAGTTAAAACCGAGACTTGCACATGCTTGCCTTACTGATAGATTGCTCTCATTTCAAGCCTGTTCTGGAACAAGATCTGTGGGTCGACCAGAGCCGCCAAGAGAGCCCGGCTTGCTCTAGTCCTTAAGGCTAGCACTAGACGATGACCCTTTTCCTAGAAATAAATGTTCTGTGTTGGCCAGTGGGACAATGGGGGATTCCTTTCAGAGAATTCTACTTGGACTGTTTCTACATCGGACATCAGTCACTCCTGTGTTTAAAGGATTGAAGTGGGAGCGACACCAACATTAGGCATGTCAGTTCCACAGACAAACAAAAACACCCTGAACCCCCAAAGAAAACACTCAGTTCATTTTGTGTTGGCCTGTACTGCTGGGGGTGGAGCCTACCTTCAGAGTGGTTTGTTTCCCCCAGTGAGACTCCCTAAGAGAAACGTAGTTTTTCATTTGCAAGTGGCTTTCAATTGGAGACAGCTTTTGGGTTAGGGACGGAGGTGTGTGTCTTCTCTCCGCTCTGGGATCCTGTCTGGTGTAGACCTGCGCAGGCACTGTGCATTCAGCGTCTCTCACTAGCCTGGAACTCACAAAAGAGGAAAGGCCTCTGAGCATCAGGTTCCAGGGATCTGCCCTTCTCCACCATTGTAACATCAAGGTTCCAAGCTCGTACCACTGTGTGCAGCTTTATGTGGTGTGCACCAAAATCCCAGGTCCTTGTGCTCTCAAGGCAGATACTTAAGGACCTGAGCTGGCTTCCCATCCCTGATTTTGCTACTAAGGAGAGGGTAAACCCATTATCAGTGCCAACTCTGAGGCAGTATGCAATGCCTTTATTCTCTTTGTCCACACTACTACCTGCTGTTGAGGGTCATGGGAGGTTATACCTTTTGGGAAGTACTGGGAACTCACTAACATATACACTTTGCATTACAGTAGGGTCCTTCCTCCTGAAGACATGGTTTCTCCTTCAGTCAGTGGATTCTAGGTTGGGAAATTAACAGGATTTCCATTTTGGCCATTCACACATATAATGCCAGCAATTGGAGGCTGAAACCCGATGATCACGAGTTCAAAGCCAGGTTGGGTTAAATGCTGACTTCAGAGACAGCCTTAGCATCCAACTAGAACTTCTATAAAAATACATACAAAAAACAATCAAGGGATATAAAGGAAGAATGAAGACTCATGCTCACAGTGAAGAGGTGATGGTATTTTTAGTTGAAACAATAAGAAGTTATATGATGTTTTGAAGGCTGATAAATTGCTCAGATTGTAATGCTCTTACTGACCAAGTCTGAGACCCTGAAGTAGTGTACTGAACCCAGATAAAATAAGGTTTAGAATACTTTCCAGTAACCTCAATGCTCCTAAAGAAACCCTCTGGCTAGGTATCCTGATGTACGCAATGATAAACTATATATATATATTTTTTTTTCTATTTCAATATTTATATTCGTATCTTATATATAATATATATATAGGTATATATATAGAGAGAGAGGGGGGAAGAGGGAGAGAGGTTAGAAAACAAAGGCCAACACCATAGCTCCATCCCAGGTTTGCTTTAAGTTCCATGTGTATCCTGTGGCAGGCATGTGCCCACTCTAAGAGAATCATACATCACCTCAACCCACACAGCTCACACCCATACATTAAGTCATATACAAAATTTACAAGTATGAGATATGTTATTAACACTAAAATCTCATAAATTCAGCAAACTTCCCAGTAATACGTTCTATGGAAGAGTGATGCAGCTCAGAGTAAAACGCACATCCTTTGTTCTGTGTTCCTGGTGTCCTATGGTCAACTGTAGCTGCTTGTCAGATGTGTGTGAACCTGACACTGTGCAAAGGTTGTAGATCACTACTGTAAAGCAGACAGGACACTAGAGACTGTCCAGATTGCTTCCCAGAGCCAAGGGCAAAGGCCAGGCTTCATTGGGGATAAGCTAATCCTTTACACGACCCACTTTTTTTTTTCTAGAAGTTTCATTTTATTTACAAAGTTTATAAACTTAAGTTTCTCTGCTGCCCACTCTTCATTTTCCTCTAAGTTTGGGAAGATTTTCTTAAAACTCCATCCAGTGCCTTTATGGAAAGAGTTAAGCTCAGCTCTTATTTTTAAATAAATGCATTTTCAGTTCCTGGTTTATGTAACATATATCAACTTCTATTCTTTTAAAACTCTTATTAGTTCTCTGAGAATTTTGTTCAATGTATTTTAGTCATATTCATTTTTCCTTTCCCTAATTCTTTCTAGATCTGCCCGACTTCCCTGTCTACCTAACTCTATGCTTGGGATCATTCTGGCATGACATTGGGCATGTCTTGTGCAGGCTTTCACAAAGAGTTAATACGTGCAGCGTCCCGCTGAGTTCAGAGGGCACTGTTTCCTTGTAGCCATCCTCTGGCTCTTAGACTCCCGCTTCCTGGATGGTCCCTGAGACTTGGGAGGAAGAGGTTTCCTATATGTGTTTCCTTTAGACCTGAGCATTTTGTAGTCTCTTACGTTCTGTGCTTTGGCCAACAATGCGTCTATATGATAATCACTACTGCAAATCGAAGCTTCTCTGGTGAGGGGTGAGAGATTCATTAATGGATATAATGATTAGTCATTAGGAGCCAGCTTAATATGATGTCCACTTAGCAGAGGAATAGTAAGTGTTCCTTTCTGTTAATCTTTTTTAAAATCATATTTTTACATGCTCAAACTCTATCTTTTCCTACAACCTCCAATCTACTTTTTTATTTTTTTAATTTCTTTCATAGCAAGGACCTCCCAAAGTATAAGATGTGTTTGTTGATCATTCCAATATGGGAGTGAGGAACCTCACACTGGCTTAGAATCTATATTTTACACAGAAGTTTCTGAAGAATTTCCAGTCTTTACTATCCCCAGGGGGCGTGGAAACATGCAAGGCCTATCCCAGGGACCTGATTGGCTCTGCCTCTCAGCATAGGGATTATAAACACACACTGCCACATCTGGCTTTTCTTTGTTTGTTTTTTGTTTTGTTTTATGGGTCGCGGTGATAAAATTCAAGTCCTCACGCTTTCAAGGTCAAATGCTCTACAGACTAAGCCATGGTCCCAGGATACTTTGCCGCTTTGTATATTAGTGCTGTAGCAAGTCCGGGCAGCACAAAAGTTTTCTCAACTTGTATGTCTGCAGTTAAGAATTCCATGGTATTCCTCTTGGGCAAAGGCCAAGGCATGGCGGGATGGCACTTCCTTCTGGAAACTCAGGTGAGATTCTGTCCTCTTGCCTTACCAGCTTCTTTCACTCATTGCCCATACCTCTTCTCTCAGTTCCCGCTCTCTTGTCAGAGACAGGGGTGGCAATTCCAGCCCCCCTCATGTCATCCCATTCTGAGTACCCTCCCGCCTTTCTTTCCCCGAATCCTGAGCCTACAACCCTTTCAAACAATCCGGGACAGTGTTTGTTCCTCAGAGTCATAGAATCGGTGTCTTGTGTCCCATGGGCCACGTGGCTCTCCTCGCTTTGTAAGTTGACACACTCCTCTAGTGGTGCCTGAGCGTGGGCAGCTCTGGGTAGACACGTTGCTGTATTTCCACGTCTGGTCTTTAACCCCACAGGCTTTTGTTTGTTCGTTTTGTTTTGTTTGGTGTTATTTTCTAGAAATAAATCTGTATTTTTATAAATTTTTTCAGTGAATTATCTTACAGATTTATTCACAAACCCTTACACGCCATTGGTAGGATATAAATTAATTCAGCCCTTGTAGAAAACAGTATTTAGCAGTTCCTCAAAAACTTAAAAGGGGAAGTACCGCCTGATCCAGGAGTCTAACTACTGTGTGCAAAATTCTCCCCATTTTAATAGGCCTTCCTTTTTATTTCCAGAGTCAGAGGTACTATGTTGACTCCATCCATTTCTTTGTATAGATTGGCCACAGTTTCCTTACAATAATCACATGTAAATAGTAAATTGAGCCACGAAGCAGCTTTGGTTCCTCCCAAAGCTAGCTTCCATCTAATCCTTCCCTCTAGGAGTCTCTTGAAAAATGAATAGCAACTTCAATAACTTGACCGGTCCATTTCCTCTTTGAAAATTAGAAGTGCAAACCATGTTTTTTTAAAAAGCCATTAAGTCATTAATTTTTATTTTATCAAGCTTGGAGCAAGAAAAGACCTATTCTTATCACATTTTTTTGTAACACGCCAGACTAATTTGTGTTTGCTTTTAATAAAATTATTGTCTTATTTCGTGCATTGATGCTAGACATGACTTTACACCCGCTGAACCAACACATCTGCTTCCAAGCTGTCCATGTAATAAATTTTCTGGTAAATTATGTTTCTGTTGAATGAATTCATGTTTTTTATTCAAAATAAGCTGTTATAAATGATTCATGTCTCTCTACATTTTCAACAGGAACAAATTAATTTTTTAATTGAGCTCTGAAATGACCTGTTCTTCCCAAATGCATATTAAAAGAAGATGATTACAAATGGCTGTCAGGATCAAATGAGACTTTGTAATAACTTTTTTCATTTGCTGAGGATATTTGGCCAACTTTTCTTAGTAGAAATTTATGGCACTTGGTGAATAATTGGAAAGGAACATCTTCTGGAAAAAGATTGGTGGTAATATGAAAGAATGAGCCAGAGATCACCAAAAAAAAAAAAAAAAGATTGTTTTACAAAAATTCCAGATAAAATACCAAACAAAGAATATTGCAAATTAGGTGCAATTTACATTAAGAAATATTGGTAGGTCCTCTGCATGCATGGTCCTCTGTTGGTGCATCAGTCTCTGCAGGACCCTTGGGTTCAGAACTTAGAGTTTTGTTGGTCTCCTTGTGGGGCTCTTGTCCCCTCCGTGTCCCTCTAATCCCACCCCTCTCTTCCTCCATAAGAATTCGTGTGCTCTGCTCAAAGTTTGACCCTGAGTCTCAGCATCTGCTTCGATCCCCTGTAGGGTGACTCTTTTCGGAGGACCCTCTATAGTAGACTCTGATTCTGTTTCCTCTCTTCCACTGCTTCTGGTGTCTATCCTGTTTGCCATTCTGAATGAAATTTAAGCACCCTCCCTAGGGTTCTCCTTAGTGTTTAGCTTCTTGAGGTCTGTAGATGGCTGTCTTATATTATACAGCTAATATCTGCTTATTAGTAAATTTATACCATGCCTGTCTTTCTGTTTCTGGGTTACTTTACTCAGGATAATCTCTTTCTAGTTCTATCCATTTGCCTGCAAATTTCATGATTTCCTTGTTTATAATAGCTGAGTCGTATTCCATTATGTATATGTACTACAATTTCTGTATACATTCTTCTGTTGAGGGACATCTTGGTTGTTTCCAGATTCTGGCTATTACAATGTGGCCCATTGGCAACTCAGTCTCCATATGGATCTCTGAGTGAGGTGAGCAGGGGCTGCCTCTATCATGAACTGAGTTGGATGCTCTCTGATCACTCACCCCTGATGATGCAGCTTTGCCAAGCCATAGAGGAAGAGGATCCAGGCAGTCCTGATGAGACTTAACAAGCTACAGGCAGATGGCAATAGTGGAGACCTCCCCCTTGCAGTGGACTAGGGGAAGGGGATGAGAGAGAAAGGGAGAGAGGGTGGGATTGGGGGAGGGGCGTCAATTGGGATATATAATGAATAAATTTTGAAGAAAAAAATAAAAATTAAAAAAGATCTACCTAGTTATTTTTGGTGAGAAATATAAAATATTTCCACATATTTGGAATTACTATGTAAGTAACAGCCATTGTTGTTAAACTATTTAATCAAATATGTGATTCCTTCATCTTTTCATATGCATTTATATATTTTCAGTAAAAAATGATTTTTTAAAAAAAGAAAGAAATATTGATAGGAATGCTGATATTTTTCCATGCTTATTTATTGAGATTTATTTTACAGCTTAATTATGTACATGCATGGCGATTGGGTGAGTGTGGGGTGATGGGTTTGTGTTTGTGAGTTCAAGTGTCCACAGAAGCCAGATGAGGGCATCAAATTACCTGGAACTTCAGTCACAGAAGATTGTAGGCTGTCCAATGTGAGTGCTGGGAACCAAACTAGGTTCTACTGCAAGAGTGGTGTGTACCCTTAATTTCTTGGTCACCCTCTAGCCTCTTACCTATTCATTCAAGTTTAAAAGTTTATATATATATATATATATATATATATAGTTTTCTATATACATGTGTGTTCATATATGTATACACATATATGTATATATGTCCATATATTAAGTTTATATGTGATATATACACATTAAAGCATATACAACAAAATGTTTTGAAGAATGTATGTATATGTAACAGCATTACTGTAATTACTGAGATATATATCACACAGTATCATTTTCATGATGATGATTCTTTAAATTTACTCAGTCATTTTGAGGAGTATTGTACGCTCTTAACTGTGGTCACCATGTGATACTAAGATTTTTTGAATTAATTTCTCAAGTTTAACCAACCTTTTTCTCCTTAACCCCGCCGGCCTCTGGTAACTGCCAATCTATGCTGTACTTCTAGGCAGTTAACCTTCATAGAGTCTGTGTGGTAGTGAGACCCTGAAGCATTGTTTTGGTCTTTCTATATCTGTTTTATTTTATTTAACAGACTATCTTGTAGATTACCTATGAGCCTTTGCACACTGTTGGTAGAATATAAATTTATATAGTCTCTGTAGAAAACAGGAGATCGATTCCTCAAAACATTAAAAATCAAACTACCTTATGATTGAGAAATCTCAGAACTGTGTATATGTCCAAAGAAAAAAATTAATAAGTCAAAGAGAGATTGGCACTCCTCCATCCATAGCAACATGATCCATAATAACCAAAGAATGGAATCTATCTATTATGCCCATGTGAATGAATGAAGAATGAATGAATGAATGAGTGAATGAAAACAATGTGATGATTGCTTTTGAATGGTATCACAGTTTCTGTCTATATAGTTCTTTCCATCTTTGATTTGTAGAAGAGAAGAAAAATCTCTCAGCATTCCTGATGTCTTTTTTAGTAGAGATTTAACACACTTTGGCTTTATCATGGTTGAGATTTTATGATGTATGAAATTGATACAGTGTTCAAATGCCCCTAAAAATTTCTTCATGGCAATTCGTTTCTTTCTATTTGCTTCCATCATAAAACTGAGGCTTAAACATGGAAGGCAAGCTACAAAAATAGTACAAACTTCTTTTGCTATATTATTTGAAGGAAAATATTTTTCTTATGTTATTAACATTGTACACACGAAATTGCAACTAATTTAAAAAAACTGAACTTAGTACACAAACACAACACTTTTTTTTTCACCACATGGATGGTTTCCACTAGTACAGTATGAATTTTAAAATATTTGGAATCCCCGTTGGAAGTCTAGGCAGTTCTGTAAATTCAAGACAGTTCAACTCACAACACTTTCAGGTGCTAGCTGTTCCTTCAATATACAACTAAAAATATATTAAGCTCATATCTCAAGACTGGAGGGTTAGGTCTTTTAAATAGATCCCCATCTTTCCAGATCTTTGGATCCCTTAAAGAAGTGTATCAAACCAACACATACTGTTCTTGATAATTTATTTCAGCTAACATGCCTACATTGGGCCATTTTACTTAATTTCCAAACTAGTCTAAGCTGAGGAGATGATCTCTGTTATTCCACCATTAGTTCTAGCTGTGACCCAGGTCCCCCCTTCATTCACCAAATGCAATAAAGGTAAAACTACAGCATGTAAGCCACAAAGCTTGGAAATAACAGAAAATAATAAAACATAGCAAATGGGATTCAATTTGCTATCAGTAATTATACCTCCTAAGTTCCCCAATGGCGGAACCCTCCTCTGTTGCTGGTGGGAATGTAAACTTGTACAACCACTTTGGAAATCAATCTGGTGCTTTCTCAGACTATTCGGAATAGTGCTACCTCAAGATCCAGCTATACCACTCCTAGGCATATGTCCAAAATATTCTCAAGTATGAAATAAAGACATTTGCTCAACCATGTTCATAGAAGCTTTATTCACAATAGCCAGAAGCTAGAAAAAACCCAGATGCCCATCAACAGAGGAGTAGATACAGAGATTGTGGTACATATACACAATGGAATACTACTCAGCAATAAAAAAAGAAATAATGAAATTTACAGGCAAATTGATGGATCTAGGAAAGATCATCCTGAGTGAGGTAACCCAGAAACAAAAAAAAACCACACATGGTATATACTCATATATTATATTAGACATATAATAGGATAAACATACTGAAATCTGTACACCTAAAGAAGCTAAGGAAGACCCTAGGGAAGTTGCTCATCAGAAAGGAAAATGGGATAGACATCAGAAGTGGGAAGAAACAGAGAATAGGACTGGAGCCTACCACAGAAGGCCTCTGAAAGAGTCTATACAGCAGGGTATCAAAGCAGATGCTGAGACTCATAGCCAAACTTTGGGCAGAGTGCAGGGAATCTTATGAAAGAAGGAGGAGATAGAAACACCAGGAAGGGACAGAAGCTCCACAAGGAGACCAAGAGAATAAAAAGTCTGGGCCAGGGGTCTTTGCAGAAATTGTTACTCCATACTCCAACCAAGGACCATACATGGAGATAACCTAGAACTCCTGTTCAAATGAAGCTCATGGCAGCTCAGTCTCCAAGTGTGTTCCCTAGTAAGAGAAGCAGGGGCTATCTCTGATATAACTCAGTGGTTGGCTCATTGATCACCCCCCCTGGGGGAGGGGGAAAGCCTTAACAGGCCAGAGGAAGACAGTACAGCCAGTCCTGATGAGATCTGATTAGGCTAGGGTTAGAAAGAAGGCAAGGAGGACCTCCCTATCAGTGGACTAGGGGAGGAGAAGAGGGAGGGAGGGTGGGAGTGGGAGGAGATGGGTTACAGCTAGGATACAAAGTGAATAAATCATAATAAATAAAAAATAATAAGGAAAGAAAGAAAAAATAAAACGCCCACTTTACCATTAAAAATAATAAAATACAATAAATTTCCAAATGGCATTGCAATTTCTGCTTTGTTTTTATCCTGTTTTCCTCCTAGCCTAGCATAATGAGAACATTTCCTCAGTTCACATCTCCAAAGACCAGCATTTCAGTGAAATGGCAAGCCCTTGCCAACACCTGGTTCTTTCTGCCCTACTGTGAGTAAATAATACATTTTTAGTGGAAATCATTGTAATCATAAGAGAGTGAACTCCTTTTTATGGCCAGCACAGTTAAATGCTCAACCGTGCTTTTTCCACAGTATGGAAGATCCATCACTGAAGAGTACCAGGTGGCAGGTTTGATGATCTACTTTAAAGCATACTATAGACCTACTACTGTGTCTTTGTAAATATTAATCTCATTTTTCATGTTCGTCTGAGTCTTACTTAAATAATGCATGCTTCTACGTTTTTTTTTTTCTGCGTTGTACCATCCAGTGTTTTTTATTTGATGGACTATCAGTGCCATTGACGTGGTTGTCAGAAGTTGACATCAAGCCAGAAGTCTCTCTCTACCCATTATCTATCCATCAATCTTAAAGATGTGGCTCTTTGTCTCTTAAGTATATCATACCTGTAGCTTGTTACCTGCTACTCAGGAAACTCCTACTCAAGACTGTTAAACCTTGGTATACTGTCTGGTTTTGTGTGTCAAGTTGACACAAGCTAGAGTCATCAAAGAGGAAGGAGCCTCAATTGAGGAAGTGCCTCCCTGAGATGAAGCAAAGGGTTTTTCCAATTAGTGATCAATGAGGGAGGGCCCAGCCCATGATGTGTGGTGACATCCCTGGGCAGGTAGTCTTGAGTTCTATAAGAAAACAGGGTGCGCAAGCCATGGGAAGCAGGGCTGTTAGCAGCACCCTTCCATGGCCTCTGTATAAGCTCCTGCCTCCAGGTTCCAGCCTTGCTTGAGTTCCAGTTCCAACTTCTTCTAATGATGGACTGTGATCTGGAAGTGTAAGTCAAACAAACCCTTTCTCCAACTTGCTTTTTTATCATGGTGTTTTCATTGCAGCAATAGAAACCCCAACTAAGACACTTGCATAGCACACTGAGATAACCTCTCAACTAGCCTTTGGTATCAGGATGATGACCTCCCACTCCGCCACCCGTGACCTTTACATACCACCCACCATTTACTGCTCTTATTCCTCTCTCTTCAGATGTAAAAGCTACGTTTTGACATAAGCATGATCACGTGTTTCACTTCATTCCTATTCTTAGAGAGTCATTTTAAAGATGCCATATTCTTTATAAGGGTTTCCATTTTAGTGAATGTTTGATTAAGAATCATCATCTGGCCATAGCCTCATAGAAGACTGACCCCCCATCTTTTCACGTGATGTCTTTTATCTCTCCAGTGTTTATCTTCATCCATTCTTGCTCTGTTTGCATGAGTGCGTCTTGTCTTTATTCCTGAGTAAGTTCCTTTTCTTCTCCACTTCACTGGTTAACTCTTTACTATTGTTTGGACACCACTTTTGCTTGCCCACCTTCCTTCCTGTCTTCCTCTACCTGAAATTCGCCAGTCCAGAGCACTTCTCTCCCAATACTCTCCTACCCATTCATACTACAGAGTTCCATGAGGTCGAGAGAGTTGCCATTTGTGTCTCAGCACCGCCTTGAAGACCGATGGTGATCACCACTCACCAGAGTCAATTGACTAAACATTGATTGAACAATGACCCAGTGAGTTGTTTTCTGTACACATGCAATGGCAGCATCAATTCCTACTGAAATAGCTCATGAACAAGGAAGATCCTGCAGAGGTCAACAATTATCTGGACCCTTGAAGAGATTTAAATGTAATGTTTAACAATATTTAAATACAGTGTCCTTTCATGTTAAATGACGTATTGTTCCTGTATCGAATGTATGCACACGAGCATGTGTGCCATGACACACAGTGGAGCTTGGAGGACAACCTAGAACTCCTACCCAAATGAAGCAGTTTACCTGTACACGTGTTCTGGAGTGTGAACTCGGCTTTCCAGACTTGCACAGAAACTCTTGTACCTGCTGTGTCATCTCACAGGCCCTCAGCTTCATTTTTCTTTTTAGCAAAACAGATGACCTGGTTTATTGGATTAATAAACAAAATGACTGAGGCTTCCTTCAATATTATATAATACTACCCCTTAATGGAAATAAGACTTGTTTGACTTAAGTCTTATTTCCATTAAGGGGTAGTATATGTAGTATATACTTTAGCCATGTATGTAGTGGAAACTTTGTTTTCTAGTTACACCCCTCATATTTTAATTCAATTCTCTCTCTAATTCCGGTATTTTCTCAGTGAAATGTGCAAATACCTTCCTATCCCTTCCATGCTTTGGAAAAGAAGGAAGCCACTGGCGTTAGAATGTCTCTGCTCAGTATTATCCATGCCATACCATTCTATAGAACCAAAAGTTGGTCACTTCCTATCTGGTGTCATTGTTGAGTTCATGTAAAAGACACTCATAGCAGGGACCTAACTAAATACACTCTTATAAGCTCTGGATACAATTATTTTTCACTTTAAAGATTTATTTATTTATTTATTTATTTTTAATTTATTTATTTTTATATCAATCACAGGTTAGGTACTTTGAATCCCAGGCATAGCTCCCTCCCTCATTCCCTCCTACCCTCCCACTCCCTCCCTCATCTCCCTACTCCCCGCCCCCTTCAAGTCCACCAACAGGGGAGGACCTCCTCCCCTTCCATCCAACCCCAGCTCATCCTGTCTCCTCAGGGCTGGCTGCAATGTACTCCCCTGAGATCTAGCCCATCTGTCACTTCCCAGCTTGTATGGGGGAGGGTCAAAGAGTCAGCTATCAAGATCTTGACTGAAACAGTCGCTGTT
>CM053744.1:48142122-48165208 GCA_028658305.1 Pachyuromys duprasi
GAACAGGGACTGTTTCCGTCATGAACTGGATGGCTGGCTCTTTGACCCTCCCCCATACACGCCAGGGAGTAACAGCCTGGCTAGATCCCAGGGGAGGACATTGCAGCCAGCCCTGAGGAGACAAGATGATCTGGGGTCAGATGGAAGGGGAGGAGGTCCTCCCCCGTCGGTGGACTTGGAGGGGGCGGGGAGGAGATGAGGAAGGGATGGGGAGAATGGGAGGGAATGAAGGAGGGGGAGGGTGGGAGGGAATGAGGGAGGGGGCAACACCTGGGATGCAAAGTACCTAACCTGTGATTGATATAAAACTAAATAAATTACATTTTAAAAAATAACAATACAGCTAGAGCCAGGATCTGGAGTAGTACTTTATTAACTTCTAGGCTATCCTACAACATTTGAATGAATTTGTGAGGTATAATATAACGTTTGGCTCCATGGCAACATAATTATCACAGGGGTCACTGTTGGCTTTCAGCTTCCCTAGGTGATGCTTTGCAGCTGTTGAAGCTGTCTTGGGGACCCTCCTGCATCCCTGTCTCCCTTCCACCAGTTTCTCCTGCATTCTCCCAGGGTCTGCTGTCTACTCTCCCTGTAATATACTGAGATTAAAATACCAAGGCTAGCCTGTATGTGCGCAGAACTCACCCTGCTCACATGCTCTCAGAACAGATGTTAGGCTAAAAAGATACATACTATATGTCCTGTGTATTCAATAAATCCAAGCTTCTCCAGTATGCATTTAAATTAAATTTTCCATTTCACATAAAAACAAGAGCTGTGAAACTGTCTTATGGGTGTTGATTTTTATAGAATCTCCTGTCCATGTGAACATTATTGCTCCTTGAGTTGACATATGGAGGTGATTTGATGGATGTATGTTCAAATGAAATGTGTCTTCACAATTCAAGGGCCGAGGAATGCTACCATACTATCTGGTAGGATGCTGATATTTTCCAAATATAAATTAAATTCTTTTATGATGTAATCTAATTGATTAAAAGGTGACATTGGGAAAACTCAGAAAGTGAGACTATAGAAAAAAGAGACTTTTTATAATTTACAATTACGGACTATTGGCCAAAAGAGAAACAACACTGCCAATTTGGATTGCTTTCATTAAATTTGCATGGTCATGTTAGGTGTACCTGTAATTTTCTGGTAACACCTATGTTAATATGGAAAGATATATTTATTTCATACCAGGGACTTGAGTTCTCTATTCATATTTAATGAACAGAGTTTAATCTAGTTCTCTACGCACATGCCTACTATCATTTTTATAAATTGGAAGTTATATATCAAACATATTCTTCCTAAACACTTTAACACTTGCAAATGAAAGGCTGTAGAAGGTGCACAGGGGTGAGGAGGTGGGGGTCAGGAGGAGGCAGCACAGCCCTGAAGTTTAATAGATGGAATTGAATACTTTCTACTCTTTGAAAAGGCCTGTAAAGTATTAGAAGTCAATTCTAAACTGAAAAATCACTTCATTTCAGCAAATGTTTTATTAAGTTCATACTATATTTTGGGGGTTGAGGTAGAACAATCTGGAGCATAAGGCAGTTAATGGTAATTTTCCAGCGATCTATGACTCATCTATTTTTAGATCATTAATCTTAATAGTATTTCTAAGACCTGAATTTATATTTACCTGAAATGTCACTATAGTGTCCATTACCCCCCCCTTCCCCATTGACCTCTTTCTCTCTGAAATCACCCAGGCTGGACTAGAGCTTGCTTTATGTGTAAGGATAATCTTGAATTTCTGACCCTCCTGCCTCCCAAGGGTAAGAATTTCAGGCCACACATTTCTGTTACCTACAACGATGAACAACCACAGCCATATTAATATACCTGTGCAATCAGTAGTCAACCACCTTCTAGTTCCCAAGACATAATGGGAGTCAGCTATCTCAAAATCTGGATTATATTACATCTTAGGAATTATAGCAGTTATTTATCTTCCACTTGACCTTGTTGTTTAAGGTATTAAATATATTAAACCCATATCTATAGTTCAATATTGTCATTAGGCAGAAGCTGTATACTGGATTGTCAAAGCAGTCTACCAACTCAACATGGTTAAGAACACATACCCTAGATATGTTTACAGGAAGGTTTTCATTTTAATTTAGTTGTTCTCGACAACAAAATGTGATTAGAATGTAGAAATTACATTAATCAAACTGATATGGGAGTTACTTAACATAATTCAAAACTTGCGCTGAAGAGAAGAGGATATGAAGTCCATGGAAGTAGAAAAATAATTTAACCTGAGTATATAAATCACTAATAAAGATTTTATGCTAGTTGAAATATCAGCAAGAGAGGAAAGGATCCAGCCTTGAGGAGACCTAGGTAGTTCTCTTTGCTAAATTCTAAAATTATTCCTTACATCATATTCCACGGTAAGCAAAAGGCAGATGGAAGGTGCTGGTCGGGGTTGGAAGAGAAGAGCACTTAAGGGTCAGAGTGGAGCCTTAAACAGAACCATATAGGAGGCACATTGACTCTGTAATCACCATGTAGGTGCTATATAGAAAAACAGAAAAAAAATCTACTTTCTGGGGAATGTTATTTAAATGACATGAAGCTAAATTGATGCCTAACTTTTTGTTTTGTCTTGTCTTTCTAGGATTTCTCTAAGTAGGCCTGGCTGTCCTAGAACTGACCGTGTAGACTGAGCATGCTTTGGACTCAGAAATCACCTGCCATTGCCTCCCAGGTGCTGGGATTAAAGGTGTGCACCACCACAGCCAGTGTGTGATACCTACCTGTTTTTCCTCCTACTCACTGTAATTAGCTTTGTAAAAATAAAAGAAATTAAATGACCCCAAAAGAGCATGTCCTATGATCATGTTATCCTTATTAAACATAGTCAAAATTTATAACATTGTGAAAGAGGCAGTGTGTGTATGGAGGGGAGTCATGCTCATATAGAATTGAACTGGGATTCTATTCAAAATGTTTTCAAATCATTGTGCTGTATTCATAAATAAAGAAAACAAATAATTCCATTAGTGTTTCATACTCACATGGCTATGTTTTGTGGATTTAAAATGCTGTAAATTAAGGATATTAATTCCCCTTATGCTTGTAAAATTAAAAAGGGGCAGCAATGAGTCACCCACCATGCTTCCAGAATGCATTGCTTTGGGAGGCAGTGTGCCTACTCGTGCATTATGGTCATTTCGTAGAAATTCAGTGTATATAAATTGTGTTCAGTGTCAATTGCTACTGTGTTAAAAGTGTGGTGTGTACAGGAATTAAATGTCTATAGTTATATGGATAGTGAAGACAGAGATCTCTCTAGCATGATCATATCCTTCTATCACACACATATGTATGCATATATATGTCTACATATCTATATATGTGCATATGTATGTGTATGTATGTATGTATGTTGTAGTGTTAATTGATACTTTGGTTCTTAGAAATGTTAGGGCAGCTTGCCATTGATTATAATTTAAATCACCAGAAAATCCAGTTGGGCATGACTAGCTCTATGGGCTTACAGGCTGCACAAAGATATGTATTCAGATCTTCACATTACACTATCTGAATCTACTGAGCTCATCTTGATAGCCCATGATGTAGAAATTGGCTGTGTGTCTTGATGGAAATGGATGAAGCCATTTTAGAGACATATGCTGTGCTTGAAAATTAAGCCTTAAAACAAGTATGACAAGAGCATTAAAAAATTCATGTTGTTTCAGTTATCCACCTTAGGGAGCAAGCAAAGACCTGAGTGAATGTTTATTGTTTGACACAGGCAAGGCCATGTCGGGGACCAGTGTCCCTGACATGGCAAAAGCTTCCCTGGGTGATGCTCAGAGGGGTGAAAAATCCCCTCTCAGGTCTCAGAGTATTACCATGTGGGAAGAAATTGTATACTGTAGCTTCCTTGCCACCAGTGCTTATGACCTGAACAATGGCCCCTTACAAAGACTCCTCTCACCAAGATTAGCTAAACCTGCTTTCTCACACAGCTGTATATAGTAAGCCAGGCTCCTTGTGTATCTGTCTACAATAATGCCACCTTCTTGTGCAGCTGACATAAAAACACTGTTTGATTGTACATAATAATGAGGCTGTGCTTGGGTGGGGGTGGGCTGAGGTTTCTCCATCAAAGAGCCTAGGTCACCTGGTTACAACTTTTCTTCCTTCTCTTGCTGTCCCAGTCAGGCAACCTCTGGAGCTGTGGAGGAGGTGCCAATCCATTTATCAATACCTCCTCTAGCCGAAAACCATAAGCCTTCCCAGTTCTTTGATTCACATCTATGTAGTATTCTAACAATGCCAAAAGTACCATGGGCATGAATTATGATGTAATATGCTCCTAATTTTTCACATGAATGGCTTAAAACACCCACATTTTGGGATGATATCTTTCATGATAACTAGGTATGAAATGACTGGTGAAAGAGGAGAAAGAGAGGCTACTTTTTGGGGAAAAATTAGCTGTTTCTCTTTTTAGATATCTTAAAATATTCTACTTTCTTTGATTCTTGGTTCTCAGCTCAACATATGGCAGAATTGGACTTGAGTGAATCATTTCACTTCAGGGTACTGGGAGCAGTTTGGCTTTCTGAATGTTAAGTAACTGAGAGAATTAGCTACCTCAAAGTTGAAACTTGACCCTCACAAAGCGGGGTTAGAGTGCTGACTCTTCTCCCAACACTTTTGGTGAGTGCCGAGTGAACATCCCTGTGCTCTGCCTGAGGACTTCTGGACAGTACAAAGGAGTTCTGTCACCTTACCCAGCACCTCCCTTTGCTTCATTTTCTTTTCCTCTCATCTTGTTCCTTTTTGTTTTGTTGTTGTTGTTATACTGGGTTTATACTAAACAATTAAAAACTGTACCACCCTAATTCTTTGCTTGAGCTGTTGTTTCCTAACCTAACATTCCCAGGCTAAGGTAATGTACCTTCAAGGTATTTATAAAACAAACATCCTCCAGATGGATTTTAATAAGCCTGGGATTAGTCATCTACATAAAGATTTTGGTAATCATATCGCTACTTATTCCTCCAGAGGGATGCTGTCATAGTACCCCCAAGCATACAGTGGCTGGGTTGACTCAGAAACTAGCTCATGTCCTGGGAGGCTGAGAAAATCTTGTTTTATACCAGTTGCTGCTGTTACACTGTTTTTTGCCAAAAGAAAGAAAAAAAAGCAAAGCTGAGAATTTCAGAACATTGAACTGTCCAGTAAAACACTAGTGAAACCCCTCCCCCGTGTGGATGAGACTATCCTGGAGTCTCAAAAAACATGCTAAAAAACAGGCTGTGGACGTTTCGTTGTTTGTTTGTTTAGATTTATTTTTGTGAGCAAGCAGCATGATTTCATTTTGGCGTATGTGTGTGCGACACTACTTTGTCTTTATTCATCTCTCTACGGCTGGAGCCTGCTGCTCTCAGCCCTTCCTCTCCTGCTGATCCTCTTCCGCTGAAATCGTCCTGATTCTACATTGATGTGCCATGTTTTCTGCTGTTCTCCTACACTTACATTCTCTTCTGCTGCTGCTCTTGTCCTCTTTTAACTTGTGTAACACACGCACACATAAATTTTGAGTTTGAGCTAAAACAGGAAATTTGTCTTTCTGAGTCTAGATTAATATACTTACCTTAAAATTGTTCATTTCCGCTGATTATTGTCAAGATTTTGTTTTTCTTTATTGTTGAATAATACTCCATTGTGTATTCCCATGTGTATGCCCACCTCATTTTTGTCTTCATTTTTCTTTTTACTTTCATGGCTTTACTTACTCCTTTTCTCAAGTTACCATACATAATAAAGAGTTTCATTATGGCATTTAAATTCTTATTTTGGTTTTTTTGATCCTCTCCCCCCCCACTTCCTGCTCACCATTCTTCCCCCACTAGTGGACCCCTCTGCACTTCTATGTCATACATATTCTAGTACTTTCCGTCTCCCCCTCTTCCTTTCCTTAACATTTTTTAAAATCTTATGGTCCTGTTTTTAGTTTTATGACTTAAACTCAACACACACACATACACACACACAGTGACAGAGAGAGAGAAAGAATGAGAGAGAGACTATGTGATGTTTGCCTTCCTGGGTCTGCATTACTTTGCTTAACAACTTCCAGTTCTATCCATTTCCTTGCAGGTGTCATAGTTTTGTTCTTAGTCACAGCTAATAAAATTCTATTGTGTGTTTATCCCACACTTGATCTGTGATTCTGCTGATGGACATTTAGGCTGCCATGACTAGAGTAGCTACAAACATGGATGCCAAGTATCTATGTGTACAGATGTTATGGCCCTGGGTCTTCAATCAGTTATAACTTCTGAGAAATCTCCCCTCTGATCTGCATAGTGGTTATACCCGTTCACATTCCCACCCAATGGTAAATAAATAAGGGTTCCTCTTTGCCAACCTTGGAGCTGGCATTTGTTACCTTGTCAATAGCCATTGTTACCAGAATGAGGCAGAATCTCCTCAAATCAGTGTTAATGCATATTTCCCTGATGGCTCAGAATGATCAATACCTTTCCGTGTACGCACTGGCCATTTGTAGTTCTTTTGAGAACTGTCAATTCAGTTCATTAGCCTATTTATTGACTGGAAGGTGCTTTTTTGGTATCTAAATGTTTGCAGTTCTTTCTCTTAGATATAAATCTCCTATTTGATGTACAATTAACAAGGACCTATTGCCATTTTATAGTCAGACTCTTCATAATGGCAGTTTTCCTTTGCCATACAGGAGCTTTTGAATTTCGTGTGATCCCATTGTCAATTCTTGGGATTATTTCTTATGCCAATAAAGTCATTTTCAGAAACTCCTAGCTTAGCACATGTCTTCAATTGTTTTCCCATGATTTCCTCTGGCAGTTTCAAAAGTTCAGGTCTACATTAAAGGTCTTCCACCCACTGTGAATTTATTTTATGCAGGGTAAGAGTTGTGAATATGGTTTTAGTCTTCTACTTATGGATATCCTATTTTCTCCACAGCATTTGATTAAGATGCTTTTCTCATTTTATTTCAGAATTTCTCTTTATTATTTTAGTTATGTGTAGGTGTGTGTGTGTGTGTGTGTGTGTGTGTGTGTGTGTGTGTGTTTGGATATGCGTATGTGATTGTAGGTGGCATTAGAGGAAGCCAGAGGTGATGATTCTCTTGTAGGTGGAAGTAGAGTCCAGTGTGAGCCACTGGGCATGGGTGCTGATGCCAAATTTGGGTTCTCTGGAAGAGCAGAACGTGCCCTTAATCACTTAGCCATTTTTCCCAGTCTTTCATCTGATTTTAAAAAGAGCATATCTGGGCAAGGGAGATGGATCTTTGGGCAGAGACACTTGTGAGCAAGTTCAATGACCTGAATTCTATCCCTAGAACTCAATGTGGTAAAAGGAGGGAACTCACATTGTTGAAGGAGAGAACAGATTCCTGTAATTTGACCTTTAACCTTCACAGATAAGAAAAATTAAAGGGTAAAACTTTCCAAAAACTATTAAATGCTTAAGTACAGTATATTCCATGGAAAGGCTAAGGTTCTTATAAAAGTAGATTCTTTTGACTTTTCTAGCATATGTAGGGTACAAGACTCTGATCCCCAGTCTCCACCCATCTCCTATTGTGATACAGGCAATTAGCTTCTTTACTTAGAGTCCAGAAGAAAGGTTTACTGAAAGTAGGTGCACGATAGATAAATTTTGTTCTGTCTCTACTGCCACTTACTGTCTTTAAGTACATATCAGGGTAATATTGTGAGTGAGAATGCATTAAGTCTTCTTCCCATGGGGCAACACGGAAAACTGGATTCGTGACATGTTAGTGTAGGTCAACTCAAAAAGGATGCATCTAGACAGGAATTAATTTGGAGGGTTTTGGGTCTATCTTTCCCCCTCCTCCATCCCCACTTCTATCTATCTATCTATCTATCTATCTATCTATCTATCTATCTATCTATCTATCTATCTATCTCAGTGTGTGTATATGTGTATGTGTGAATGCAATGTATCAAACCTGGCCATGCAGAATTCATGGACAGAAACATACTCTACCATAATTCAGGAGTTAACATTTCAGTAAAAACACCGGAAGCTGATCGTAAGAGCTTTCTTGACCCTGTGAAGCCACGATCAAATGATACTGTACCAAATAAATGAAGCAAAAATACCTTTGTGTAGTGAGGAAGGAATAGGAAGACTCAGAGAGGCAGGCGAGTTAAAATGATTTATGATGTACAGTCTGAGAGTACACAACTTGGAATAATTGACCTGCCTCTTACTTTGGGGAGTTCTCTGTCTCTGAAATATTTGAAAAAGGAAGCAAGCCAAGATGGCCAGGCAGTTTCAAACAAAAAAGGAGTGGTTTGTAGATACATTAATCATCTTCTGATTGTTTTTCTCTTATTTGTCTTACATTGATAGTAACTATGAACCTTCATGGTTCATCACCTTTGTGAGTGCAATAGAGGACAGAGAACTGAGATTACTAAGCAAGGCTCAATTAGCAATTGTTGACAAACTATATTAAAGTTTGTAAAACATTGTGAGATTAAGATTTGTAATTAGCCCTTGGAAGTGAATTTAAAATTAAACATTGCTGAATTAAGATGTTGTTTGCCAGTAAAAATGTAATAGCTGGATGGTAGCTTTGTTGGTAAAGCTTTTGTCTTGTGAGCAAGAAGACCTGTGTTGGATCTCAAAATTCATGTAAAAATGCCTGGTGTTGTGGTGCACATATGTAATACCAGTACTGAAGAGAAATAGTAATGAGGATTCCCTCCCCCTGCCCCCGGGCTTCCTTGCCATCCACTCTGGACTAATTAGTGAGTTATAGTCTAATGAGAAACCCCAATCTCAAAGAAAAGTCATGGCTTTCCTGAGGATGTCACCTGAAGCTGTCCCTCTAGGCCTCCACATGCAACTGTACACACACCCACACATGCACCTGCAGGCAAACATGTGCCATAGACATTTTAAAATTTAAACACTTTAAAGCAAATTGTTTTACTCACCTCATTTGTAAGATAAGTTCTAAATAAATAGTTTAATATATTTTGATTGGTTTTAATTGTATATAATATATGTTTTATATTTTAAATATACATATAGTATGATTTCTGTTGAGGGTTTTAGTGAAGATTGAAAAATGTCAACAACAGCCGCTGGTAAATGAGGAGCAAGCCAGAGTCAGATGTCATCTAAGATCTCTGAGGAGAGCTAGGGTTACCTAGGACTCTAAGTAAATGTACACAGCCAACTGAAATCTGTTTTGAAGTGTTAGATCCACACTGAGTGCTTTTGTCAACACATCTGAGTTGTTCTTCAAGGGAGAATTGCTACATCAGCAGTCTACCACAGCAGAGGCCTTCTCAGCCTCCTCCACTAAGTGGAGGAAACCGCATGTTGTTAAACGATCTTTCAATAATATGACTGACTTTGAATAGAGACGACTACCACACAAACTAGGCATTACGCTGGAACACACTTTCCTCCATGCACTAGATGTGCAAGCTTCCTTCACATAGATCTGGATTGAAATATTTGTAAGTATTGCTATCAGCCCCTAAAATGAACAGTGACATTCTTATTGTCCCCAAGAGCAGGAATATAGTTAGTATGCAGCTCTTTATGAAGCAATCAATTAGTTCTTGACTCTTGCATCTGTAATTATCAATACAATCATTGTAGCTAAATGTACACCTAGTTCTTTTGACATAATTTGTCAAAAATGTTTTCTAGTGCTTTAAGATTAATGGCACTTACTTCAATGACTGACTTCCTATACATTAGTTTCATTTCAAATTCTCTTCTGGAATGACATTATACTGAAAGCCATTTTTATTAAGACCCGTTCTTTTTTCTATGGTGTTATGTAACACATTCAATTAATAGTGGAAAATATTTGCTTACATATTTCATTAATTATAATTATTGGCCCTGTGGGTTTAATTCTGGTGACTGTCACCCATCTCAAGTTATCTGGGGCAAATTATTCTTAGTTATTTCCAATTGAAAATGTTCAGGGCACTGAGTCCAATACCTTCACAGAGTAAATAGACAACTCTGTTCCCCCTTCATCTCTTTCTTTTCAAACTAGCTAAATGAAGACAAGTAGAATTTTCCAGAAAGACCCAGTTCCATCAGCTGGATTTCTCACGGAGTGGTGAGCACCTCTGTGAGATCCCAATTACATTACCTTCTGTGGAAGCGTTGCTTCAGCATGCACATGAGCCAATAATGCCAAATGAGTTGCTTCTTACTGGAGGCCAGGAAACCATGATGAGGTCAGCTCTGGAGTCAGAAAAAGGAGAATGAAAATAAAGTTCTTATTCTAAGACTGCAGATTCTTTTAGAATGTTTGATCTGTTTTTAATCTGGCTGGAATTGGATTGAGGAGCTAGCAATAATTCAAACCATTATTTCTGGAGAAATATGTGATGGTTATAAATGGCTAGGATAAAATTAACTCACTTTTTTTTTTGCAGCATTGCATTTGTTATTTAAATTTTCCTCTAACAAGATTTTGTGAGTAAGACGCTTATTTCATTTAAGTTGCTATGGTAAAGTAGTTCAGACAAGGAAGTTTATAAACAATAGAAGTGTATAACTCAGTCCAGGAGAATCCATCCAAGTCCAAGGAGCCAGGAGAGTTAATGTTTATCAAGGGATGCCTTTCAGTTTGTAACTGTAGACTTGATGGTACTCTTTTGCATGGTGAAAAAGTGTAAAACTTGTCTATTGGGACCATTTCATAAAGGCACTAGACTGTTCACGAAGGAGGAACTTTCATGACCTAATTGTCTCTTAAAAACAGAACCCGTTAACATGGTTGCCTTGGGGAACAAGTTTTAACATGTGCATTGGGAAGGGGAGTATAAATATTCAGAACACAGTAGCAGTTGGTATTGTAATTTGAGGCAAAGAGGTCTAAACTGACCAACTTGGGTTTTTCACAGAATCACAGGATCCTCATTCATTCATTCATTCATTCATTCATTAATTCATTCATTTATTCAAGCACTTATCAAACACTTCAATGTTCACTGTGATCCCTTTCCAGGCTTCAGAGATGCAGTTACCTGTCATTTTAACATCTGTCTTGCCTGTGGCTCTTAGAGTTTGAGAGACTGAGGAAACTGATGGATTCTAGGACTCAGAAACTCCAGATGCTTGAGTGCTTGAGGAGTCTTCTCTATAGAGGATGGGATTCCAACTTGAGACAAAAATAGGAACATATAGTCTTTCTTTCATAGACCCTTATGACACAGCTCGGTTAGTCTGTTATTCTCTGGGGCCTGACCAGTGATCCCTAAAGCACAAAAACACACTATGCAGCATAAAACCCCAAGTACTTATTAGTCATGGAGACCCATAGATTTGGTAAGAAGATTGTCACTACGAACTCTCAAAAGCATTTTATTCCTACTGTTAGCTTGGGGCTAGACTCATAAGTCTTTCAGTCAGATTGGTGGTTGAATCGTATTTGTTGAGAAGTCCAACAAAGTCAGCTGAAATTGAAAAAGAAATAACGATTCTAAAAGTAGTCTTGTTACATAAATTGGTGGCACCCTTCTCTTCTTCCTCTTCTCTGATTAGTTCATGGTACACTTTGCCACACTTCAATTCGACAGAAAACTACCACCATTGATCTGTTTCTCTATCTTTTCTTGTCGGATGGCATACAGCACAAGATGGCTTCAATCACACTCAGCTTGAGCATTAACAAGTAGCCTCAATTGTGCCCCAAGATAGTGTGAATACTGGAGCCATAAAATTAACAGTGGATTAAACTCTATCTTCCAAAACATGAAAAACTCAAATTAAGGAGCCATGGTACATCAGTACCAATTAAAAAACCAAAAACAACAACAACCACAACCCCCACCCCCAGAAGTTTCAAGGTTAGAATCTGACACAGGATGAAAAGGCAAAACATTGTACATATTACTATCCCATTAATAAAGGCAATCTTCTCTTATTGTTGTTTCTACCGACACTAATTTCCTCATTCAGAACATGCTAGTTTTCTATATATTAGAATTTCTTTGGCAAACTGTTTTCAACCTCCAGGTGAAACTCATACTTGGTGTATGTACAGATTGTAGCTTATTACTAATAAGCAAGAAATAAAAGTTGGTAGAAAATTGACAAAAAAATGACACAGTATAAAATGTAATGGACCTCAGAAATTTAGTATGAGGTCGAGAAAAAAAAATCAGAAAACTAAGCTTACAGGTAATAAGACAATAAGTGAGAATATAGAAAACATAAGCAATGTTTTCTTTAGGTAATCGTTAAAGTTTAGGTTATTTAGATAATTTTAATCCCAACTTTCTGTCTAGAATTAACTCTGATATAAGCTTGTTAATAATTTGCTTTTTAAAAGTAGGCCTATGTTCCTAAATAATAAATAGAGCTGGGAGATAGAAAGAGAGAGAGAGGAACAAGAAATAACAAAATAAAGAACATAGCTCCAATGTGTAGTTTGCTGATCGCCATGCTCTGAACACACCCACCAAGCTACGGAAGGAAGAGTTGACAAGAAACAAATAGGGCTGGCTATTCGGTGCGAGCTGGCTCCAGCACACGTCTGCTTTTCAACCTTGTCTCCTTAATGGTGACCACAAAATGAGCTTTGATCCACATGCCAGGGGACTAAGTGGGCTGGGTACATGCCGGGTTACTGTCTCTTTATAGGTTTTAAGACTGTGTTTTAGGGATTGCTCATTTCCTCCTGAGTTTCCCAGCTTCAATTACGGTTAATTGTGACCATAAAAACTATTAATCATCTGGCAAAGGCTACCTCTATGTGTGGGATATCTACAGAATAGATTAACACATTAGGCAAGTAATAATGGCCTTTCCATTATGAAAGTTTTATTAGAAATAGCAAAACATAGCATATAGCTATCAACTGATATTATTTATAGTAACATTAAGCAGATTTTAAAGGAAAGGGGGTATGGAGGTCCAATTGCCTTTCACCTGATTAACCTGTAAATGTTATTACTTCTCCTACATCTAACTTCCACCTAGGAAAGGCTGTAAAAGATAGCCCTTACCTGTTCAGTAGAGCTTTACTGTCAGAAAACCAAGACCCTGACATCCGTGTACCTTTTGACATTTTCCTGAGTTGAACATCTACAGCTCCCTCTTTTTCTGCTGTAGATTTCCTCACTGTTTCTTCTTAAGACAATGGCAAAGAGGACTTAGACCTGTGGGAGTGCAGAGAAGCAGCCTGAGAGGGGGTAGGTTCACAAAAGAAGCTCTTGAGTGCCAAGATCTTGTCGGGGAAACGACTGTCCCCTTCAGCTGTCTCCAGGCAATGGTAAAAGGCTGGTCTTCTTATACGGATCAATGTGTCTGCCTTCTACCAGGAGACACAAGATATGGGTGACAGCAAAATTAGGTTTTACTTCCCCACGCATCAAAGTGGTTCCTGAATTTTCTCTCAAGAACACCAACCATGTTGAACACGACCTTCACTGTAACCTCAGTGAAGGTTTAGGTGTCTTAGGGGAAGAATGCAATGGTCAAGGCCAGCATGGGTGAGATAGTAAAATTCTCAAAGAGCAGCAGTGGAGGAGGGTAAAAGAGAATTTCTGTAGGGCAAGGGAGGAGCGATGGATCTGGGGGAAAGAGCAGGTGTATGTAAGAACTGGAGGAGTGGAAGGAGGGAGAACAGCAGTTGAGATGTAAAGTGTGAAAGAGGAAGAAATTTAAGAGAAGTGAAATTTACTTCTTTGTGAGGAAAGTAAAGGGTATGCAGTTTTAGTTGGTTTTTTTTAATGCAAAGATTAAGAGGTCTAATGTAAGTCACAAATACGGTTTATAGTAATGAACCATATGCTTGAAATTTACTGAGAAATATTAGGAGTGATCAACACACAAAAGGTCCCTCTGTGAGGCAATGGAAGCTCAGCTCCTTTGGGGTCGCTTTTCAGAAGGGTGTTTATAGCAAACAACAAAGAGATTCCATTTTTGTTAGTTCTACCTCAGTAACACTGGAAAACGGAGAGCAAAACCAAAATCAAATAAACAGAAAAAAAAGGGAGGAATGGAGAGGAAGGGAGGGAATAAGGAAGAGAAGAAGGAGGGAAAGAAGGGGCTAGGAACAAGAGAGAAGTGGGGAGGAAAGGGTGCCAACCGAGAGAGTGAGGGTGAAAGAAAAGAAGGCGTGAGAATTTTTAAACATACTGTTGACCACATTCCTTACAGGTACAAGCAGCCGAATGGGAGACTAGGCCCTTCACATTGAGAGTGAGAACACAATCATGTCAGGAAACCTGTGGGCAGCAACAGCACCTCCCTGAGGATTGTCTGTGCCAGCAAAGGCCATTTGCGGTGCTTGCCAAGATTATCACCAGCTTCCTGCACTTGCAACTCCCAGGGCCTCTAATGGGTACAAATTCTTAGGAGAACTTGCTGCCTCACCTTTATCAAAACTCTTTGGTTCATTTGAAAATCAACGGTCCTCTATCAGTCTGATAAATACCACGCCCAAGACAGGTTTTCAGGGAGGCACAATGCTGTTAGAATTTCTTTTGAGTCTGTGTGTGTGTGTGTGTGTGTGTGTGTGTGTGTGTGTGTGTATACCTGGGGTAGATTTACACATTCATTCCACATATTTAAGAAAATGATTAACTGGCTTTCATAAAGCATGTAAAATTTATAATTTTTTCCATCTGATTTTACATTCCATCTTTCACTGGTTTGCTTAGCAGACAATTCTGGATTATGACTTAGGCATTTTTCATAAAGGAGAGAAAGGGGAAAAAGACTATTATCCAAGTAAATCAAACTCACAGAATTATTTTCCTATAAATAGTAGACCATTTGAGACTAGTTTTTTTGTCTTTGTTTGCTTTTGGCTACACTTGTGTCATTTTCTTTGGATGATTATTTATTGGATGTGAAGGGGGAAAAAAAGCCCAGCTTTTAAAAACATACTTTGATTTGTGGACCGAGCAGGCACTTATGACATCTCAAGTCCTCCAGGGAAGTTGAGGAGAAAAGACAGGAAAACGTCTGTGAAAGGGCTGAAGATGGGAGTTCCTCTGTAGGCAGGTGGATATTTATGGCTTAATATCCTGGAAAAGCGTTTCGAGGTACTAGTTTAGCATTCCACCATCACAGGGAGAATTGATCCTCTTGTCCTTGCCTGAAGTCAGATGTAGTTAGATGAGATGAAGCTGATATTATTGATTTGCAAACTCACACCAGCCAAATGTTGACCAGCTATTAAAATCTGAATTCATGTCATGTCTCTCCTATTTTTTGTCTAAATGCAGAGACACTCAGCACCACTCTGGATTCTACTGCCTATGGAGAGTTTATTCAGTTTATTTGAATTTTAAGAATCAATTTTTAGGAACAGAAAAGGTTTTCATCACTATTTCTGCCTTTGGAAAAATATAAAGAATGGCCTAGCTAGCTAGTGTGGTCCAGTTATTTTTCAGACATGCAAACACAGCATTTCATTTTCACAATGGACTAGGAAGCAATTTCCATAAAAATCTTAACAATTATATATTATGTAAATTCTTTGACTGCATAATGAATATTTTTATTTCTTGATTCAATTTAATGGTAGGAAGATTGTAATGCCACCAAAAATGTGGAAACTCTGTATTACCATCTGGGATTCTATGATATATGCCACGTACATATATGGATTCAAAAATTATATGAAATTGCTTACTTCAATTTTAAGATCTTTAGAAAGATTTGATGTTCAATTAGAGGACCTATTCTATTTCATTTTATTGATGAGTTTTAGATAACTTCTTTCTAAAATGTGAAAAAAATCAAAGATATATTTAAATTTTTCCAATTAAAAATATTTACTCTTATTGTTACTGAGGATTGCATAAAATCCAAACAACAAAGAGGAATGTGCATGTTTACATCAACAAAAAGGCTCAGTGATTTAAAGCACTTGCTGCTTTTGCAGAAGACCTGGGTTCAGTTTCCAGCAGTGACATCATATCTAATGCCCTGTAACTCCAGTTCCATGTGATCTGATGCCATCTTCTGCCCTCCTTAGGCACTGTACACATGTGTAACACATATATCCATGCAGATAAATACCGATACTTATAAAATAAAACAAAAAATCTTTGGAAAAACATCACCAAATATCTCCATCAAATACAATTATTGCTTACGTTTTATGAAGCTCAATGTGAAAAACCATACACAAACAACAGGACAGATATAAATACATCAGAGTAATATAGGTGATATAGAGAAAAGTATTTTGGAATAAATTATATCTATTTCAATAAAATAACTTTATTGAACAAATGCATAAAAGTGGCGAAAATAAAGCTGAGCAGTATCATCAATAATCTTGTCCCCCCAAGGGGGCCAGGGAGCTAACCAATATATCAAGGAAACATTTGAGCTGGTAATGAAAGAACAAGAGGAATTTTCTGAGACAAACAATAGTGTATGCACCAGATAAAAGATTTTAATCAGTGAAGGAAATATTTGTGTTGTAGAACAGTGACTGACAGTTGTTTTTAGATTAGAAGAGATGAATGGAAGAAGCAAAAATGTAGTTAAGAGGCCATCATGATTTGTACAGTGAGTGATGGTAAGGTCCCTTATTCCATCAGCCTCCTCTGTTATTACTTTGAAAACTCATAAGCAATCCAGTGAAAAATAGTTAACTGCACTGTGGAATAAACAGTGCATCAAATCAAGGGCAATGTGGTTTTACATAAACACGAAGAAAGAATTATCTGTTTCCAATGTGGACCGAAAGAAAAATAACACCAGGGCTAACAAGCAATTGCAACGAAAGAGTAGTGTTCTCTACCCAAAATATTTCGGTAGCTGGCTAGAGTGTCAGGGAACATTTTTAACATAGTTCAGATCTTCAAAGACATGCTTTGTCAATAAAATAGGTAAAGCACCTGTTCAACATGATGTCTTTGTCAGATCAGAGAAAACAAAACTGACACACAACAGAAATCCTTTGAGGAAAATTAAAGGCGTGAGGATATCTTTGAAGTCGTGCAAACATCCTTGCTACTGAGTGCTGTACACTCAACATGTTGGTTCAGGGTACAGTGAACCCACATGGGTGATTGGGGAATATGTCACCTTCTGTGGAACTCAGTATCTTGTTTTCTGTTCTCATTCTCGTTTTCAATCATCATCACTAACGGAGTTCTAAGCATTTAGAAATTTTTGTCTCTACACATTTCTAGGAAGCTCTAATGATGGCCTTTTTGCAAGGAAGAATTTCATCACCTCAGTGCATGAGATAGTGTTTCATTAGCAAAGGGAATATTTCACTGTAGAATAATGACTGACAGCTGTCTTCAATGTGTCACCATTAAATCTAATGTTACTTACACACCCCTTTTCTCTCTCTTTTAACCCATAATGAAACACAATGGTAAATTTCATTTACTAACCCCAGTAAACTCTGAAGGCTTTTCTTTTAGGCCATCTGGAAACAATGCTAAACTCAAATATTTAAAGGTAACTAAAGCGAAATGGTGATGGAGTGTTAGTTTTTTTTTTTCTGCCTATTTTGAAGGGACAGAGTAGGATAGGGGAGGTAAAATATACACAGAGGACATGGATTAAGGCTTAGTGGACGAAGGAGATCATCTGTAGTGTAACTCAACAAAATTTAATCCTCAAGGTGACCCAGTAATTACCAAACACTCGCTGTGAAAGGAGATGCTTTGCAGGGTGGTAGTGAGCAGCTACCAGCCATGATTGTTGAGTGCTTCATGTGAAAAACCTCATCTAGTAGTAATAAACATGCACAGAGGAGTCCTATTACAACCATTCTATTTTTTTTTAACATGGGGAAAATGAAATGCCAATAGGTTAAATAACTGGCCCCATGCCAAAAGCAAGGAGCTTGGATTGAAACCCACTCAGTCTCTCTGGACATGCTTCATGCTTGGAATATATGTGTACAGATTCCGTCTGACCTTGAAACTTGACTGTAGGCACTTGGCTGCCTGACACATTCCTTTGGAGTACACACACACACACACACACACGCACATACACATGCGTGCACACACAGAGCCTCTTCTCATATGACACTGCCTGTCACATTTGAAAACACTTGAAAAGAACCATCTCTGAAGGTCATGCATGGACAAGTGCTATAATGCGAAAGGAATTGGGATCCTAATTTGACAAAATGTTCCATTTGCATCTACTGTAGCTTTCTGATTTATGACAGAGAGTGCTTGCAGTGAAGACGGAACGTTTTACAGTGTGAGTGATTTTTCATTTTCTGGTCTGAAAAGGAACTCGAAAATCAGAAGAAATAAAAAATGAATCAAAACATTTTCATTAGAAAGAATAACTCAAGATAATGTTTTGCAAAGTTTTCTTATTGTGCATGCTAGTTTCTTTGGCTTGGGTTGTAAGTAATTCTATTGTTACAGGCAGGGGAAAGTCTCCTGAAACAGCAATATGAAACAACACCCAATTATGGCGCAGTTTTACACAGTGAAGTAATGTCTCTCCATCTTGAGAATTCCCATAAATACTTAACTGCTTGTAGAAACTCATTAGTGTAGACAGTGATTGCCGTGCTGCCAGCAAGAGGACTCAGCAGGTAATAGAGATGCTGCCAAGACTGAGTTCAGTCCTTGGGACTCACATGATGGAAGAAGAGAGCCGGTTCCTGACAGTTGTCATCTGACCTACTTATATGCACCTTGATGACCACACAATCCCCCCTCCCCCTCCCTCTCTCCCCACTCTCTCTCCCTCACCATCCTCCACACATTGTAAATTAATGAATGTAACTTGAACCATTTCTTAAAGAAGAAAATAAATTCTTCATTGAGAAACCTTGCAAAACCTTTTAGCATCTGATCCTCCTTACGTAAATTTAAAATCCACTTTCTTTCCCCTCAATTATTGTGCCTGGAAATATATCACTAATAGAAGTGAATGTAGTCAATAAGGTATGCTATCTGTACTTCTATATATTGGAACAAAATGCGAGGTCCTTCAGGAATTGAATCATTACTATTTATATTTGAATTACTCTTCAAGCAGATTTCTATCCAAATGTGATAAATATAGTTATTTCACTACACTCACAAAAATAACATTTTTTAAAATCCTCTTTTTCCCTCAGTAAGCAGAGAACAGCAGTGGTGGCTACTGAAATGAAGGCAGTGGATTATCAGCATGAAAGATAATGCGGAACCTAGTTCATTGAAATAGTTTAGGAAATTTCATTTCCACTATATAATAACTCTGACATAGTCAAGTTTCCTCTTAACTGAAACCTCTCAATGTCATGAGTCATAAAACCTCACATAGGTGCAGATGGAACATTTCATCAAATTAGGAACCGAATGGAAGCTTGATTTTACCTCTGTAAGACTGCCTAGCAAGGCAGGCTTAGTTATAATCCGTGTTAATAAAATACCATCTCATATTACGTCCATCCAAACCACACAGCTGACTAATGGCCAAGATTTATTTGAACAAAATCGAAGATCAGGGAACCTGTCAGCCCTGATTTCTACCAGTTCTTTAGGATGTAAACATGAAGCCAGGCAAGGCAGTGCACACCTTTAATCCCAGGAATTTGGGAAGCAAAGGCAAACTTAATTTGAAGCCAGCCTGGTCTACATAGTGGGACCTTCTCTTAAATATCACCAATAACAAACAAAACAAAACAGAATGTAAAAGTCAGGTTGTGTAATGGCCAATGTCAGGAAGTGATAGGTGACTTTTCATTGTGCAAAAGAAGCCTCTCTCCAAGTGGTCTCTAGTATTTCATAAGATGTTTTCATAATTCTGAATTCTGATAGTTCTTTTCTTTTCATTCATTTTTGTTATTTTTCAGTGTGTGTGTATGTGTGTGTGTGTGTGTATAGTGTAGTGTAAATGTGCAATTCCCGGCAAAGGCCAGCAGAGGGCATCAGATACCCAGGAACTAGACTTGCAGGTGGTGGTGCATCTCTCATGCTGGTGCTGGGAATTGAACTTAAGTTCTCAGTAGGAGTTGCATCCACTCTTAACCCTGTGTTATCTCTTCCTTTCTTGTATCTTTTTTTTTTTCATTTAAATTGTTCTCACAGCTCAGATTGCTTTTCTTTCCATTTTACAGTTTTCCAGAACGATGATTAAACTGTGAGATTTTTAAAGCTGTATCTATTTTATAGCTCAAGTAATCTAGAGTTAAGGGGACATTCTAAAGAAGTCAGTTAGGAGCACTAACATTCAAAGCCAGGGTTCCCAATCAATCGAGGATACCATACTGTGTTCTAGAAAAGCACAGCATTTTGGAAAAGAATGCCCGCCCCCCATGCTCATAAATCTGAATCCTTAGTCACCAAAGAGTGACTTTATTTGAATGAAAAAAAATGACTAGGAGGTGTGATCTTGTTATAGGAGGTGTTGTCACTAGGTGTGGACTTTGAGGTTTTGAAAGCCCAAGCCAAGAAGCTCAATGTCTCTTTCACTGCCTGGAGGTCAGGATGTAGCTCTTAACTATTTCTCTAGCACCACACCCACCCTGCCTGCTGCCATGATTACATTATAATGATAATGGACTAAACATCTGAAACTGTAAGCAAGCTCCCAATCAAACGCTTTTATAAGAGTTGTCTTGCTAACAGTGTCTCTTCATAGCAATAGAATAGTGATTAAGATACATGGTTTTCTGTGCAATTTGAAAATTAGTAAAGATTTTGGATAGTTTAAAGTATTTTCTGGTATGGAATTCACTAGGTTTTTTTTTTCTCCCTTCCCAAGTTCAGGTTGAATGCTGTGGGATGTTGGAAGGAATAAGCAATCTCCAAGAGCAAAATTATTACTGAATATTGGAAATAGATATCAGCCAAACTAGTAGTAGCCAGAGAAAAGATCACACAGAAGTTTAAACTATTTTTGCATGTAGCTGTAACGAAAATCTAGTGTTTTTCAGTTATCAGTCTGGTCTTAATTTCCATTTATAAAAGCATGACTCATGTGTTTCAGAATAATACTGACATTAATAAATAATAAAAAATGACCAGAAATTTTTCATTTTAATTGCATGAAGGAGTTGATTAATTGTGGAGTTTTTAAGTAATTTTACAACATATTTTTAAAATTACCAGAACATTCTGTAGGTATGCAAATGTTTTCATGCTTTATCTATACATGTAAGAGAGCTTTATAGATATTCCAGTGTTTAATGGGTGCTGTTTATAACTGAAAGCAAATAGATATAAACTATCATCAACAATTTCAAAAAGAAAAGGCTAGCAGCCACATACCAATCATTGTATTAAGTCTTAAATCTCCTTTGCTGGTGCTTTTATAATTCTCTATTTCAAAGTTTCCAAATGGATGCTGGGTGCAATGAAAATGTCTTTCCCAATGACAATTAGTTTCTTCTTAGGGTAATTTCCCAACAGTAAGAAATACGTACACTAAGCAAGAAATTAATTTTATTTTCATGAGTGATTGAGTAATAGTGATTCCTTGGTAGTTGGCCATTCTGTCCAGAGAGCCAGCTGGCAAGTGAAGCAGGGAAATGTTTGTTGCTTTTTTTGGCTTGTTGCCTACACGTAGAATGTTAGTGATGCTTTGTAAATTATAGGACTAAATAGAATCTTGGGCCCCAGCCTAGAAATTTATTAATGGTTGTTGAGCAATCAAATCACAGGAGGGCATGTAGTTAAAGTCTCAATAGCAGGTGTGTAAAAGCCTCTTTCTTGTGGAGGTCAGTTTAAAAGTCCATAGGCTTTGTTTTAGAAAAAAAACAGACTTGCAGGAATGGTTTTTATGTAATTCAGTGAGTATGTCATGCTTATTTGGTAGAACAATATCAGCAATAGAGATGCTCATGGTTTATTAAAATATCTCAGAATGCTTAGAAGAATAGAAAATGTATGATTATCAAGTTTTAGAGACTTAGCTATTGAGAAAATTGTATTTGTGATTTTCAAATTAGAGCTTTTGCATGAGGGGAATGGTATTGCTATAGAGCCAAGGCTGGTCTCGTACTCTTCGGAGCTCAGTCTGGTCTTAAATTCTGTGTAGTGTGGGACGGTCTTGAATGCCATGTAGCTCATGGTGTTCGTAAACTCATTACTCATTCTCTACAACCTCTAGAATGCTAGGATTTTAAACTTCCAGATGTGTGCCCCTGTGTTAGCTCAGTCATGGCTTTGTGTGAGACTTTCTTTGAAAATATATTTCTATATTCATGGTGGCATTATGGTTAACACCGGTACCAGTCACTGTAGCAGATGTCAGACTGTGTGAGACTCTCCAACTCATCATATTCTTCTCTGTATCTAAGATAGCAGCAGTTCCAACACACACGTAAGAGTGCTTTATCACAGAAAGCAGTTGGACCATTTCCTGCCCCTGCGGTATACTATACAGACATGCATAGGAGATTTCTTCGAAATGTGTAAAGAAAATCAGAACTGCCTTATATTAGGCATGGTTAGTGGTAAGCATTTATAAGTAAGTGTTAATCTAATCTATACATCAGGCACACATATATGCACAGGCATGCATGTGTTTACACACACACAGGCACAGCCACCAACTCCAACAACCAATACCAGTCTCTAATTTCCAGAATGTTGACTAACATTTCTAAGGTCACACAGCTACATAGCTGTTAGCTAGCCGATCTTGGGTTCAAATCATGATTTGTTTTTACACAGCATCTTGTTAGTCAGTTTCTTCTTTAAAAAGTCATTATAATTACAGATGAAATCCTATGAATATGATTCCATGAATTAGATATATGGAAATGTGTATCGCATGTGAAAGAAGTGCATAGCAATTGACTTTAGACATGACTTTAGACATCTAACTCTTAGTCAGGTTTCTGGCTGGTGCTTTTCCAATATTGTTTGTGACTCACTGAGCTTAAGTAGGCTTGCTTGCATGAGCTTTGAACCAGAGCATGGACAGTTTGTCAATGGTCTTAAAATATGGGGCTGAGCATCAGAGAGATGCAAATCAAAACGACTCTGAGATTTCACCTTACACCCTCCAGAATAGCTAAGATCAAAAACTCTAGTGACAACGCATGCTGGAGAGGTTGTGGAGAAAGAGGAACCCTCCTCCATTGCTGGTGGGAATGCAAACT
>CM053744.1:48165708-48188081 GCA_028658305.1 Pachyuromys duprasi
GGGAGGACTTTGCAGCCAGCCCTGAGGAGACATGATAAGTTGGGGTTGGATGGAAGGGAAGGAGGTCCTCCCCTGTTGGTGGACTTGGAGGGGGCTGGGAAGAAGGAGATGAGGGAGGGAGTGGGAGGGTAGGAGGGAATGGGGGAGGGGGCTACGCCTGGGATTCAAAGTACCCAACCTGTGATTGAGATAAAAATAAATAAATTAAAAAAAAAAGAAAAAATTAAAAACACACACAAAAAAATATGGGGCTGAGAACATTCTGGATGTTGATCGTTTGGGACTGGTCCTTTTCATAAGCTGGTGCTGTGTATCTATCAACAGAGAATGTATCACCGTGTTGGGTTTAAAGTACATTGTGATAACATACTGTGAGTCTGTGGCGCAAAGTGACCTGTAGGAAACTCCTGGCATGGTGACAGCTCAGAGCCTCCCACACCCATTAGCAGTATAAACTGTGCAGTCAGGGGAAGGAGGGCAGGCTTCTTTCAACAGAGGGCCAACAGGATAGCATCCAGGTGACTCCGCATGTCACCAGGGATGGTTTTGCCGTTTTCTTTCTAGACTTGTGCGCATGGCCCCACCTAAAATTGCCTCTTATGTAAATTTCCCTTAACTTGAGTACCTACCAAAAAGAAAAAAAGAACGGCTAGCCCCTGTGCAGGTATGAGTAATTTTCCTTTACCGTGCATTGTTGGGAGAAGAAAAGAGACGAATATTGACAAACACTTCCAAAAAAATTACCATCTGCCGTGACTTTCACAACAATTCAAAAAGAACAATAACACCCGCAACATTCCTGATCAAAGCCGTGGCTGAACTTAGGAATTTGATTTTCATGCAAATTCAGCTGAGAACATGAAGCGAATCGTGAAATAGAATTTGAAGGGGTCCTGCTTGTGGCTCCTGACTGACTGGAGCCTCCATCTGCCCAGCTCTAGGCAGACTGCTCCGACCCAGCCCTCGCATGGCGCGCGTCATTGGGGCCGACGTACACTGGCAGCCACAAAATGGAGTTAATCAATTGAGAATAGAAAAACGAAGTTGTTTTGGACTGATAATGAAACTCCTTTTTGTTGTACAGATTTTCAGCTCCCACTGGGACACTGGAATATTAAAACAACCTTACCTATTAAAAGTTGTATTCACATAGATTGTAGGAATGTGTTTGAATGCATAGATGTGTAGGGAAATTTAGTAAACACTGTGATATTCTGAAGTTACCATAAAAGTTTATGAAAAGTAATAAAGAAAAGGAAAACAAGAAGGAGGCGACATTAGTAGAGAAATTTAACATCTTTTATTGCAACCATAAAGAAAAAGAAATACCATCTATAATATATGTATGTGATTTTCACTAATGTTAATATGTCTCTTTCCTTTTACTATCCTATGTTAATTTTGTTATGTTTTCATGAATTTCATATATATATATATATATATATATATATATGTTCACTCTTCTATCTTTTGTTCTCCCGTGGTTCTATCATCTTTTTTAATTTCATTTCTCATAAAACAGCTGTAATCCACATATAAGAGAAACTTGTGATCTCTGTCTGAATGTAGCTTATTTGTCTGTAATGATGATCACAATTTCCATTAATTTTCTTGAAAAAGACATGATTTAATTCCTCTTTATAAACACCAACACACACGCACACACACTCCCCTTTTAATGTATTCATCTATAGAGAACTTTCAGTGATTTAGAGTTTTTAAGAGTAGTGGATTTAATTCACGCTTTAAATGAACACAGCATTGATACTTTGTCACATCATGTATTTGAGGGACATTTTGAGTGCTTCTGCTTAGTCATCAGCTAGGTAAACATCCCCGAAATTGATCAATATATTTAAGTTGCAACTTCTTACACTTTAGCTTGTGTCCAGTGTTTCTCCTTCCACATTGTGACTGTCTGGTAGTGCAGAGGGGTAGCAACTGCTGTGAAATGAAAATATAATCATTTTGTCTTGAAATTTTAAAACCAACTTAATACTCTATGTAATTATAATCAGAATACTCCCTGCTTTAACTTTCCAACCGTGAGAGCATGCTATTTTTTTTTTTTCAGAAAAGCAACAACATGAAATGAGGGATATTAGCATCCGGATTATTTTATGTCTGGAAACTACCTGAGATGACAGTTCCATCCTGAGCAGTCTCAGTTTTCAGGGCAGTGTCCCTATGTTAAATCCCATCTATAAATATGGACACTCATGGGTTTGCTATTTTTCTTTTTTTTTTTTTTCTATTCAAAGACGGTGGCTCTTCTGTTCTTGTCAGCTTAACAACCAGAAATACCACTTACAGTATATTGAATCTCTAGACTTTGTTTGTGTTTTTAATTTATTTCTTTACCATAGTTGTATTAACATTATTTAATCACAGGCCTGGATACTTGCTTCTCTGACAACACCATATTACTGATTCAGAACACATACTTTTTGTATTAGCCAAGGCTTTCTGAAATCATTGTAGTGTGTCAGTTGAATGTGTAATTAGGCATTTTCCTAAATACACAATAATTACCCGGCAGAAAGTGCTACTGTTTCTGTTTCTTAGATTTAACATACCCACAGTGCTTTGTGACAACAGCCAAGAAAGAAAGAGCCACACACTCTTCATTTTTTTTTTAGGGTAAGCTTTTTATGAAGGTGTAGCCTTCATAGAGAAAAATGTGCAAACTGTAACAAACAGCTGTTCAGTAGCTGTCATAAAGTTAAACATTCCGATGGCCAGCAGAAGAATGCCAGTCTATCCTTGAGCAGTGATCTACCTGTAACCTCAACAGATGACTTTTCTTCCCATCATTTTCTTCTTTCACGAATATATGAACTAATAATAAGGCCAGGGACACGTTGCTGAAAACTTGTTTTACTCAACAAGTAAAACATTAGTATCTTCAGGTACACTCATATTGCTACAGGTGCCATTGGTCTATTTTCCCCATTGCTTTACACTGTATGTGTATCTATGGGCAATAGGCCATTCTAGCACTGAAGGTTGGGGATGGACCTAATGAACTTAGAGCAACTGACTGATAAAGCTCATTCACAGACTGATTGATTCTTGATCAGTGTCACATAGGGAGGAGCAACCTTTAGAATGAGGTACTACACAGCTGCCAAGAACAGGTGAAAGGAATGAAGATGGCTTGAAATATGACTTTTGGAAGGAGTGTATTGAGTGATTAAAAATACTTCTGGTGCTGGAGAGATTTCTCAGTGGCTAGAAGGTCATACTGCTCTTGCAAAGGACCAGAGTTTGTTTCCCAGAACCCGTAATGAGTGACTAAGAACCCCTGTAACTGTAGTTCCAGTGATTTCATCTCTCCTGGCCTCTGTGGATATGTGCATGTAGTGCACACACAGATAAACAGGCACATATATACACAACAATAAAAATTCAGAGAGTAAAAACAACAATGTCAGCTGTAAGGTTTTTCTAATTATCTGGATCATGGAAGGAAAGGGGAGGCAACTACAAAGAACAATACAAAATTATGTGCATGTGTGTGTAAGCATCTGCGTGCCTGTGGAACATGCACATATGTGCTAAGTACCTGTTTGTGTGCTTGCTTGTGGAGGCCAGAGGAGGACATCCAAGGTTCAGTATCCTACTCTATCACTTTTTGCCTCATTCCTTTCAGACTGAAGCTGGAGCTAGGCTAGCATCCTCCTATCTTTGCTTCTCATATTGTTCTGGTTACAGGTAGGGAAAGTCATACCCAGGTTTTTACCTGCATGCTGAGATCCAACCTCAGGTCCCCATGATTGTGCTCTAAAGGATTCTTACCACCCAGCTACCTCCCTAGCCAAAGGCTGATCTTTAATTATTTCTCCTTCATTGGCTATATATTGTAATTCCTTTTTATCAGAATTAGTACCATAATATCAATAATACCCTAATGTTGCTCCTGAATGTGTGAAGTCTGTGTGATGTTTCTCTGCCTAATTGGTGAATAGACACTTAACTAAATAAACTTTAAGCTTACCAGGGTTAAAAATATATGGTTAGGCATTATTAACATATGGATGATATTTAAAACCATGGAAATTATCACTGCCCACTAGAAAGGTAATAAAGAGAGAAAAGAAGATGCATTCTTTAAAATAAATTGAATATTTGCCTATATAAAAAAAACTCAAAAAATATACAGATTGAGGTGTGTTTTGGTGTTACAAAAACAACAGAATGGTGAGAAATGCGAACAGAGGGGGGAACGAAGAATAAGAGATGGAAGAAGGAACATCACATACTGTCAGGACTCAAATTAAAATACACTTTGGTTTTTACGGAAGGTTGTCTGAGTTTGGTAGCCAAATTAGATTTGTATATAAGTGATGAGCAAATGTAGACACCATACAATGTCTTCTCAGAAATTATTGATAATGACAAAGAGAGGGGTATCATGACAGCTGGAGAGGTATGGATTCAATGTGGTTCTTTAAGCAAGAAATTATGAAGTGTCTTGGTACCCTGGGAGCGACTTGGCTGACTACTAAACAGACAGATTAAATGGCCTAATGCCTGGGAGACCATGCTCAGACTTCACCATCTGAAGCTTCGGAGCTGAGCTCAAAGCTGCTAGACTTTGCTAAAGGATTAATCCACCCCAAGGTATAGCTTAAGACTTCTTAAATCATCTTGTGAGTACACATTTGTTTGAATTTCAGCTGAGATAGAAATGACACATGGACTGCTCAACCAACAATCACAGTACGTGTAACCGTGGTGACAGGCCAGCAATTCATGACTGGCCTTCTCTGAGTGTCATCTCTGCTGTGACTTCAGGTGACAATCCCATCACCCACCATGAACCTGATGGCCATGCTCTCCTGAGCTTCACTCCCCCACCATTTCAGGGGGTCATCTAGTCACCCATCAGGAAGGAAACCAGTTAGGAACTTTGCTCCAATGAGTGTCCTTCAGGTCTCAACTGAGAGATTTATACTGGTCACTTCCCTCGGGACCAGAAGATCCTAGATATCAGTGCTAGAAGAAGCTGGATAAATTCATTAAGTATTTATTAAACTTGTCTTCAAGTTCTCAGATAATGCCTGAGTAAATGGCTGTAAGAATGTTCATGAAGTAAATTCAAGAACTAATAAATGGCATATCTGAAGAAGTAGAGGTGTTTTGCATTGTAATTACCTTTCTAAAGAACTTTTAGAAATCCCCTAAATATTGCTATTATTACAAATTAATGTGATGAGAATAATGTTTCCACATATGCTCATTTTCTTTTTTTTTTAAATTACACTCTTAGAAAACATTGAATTTGTGTGGGATTGTATGAATATTTTAAACATCACCTTTATTTGTTACAAAATCTTTCAAATCCTTTAAGTGCTGTTTGTAATGCAACAAGCAAAAGTTTTCCTCATTCCCCTGTGATATGCCAACACGGGTAGCCTATAAAACCAATTCTAAAAGAACATGTTCACATAAAATCCATTCCAAAGCAAAATGCATGGAGCAACTGACCTTTCAGCCAAACAAGCCACGATGAAGATTATTTTAGGACTGAGGTGAGAGTTTATCTACTTCCTTAACCAAAGGTCCAAATTTACTGACAGTTTTCAAGGTAGTTACGATGAATCTAACTAAGCACTTGGAAGGCACATTTTCTATTTTATACCATGGGGATGTGTTGAAGAATAACAATTCAAAGGCCAATATTGGGATTTTTTGTTCATGAACAATGTGTGCAACTATGTGAAGCTATCCTTTGTTCTCCACGGTAACACTAACCAGATGCTTCCCTGTGCCTGTTGTCCCAGCTCAAGAGAAGACAGTGGTAGTCAGTGCTTGGTTGAATAGAAAATGCTTTACCTGGACTTGTTTAAGAGCAAAAACTATTTCTAATCCATAGTCTCTATCCAGAATTTTAAATAGCATATAGCCTACAGGAGCATTCTCATTTGATTAAATGAATGAATAAAGGAGTATTTGGAATTCTTTTGGCATCAATACAGGAGCAGTGGCTCACATGGTGAAGTAATGACCCGGGGCTCCTGACCAGCTCTAGGGTCTAGTGCTACTTATACTTTAGAAAATGATGAATTTAACTGGAAGAGATTGCATGCAATTTAAAAGTATTTCTCTGTGCAAGAGCCATAATGACAGCCTAACACTGGATACACCATTGGATTTGACCTGCCTCCTTATTGGATCATTACAGTACTCTGCATGAATGTGGTTGGTCTCCATTTTTTAGTAGAGGTCTGAACTATCAGCCACTGAGGTATGAGATTATTCCAGTCCTTCTCCTATTTATCTGTTTCAAACTGGGCCTGTGGAAAACACTGTCAAGTGTCAGTTTCACATGTACAGGAAACGTCGGTCTTAATTACTCTTGTTAAGTGTACAGAATTAATACAGCTGAGAAGAAATCAAAGAGGAAGACAGAAAGCCTGCATTGACACCAAAACTTTGTTCCTTCATTCATTAATGGCCATGCCCAGGTCTCCTGGTTGCCTTTATTAGGTGAATTTCACTAGATGGCCCTGGTTGGCCTGTGATACACTTAATCAATCAATCCCCCTGCCTCTGCCTCCTGACTGCTGGCTTTACAGATGTCTATCACTATGCCTGGCTTGCATTCCTGTCTTCAGTTTTGGAGAACTGAAAGCATGTGTCAGCATGTCTGGCTTCGGCTTCAAGTTAATTGATGTCTCTAGCCCAAGTAGTCACATTTTTCTGAGCACCAAATTTTTGCCCATTATTCATATGGTCATTAACTGAATGTGCTTTGAAAGCCTGCATGCATGCCAGCCACTATGCAAATGCCTGCCATGTGGGCGTAAACCAAAAGGAAAAATCTGTGCCCTCGAGCAGCCTTCATTTTGAAGCAGGAGCCTAGAATAAGATTTTTAAAAATAGATGCGCACATATAAATACATGAAAAGACATGAGAATACTTTGTATCTATCAGACACTAAGAAAGGGACATGTTTGACTAAAGGCCTTAGAAAGAGAAGTGGCATTTGATGCAGATAGAAGGAAAATAGTCTATGGCTGTCTAACAGCATCCAAAAATACCCAGAAATGAAAGCATGTCTGGATCTCATGAAGGAAGGTAAGTCTCCATAGAGTTGGATAATTGTAGGAGGAATGAAGTCGCAAAGTCACAAATGGCCAGAATGTATAGCATCTATAAATGGAATAAGGTTTTTTGGGTTTTTGTTTTGTTTTGTTTTGTTGTTTTGTTTTTAAGTGAAATGGTCTTTTGTGTGTGCTATGGTGGCCAGGAAGAGAACTCTTGGTGTCCTGTTCTATCACTCTCCACCTTGTCCCTCTACCACAGCATCTCTCAATGAACCTGGAGCTAGGCTTTCAATAAGCATGTCCCAATGGTCCTCCTGCCCCACAGCACTGGGATAACAGACACTGACAGCCACACCTAGAGTTTTGTATGGGTGCTAAATTATGGACTCTGGTTCATATGCATGTGAAGTAAGTGCTACTAACCATGGAGTCATCTCTGCCCTGAAATGATCTCTTGGTACCAAAATTTCAGTGTGGCAGCTTAAATGATAAATATCCCTTACAGGCCCTCATAGTGGAACCTTTGGTTCCCATTTCATTGACAGTGTTTGGGGAGGTTTAATGGTTACGGCCTTGTAGGAGGAAGAATGCCATTGGGAGCGGGATCTGAGAGCTGAAAGCCCTTCCCAGTTTCTTGTTTGCTCACTATGCTTCATACTCATGGCTGAGATGCGAGTTTTTCACTTTCTTTCCCTGTTGCCATAACCTGCAGCTTGCTGCCATGCTTCCTTGCTGTGATGGAGTCTTCTCTCTGGAGCCACAAACACTCTCTGTCTTATAAGTTGCTTCTTGTCATCGTGTTTTATCACAGCAACAGAAAAGAAACATGGACAATCAATCCAGATGCTTTATCAGAAAGAGATAATTAATGGAGAATAAGAAAACAGACAGCAAGCCACTTCAAAGACCAGTGAGAGGTGATTTGACCAGAAGATGCTAAGAACTGGTTGGATTCTGACCACATTTTGAATGGAGTAAACAGTTTTGTTGATGTATAGGTTGTAGCATGTGTCCAAAGTAAATATATATATATACATACTTACATACATACACACACATATACATACATGAGTTTATCCCAAGTTCTGGACAATAAATCTGAAGTTTAGGATGGCCATTTAGTTTACAAAAATGAGTAAGTCTGATAAAAAAATCAGTGTTGTGTTAAGAGACTTGTAAAGAGCCAGCGATTTCTTGTCACTTAGATAACAACAGCGATGATAAAAAAAAATATGTGAGTGCATATATACATTTCTCAAAATATCATTATAAAAGTTAAATATAACAGTGTCCTGACCAGCAATGTGTGTGTCTGTAAGTCTGCACATCTGTTTGTGTCTCTGCGCATACAGATACAATACACACAGACACATACCTGTGGCCACTGAAAATAAAACTAGGGAAGTTGCAATTTCACTTCAAAACATAAGCATCTGACTTATTTTCTGCAATCTCAACCACGGTGCTCGGTGTGGACTGCCATTCAAATTCTTTTATCTTTATGCCCTCAAAATCCAGAATTCATGAACACATACCGAAAATATTTTCCGCTTCCTTAACATTCAGTTCAAGTTTTTCTGGGGGAAAACAAGCATGCTGTAAGTAGCATCAGTCACTTTGCTGAACAATCCACTGGCAGCTTTAAGACAAGCTGCATCGAGCTAGAGCAGGGAACATCCTTAGCCTGGTGCTTGCAGAGGGGTGCTCTGCAAGCTGGGCAACACATGACCTCAAAGCGTGCACATCGGAGGTCTCGGCTTAGGGATTAGTTTCCCCTTATTATTAAAACAGGGAAATTTCCTTATTACTAAAATTGACCACAGATCTTGACTTTTGTATCCCAGACCGTACCCTTGTTTTGAAAACTAGACTGGATAATGGTCACTGGAAAATCTCTGATTTGGGCCATTTGTTTCTTCAACTTTGATCCCTTTAATTGCCTTTGCCTTCTCTCTACCGATTACATGTTGTTCTTGTTTTTTTTTTAAATAGTACTGGACTCAACAGACTGTGAAACAACACAAGGCAGAGTGATATTGTTCAGTACACTAGGTGTGGAATATTGACTTTTAAAATTGTCATTTGAACACTTTATGTAAAGATCTGCTGTTAGTATGACCTCTAAAATAATTGAAACTGAAAACTAATTAAAATAGGTGGAGCTGAAAGAAAGAAATTACAGGCTAGAAGGATCTGGCCTCCCGTGATAAGCCCTTTGGCAATATTTTTAAGATATCCATGGATTGCTTTGATGTTTCTATATATCTAAAGTAAATAAGAAGATACAATTTTGATTTGATAATATCAATTAAATAAATTGTACACATAACATATATACATATATATGTACATATATAGTCAAGAATACTATGACTTACTCTCATGGTGGTTGTCAACAGACGATGAACAACAGCACAAAAACCTACATAGTGCACTCTAATGGAAATGTCTATATGCAATTATCAGCTGGCCCTTGATCTTTTATTCTTAGAATCTGAAGTAAGACTAATAGGTCAATCAATGTCTGCAGATTGAAAAAAATCAAAAAGCTCTGAAGCTAAGATTTAATCCCTGCTAAAGACTCATTGAGACTCATTGTAACTGCAAAGCACAGGAAATTTTTGTTCAGACATAAAGTCAACTTTTACAGTCTGTTATTTTTGATAGCATAATATATTTGATATTCTGACATGTTTTACATTTTTACTATAAATATACATTACTAGTATCTGTACATAACCTGATGATAATCATTTTATCTGTTATCATGTATGATGAAACTGGCACTTCAATGGGAATTTGTAAGCGTATTTGTCATTAAAATATTATGCAGAAGCTAGGTGTAATGTTACATGACTGTAATCTTGCAGCTTGGCAGGCTAATTTCCAGGTCAGTCTGGGCTACATACTAAGATGATGGTGATAGATATATAAATAGATAAATGGATAGATAGATAGATAGATAGATAGATAGACTTATTTGTGTATTTGTATATAAGTATGAACATATACACATATTGTAGGATCATCTCTTAGAACTTTTACATCCTTCTCATAGTAGTGTCAGACCTCATCAAGTGGATCCTGAAGATAAGCAAGTATCTGCATCTCTTTTTTCAAGGCTTATTCTCCAGTGTTCAAGGAGCTTTTGTGGGTGGGTCTTGAGAAGCTGTTGTTGTTTTTGTTTTATTCATGGTGTTCTCCTGCTTCAGAACTTTGGATTTCTTTTATGATGTCCATTCCTTTACACACATTTCATTTGTTCACACATTATTCTTTTATGATGCACATTCTTCTACATCACATCATATTGTTCATATATTTCTCTTCTAATTCTATAGAGTTGTCTGTGTACCTTCTTAGCTTGATCATTTTCCTTGCCACAAGTACTTTTGGTTTTATGTCCTGTGAATTTTAGAGTACCATTTTGCATGGCTGGTTTTTAGAATATTTTATGTCTCTTGGATGGTGTCATGCATGTTAATTTTTCAATCGTCATTGAAGGTTTCTATTTTTATTTGGGGTGAGGAAGGCAGGTGAGGGACAATAAGTGCACCCCAGCATTGGCAACCATTTTGAAAATCAGAAGGTGACTTTTCAAGGAGTCCTTCCACCTTGCTAGGACAAGGCTCATGTTATTTCTGTTACTGCCCTGCTTTGGGCAGCTTCTATCAGAGTCTCCTGTATCCCCTCCCATTTTCTTGGAAGTTGCTGCCATCTATTGCATTTATGTGTGTTGTGGGGCTTAAACTCAAGTATCAGGCTTATAGATCAAGCACTTTTGTCTACTAAGCTATCTCAGCCAAACCTATGATCTTTGAATTCTTGTATTGTTATCCTTTCATTTGAAGAGGCAGTCAGTCACACACTCTATTGGTTTAGTCTTTATTGATTGGTTTTAGGAGAAAAGTGCCATCACCAACCAGTACCTATAGAGGTTTTCATTTATTTTTGAGAACTTTTTTGCAGATATGAACACTCTATACCTGTTGTTCTCTCATTGGTTGTCTGGTACCAAATGGTTGGCTCTGAAAACATATACACAAGTAACATTATATGGAATCAACAGGTTATATCTGGAAATATAATACACATATACACAAATACATATATGTAAGCAGGAACAATTGACAAAAAAAAGAAGGTACGAATTTGAAGGAGAACATGAAGAGTTATGATGGGAAAATTTAAAGGGAGACAAGGGAAGAGAGAAATATAGTAACAAAAATACAATCTCTCTCACACACAAACAAAACCAAAAAGAGAAAAATTAAAAATGTGCATGTGAGGAGTTGGCTCTCTCTTTCCACCATCTTGTTTCTAGGGATGAAACTCAAGTTAGGCTTGGTAGCACCTTCACCCATGAAGCCATCTTACCAGCCCAGTGGTCACCCATTTACTCTCCTCCTACTTTTGTGTAGGGGAGAGAGCCCGTATCGATAGAGTTTCACTTGACACAGAACTTTCTGACGTGTTCGTGGAGGTGTGACACAGGTAAAGCAGAAGTATTCTTTTCACCTTTTGCATTGATGTATTCCTGGATTATTTTGCTACAACAGTGTGCTAAAAATGTCTTCCTGCACCCCTTTACTTCCACACATAAACTCTCAGTCATGCCTAGCTGTCAACAATGATGCTTCTCCAGGAAGCTGAGGGCAAAAAGCTCTTTTTTCACCATCTTCCTGCCATCATTAGATCCAGAGATAAATTGAAGACAATGAAAAAATCATATGATGCATAAGTTTCATCTTCAGGAAATCAACGAAGAAAGTGCATATGAGACTGAATTTAAAAGATGCTTTTTTGAAAGATTTATTTTTATTTTATGTGTATGACTATTTCCTCAAATAGTTACATGTCTACCACATAGTTGCGGAGTCTGCAGAGATCAGAAGAGGGTATTGGATCCCTTGGAGTTCCTTGAGAACCGCTGTGTGGGTGCTGGGAAGTAAACCATTGGTCTTTGCATGAACAACAAATTATATTAACCTCTCCTGTTTCAAGAAGTTTGATTATAAAGCATATTATTCTAACTTCATATAATCCTTCAATAAATGCAGACTACTATGTTTGTTTTGGGCTCGAATCAAAAGAGAAAAATGTTGAAAATACATAAAGTTAAAAACCACATAATATCTATTTTTGTTTCTGACAATGTGTCATTCTAGTTAAGGGTAGGTTGGAGATCCACATGGATCTCATGCTGTTTTCTACATGCTTCAGGCTCCAGGTGTATAGGCATGTGTCAACAGACCTATTTAATGTAATTCCTTTTGATAATAACACAAAATGTGCCTCTGTAGTTAGGCATGTGTGATGTGTGAACCTGGGGCTCGTTATAGTTGTGTTGAAGGAGCCCTTAGCATTTGTCTGAAGTTGTTGGAAAATACTTAGAGAATATTATTAACATGATCACATTTGGATAGAAAATGTCACTCTGTCACCAGATGAAATGAAAGGTGATTACAAATAAAGCACTATGGACATGGTAGAGCAAATGTCCTTATTGCATTCTTGAGCATCTTTTGGATAAATGCCTTGGAATGGTATAACTGGATATTGAGGTAACGCTGATTGCCTGAGAAAGTGCCAGATTGATTTCAAAAGTGACTGTACAAGTTTACATTCCCACCAGCAATGGAGGAGGGTTCCCCTTTTTCCACATCCTCTCCACCATGTGTTGTCCTTGAGTTTTTGATCTTAGCCATCTGATGGGTGTAAGGTGAAATCTCAGGGTCGTCTTGATTTACATCTCCCTGATGACTAAGGATGTTGAACATTTCTTTAAGTGTTTCTCTGCCATTCCATGTTCCTCTATTGAGAATTCTCTGTTTAGCTCTGTACTCCATTTTTTAATTGGTTTACTTGATTTGTTGCTTTTTAACTTCTTAAGTTCTTTATATATTCAGAATATTAGCCCACTGTCAGATACAGGGTTGATGAAGATCCTTTCCCAAACTGTAGGCTGTCATTTTGTTCTGACGACAGTGTCCTTTGCTTTACAGAAGCTTTTCAGTTTCATGAGGTCCCATTTATTGATTGTTGCTCTTAGAGCCTGTGCTGTTGGTGTTCTGTTCAGGAAGTTGTCGCCTGTGCCAATGAGTTCAAGGCTCTTTGCCACTTTTTCTTCTAACAGGTTTAGCATGTCTGTTTTTATATTGAGGTCTTTGATGCAATAGCCAGAAGCTGGAAACAACCCAGATGTCTCTCAATTGAGGAATGGATACAGAAATTGTGATACATTTACACAGTGGAATCCTATTCAGCAATTAAAAACAAGGAAATCATGAAATTTGCAGGCAAATGGTGGGAACTAGAAAAGTTCATCCTGAGTGAGGTATCCCAGAAGCAGAAAAACACACATGGTATATACTCACTTATAAGTGGATATTAGACATATAGTATAGGATAAACATACTAAAATCTGTACACCTAAGGAAGCTAATCAAGAAAGAGGACCCTGGGTAAAATGTTCAATCTTCATTCAGAAAGGCAAACGGGACAGAGAGGGAGAAAACAGGCAACAGGACAGAAGCCAACGACAGAGGGCCTCTGAAAGACTCTACCCAGCAGAGTATCAAAACATATGCTGAGACTCTTAACCAAACTTTGGGCAGAGTGCAGGGAATCTTATGAAAGAAGGGAAAGGTAGAAAGACCTGAAAGGTTCTGGAGCTCCACAAGGAGAACAACAGAACAAAAAAATCTGGGCCCAGGGGTCTTTTCTAAGACTTATACTCCAAACAAGGACCATGCATGTACATAACCTAGAACCCCTGCACAGATGTAGCCCATGGCAGCTCAGTCTCCAAGTGGGTACCCTAGTAATGGGAATACGGGTTGTCTCTGACATGAACTCAGAGGCTGGCTCTTTGATCACCTCCCCCTGATAAGGGAGCAGCCTGGCCAGGCCACAGAGGAGGACAATGCATACAGTCCCGATGAAGCCTGATAGACCAGTGTCAGATGGAAGGGGAGGAGGACCTCCCCTACCATTAGACTGGAGGCATGGTGGGATTGGGAGGGGAGGGAAAAGTGAGCTGCAGCTGGGATACAAAGTGAATAAACTCTAATTAATAAAAATATTTTTTTTTAAAAAATGAAAGGTGAGATGTGCAGACAGACAGTGGTTGATAAGAGTCAGAGGTGGGTAATAGTTTTGGAACCAAAAGTAAGAAACATGGAAAAGGAGAACCAGATTTTATTGATGCTTGTGATGTGTACTAGCCTGGTTTGGTGGTCAGATGTAGCAGAAACAAGTGAAAAGAAGGAGGTAAACTGCACAATAAATTAAAGAATTTGACCACCCACTTCGCTTTGTAGATATAGTCTTGTAATCCCTGAGTGGGAACCTTCGATTTGTCCAACAAAGTATTTTCAGAAAGAGTCAATTGTTTTTAATTATGTGTGACTTAGCATTTAATCACTTCATTATTACATATAAAACATATACCATATACTGAAAAGAAAGTGTCTGCCTTAATGACAGACTCGTATTGAAACCCAGTATGTTACCTTCTGCTAAAACCCACAGAATTTAGTACCTCACACTGTCTTAGTACAGGCACAGTCTCACTGGGCTTCCTGTTTAAGAGTTTTATAAAGATGAAATGAATCTTCCATCCAGTGTTGCAGTCTCACCTGAAGCTGCTCTATGGGAGGAACTCCCTTTAAGCTTGTGTGGCGGTTAAGAAACAATTCAGTACCCTTGTAGGCTGCTGGAAGGAGCCTTGCAATGCTTTCTGCATCTAGGAAAAGGTTTCCCTTCATTGCTTGTCATGTGATATCTCAATTGGTCTTGTGCCACCTACTCACAACATGGCAGCTGGCCTCTTCAAAGTGCACATATGCCACAGTGTCTTTTAGAAGGTAAGGCAGTTTACAATATTATATACTGTGATCACACACAGCCAATGTGGCTGTGTTTTACAGATCCTAGGAAATCATGATTCCCTCCTGGGAATGAGAGAATATGACAGCAAGAACATGAGGAGAGGGGCATGGGTACTGTTGTAGAGTCTGTTTGACACAGGAGAAATAAACGTGGTTCCTACAAAATATTCTGGGTTTCTATTACTTGAAACATTTCAGAATTAAGAGATACCTAAGTTGTGGCTGAAGAAATGCCTTAGTGGCTAAAAGCCCTTGCTGTGTATGTAAGCATGTGGGCTGCAGTTGGTTCCCAGCAGCTATGTAAAAGGCCAAGTTTGGTTGTGTGCACAGCTCTCCCCAGCTCTTTAGGGCTTAGACGCACTGGACTTGCTGGCTATCAGCGTGTCTCTAGGTTCAGTGAGAGACCCTGTTTGAAAGGAATAAAGTGGAGAGTGATAAAGCAAGGCATTCTCCTTTAACTTCCACACATATAAAATGCATGTAAACAAACAAAAGAAGATGTTTATAAGATTCCAATGTTTCAAAATCTTTTGAGTTAGTGTGTGTGTGTGTGCGTGTGTGTGTGTGTGTGATGGGTGATGTGTTCACACTTATCTCTTTTGTGTTCACATGTCTATTATATTTGCTTTTCAATACATCAAAAGTTTTGCCTGTAAACTTTAACTAAGCCATTATTCAGACCTAGCTGACTTGCAAAAATACAACATAATTTTCCGAAGCAGTGAAAACAGTGCCTCAGCTTTAGGGATGTCATTGTGAGGCAAGAAAATAGACGTTTAGAAAAAAAAATATGTCTTAGTAACAGGGTGTCTGGTAATTCAAGTTCCTGAAACCTTTCTCTTCTAATATTCTTTGCTATAATCCCCAGTGAGTATTCCCTGGGTGTGGGAACACAAACAGGCTTCAATTTGGGACAATTTGAACGTTGGCTGGTTAAAAAAAAAAAAGAATCCATGGAGGAATCACAGAGCTATTTTCACTGTTGCTTGTTTATCTTTTCTACAAAGCTTTGTTGAGCAGGTGAGGAGAAAATAACCTAATATTTCTAATACCACCATCACAAAGGCAATGAATGGAGAGTATGTGTTTTGTTGTGTCATAAAATTTTTCGCTAACAATGTCCATGTCTCAGCTAGGTAAGGTGGCAGCACATTTACTCTGTGCAATGGTGTCTATTGCTTAATTCATTATCGGCCATGCCCTTGTCCATTTAGACCAAATTATTAGAGATACTTTTTTTTCTTTTCACCCCCTTTTTCCCCTTCAGATCTACTTTAGGTAGCTAGAACTAGCTTACGGTTGAGTTTTGGGGTAATTATTTAGCTCAGAGCCTAATATTTGCAACATGCACAGTTCTGCATTGTGTTCAATTGCTTATTTAATATTAAACACTTACAAAAGAATCATGGGATCCTCCAACAGTGCAGCATCTTGCTGACATGACTATTTCAAGATAAGCCAGGCATGGTAATTGCCACCAAAAGCCATGCAATCTGCAGGATTGAAGCCGTGCTAAATTTGAAACCACAGTAGACAATTGCAGCATGAAGGAGCTGTCAAAGGCAAGGCTGGTTAGAAAAAACAACAACAACAAACAACAAAAACAGGCCATGGGGACTGAGTCCTTAGGGTCTTTGCCTTGCCCTGGTTTCTTCCTGTTAGGTTCTGCTGTGCTTCCTGCCTTTCATGAGAGCTGCTGTGATTCCCTCCCTGGTCTCACTGACTGAACCCTCTGAACCTGTGTGCAAGAGAAAAGTTACATTTTTAAAGTTCCTCTGGCAGATATTTCATCACAGTGATGAAAAGTAACTAATGCACAGGTCATGGGTTCAATCCCCATTGCCAAAACCCCAAAACAAAACATACCTGAGATATGAATGGGTCTGGATACAAAAAAAGGACAGTTCCACACAGTATATATTGCACACAGAATGAAGGATTCTCCAAGTCCCTTTCTACCACATGTTGACATGTTCATGATGCTCTTTCATCCTTTCTTTTTTTTCTCTCCATCTATGGCAGCTGAATGATGGACATTTTGAGAACCAACTGTGCACTTTTCCCAACTCCTTATGGTACCCTTCATTGACGCTTTCATTACATGTTTTACATGTTTTAATTAAATAGCAAAAACTATAATTAAATATGAGAAAGTTGGTGCTTCAAATGAAGCTAAATTAAAGGCTTAGGGAGACTCAATGAAGATGAACAGCTTTGAACAAGCTGTCAAATTAGGTGTTGACAAGGTAACTATAAAAGACCAGGAAAATATTTAGAAAACCGCCCTGAGAATGATCCAAAACTGGCTTTAATTTCTCATTCAATTTGAAATAATATAAAAACAGTGATTATAAAGAATGAATCAATAGTTTGGATTATTAGAATATTATACAGCAACATAATCATTGGCCCACCTTCCTAGAAGAGCCTTGTTTAGTTGTCTAAATACTAGAAGGGGAAAAGATGCAGTCACTTATGACCTTGAAGTTAAAATATTAGTTACCATTATTATGATTTATATTTTAGTCACTTTTAATTTTCATGGCATCTGGAATCTATATTCCGTTAAGTTACCCTTTGAAATACACAGCTTGGTGTTTCAAATGTGTCTACAAATTTGTAACTTTTACCAGAATATTTTCAATATTCCTCAGAGAACCCCCAGCTGTTCATATTCACCCTCATGTCTTCTTACTTGCTACTGACAATTAATTTTTTTTTCTGAATGCACTTCTAAGTTTTGGCTATTTCACATGAATGGAATCACATGCTTTGTGGCTACACAAGATTTTTTTCATGCAACGTACTGGTTTTAAAGTTCATTCATGCTCTCGCATGTTCTGACCAAGTTTGAGAGTAGCCCAGGTCTATGGGTATAAATATAACTATTTAGAAGGTGATTTTAAAACATGAACATTCAGCAAAATAACAATAGCAGGTTCTGTGATAGGGCCTATGGTCTACCAGCCACAGATTTGGTACTCTTGTGGAACAGGCCTCAAGTCCAATCAGAAAGTGGTTGATTACACCCTAATAGCTGTACCACCATTGCATCAATAAGCCTGTCTGATCTTGCAGGATGGTGTTATAGCATGCAGGGTTCACTGCTGGATAAAATATTCAATGTCTTTTCTTCTAAGTAGCTTGCATAGCCTCTGCTAATCCTGACAGCTAGCCAGGGAGAAAGATTTCAGGATAGTTTGATATTGATGTCCGTGCCTAACACTGAAGTGTGTGACATCTTTAGCAATAGAGGCCTATCATGTAGTTGTGGTGGGTAACTAAGGAAAATTGCAATATCTTGAGTTATTTTGGGGACTCTGAGACCTCCCTAACCACTAATTTCTAGAGAGATATTTCATGTCTTCTCTTTTGCTTATTATTCTGTTTAAACTTCTATTCATTATTCAAAAAGGTTAGTTTTCCATTTAATTAAAGTGTCTCTTCTTCCAAATCTGCATTTCCTTGTCATGCATAATGGACTTTACTCTGTGAATACATATTTATAATTGTTATATTTTCTTAATGGAGTAACTTTTTATAACTATAATATGGTATTTTTGGTATCACATGACTTTTTCTTTTAAGTCTCTGTTTTCTGATATTAATATATGCATTTCAGTTCTCTTAGTATTATTTTCTTGGTACACATAGACTTTCTATCCTTTGTTTTTGTCTTGAATATAAAACATGTCTTTTACCAGTAATGTAGTTGGATGTATTTTTAGAACCCTTTGCATCTATTTCTGGATTTAACTGTGGTGTTTATTCCACTTGTATTTAACATATTTGCTGATACAGTTGGAGTCATAGTTTAGCTATTTCTATTTATTCAATATATGTCTTATTTGTTCTTGGTCTTTTAATGTCTTCTATTTTGTTAAATAGAAAATATCTTTTTCATACTTAATATTCAATATTTTCATATTAAAAAGCTATCTGAGATTAGCCCCAACTTAATTTTGACAACCCACAATTTTTGTCATATAAATTTAACCCCCTTTCAAAAGATTGTTGTGCTGATTGCAATCACATGTATTTGTATTTGTGTGCCATCTCCTTCATCTGTATTTTTCCTTGTCCTGCATCTATAGGAGAACCAGGAGTATCTGTCCTGTTGGGTCACTGGTTCTTAGTATGTGGATTTCTGTCTGCAGGGGCTCATGGTGTGGTTCCCCACATCCTTCTGTCCTCTGCTTAATGCTCAGTACTTCATCCAAGGCTTTATCATGATCCAAGTTCCATTCTTTCCTGGAGACTCTTGGTGGTAGCACTTTTTCATTAAGATGCATGTTATGTTTTCCCAGTTATTTAATTATTGGTTCTGTCTAAAGATGCTAAATTCGTTGATTACATTCATTAAATATTCTTTGAGAGATGCTGACATTTAACTTGTTAGATTTTTTTATTGTTGGTTTTATTTGTTTGTTTGTTTATGACAGGGTCTCATGTAGTCCAGATTGCCTCAGATCTTGAACATCTGATCTTCCTGCCTCTTCCTCTCTGGAATTGCAAACATGAGCTGCCATGTTGAGCTTTATGTAGGGTCAACCCAAGTTTTCATAAATGGTATCCAGCCACTTGAACAACTGAGCTACACCCCAGCCCCTGGGGTATTTTTATAAGGAGAGCATTTTTACATTCTGGTGTCTGATTGCTTAGTGTTACCTTATATACACAAGGTGGCGCAGACCCTAGACTCTCTCTCTTTCCTAGTTTTCAAGATAATGATTGATTTTCTTAATGCACTTCAAGGAACACCACTTTTTAAATGATTTCTTGAGAGTTTGTGACTCTTGTTATTGGGCTATATTATTTCTAGCACCTCTTCGTGAGTGAGAAATATAAAATTAGACAGAGTTAAAGTCCTTATCTTCCAAACTTCCAGTCATATTTTCAGCATAAGCTGCATTACAAAGTCATTTTAAAGAGTATATATGAAGAATGGAAATTTCTCTGTCACTGTTTGAAAATTTTGATTCTGCTCTTCACATACCTTGGAACCATAAGTCTGAAGCAATTCTAATAACCAGTAATATTTTTATGCACTAGATGGAGAGAGTCCATTGAACTTAGAATTGAGGAAGATCGTGTAATGAGCAAAAGTTGTCATTTTTTTACATAGAAGGCGCCAAATGTTTCTAAAGTGCTGAAGGAATAAAGTCTGGTGGTAAATAAGCTTAATAAAGAACACTTCATTGAAACAGAATGCCAGCTCTGAAGCAATTTTTAAATAGGGCCTGGAGGAATGAGTAGGAGTCAATGGAGCAGAGACAAGGGAACAGAATTTCAGCCCCAGAAAGCAACACGAGGGAAGGAGCTGAAGCGTGAAATAACTCCACATAATTGAGGAAAAGAAAGGAAGCTTCCCCCTAATGCCGATTAACTTGACCTAAGATCCACCAGTTACAACTTGAAATGCAGTAAGAACATTGTTCCTTCACAGGTTACAAATGATATTTTTCCATGCATGAATTTATTATTAAACAAGAGAAAAAGAAAACAAATTCTTAACCTAGTAAGTCTTGGTCAGGCTGTCCTGCCTGGTGTTAAAGTTTCATCAAATTTTATGCTTTCACGTGTGTGTGTGTATGCATGTGTGTATGCCATGTATGTGTAGGTGAGTTTGGCAAGCAATACACCAATAGACTGTGATCACAGTCAAAATATAGTAAATTTTTTTATCACCCAAAAAACGTCGCTTTATGGTCTTCACAAGTTGCCCCTTCAACTCAGGCAAGTATCGGTATTTTTATCACTATCTGTTAGTTATTGGAATTCTGGATTTCCATATGAATAGAGCCACAAAACAGGGAGGATTTTTGTTTGCATTTGGAGGTGTGTGTCTGGCTTTCTATTGTCTGGTGTATTGTTTGGGATTATTCCAAAATTTCATGTATTTTTTAATCAGTTAGTCACTTATTTTACTGTTAAGTAATGTTCCTTTTTAGAAGAGCCTCCAGTATATGTAGAAGTAGTTGCTTCTCCCATTACACAGCGTGGAGACTGAACTCAGATTGTCAGGGTTGGTGGCAGGTGCCTGTACCCACTGAGCCATTGCTCCAGACCCTAAGTGGCGTTCTATTGCCTTAACATGTTGGCTTGTTTATCTACTAATTGGTGAATATTGAAGTATTTTCATTTTTGATTTATTGGGAATAAAGCTTCTGTGAACAAATGTGTAGAGATATTTACTTAGATAAAGGTTTTAATTTTTCCAGGATAATTTCCTACAGATAAACCACCATGATATAAGCTTACATATAGAGTTAACGTATGCACAGGGAACTGCTAAAGTTCTTTCCACGCAGGTTACCTAATTTCACATCCTCATGAGAAATGTATAAGATTTCCAGTTGTTCAACACAGTGATGAACACTTAATATTAGAAGGCCTATATTTCAGCAATCTGGGAGAAAGTTTAGCACATTAATATGTATTTTGCTGATGATTAAAACATTCTTCATTTTTCTTGAGTTTATTAGCATTCATAAATCTTGTTTTGTGAATTACTTATTCAGATATTTTACACACTGTGAGTGTGGGTTGCTTGCCTGGTTATTGAGTTGTAGTTTTCAGAATTACTAATTTATTCTTGATCCATGTCCAATTCTAAAATTTTTACTGTCTCACTGAAGATGAGATTTTAAATTTTTGATGAGTTATTCACATCTGAAATATCAGATTTCTATCTGATATCTACCTGTTCTTGTTCAATACAGAAATCATTGTTAGTGATGATACTGTAATAGTTTGAGTGTACCAGTTTTGTATTAATTTGTGCAATAACAAATGAGGTGAAGACAAATTATATTTTTAAAATTTACATTGAAAATGTATTTTATTTTTAACTTATTGTTATTTATTACAATTTATTCACTTTGTAGCCCCGCTGTGGCCACCTCCCTCGTCTCCTCCCAATCCTGTCTTCCCTCCCTCTTCTGGTCCTATGGCCCTCCCCTAGTCCACTGATAGAGGAAGTCCTCTTCCTGCTCTATTGGACCCTAACCTATCAGGTCTCATCAGGACTCCTCTGTGTCCTGGAAAGGCTGCACTGCCCCCACCCCCAGGGGGAAGTGAGACAGCCCTTGCTCTCCTTATTAGAGAACCCATTTGGAGACTGAGTCTATGGGCTACATCTGAGCAGGGATTTTTGGTCCTCTCCATGCATAGTCCTTGGTTGGGATATCAGTCTCTGCAGGGCCCCCCAGGGCACAGTTTTTTTCTCTATTGAATTTTATATATGAGTAATTAATTTACATCATTTCCATACCTCTCTCTTCCCCTCCAATTCCAATCCATGTCTAGACTCCACTCCCTATCAAATCCATGGCCTCTTCTTCATTATCTGTGCATCACACACACACACACACACACACACACACACACACACACACAGCTCCTGAGTCCATACCTGTATATATATTT
>CM053744.1:48188581-48216765 GCA_028658305.1 Pachyuromys duprasi
TAATTAAAATTCAGCACCAAACCATCAGTTAAAACTTAACTTGTCTTCCTATCTGCCAGTGTCCCAAGAGTCCCATGATGTGGACACTGTGTACATTTGTGTATGGGCAGGTATACTCGTGGGTATCAGACAGACGCTCATCTTGTTTATAAGCTGATATAACACTGCTTTTAAATTCAGTCATTGGCAAACCTTTTCTTAAAATACAACTCCAGACATAGCAATTTATCTTGGGTCTGTCTCTTTCTTTACTAAACTTTTTCCTTCAACGAGGAAACTCTTCATTGATTTTTCTAACCACAAATGGATCCATAGATTTGATTTTGAAGCCCCAAGTTCCATGATGTATCTATCTTTCATGAATATGTCTTCAAGAAAAATGGATTCATGTTTTGCTGATTCTTTGAGTCTGACAAAATTGATTTATGCTTAATACACTATTATGTAAATATTACTATGGTAAAAAGAACAAAGTTTACAAATCAAGAATTTTATCTAATATGTCCCTTAATTCCAGAGGTAATAAGTAGTAATAGCCTGATTTGAGTCTTTGTGAGTAAAATGTGACAGAAAAAAAAAAATAGCCATAGATAGATAATGCCTCCCCTGTGGAATTTTAATGTCATAGATACCTACATATTTGTTTGTATGCACACACACCCACTCACTTCATATATTCAAGGAAGAAAATTGTTTTTCTTTATAAGAACCAATTTTACCCCATGGGAATGATATTTTTCCACTAAGACCATATAATCTTCACCACCGTTATGATTAAAGATCTCAGTTATAGGAGAATATAGGTTCTCTCTCTGGCTTCAACTCGGCTCTCTGGCTCAGAGCTGCCTGAAGGTGTCTGGATTGGGGAATTACCTCAATAAGATTGACCTGTGGCCATGCCTTAATTTTCTTTATTAATAGTGTAGCAAGGCCCATTCTACTGTGGGTGGCACCATCCTTAGGCATGTGGTCCTTATCTATAGAAGAAAGTTAGCCGAGCAAGGCAGGGAGGAAGCCAGTAGACAGCATTCCTCCGTGGCTTCTGCTGCAAGCTCCTGCCTTGAGTTTCTTTCCTGACTTTTTAAAATTATGGACTGTTAATAAAAAGTGTAAATCAAACAAACCCTTTCTCCCCTGAGTTTCATTTGGTCACAGCATCAGAAAGCTTCAAAATTCTGACTTGACACGAGAAAATGCGTAATAAGGGATTTTAAATGAAAAAGTAAAAACAACAAGTATTTATCAGAATTATTAATACTAACACAGGTAAAACACAAAACCCTTTGAGGCCTTGTTTTTATTTTGTGTTTGTCTAAATCAGTCCCTTCTTTCCAAAGATATTTTAGTTCCTGAGACAGCTTATGATGTCAGTATCACTACATACATGCATGATTGAACCAAATTATGCAATTATCTTTTCAGAGGGGAAACACATTTTAAAAGATAACTTTTGACTGTCTCCTTTCATTGATTTGCAGGAAAGCACCTAATAGAGTGAACCTGATGCGTTAGGAGAGTCTGTGGGAAAGACGGTCCTTATTTGTCATAGGAAGCTTGACTGGCAGAGACTTCCCTCCACTGTGCTGATCTCCTACGTTATAAGGAGATTCCTGGTGCTTGGTGAGTGTCAACAATATTATGTCAAATGTGTTCTCCCTGAAAGTCTGGAATTTAGATAATACCAAACAGTGGATTTGTATGTGGCCAGACACAAATTAAAGTTCTGTGCATTGACATTCTAGGGAACCTTCCTGGAAGCTATCACATCTCATATATCATCCCACAGCTCAGTGCTGGTGGAAGCCAAAGGAGGAGGAACACTTGAAAGCTTGTGCTGGAATTTTTTTTAAATAAATCTCTCCCCCATGATGTACACCTGGAGCTAAGGCAACCTGCCACCCCAAGCCCACTGCAGCAGACACCCCAGGCTGAGGTAATTCCAATATTTGGCTGTCCAAACCCACCCCAAGGCTGCGGGCAGCCCACCAAGCTGAGGTAGCCTGCTACCCCAAGCAGTCCTGATGCCTCACATGTAGTAGTGACCCACTGCTGACCATCCCCCTTTTGGTAGCAGGGAATCTGAAAAGCCCACTGCACCCCCACAACCACCACTAAAAGCTATGTTTAGAGGCCAATTAAATACATAAAAGCAAGTGGCTTGCTGCCAGTTCCCCTTCCGGCCTCACTGCAATCAGCCCCTCCTTCCCTTCCTGGGGGTGTGAGAGGAAGGAGGCAAAATGGCAGGCAACTCTTCAGAAACACTTCAGTTGGCGCTGTCCATGGTGATTGCTCCTGCTTCAGTCTATGGGAACCAGATACCTTTCCTGCCTCAGAATGTCTACTGTGGCTGCCATAGGAACTGTCCTGGATAAGGACAACCTTTCCTGCTTTCCTGAGTTTCCTGAGTTCCTTCACAGGGAACTCTTGGTAAAATTTGGACACTTTGTATGCTTTATAAACCCTCTGCCTGAGGAAGCTCCAGCAGCTTAGTTCTCCCCACCTCAAGACCTTTGTGACTGTCATCTCCAGCCCCTCAGTAGGACTCATCCCAGATTATGTAAATTTGAGGTGAAAAGACTGGACGAAAATGAACTAATCACTGAGCAGGAAAATTGACCAATCCCTGAACAGGAAAGCCCGGCCATCCTTGAGCTCCCTAAAGTTCAGGACTTGAAATCCCATCAATCCACACTCTGAAAACCCCTGCCCCAGATAGCTTCAACCCCTAAGAATTTCTATGTGAAGGCTATGGATGCCCCTGCTCAGAGCTGCCTTCTCCCAAGGGCAGAGACAGCTGTTCTTAGATTGTCCCTTCAATAAATCTCTTTTAAGAGATTTACTGCCTGAAGAAGAGAAGAAGAAACAGAAGGAGCAGAGCTCAGGATCTTAGGCTCCTCAGCTCATCATGGTTGGGGCAACCCTCCCCTGGAAGCTGCAATATCTCTGTTGAGGAGGTCCTCCTCTCAGAACTGTGTGGTTCCTGGGCTCCCATGCCTCAGGATATCCTTGGGACTCTGTCCCACCTCAGAGCTTGAATACCTTCTCAGTCCTCATAGTTGTGACTCACATTTGTGATCCTCAGAGTTTGGAGTGGTCTAGATACTTTGCTACCTAATCAGAGAGTCAGGCTAACACACAAAAATAACAACACATGACCCTTTTACTTTATTGATTATTCTTTGTATTTTTTCTATGAGAGAAGTTGTGGTCATCAGTCCTCTGAGTTCCTATAATGATTGTTGAAGCAGGAACTGAGCTCATCTTGAAGACCCTCAAGATCATTTCAGATAACAACTAAAATGTTGTCATGGAATGAGTTGTGTTCCCTCTAAAGATGCATTCAAAATTTGGCCACCATGTTGTTTATAGTGAGATGGAGGGGCTTTTTGAGTCTGGTCATTTTCATTAATTTTCTGAAACTATTGTGAATGGTTTGTTTTCTGTCTTGAGGGATTCCCTCTTGGATGGAATGTTCCAATCTCTAAGAAAACTATTACACAACATTCTACCCCTTCCTGCTTTTACATTCTCTCTGCCTCCTTCTTCCACAACGACCCCTGGGCCTTGGAAGAGTTGACCATAGGTGTCCACATATGGATAGGCCACCATGCCACAGAAGCCATCACTTACTCTCAGGATCTTCGCTAGTGCTTATGAGTTAGTTACAGCGGTCAACAGGGTGACTTATGAGTGTAAACGGGTTTAGAAGGCAATTTCACAGGCACATCGCAGCCATCTATTGACTCAATAGAAACTTCATCCCTACTGGGACCTATGACCTCCCAACCACAGGGGTTCATCCTAGTTTCAGTACCAGATGTACCCTCTGCTTGTAGAGTTGGCCCTAAATCTCATCTGAAGGCTGTTGGTCCTGCTCATGATAGTGGAGCCACGAGCCCACAAGTATACATGCCCTTCCTTGCATGCTGGTATTTTAGCACACAAGTTCCATAGCTGAGCAAGAATGGGTGCAGAGATTGGCCAGGCAGACACGGAGGAAGTTGGCTTTACCACAACTGAGTGAGAGAGAATGGGCCACTCTGCGAATTTGGCTAGAATAAACAGGGTTAATTAAGTTATATGAGCTAATTGGGAGTAAGCCTAACCTGTAAGGATTAAGTTTTCATAAATTAAAAAAAAAAACAGTCTCCATGTCACTATTCCTTCTGCTGATGATCCAAAGAAAGTCCCATTATACAGGGACTTCTCTGGCCAGCAACTCACAGAAAGGTATCCCAGTCCTGGAAATGATGTTTTTAGTTCAATAACCTTATGTCTTCTGGAAGTGTCCTTTCCCACCCATGTAGGATATCTTTGGGATTCTTTCTCCCTTTCCTTTAAATTAACCCAATCCCAGTAAGACTGCAAGGTAGGTGGAAGTGCCATTGAAGTCGGCTGTCTCTCCAATGGCTCCCTAAATCTGCAAAACACTCAGGTCAACACCATGTCACCTCTATTTCAATATCTTTTCCAGAGGATGAGTCAGAAAAGGCAGCATCCAGAACCACCATCCTATAACTAAAATTGGGGTTACAAAGATAACCTTGGTGAGGTACTCTGGAAGTCTACTGTCATCTGTTCTGAGCACACGTCAGGTGATCTCAGATGTCCACAACTGAGAAGGCACTAAATAGAAACATAACCATGGTCTAATACACCATGGGAACATTCTATGCATCGTTATCGATTGCTTCCTTCATGGATCACTGTTGGGTACAAAGTGTGGCTAGGAGGTGCTAACAATTATCTCTGTAAGCCATAATCATTCTTTCTGAGCCATAATGTTTCTATATCCTGGAGCTCTTCCATGGAGCATCCCTACATTTCTCCTCATCTGACAAACTCAGTGGGCCTGACTTAAGTTTCTTAGACCAACGGTGAACTTGGCCCTTCTCTCCCTCCACTGAGCCTGCTCATTCCCTGGGTCCTAGTGGCCCTGGGTTGGCACTGAGGATGCAGCTGTAACTTTTGCCACTCTACCCTGCAGACCTGGCTGTTGGGAAAATTCCTCGCTGGGCAAACCATCTTCACCCCTACCAGAACCTTTCGCTGAAGGGAAATGTACCCTACAAAACCTGGGGATATAAGTACCAAGCCATGGTACTTAGCCATGGCTTGATTCTCTTCACTAGTATTGTTCTGTCAAGGGTGTCTTCTGTGAATGGCTCCACAGGCTTCAACGCCTTCCAGAAGCCCCTTTGCACACAGTTTGGCTTCTGTCAATATTTTCCTTAGGAACCTCAGTTCAACTTACATCCTGCCACATTTGTCTTCAAGTAATCCGGATAGACCTCTTTCTCTGCTTTACCAGTTTCTTATCTTCTCTAGGTTCCTGTCACTTTGTGAACTGTCTTTACATCATGCTCTAGTTCACTGAGATCTAACAAAGTCTTTCCTATTTGGTAAAGACCTTGCCCCACCAAAGGGCTCAGCACAGTTGCTAAAACTCAAGGTCCTGGCTGAGTCGCCTTTATCTTTAGCTCTTCTGTAAATAGAGCTCTATCTGACCCAGTGAACTGGGGTTCAGATGCAGCTTTCCTTATTCTTAGTTATCTCAATAGCATCTTCCCCTCCTCTGTGGTCCTCTAGTTTCTGATATTTACGGGGACTTCAGACAGAGATAACCAAGTATTCCTAATGGCTCTGATAAGCTGGCCCATGGGGGTGCTGCCTTCCATTACACTGTCTCAGGTTGTGAAACCTTTGCCTTAAGGATGAATGGGAAGTTACGGTTACTCAATTTTCTCGCCGCCACAGCAGTCAGAATGATGCCATCTGCTCCCATGTCCCACAGCCTCACAAGCCAGGCTGCCATAGGCTCTTTCACTGATTATTAAAAAGTCTTTCCTAATTCCAGCAATTCAAGCACTGACTATTTCCTGACAGAGGGGAAAAAAAGAAGGTGGTCCTGCCACAAGTTAGGGAACATCGAGACTAGAATACAAGCTCAAATTGTCACTTTTATTGTTACTGTGAATAAATGCCTATTGCAAACAAAGACTAATTTTGGTTCAAGGTTTCTGCAGTGTCAGTCTGTGGTGGTGACGGGGGATGAATGCATGAGAACAATCCATCTCATGGCTTACAGAAAATAAATTATGGTAGGGGCCAAGGCAAGATACAGTCTCTAGTATGCCCTAGTGAACTACTTCCCCAGACAATCCCCAAATACCTTTGTATATGGAGCCCCTCAAGGGAATAATCCGTCTATTCATGAACTGATAGTCTCTGAAAACACATGTATAGGCAAACGGAGAGATCAGATTTCCCACCTCCAGACATCTGCGAGCGTAGTCAATATGACAATGAAGTCCACCTTTGTCAACCTGATGCCACAATCCATGTATTTTAAGCCATAACAAGCAAGCAAGGCTCTTCAGATCCATAGACTCTTCAGAGAAATGATGGCCCTCTGAAAAATTTGACTTCGAACTTCAAGGTTCCAGAATTGTGAGGCAATCCATTCCTCCTCCTTGAAGCCACTGGTTTGTGATTTATTTCACCAGAACTGGAAACTAACATGGCTGTCAGTTTAGGTTTTTCTTATTTTGGATGAAATCACGCATTGCATTTAAATGCTTCAAATATGTTAATCACTCACTGAGGCTTATTTTTGTTCATTTTAGTCTGTATAATAGTCATCTGTGTACGTGTGTGTGTCATTTTTATGTGTGAGGATGCTTTCATATGTCCGTGTGTGTGTGGAAGCTAGAAAGTGAGAGGTCAGCCTCCAGGGTCATTTCTCTGGTGCTGTTCATCTTCCTCTGGTATTGTTGAGACAGGCTCTCTCACTGTCCCAGACCAAGTAGTCTAGGCAAGCGGCCCACTGCACTCCTGAGATTCACCAGTGTCTGCCTCCTCAACAATGGAAACCCAAGTGCTTGCCACAGTATCTGGACTTCAGACTCAACTTCTCAAGCTTGCAAGGCAAACGCTATCTCCTCTGTCATCTGTACAATACTCTTCTGGTTAAACTTACTATTAGTGTGTATTTGGGTGCACACACCACCACGCCTTTGGGAGGTCAGAAGACAACTTTCTACAGTTGATTCTATCCTCCTTTCAACTTCATGGGAAAATGTCGGGGTGATAGGCCTTTGGGTCAAGTATTTTTATCCACTGAGCCATCACACTGCCCCCATGTAAAATTCCTTTATAAAGATTCTTTCTGTGTGTCTTTTTCTATGTGTCTGTCTGTCTGTTTCTATATGTCTGTGTGTCTCTGTCTCTCCCTTTCTTTCTTCCTTGTTTCCTCCCTCTCTTGTTTCCTCCCTATCTCTTTTCTCTGTGTCTGTCATCTGCCTGTCTGCTTTGTGTGTTTGTGTGTGTGCGTGTGTGTCTGAATCTGTCTCTCCTTCCCCATTCTGTGTGTGTGTGTGTGTGTATGGGTGTGTGAGTCATAGGCTAGTTATTCTGATTTACATGTGATCAATTCTAACCCAGTTTTCATGATTAAATAGTTATGAAATTTCAAATTTTATTTTTGTTCCCTTGTTGATTGAACATTTTTCAAATCTATTCCATCCTTTTATTTTGTAAACTGGTTATACTAACAGTCCTAATTAACAATCTCAGTGTAAGCATTTGTGTATTGATTTTGAAAAGCCATGCACTTACCCTTCCTTTGCCTCTTCGGGGCCTACCTGTGTCCAGTCCTTTGCCCTGTCTTGATCATGCTTCCTGCTGCCCAGTTTTGCTTGGTCAGTGCTGACATTTGACCTGTGACTCAAACTCAGCTCGTTCTAGCTGGCTGTTGAATATTATAAATGCCCTCCTGGACTGAACATCTGTCTATTTCTCTTTCTCCTTTCCAGGAATATTTCAGGTTCACCCGAAGGATGTTTCACAAGTTTACTCGCTGTGAAGGAAGGGCATGAGCAGGCATGTTGTGTCCTCATCTCCCTACCTGGAAGCAGTGCATCAGATGGCACGTTTCTTCAAATCCTCTTCCTCTATGAGGAAACATTTCAGCTCTACAGAAACAGGAACCAATACATTGAATAAGTAGTGCAGAAAAGCGGCCACATTTTGGGTATGCCAGTTTATATCTATCCCGAGTCTTGTTTTTAGGTCTATATAGCTATCTTCTACAACTCGGGACACTTAAAGCCCATAAACTCCAGGGTTATTTATAATGAGTCGTCTATAAGAAGTACTGATGGGGAAACATTAACCCAGACTTAACAAGAAATGTAAATTCTTTGGAAGCACTTTGAAAATAAGTGAAACAAACATATTAATTTTTAAATAAAACAGATAATTCTGTGCACACACACACACACACACACACAATGTATATGAACCCCTCTAGTCCCCACCAGCTTTCTATCCTTTCTACCGAGAATCGCCCATGCAAATATCTCTTTCAAGTTGGTGGCTATTTGCTTTGGTTTTAACCCGCTGTGATGAACTTGGTTGCCTGTGTGATCATGGCTTTAGAGCCATCCCCTGGAGCCTCCTGGGCTCAACAGTAGTTACACAAGCAAAAGTAATGGCTCCTCCTCCTAGATTCTATTAATAGTCAATAGTTTAGAGGTAAAGGGTCACATGAGCCTGTCCCCTTTCCTGTGTGTCAGCTCAGTGTGGGTAGCTGCAGTTGTTATGAGTTTGTGATTGCAAAGGTCACGTCTCATCGACAGAAAGGGGTTTCGCAGCCCTTCACCCTGTCTTCCAACTCCTCCATCCCTCCCACCCCCGTTTCTACAGTGTCCCTTGAGCTATCCTGATGGAGTGGTATGGATGCCTTCTTTAGGTCTGGGCTCACAACCTTTGCTTAATGTTTGCATTGATTTTAAGGACGTATTTTGCCCATCAAAGAAGATGTAGGATAACTGTAATTCAAACTGTCATCCATATAATGCTATTGACAAGAACATCTTTTTTGGTATTGCCTTTGGAATCCCATAAATATTTTGCATATATGGCATGTTGTTTGCATTACTTAAATTCCAGACACTGTGTGGACTGTAACACATACCTTGTAGATAGCTCCACCCCATCCCTACTCACCAGCTCATTGGTACATATGCACCCATATGACTCATGTATATATGCAGAGCCCGTGTGAACTACATCTGATTTTATTATTACTTAACTATCCCAAGTAAAAACAGATGCTGCTAGAGTTGCTTCCAAGGCTACCCTTGCTGTTTCTAGAATTGCAGGCTCTGTGTTGCCAGGCTGTCTGTGGATTGCTGCTCAGCATGAGCAGGCTCCTGAAAGATAGCTCCCTCTAGTGTCTCTGCTTGGATGAGTAAGTCATTTTCAGGCTGCTGCAAATACACTCTCAACACTTATTCTAACCAAGGCAGAGAGGAAGGTAAATATGCAGGAAGGTAACAGCTGGTTTCTAGCAGCTTTATGGAACCCAATAGAAGGCTCTGAGCTGGAGAAATACAGTCGTGAATAAGCAGCCTTTGGCATGGCCTGGAAAGAAATCCAAGGTTCAGACAACGGAGCTTAGAGCATCTTGATTCTCAGAGTGTGGTTGAGTACTTTCCATTGGCTTCAAATGCAATCAAGAAATCTGGGCATGAATGATGTGAAATTTGGTACCCACTGATTTTTAGAATATATTTTCTAATTTTGACTGGCTATGGAGCGAACACACCTCCATGTGCACACGAGAGGTACAACGTAGATTCATTCTTAAGAACAGTTTCTCTTTATCCAGGAGCTCCACGGTAGGACTTCCTCAATTTGAATGACATCAGGAAGTCAAGGTGGCTGGCTCTGATTTCGAGATCCTCTGGTTTTCCCAAGATAGGCACAATTTCTGCAAATGCCCAACAATAAACTCTCGATTATGTTTCCAAAGGAGTGAGTTAGGCAGCTGCCTCGGACCACTTTCAAGTCCAAAATCTCTGCCTTCTCCACCAAGCAGCAGTATCGATTTCTGCCAAAGGCTCTGGTCTGCGTGTGTTCCAGCTGCTGACACCTTTACAATCATTTGTGCATTCGGGTCATAGGCTCAGGAGGTGTTGTCTGATTGACAGCCCTTTATAAATCTTTTATTTGCTTGTTTCTGTCAGGGCACAATTCAATCTCAGAATTCTTTCTGGTGACTTTGCGAATAGGACTAACAATATCCCCGAAAGGGAGATGTGATTTTTTTTTTTTGCCATAACTCAAACAGCTTCTCCAGTCTCTGGGCTGAGTGTCAGAGCCAAGATCTGATTATAAATTATTTTTACAGTGTGAGGAAAAAAAATCTTGTGGTCTTGGCTTGGGTTCTTTGATAATTTTTGCAGGCTGAGAGAGGGCTTGAGTAAGAGCAGGGTTTATCTGCCTTGCTTTAATGACATGTGGGTGACCAGTGTCTATGTCCTCTTGGACTTCTCTTAAGGAGGTAATAACAGAACCATTGATAATATAACCTTACTCATACTGGTGTTTAAGATGACCAGGTGCATCCATGTGAAAAGATGATACACATGGGTTAATTCAACGCCTTTCATGACCTGTGTTAAAGCGACCCAGAGATGTCCCACATGAACAAAAGCTGTTCTTGACTGACAGAAAGAAAACCCAAGCTGAGGAGTCTATTCAGATTTCAGTTCTCTTTTACCTGCTTCTGTCTGGTGCAGTTTGAAAAAATTGTGGCATATCTTAGGTTACTGGTGGATCTACCACGTGACTTATAAATGTTTCCTTATTAGTACTAATCACTTGCCTGCTTTGCTTTCTGGCTTGAAAGGTGCTTTTGGAAAGAAGTGGATGGATTGCACTTTTTTTTTCTTTTGTGAGGTTGAATAGTATTCCGTTGTGCACAGGAGCCACATTGGAAACTTCTTTCACCCATTGATGAACATGAATTGGTTCTGGTCCACACAGCAGTGAACACAGGAGTGAAGATGTCTCTGCCACCCTGAGTTCATTTCCATGGTGGAATTATTGGATCATATAGTAATTCTATTTTTAATTTTTTGATGAATATACATACTGCTTTCCTTAATAGCTACAGTAATTAGTATGCCAATACATCAAATACCACATTATGTGCAATAAGTATATATAAATAATTTATCACATGTCAGTTTATAAAAACAATCAGTGGGGATCAATATTCTACTTCAATCAGTAACTCTAATTAGAATATTAATGCTTTCTCATACCTATAGCGTATTTTATTATTTTGTATGTTCTTCTCTGTGGTTGAGAAATGTAAAAATTGTCATTTGGCACTTAATCAAAACCAGCTGAGGTTATAGCAGGTAGCTGCGGAATGTGGACATTCAAACATGAGGGGCATGATTCTCCATCCATCCCACGCATGCTCTTAGCAAAAGAAGGTGACACTGGAAGTTGCTTTCTCAGGATACGTTTTTCAGATCAGAGCTAGCCATAGTCTGTTCTGTCCACTGTGACATTCCAGTGTCCTCTGAGTTTCACCTTCAGACTTCTTGAGGTATTTTTTGGCCCCCATATGGATCATGGTAGACTATGTACCAGCAGCGAATGAATCCAGGTGGTTGAGGCTTTGTTTCTTGGCTCTCTGTTTTTAGTGGTCTGGATTCTTGCTGTGAGTGCTGAGTGAGCACATCTCATACTGATTTAAGACCAAAATGATTATTTTTAACTCAGGAATTGTTTGAGTTCAACCTCCCTGTTCTATGCCATATCAGATCTCTTATTATTGGAAGTGTACTTGTCTGTGATAAATAATACCCAGTGCATTTGAGGAGACTTTCTAGGATATGGCAGATTATGACAAAAAGTGTAGGTTTTAACTTTCATGTTTCACTATTATATCACATAAATGTTAGTAATTACTGTATTTGTGTGTGTATGTCACTGTATGCCAATTAAATCTCACTTAAAATCATTAGAAAATAAGCACCTCACTTGAGTTGTGACTTGACCAATCTATATTCTTACTTCTACTTTAGAAAAATTTCCCTGACTTAGCCAGCACCTGGTTTATGTGTATAGTTATGAACAGATATTAAACAGGAGCTGCTGTATGTACAACAATTGGGAGCCTAACCAATAGGATCCTTCTCCACACAGTATCTATACTTTCAGATTCTGATAAGTGCATCAGAGAAGTTATTCGGGAGGACTGCTGACTTATAGAGCTCTGTTAGGTCCCTACCTTTGTTCTGGCTCTATGTATAACTTGTATGCATCAGCCCAGCCCCAGATTTAATATAAGCAATCTAAATGAACTAGGATAGGATGCTGAGGTCATTTCCAGATCAGTAACCAGTGCACAGCAAAACCTTTCAGGACCCTCATTTATCTTTCAGTTAGTATATTGGATCAGTCGATATTTGCAAAGAATTCTGGTCAGGGTCAAACGTCTTCAGGGATCTCTCCGAGGAGGGAGGAATAAATTATAGGGCCATAGTTACCCTTTCATATAATATCTAAAAGGCCATTATGTGCAAAGATTCTCTCTGAAATCTAATTCTTGCCCCAGCCAAGTCAATTTAGGAAAAGTGGACTGGTAGCAGCCAGCTCTGTAATGCTGCCCAAACAGATAAAAGCTTGTGGTTTTGTGTCTGGCCCAGTCTGTGTTTGCTGCCTCTATAGAAACAGATGTTCTCCTGTGTGAAACGGCCACTTGCCCACTGACCATGCTTCCACAAGCTGATAATGGGCATGGATGACTCTAATGTGTGTGTGTGTGTGTATGTGTGTGTGTGTTGGGGGATTACAATGATACTTCATCAGTCTTCAAGATGGTCTCTGAAGGTCTTTCTATCACACAGAAGCCCCTTGTGAACATAGACTGGCATAGCCATTTGCATCAAAATGAGAAAATATGGCAAAGACAATTGGTTGTCTGCTCTGTAATTACTTGACATAGTCCACTAACTTCCATATTAGTAACTGATGCGTTCCCAGCTGGCTATGCTCAAGCAAGTTGTGTTGTTGGAGAAGCCTTCACTACAAGGAACTGAGGCACCTTTTTTTTTTTAGCAGTTCTCCCATACCTGAGGCTCTCAGCTAGCATTCGAAGGGGAAGAAGAAGCAAACATTGACAACACAAGTGAGCTCAAGAGCCTACCTCTTTCTGGGTTAGGCATCATGGGGGAATCACAGTATTAGATGACAAGTTGATTACAACCATGTGAGAAGCCCCGAGGGAGGGGCTCCAATTAAGCTGAGCACAGGTTCCCAGCTCATAAAAACCATAACATGACAAATGAGCATGTTTCTTGAGTCATCAAATAAGTCATAAGTTGTTTGGATGCAGCCTCCAATTACAGCGTGAGGACAGAAGACATGTATTCTGCCTGTGTCCTCTGCTCATGTTGAAGCTTATTTTTACCTTAACTTGGAAAGTGCACACAAATGCTTTCACAGAGAAGGTAATGACATGGGGTAAACAGTGCAAAAAATAAAACTGCTTCCTGCCTCAAGAAGGGGGAAAAACAGCATCTTTATGAGATAAGCCAAGTAAAGATCTAAGTCTGGCCCAACATGATGAGACTGTTTAGTATGGCCAATACCTGTGAATTAAACTGTGGCTTTCAAATTGGCTGTAATCAGAGAAACACAGGTTCTGCCCCATGTTGGCTTGAGGTAAGGAATTTGTAGGGAGAAGATATACCATGAATCAAATAAGCCAGGCTAATTCACCATGGTTGTATGCTACATGGAAAGACTGATGGGAAAAAATACCCTTGAATCCACATACAAGTTGGACCCCACTGGGGCATTGCAGTCATTGGAAGGACTTGAGGTTTATAATTAGAAGTATGTATTTTACAGGCTTGGCAGTTTTAAAATGCCAGATGAACAGGAAATGATCCACTCAGGACAAAAAAACAAAAACAAAACATTTAAAGTTCATTTGTTTTGGAGAAGGTAAACAAGGAAGAATCTTTGAGGTAAATTAAAAATGCAACCAAGAGACAAAGCTCTCTGGGAAAACATACTTATCTTTCCAATACTGGTTATGGTGGCTTGAAAGAGAGATGTCCCCAATAGGATCATGAATCTGTACACATGGCCCCTGGCTGGTGGGCTGTTTGGGAGAGTATAGAACCTTTAAGAAGCACCTATCTTGAAAAAGTATATCACGGGGACCCCATTTCCTGTTCTCACTGTCTGCTTCCTGTATGTTCTTGAAATGTGGTCAACCAGGTTCCTACTCCAGCCTGTTGCCATGTTTTCCCCACTATGGTGAACTATACCCCCCATGTAACTATAAGATGAAACAACCCTTTCTTCTCTAACTTGCTTTTGGTAGGGTTATTTTATCACAACAACCAAAAGGGACTAACACACTGAATACAAATATTTTGTTTTGTCATTTCTTTACTGACTAACATAATAATATCAGCCAGTTGGGATAAAAATAAATAAAGTTTTCAAAAATAAAAGCATAACTATCTTAAATTAGTCTCCTTATTGCTCAGTACAAAGTCAGAAACACTAGCCACTCATGTCAGCTCCTATTGTTGGGTTATATTTGTATTTATAAAAACATTCCCTGAATTTTGAAAATTGAAAGATATTATAGAGTAGAATTTTTGAGGGAGTCTTTTTGCAAAAAGAAAAAAGTTGGCAAACTGGAATGTATAACCTTCTTCACATACACAAAATGAATGTCAATAAAGGGAGAGAATGGCTTTGTACAGATGAACTTCCTACCCAGGTTCATGCTTAGACAGAAGGATGCAAACACACTCAATCCCAGTTGATTGATTTTATGTAAATGAAAGGTGTAGCCATGCCCATTCCTGATTGGGTGACATTTACAGGACTGTAGGCTGAACTTATTGGTTCAGGTGGGAAGCAAGCAGAGACTTTTGGGGTCTGCTCATCTTAGTAATTAAAATGGGAATTTGCTTGAGCCAGTACCACAGGGCTCTGTTTTGTGGTTCTTGGAGGAATTCGAAGTATGCAATTTGGAAGTTTTCTTGAAGTCTCAGTTTTGCAATACACATTGCCAGAGGCTCTCATTGAGTGAAATGATGTCTTTAGATCTGCAGCAGTTATTCCTCTCTCTCTGCGTTCTCTCAATTCTGTCTCTCCATTAATCTGGATATGAGATGAACCAGAGATCCATTCTTCTGCCACCACCACGGGATTTCTCTTGAAAAACTGTTGACAACGGAAGTCACTGCATCTTTTTTTCATTTTTTTATTTTTATAATTTATTCCTTTTATATCCCAGTTGTAGTCCCCACCCTCAACTCCTCCCAGTCCCACCTTCCCTCCCTATGCACAATCCATTGAAAGACGGAATTCTCCCCTGCCATCTGCCCCTAGGTTATCAAGTCTCACAAGGATTGCCTGGATCCTCTTCCTCTGTGGCCTGGCAAGACTAAAACATCTGGCTAAGGGCCCAGATTTTTTTTTTTTTAGCTTTGTTGGTCTCCTTGTGGGGCCTCTGTCCCCTCCTTGTCCTTCTATCCCCCTCTTAGCCTATATGACTCCCTGCCATTCTGCCCAAAGTTTGCCTGTGAATATCTAATGGTGGGAAAACACTTAAAGAAATGATCAACATCCTTAGTCATCTGGGAAATGCAAATCAAAACGACTCTGAGGTTCCATCTCACACCAATCAGAGTGGCTACGATCAAAGACCCAAGTGACAACACTGGCTGGAGAGGATGTGGAGAAAGGAGAGCCCTCCTCCATTGATGGTGGGAGCGCAAACTTGTCCAACGACTTTGGAAATCAATCTGGTGCTTTCTCAAAAAATTGGGAATAGAAGTCACTGCATCATAATGAGGATTTGTAGTAGGAAACATGAAACCTACACGCTGCAGTATAAGCATGTTGAAAAGTGAGGAGTTTTACCTGATGTCTGCTTTGTGAGCCTCACGAGGGCTGCTTCTGAGCAGACACAGGGGAGATGGAGTTTTCTATGAGCACCTGATTCCTCAGCATCTCTAGGCCTTGGCTGTGCAGAGGCCACACTGCTTACAGACTTCACCTGCATCTAGGGGCTTCAGCTTCTCTTTGCTTTTTTTAATCACTTAATTTCTAAACGTATTAGTTAACACATAATAATTATTCTCATTAATCTATTATACTTTCATTCTCTGTATAACTAATTCACACTCTCCATATTTTGAAAGTTTCCATAAATCATCTTTGGAAGAAATCAGAATAAATTACTGAAAGTTAAATATCAGAAATATGAAGTCCTATGATATGTTCATATCTTTGTTCTTGTACAATTTGAAATAGGCATTATTTACTGTTAGAGGAATGAATACTAAAATATGGCATCAGAGCATAATAAAATTACCTAATTTATTATGAATGAACAAAATCTATTTAAAAGTAACTGTGCATAAATAATTTGAACATTGGACACAATTCTTAAGATATTTATGAAGTGGTCATTGAAACAAAGTTATAGAGTTAAGGTCATCAAGAAGTTAGTAAGCTAAAATTATTATCCAGAAGGGAGGACATAACACTTGTGTAAGAGAAATGACAAGCAAAAAATTCAGGCTGAGAAAATAAATGAGGTATTGACAAGCACCTCTTCCTGTTATGCTCCTAAGATTTCTGTTAACTCCGAATACACCAAGGATAAATATGATTGAAAATAATTACTCACCTTGGGATATATCATGGGCATTTTCCTTCTAGATACAACTTACTCTGTTAAATCACACACTTTCTAAAATCTTATTCTTATGTCTCTGTCATGTGATTCAACACCTTGAGAAAAGATGCCAGTTTTCAGAAACAAGTTTACGATGCAAGAAATGGACTTAAGCTAAGTATCTAAGCATCACAATGTTAACAAAACAAAATAAAAACAAAAAGCAAAACAAACAAAAAACTCTGGAGAGTAGAAAGCTAAGGCCAATAGCCTTTGTATAGTCTTGAAATAGAAAACTCAACTTCTGAGAAATGACTTTTAGCTCTAGAAAGAGGTGGGGGAGATTGTAAGGTAAATATTTTCCTCCCAGATAACTATGTCTCATGTAATTATGGTTGTTTCTATGTCAATAACTATCACCCCCAAGAATGTGGTACTCCCAAATAGAAGAACTTTTAAGTGGTGTTGCTCTGCCTTCCTCTGAATGGGAATGAAGGGCCTTCAAGCCTTGTGATGGAAAGAGAAATCATTTTCCCCATTAGATTGCAAAATTAATTTTGCATTTTCCAAGATGTTTTAAAAAATGAATCCATTAATCTATGGCTTGATTTTTTTTCTGGGTCTGTCAAATGAATTGAATTATTTAGAATTATTTACAAACATTGGCTTCCTATAGGGTTGTAAGTAGACAACTATAGCAGTTGTATATAAAGGTGCATTCCTTTAAAATAGTGTGGATATTTAAAGATACTTGTAAAAAAATCACATTACAAGTTTAGATAAGAATTTTCCTATATTTTACTAAAATATGTGAGGGTCCTCATTAATATTCTGAATTAAGGTCTTTAATCTATCACAGTTAATGCTAAAATGGAGTTTAGAAGCTGAGCAAAAACACCAGTCGATAAGGATGTGGGGCTTCAAAAATTCATTCTTGTCTCCTGTGCTTGAAAGGGTTAATCACCCACCTTTTTTACATGTAGGTGAAATGCAGGGCTAGAGTTGCCTTTTATTTTGAAATCCATTATTTTGCTCTGAGAAATAGTTTTGAGCTACATAATTACATGAAGAGTCTGATAAAAATCATTTGAATTTTCTTTGAGCCAGAAACAGAACAAAAAGTCTTTATAGCACTTTGATACTTTGAATATTATGTTACTCTCCCCATGTGTGCCTTAGACACAGGAGGGGGATATGTGAAGATAGAATTCTATATCAGGAATTATCAGGAAAAAATTACAAAATGGTCTATTTACAATATAAAGAACAGATCCTTGACACAACAAAAACAAATCATACAATAAATATTATTTAAAAGTTAGAATTTCCTGATGACAGAGGTCAGAGTCAAAAGGATGTCAGGAGTCATGCCTCAAACCTAACTTGGGTGCCTAAACATTGAATATAATATTTGAATTTTATAAGGGGAAAAAATGAGTCTGGGGACAAAAAAGACTAATGGGTTGGAATTGTGGATACTTACAAGAATGGTTGGAATGGTTGCTTTCTTCTTTTTCCTTTTGTTGGTTTATTTTTTTCAGTTTATTTACTTTACATTCCAAGGGTGCCCCCTCCCTCTTCTCCTCCCAATTCCCCTCTTCGCATCCTTCCCTCTTCCCCTTTTCCCTCTCTCCCAGAAAAGGAGACCCTGCCCCATCACATCAAGTCAAGTCAGGGCCTAGCATATCCTCATCCCCTGAGGCCAGGCAAGTTGGCCCTGCCAGGGGGAAGTGATCCAAAAGCAGACAACAGAGTACATGTTAAAAACAGCCTGCCCTGCTCTCCACCCTCCAGGCACCCCAAATGAAGACCAAGGTGCCATCACCACCGGTCACACATGTTATGGGAGCCCAGGACCAGACCATACATTCTCCTTAGCTGATGTCTCAGTCTCTGTAAACCTTCATGGGACTCGGCTAGTTGTCTCTTTTGGTCTTCTTGTGCGGTTCCTGTTCCCTCCAGGTCCTTCCATCTTTCCCCCAACATTTCCACAGGACCCCTGGAGCTCCGCACCATGCTTGGCTGCAAGTTCCAGCATCTGTCTCCACAATCCTCTGCTTCCTGGAGCCTCCCAGAGGACAATCAAGTTATGCTCCTGTCTGCAATCATAGTGGAACATCATTTATAGTGTCAGGGGCTGGCTATCTACCATCGGGTGGGTCTCAGGTTGGGCCAATTTTTGGTTGGACTTTCCCTCAATCTTTGTTCCCTCTTTATTCCTGAACTTCTTGTAGGCGGGGTAATTTTTGGATCACAGGTTTTGTTGGTGAGTTGTTGTTCCCCTCCTTCCAATAGTCCTGCCTAGCTAGGAGGAGGTCACTTCATGTCCCTCCCCCCAGCCTGCTGCTAGGACTCCCAAATAGAATCGCACCCATGTCCTCCCAGGAGCCTACCCTGTCACAGGCCTCCAGCATGACAAAGAGATGGCCCACCTCTGTTTCCCTTCTTATTCCCTGCCCTCTCACCTCTACCCCCATTCTTCCCATAACTGATCTCCACCATTCTTTCCCTCCCAATTCTATCTCCTGTCCACTTCCCTCTTCATCCACTTCTGCTGTCTATTCTATTTCACATTCTGAGTGACATTCTAGCACCCTCCCTTGTCCCTCCTTGTGATTTAGCTTCTTGTTATTTTGGGTCTATTATAGTATAGTTATCCGGTACTATAGGTCTAATATCTGCTTATAAGTGAGTACATACCATGTACCTCTTTCTGGATCTGGGTTACCTCACTTAGGATGTTCTTTTCTAGTTCTATCCATTTGCCTGCAAATTTCATGATTTCTTTTTTCTTTTTTTAAATAGCTGAGTAGTATTCCATTGTGTAAATGTACCAACATTTCTGTATCCATTCTTCGGTTGGTGTTTCCAGTTTCTGGCTCTTATGAATAAAGCTACTATGAACATAGCTCAGCAAATGTCCTTGCTGTATAGGGAAGCATCTTTTGGGTCCAGGGGTGGCATAGCATAGTCTTGAGGTAGAACTATTTTCAAATTGCTGAGAAAGTGCCAGACTGATTTGAGAGAGGTTGTACAAGTTTTCACTCCCGCCAGCAATGAAGAAGTGTGCCCTTTTCCCCACATCCTTGCCAGCATGTGTGGTCACTTGAATTTTTGATCTTAGCCATTCTGACTGATGTAAGGTGGAATCTCAGAGTCTTTTTGATTTGCATTTTGAGACAGTACTTTTCTGTTTAGCCCTGGATGTCCATGTTCTGTTGACTGAGCTGGCCTCAAACTCACAGAGATAAGCATGTTTCTTACTCCAAAGGGCTGGGCTAAAGGCATGACTGAAGGTCATTTAATAGGTTTGATCCCAAAGAATTGATTTGAGACCATATATCTGGTTCTATTGACATTGAGCGATTCCCACAATACTCTGAAAGAGACAAGTGGATAGATCTGCAATAGGATGAATAATTTTTGGGTTCTTTCCCATATAGGCATCCATGGAGACTTCAGTTGATTCTAGCCTATGCTTATGCATGCCATGTTTCAGAGTAAGTTTGAAGTCTTGGTTCACTATTTACAAATAACAATGACATATGGTGACTCGGGTTATGTACTAATTATTTTATAATATAGCCGTGGAAGTGAAGTCATCTTTCATCTTTCTACTTTACTTTTTATTAGTTTGGCAAAACCCTCCTACCAAAAGCAACTTAGGAGAGGAATGGATTGACTTCACTTTACAGCATATAGTCTACCATTGAGGGAATTCATAGCAGGAACTTGGAACAGAATCCATGAGGTACAAAGCTTGCTGGCACCCTCTCTCTCATTTTTAGGTGCACTTCTTAGATAACTCTGGACTTCCTGCCTAGAGACTGGTGCTGCCTACAGAAGGATGTGCCCTCCTTCTACACTAATTAACAATCAAGACAACCCCCACAGATATGCTACAGTCCAATATGATCTGGGCAATCCCATAATTGAGGTTCCTGTCTCAGGTGACTCAAGGCTGTGTCATGTTGACAGTTAAAGGTAACTAGATGGCCATGATGATTACCTTTCTTTTTACTTATTTTTTTTTCTCACATCAACAGATGACTTACTTCTAAGTCATTCCCTGGTCTCCTAAATCTGGGCTGTTCTTCATGACTTACAGTGGCACTAATTTTGGAGACCAGTCACGGAAAGGTGGCAGCTCTGCCTTAGCTGTGACCTGTAGGAAACCATGTCATATAAGAATTCTGACCGCATAGGTAAGGTCCACAGCATACCTGTGATGCTATGTCTGCCAGTCTCCTTGATCAGACTAGACTCATAGATAGCTTATCTAGAGAGAGAAAAGTTCTCTTCTGTTTGAACTATCTTAGTTAAGATGCTTGTGTGTGAATATCCACTAATAGCCACTGCTTGGTGTCTACCCTAATATGCAATGTAAGAGACTTCATCTGCAAACTGTCAAGCTAAGCTCCATCCAACCACATAGCATGAGTGACACTGAGAAAATGATGATGCTGAGAGGTAAGTTATACATTGACTTTGTGCAAAAATCCTCAACATTTTATCACATCCATTCAGCATATGAAAATACTCCAAATGTATGTTCCTGGCTCATTTCTTGTTGTTGTTCATTTAATTAACACCTTGTTTAATTATATGCTGGATTGTCTTTCCCATAAGGCTATATTCCTTGTGTGGGTGTGTGTTTTCAGCAGAACTGTCAGTTCAATGATGCTACAAACCACTAGATTCCTTTAAGACTACAGTACACACTATTTTCTGGCATGCTTTGATTATATCCCCCTTTGCTGTCTGTCCCTGAACTATTTATAGCAACAAAAAATATTGATGTAGCAATGGAAGCAAAAAAGAGCCTGCAAACAATATCAAAGCAGAATATGTATTTATCTCTCTTGTCATATTAGCCATTAGCAGCAGAATCTGTTGATTCTTTCTTAAGATCCATTCCCTCAGAACACAGTACTGTTTCTTCTGCCTGTGACAGAAAATACTGGGTTTAATTTGCATTTTTCCTGATTACCACTGAGGTTGAACATTTTCTTTTCACATGTTTATTGCTTTCAGGTGAATTACTCATACATATTTGGTTGCATTATTGATTTTTAGATTTTTTTTTAATACTAGCTGCCCAAATAAGCTATAAAGATTCTCCTTGTCGGGGTCTTGTGTTTTGAAACTGTTTATGATTTATTTTATTGCATGGATGGAACAGTATTTTATTTACAATCAGTCTGCTTTGTTTAAGAAAATCTTCTTCATCCTGATATTCTAAGGATAATTACCTATATATTTTCCAGACATGTGAGATTAACTTAACTCATTGGGGTGTTTAGTATATTTGGACTTGACTTTGGCATGTGCTTTGAGCAAAAAGAATGTATTTTTCCTACAGAAGTTCAATTTTCCTATTAGTATTTAATGAAAAGTCATCATTTTCAGAGGCCATTTGTAATAATACCTCCCTACATTTGTTGTCAAAACGGGTCTCCATGCACCCCTGAGTATGTGCCCCCGTTTGGGATGCTTTTACTTTTCCTGTTTGAAAATTTCTGCATTTATTTTCTGTACCACTAGAAGAAAACATTTTAAGATTGTTGTTTTAACTATAACTCAGCATTTTTCTTTTGCTGCTATGAATGAAACTCTCAGGGGCTTTTAGGACATTTTGCAACTACTCATTACTCTTGTTCATGATGTATCAAAAGGAATGTTATATAGAACCCAAATTGTTGCTGTAGATGTTAGAATACCTGATTATGTATGTGTGTGTATATGTGTGTTTGTGTATGTGTGTTTGTGTTTGTATGTATATGTGTGTTTATGTGTGTTCATATGGGATGGGTATATATTCACATGTGTATGGATATAAAGGGTTATTACAGTGTTATTATTCATGACCTGTCTGTCTATATTTTTTCTTAAGGCAGAATCTTTCAAGGTCTGTAAAGAATTGTGTTAGAATATTGATGGGAATTTCATTGAATCTGTAGAGTGCTTTTGGTAAGATGGACATTATTACTATGTTAATCTTACTGATCCATGAGCATGAGAGATCTTTCCATCTCCTGATAATCTTCTTCGATTTCTTTCTTTAAAGACTTAAAGTTCTTGTCATAGAAGTCTTACACTTGCTTGGTTAGAGTTACACCAAGTATTTTATATTATTTGTGGCTATTGTGAATGGTGTTGTTTCCCTAATTTCTTTCTCAGCCCTTTTGTCATTTTGTATACAGGAAGGCTACTGATTTTTTTTAATTTGCTGAAGGTGTTTATCAGCTGTAGGAGTTCTCTGTGAAATTTTTGGTGTCCCTTATGTATAATGTCACATCATCTGCGAATAGTGATACTTTTACTTCTTCTTCTCCCATTTGTATCCCTTTGATTTCCTTTAGTTGTCATAATGATCTAGCTAGGATTTCAAGTATCATGTTGAATAGATATGGAAAGAGTGGGCATCCTTGTATTGTCCTGATTTTAGCGGAATTGCTTTAAATTTCTCTCCATTTTATTTGATGTTAGCTATTGGCTTGCTGTATATTGCCTTTTCTGTGTTTAGGTATGTCCCTTGGATCCCTGATCTCTCCAAGACTCTTAACATGAAGGACTGTTGGGTTTTGTCAAAGGCTTTTTTAGTAGTTAATGAGGTAATTATGTGTTTTTTTAAGTTTGCTTATATAATGGATTATATTGATGGATTTAGTATGTTGAACCATTCCTGAATCCCTGGGATAAATCCTACATGATCATGGTGGATGATGTTTTTGATGTGTTCTTGGATTTGGTTTGAAAATATTTTATTGAGTATTCTTGCATCAATGTTCATAAGGGAAATTAGTTTTAAATTCTCTTTCTTTGTTGGGTCTTTGTGTGGTTTAGTATCAGGTGACTGTGTCCTCATAGAATGAGTTTGGCAATGCTCCTTTTGTTTCTATTTTGTGGAATAATTTGAGGATTACTGGTATTAGCTCTTCTTTGAAGGTCTGGTAGAATTCTGAGCTGAAATCATTTTTGATTGAGAGATTTTAATTACTGCTTCTATTTCCCTAGTGGTTATAGGTCTATTTAGATCACTTACCTGATCCTGATTTAATGTTGGTAAATGGTGTCTTATCTAGAAACTTGTCCATTTTCTTTAGATTTTTCCAATTTTGTGAAATGTAGGCTTTTGAAATAAGACATAATGATTCTTTGGATTTCTTCAGTGTTTGGTGTTATGTCCCTCCTTTCATTACTGATTTTGTTATTTTGGATACTGTCTCCCTACCTTTTGGTTAGTTTGGCTAAGGGTTTGCCTATCAGAATGGCTAAGATAAAAAAAAAAACAAAAAACTCAAGTAACAGCACATGCTGACCAGGATGCAAAGTAAGGACCACACTTTTGCCTGGTGGAAGTGCAAACTTGTACAACCACTGTGGAAACCATTCTGGTGCTTTCTCAAGACCCAGCAATATGACTCCTGGGCATATACCCAAAGATGCTCTACCATACCACAAGGACATTTGCTCAACTATGTTGATAGCAGCTTTGTTTTTAATAAGCAGAAACTGGAAACAACCTATATGTCCCTCAGCGGAGGAATGGATAAAGAAAATGTGGTACATTTATACAATGGAATACTACTCAGCTATTAAAAAAGCAAAGACATCATGAAATTTACAGGCAATGGATGGCACTAGAAAAGATCATCCTGAGTAAGGTAACCCAGACCAGAAATACATGCATGGTATGTACTCACTTATAAGTGGATATTAGCCATAAAATACAGGATAACCATGCTACAATCCACGGATCCAAAGAAGCTAAGTAACAAGGTGAGCACAAGGGAAGATGCTTGAATCTGACTAAAATGGGGAAATAATATAGACATCTGAAGTAGATGGAGGAAGGGAACTGGGTGCAAGGGAGGGTTACAAGGGTGGGTATCAGGTGTACAGAGATCAGGGTTGGGGGTTGAGGGGAAGACCAGGAGTGAGAACAGAAATGGAGGAGCACCTCTGAGACAGGGGAGCCTCTGGGGAATCTATGAGGATGACTCTAGAGGAGACTTCTAGTATTGGGGATTAAGGAGCCTGAAGTGGCCACCTTCTGTAGCCAGGTGGAACTTCCAGTGGAAGAGGAGGGACACCACCAATAGAACCGTAGACCCAAAATTTGTCTTTCCTACAAGAAGTGTAGAGATAAAGATGGAACAAAGATTGAGGGAATGGCCAACCAATGACTGGCCCATCGTGTGACTCACCCCATAACAGAGAGCCAACCCCTGTCACTATTAATGATACTCTGTTACAATTGCAGACAGGAACCTAGCACAATTGTCTTCTGAGAGTCTTCATCCAGCAGCAGATGGAAACAAATGCAAAAACCCATAGCCAAACAGTAGGCAGAGCTTGGAGAGTTCTGTAGAAGAGTGAGAAGAAGGACCGAGGGAGCCACAGGGACCAAGGACACCAGAAGATGACCTACAGAGTCAACTAACCTGGGGCTTACTGAGACTAACCCACCACTCAAAGAGCATGCATGGACTGAACCCTGAACTCCTACACATATATAGCTTATGTGGGTCCCTATGAATTGGAGCAGGGGCCTGTCTCTGACTCCGTAGCCTGCCACTGGTTCCCTTCCCCTAGCTGGGCTGCCTTGTCAGACCCCAGTGGGAGAGATTGCAATGCACTTAGTCCTGCTGTGACTTGAGGTGCCTGGGTGACTTGACACCCCTTGGGGGGCCTCACCTTCTCTGAGAAAAAGTAGAAGGGACAATGGGGAGAGGGAGGGATGAGGGAAGGACTGAGAGGAGAGGGGGGAGCTGGGGTCAGGCTGTAAAGAGGTCAAATTAACCCCCACACACAAATAAAATAAAATGAAAGACTATCCCTCACTGGCTTAGAGATCACCAAATAATCAAGGCTAGCCGGTATCCACCTACTTCCATATCCTCAGTGTTGGGATTGCCACCATTAGACACTATGCGAGCCTTTACCATGTAGGTTCTAGGGATCTAACCCAGGACCTGTGTTCTTTATTGACTGAACTTTCTTCTCAGACCTAGAATGCACTGGATTTTAATCCTAATATTACCATGTTATATTAACTTGTTTTTCTATCAGTTGTTGTCTTTTGCAATCTATGGCTAAGTTAATAAATGCAATCATGCTTAGGGTTATATGACTGACTTTAAAACCCTTTTGACTGTTATTCACTAATTCGTTGTGAGTCCGACACAGGAGGGCACCAGACATGTCAGTTAAATGAAAAGAAAATGCCATGATTAATCTTAATACTTGCATGTGAATTTTGCTAAATGGTGTAAGATATTATTATATTGTGATTTTTCTAGTAGAGGAACTAGGTGGAATGGAATATTTCAAGTGAAATTGAAATATACTTATTCTTCATTATGCTCCTCAGATTTCAATCCACCTCCAACATATTCAACATAAAATTTTTCTCCCGTTATTCCCATGTACATCTTTTTTGTTTCAGAGGAATATAAAAGGTTTTGTAGTTGATCATTATTTCTGAAATCCTGGCATTTATTTATTATAAACATCACCAATACTGATCACACAATATTTCGAGCGTTTATCCTCAGAAAACACAGGCGGGGTGGGTTTCCCGTAACGCCTTTGCTTCCCTGAAGTCATGTGAACTGGGAGGGAAAGTGAGCTGTGTCTCTCTGGAAAGAATTTTTAATTGTTAGTTGGAGAGCCTCCAGAGACCTTCTGCCCTTGGTTAATATTTGAAATGGTGGCTTCCACATCAGCCTGGATCTTTGCCCTACAGTGAAGGGCAGAGCCACCTGCTGCCTACGATGGGGGAGTCAGAGCTGTGTTAGCACACCTGGTCATCCTGACAGGAAAAAAAAAATGACACTTTGGAGAACAAGTCTCCTGTAATGAAAACTAATACATGAGGCACTGAGGACATAGTTAGTCGGCAGCTGGCTAGTAAACTGATGCTGAGTGCTTTAACAGTGGTTGTCCATCTCACCTTGTGATGATGGGAAATAACAGCCAGAAATAAGCTGAGAGGCAGAAGAGTGACAGGGATATATGTGGCTTGCAGAGTTGTCAGAGACACCTGCCCTCACCATTAGGTGGTCAAAGGCAAGACCTGGAGGCTGCAGGTCACTTGAAGGGAACAAGAGGCCATGCAGCAAAGGTCCTGTCGGGTATGACTTTAGCCATAATCCATAACTCTAAAAGGAAGTGGCTCAATGCTCTCAGCTGTTCTCTCTCTCTCCCTGTATGTCTCTGTCTCTTTCTCTGTGTGTATGTTTATGTACACAAATTCATCTTTGTGGAAATTTGTTTATATGGTCATACTTTTTGGATGAGAGTTGCATTTTATTTTGTTGTACATCACACTGACTTGGCCATATCTACAGCCCATTCCTTGAAAAAATGTATTTTTTTTCTAACTAAATGTATTTCTCAAGAAATCTCAAACAGTTTTACCATGCTTAATTTATTGGATCTTCCCACTACTAAAAGGCCGTCTTTCTTTGTTTATTGCCGCACATAATTTTATGGGTTTTCCCACCATCTAAACTTGTGAGATTCCTCCTGGCAACAAGTTGATTTAATTCAGTAGTTACTTGGGGTTTTTCACATAGGAATTTTCAGGCATATTTGCATCATGTTGATAACAGAATCTTCATTTAAACAAACACTTTACAAACATTCTAGCCTAAGGACTACTCTTAACACATATTGCCATTTCATATAGATTCGAGGGTGAATGTATTTTATCATATTTTTGTCTTGAAATTCATATCAAGAAAACTCAAGAACAGTAACATATCTAAAATAATACTCAATTATAATTTTTATGTTATCTGTAACAATCAGACCTTAAGTTGACACTCAGTAATTTGTGTCTTCTGATGTTTATGAAGTATGTAATCTTATGTGCAAGATTTAGTTGTAGTCACTAGACAATAGTGAAGGTTAAAGGACTAGGCCAATGCAATCATGGTCCTAGTCCATATAATTAAGTCCCAGTAATTAAGGTTGATTATTTCCTTTCTGCAGTTCTAGGCATTCTTATCTTTACTATCACTCTGACCTTTCATGTAGATTTTTATCACTCTCTCACATCATGCACTTTATCCTTAAGTATTTAGTTTAATATCCAGATTCTTCCCACTGTGTTAGTCACTTGGCCCCAATTCTAGTTCATCCTGTGAGGTATGGGGTGCACCTGTATTTTAGCCCTAACCCCAGTTCATCATTTGAAGTTTACGGAACCTACTTATACATTCACTCCCAACTCCTGACCACTAGCTGAGGCTTGGGAAATCAACAAACTCTTGGCCTCCTGACCCTGGCTTACCATAGGAAATAAAAGAGTCATGCCAGAATCTGGCCCCACCCAGTCTCCATCCACTCTTGATCTCCTCTACCACTCCTCCTTATTCATGAACACCAAAGGCAGCCATAGCCATGCCCTCTGCTCCACATTGCCCTCTCTCCTCTGGAAAGGGCACTGTTGATGGAGCAGAAAAGAAGTTACAGAAAATGAGAAACTTCTTGTTTTTTCTTTTAATTTATTTATTTTGTATCAATCACAGGTTAGGTATTTTGCATCCCAAGCATAGCGCCCTCCCTCATTCCCTCCCACCCTCCCCCTCTCTCCCTTAACTCCTCCCCGCCCCCTGCAAGTCCACCAACTGGGGCCAACCCCACCTCATCCTGT
>CM053744.1:48217265-48230446 GCA_028658305.1 Pachyuromys duprasi
CAAACACAATCTACAAATTCAATGCAATTCCCATCAAATTACCATCACAATTCTTTACAGACCTTGAAAGAAAACTTCTAAATTTCACATGCAAAACAAAAAACCCAGAATCCCTAAAAGGATCTGTACAACAAGAGATCATTTGGAGGTATCTCCATCCCTGATCTCAAACTGTACTACAGAGCAATGGTTATAAAACTGCATGGTATTGGCATAGAAACAGAATAGTGGATCAATGGAACTGAATAGAAGACCCAGAAATAAACCCACAAACCTATGGAAACTTGATTTTTGATAAAGACGCCAAAACCATTCAATGGCAAAAAGACAGCATCTTCAACAAATGGTGCTGGTCCAACTAGATGTCTACATGCAGAAAAATGAAAATAGATCCATATTTATCACCCTGCACAAAACTAAAGTCCAAGTGGATCAAAGACCTCAACATAAAACCAAACACACTAAATCAGTTAGAAGAAAAAGTGGATAAGACCCTAGAACTCATTGGCACAGGAGACTACTTCATCAACAGAACACCAACAGCACAGGCTCCAAGCTCAACAATAAATAAATGGGACCTCATGAAACTAAAAAACTTCAGTAAAGCAAAAGACACTGTCATCAAAACAAAACGACAGCCTACAGACTGGGAAAGGATCTTCACCAACTTACATCTGACAGAGGGCTAATATCCAGTATATATAAAGAACTCAAGAAGTTAAAAAGCAACAAATTAAGTAATCCAATTTAAAAAATGGGGTAAGGAACTAAACAGAGAACTCTCTGTCGAGGATTATAGAATAGCAGAAAAACACTTAAAGAAATGCTCAACGTCCTTAGCCATCAGGGAGATGCAAATCAAAATGACCCTGAGATTTCACCTTACACCCATCAGAATGGCTAAGATAAAAAACTCAGGTGACAACACATGCTGGAGAGGTTGTGGAGAAAGGGGAACCCTCCTCCATTGCTGGTGGGAATGCAAACTTGTACAACCACTCTGGACATTAATTTGGCGCTTTCTTAGCCAATTAGAAATAGTGATTCCTATACCACTCTTAGGTGTATATCCAAAAGATGCTCAAGTACACAACAAGGACATTTGCTCAACCATGTTTGTAGCAGTTTTAGTTGTAATAGCCAGAACCTGGAAACAACCCAGATGTCCCTCAGTCAAGGAATGGATACAGAAATTATGGTACTTTTACACAATGGAATACTACTCAGCAATTAAAAATGAGGAAATCATGAAATTTGCAGGCAAATGGAACCGATCATCCTGAGTGAGGTATCTCAAAACCAAAAAGAAACACATGGTATATATTTACTTAGATAGACCTATAAGATAGGATAAACATACTGAAATCTATACACGTAGGGAAGATGAGCAAGAAGGAGGACCCAGAATGGATGATCAATCCTCACTTAAATAGACAAATGAGATGGACATTGAATATAGGAGAAAACAAGCAACAGGACAGGAGCCTATGACAGAGGGCCTTTGAATGACTCTACCTAGTAATGCATCAAAGCATATATTAGGACTCACAACTAAACCTTAGGCAGAGTGCAGGGCATCACATGAAAGAAGGGGGAGTTAGTAAGATTTGGAGAGGACAAGAGCTCCACAAAGACCAAATAGTTCAGGGCACAGGGGTCTTTTATGAGACTGTTTCTCCAACCAAGGACCATGTATGGATATAACCTAGAACCCCTGCTCAGATATAGTCCATGGTAGCTCAGTATCCAACTGGGTACCCTAGTAAATGGAACAGGGACTATTTCTGTCATGAACTCAATGGCTAGCTTTTCAACCCTCTCCCTCCTCTGTGGGAGGAGCAGCCTCCTAGACCCCATAAGAGGACATTGCAGCCAGCCCTGAAGAGACCTGATAAGCTAGGGTCAGATGGAAGGGGAGGAAGTCCTCCGCTATCAGTGGACTTGGAAAGGGTCAGGGAAAAGATGAGGGAGGGATGGGGAGAGCGGGAGGGAATGAGAGAGGGGGCTACGGCTGGGATACAAAGTACATAACCTGTGATTAATATAAAAATAAATATATTAAAAAGGAAGTTGTCTTAGCCATGGAGGTCCCTGAAGCTCCTTAAAGCCATAGAGGCTTATTGCTGTTGTTCTTGCTTGTCCACCTGAACTTGATGGTTAGACTCTGTTGCTAAAGATCTCATACTGTGATCAAAAGACACAGAGTAATCAAGCTAGACCTGAGCTGGAACCTTCTCCTTACTGGTTACCCTTCTTAGTACCAGAAGGTGCCTTTCAGGTTGCTGAGAATTTAGCTATCCATTGACTTCCCCACCTGTGAATTCTGGGAGTTACAGTAGCAAGATGCACCCTTTAGTAAAGTATTGGCACGACTTTTTTGAGGGTAATCAAACACTTTCTGATTGGATTTTTGGACAACTCCTCAGGAAGGAGATAACATCTAGCTCTGTCAACCTAGTCAAGAGTCATGACTGGTGAACTTATAGACCCAAAAAGAAACTGTTAAGCTTTGTTAAATGGTCATGTTGTGAAACTGCTTTCTAACTACCTGTGTTTACATCTGTAGATGAATGCTTTGCCCAGCATTTATCATAGAAGTTTCTTACTGCAGAGGGCAGCAGTTAACAGAAACCCATACTCGCTGAAGTGCTGAGAATAAGTGAGGGCGGAGAGCTCTGCTCTAAACAAGACTGTTAGGGAAACTTTTCCAAGGCTCAGCGGACATCAAAGAAGACAGACAGATGAAAGGAAGAGCCAGAGGATGAGGAGCTGTTCAGAAAAAGCTGTCTCCAGGACATGATATATTGTTACACTCATGAACTCCATACAGCTATGGTTATCTTGCATAAGATTTTGCAAGACTGGCCATCAATATTTCATCACAGATAGGGAGAGGCCATAAAGCTCCCTGAGTAAATGATTTTTGGGCGAAGGGGCGTCATTTCTGTTAGTGCTGTATCTACTGGTAAATTGCCTTTGTTTAAGTAGATAACCCAGTCTATGATGTGGCAGGAAAGTATAATTAAATGCAATGAGTCACACACAAGAAGTTATGGAAGTAGGAAGCAGACTTGAGAAGGATTCCAGTTGATAAGGGAGGGAGGGGTATGAAAAAGGGGGAATGGGCACTGAAAATGACTAGAATTCAGTATGTAAATGTACAAAACTGTCAAAAAAAAGTAGGAAAGAGAATTCCTTTTAGTATTGAATGAGTAATTAAAACATGTTACATCTTGCTGACCTGTCATTGTTTATGGTGAAATGTTTGAAATTCTCTTTTGATGTTATTCTGGAAAGCACAATACATTATCATAAGTGGGGTCAGTTAATAGGTCCTCGACGCTTGTGTTTATCCATGAATGTCATAATCTTACCTTCAGGTTTGAAAATAGTTTAGTTGTATAAAGGGTTCTTATATGACAGGATAAGTCTCTTTCTTGCTTGCTTGCTTGCTTGCTTGCTTGCTTGCTTTCCTTTCCTTTCTTCCTTTCTTTCCTTGCTTTCCTTTCTCCCTCCCTCCCTCCCTTCCTTCCTTTCCTTTCCTCCTTTTGTATATCATTTTATCTATCTATCTATCTATCTATCTATCTATCTATCTATCTATCTATCTATCTATCTATCTATCTGTATATCATCTATCTAATATTTATTTGTTTGTTTGTAGATCTTACTCTGTAGCCCAGACTGGTCTTAAACTCATGGAAAGCAACCTCTCTTGGCTTCTTGGATGCAGAACTCACACTTGTGTGCCATCACTTCAGCCCTCTCCTTATCTAGAACCACTGTGTACCTGAATACTGAGTGGCAAACCAGATACTTTTAAGGCCACTCTTCAGCATTCCCAGGCCTTGTTGCTCACTCCTCAAGTCCAGTAACTCCACTTCTCTGTCAGGGGCATTGCTGAAGCTTTGTGACGAGCTCTTAACTTCAGCTGTTACATGTTTCTGTTTCAGAAGTCACATCTTTTTATTGTTATACCCCATCAGAGGAAAACTTATCATCATGATGTCCTCTATTTCCTCCTTGGTTTTATTGTTATTGTTGTTTGTTTGTTAAAGTCCGGCTGACCTTTGGCTCCCTATACAGCTAAGGCTAACACTGAATTTCTGCTCTCCTCTTTCTGTCTCCTAAGGGTTGGGATTTCAGTCTTGAGCCACTGTACCTGATACCTCTTTAATCTTTTAAATGTGTTTTTCTCTGCCCTTTTGACACACTGATCATGACAGGTCTAAATTCCCATCCCTTTCTAAAGACTTTTTAATGTACTGTTTAGCTTTTATTCCTGTTTTGGGGTCATGCTTTTCTTATTTTTACATTCCACACATTATATAAACTCTCTACACCTTAAACTTCTTCAAGAGTTCCAAATATTGGATGTTTTGTGGGGGTCCTTGAAGATTTTATTATTTATTTTCACATTTATATATATTTTTTAATAACTTGTCCCACCTGACAGTGTCCTATTTTGTTTTGTTTTTCCATCTATAGCTTCTGGTTGTTTTCCTCTTGTTTTAAAGTTTTTATGTTTTCTCTGAAAGGCTTTGAGTGTGACCAGAGCTTTGGCCCTGAGTTAGCACATGCTGCATTTTATTCAAAGGTTGTACTTAGCCTTTCCTTTGTAGATAGATTTTAGGCTTAACCGTCATGAAGGAGTTTGCTTTAACACTTCAAAAGTTTAGTTTTCCTCTTCCTCTTCTTCCTCCTCCTCCTCCTCTTCCTCTTCTTCCTCCTCCTCTTCTTTTTTTTCTTCATCATCATCCAGGAGTTAGTAGATTGGTGTTTCTTCTTCAGTCCCTCCCCCTCCCCCTGAAAAGTACAAACTCAGACACAGTATTTAAATCTTCCAGGGATTGTAATAACTTAATTTTAAAGTGCAGCAACCCTGGAGCAATGTCTAAGCCAGAGCTGTTCATTGTTCAGCCAGAGTTTGAGTCCAACCTTGCACTGGACCCATTTGGGGCAGTGAGATCCCTGTTCCGGCTTTATGGTGGTGGGTTTGCTGATGACATACTACATAGTCTATCTCTTCCTCCTCCTCCCCCTCTCTCTCCTCCTCTTTCCAGTCTAACAAGGTGGGAAACTCTGAGCCTTAGGACCCAGTTTCCGTTTTTTTTTTTCCTCCTGACCACCATGGGCTGTTCCTTGCCTTGAGCTGGGAACGTTTGCATTGACACCTGTAAATGTATTCATTCTTTTAATTTATGTAAAGATTTTTTGTACTCAATTCTTTAAGGAATGATAAATTTTTGGTTGTCTAATATTCAGTAAGAACATTAGGCCCAAGCAATACATCATTGTGGAAAGAAAAATAAAAAGTGTTGCAGTAACTGGAAACAACAAAAAAACCCAAACCAAAACAACAATGAGTTCGAGCTCTGGAGTTAGCAGATATGGGAATATTCCTTCCTGAGGGACACCTTGCTGTTAAAGCAACGACAGGCAGCTGCCAGAAACTCCTCTTTTTGGCTCCTTCCTCCAACACCACTTAATCTACAGCATCATCAAACTGAGGTGTAAACATCACTTTTATTTCCTCAGATGATTGAATAAGATAGGAGCTGCACCCAAACTGTGTGAATACATTGCTTAGGCTGAGACCAGAGCATTTTTTTCTCTGTTTTAGCTATCTTTAGGCCTAGTTCTGGAAACTTTGAGCCTCTGTACAATTTAATCTTCCAAGGTGACTGATTCAATCCAGCTTCTCTCTGCTTCTACCTGAGTTGCTCTGCTTGGCCTCAAACTAACTCTGGAAGTCTGTTCTAATCTTCTGAATCCTTCTCATTTTCTGGCTTTACCTGTAACCTGTCTCTGTAAAAATGTCCTACTAACACTGCCTTCCCACTTCTTTCTTTGTACTGTTTTCTTAAGTTGTCCCTCTTTCCTGTGCTATTCTCATGAGAGTTGGGCATATCCTATTTCTGATTCATTCTCTCAAATCTTTCTATTCATCACTTTGTCTGCTTGATTATTTTAACACAATTCTTTATGCTATAGAGTATAGTTAGTTTTGGGTATATGTTTTCTATAAACCGACTTGAATATTAATACATTTGCAATGTAAATGTGAATTTCTTGTCTACTGTATGGAAGTATCACCTGTCAATAAAAAGCTGATTTGCCTATTAGCTGAAGCAAGAAATAGGAGATGGGAGTTCTGACAGGGAAAGAGATGAAGTCTGGAATGTAATCAGAGTTGGGAGATTTGCTCTGGACTCTGAGGAAGATGGTTGTATGAAATTGTAGAGAGGTAACCTGCCATCTGACACACATAGAACAGAATAAACAAAATATGTAATGAACTATTTACAGAAGGAGCTAAAGCTTATGGTGTAGGCATTTATTCATATATAACAAAGTCTCATACTCATTATTTTTGGAACTGGGGTGCAAGCAGAAAGTAACAAGTGTTTTTAACCACTGAGCCATCTCTATAGTCACTATGGTGATATTTTAATAAGATAAAAGGCTATAGTATAGTTTGTCATGTCAAAGTAAAATGGAAGAAATGGTATAGGCTCATGATAGATTTGGTGCAGTTGATACTTATATTTATATTCATGTTTGTATTTACAGATCTTGCAGTAATACCTAGAAACATTGAAACCTGTTATAAGACACTTAGCACCCCAGCTTTGGTTTCCATAGAGCAGGCTTGCTGAAATACGAATTTTTAGGGAAATACTGTTTTCAATGTCAGGAATCCATGAAAAACAAGAAAGCCTGAAATATCTTGTGCCAAAAGAGAAAAATAAATAAAATTTTTAAAGTGCTTTGAGACTACCTCAGAAGCTGGCTTGACCCTCATGAAAAATCTGAGCCAATATGAAAGTCAACATAATGATATTAAGAGAACATACATGCATTGAAATAAACTAGTGTGAGCCCATGCTAATACAAGTAAATTAAATGAGGGAAAGAGAAAGCACCCGTGAACAGTGGAAAACAAATGATTTATTATAAATACGCCTTCCTGTAACCATCAGAGTAATGATTGATTCAGGCACAAATTATTAATAGATGCTAAAAATATCAGGTAAAACTTTAATGAGGAACAGAAGATTTGCATAACTTCAAAGTACCTCCTTCAAATTACTTATTAATCACAACAGGAAAACCAGTTACTTTCTAGAGAGGGATCCTGGTAGATAACACCTGAGGAAGAGAGAGACCTTAACAACCTTAACATCACCACCAACAAGGGCGACCCAGGCTCCTAAAAATAATATGGAGGGAAGAACCCATCATCAAGTCCAAGGCATTCCTGCTTTAAAAAAAAATTGCATAAGCTGGACCTAGCCATAAGGAAACACCAGAAAAATATAAGTTGACATTCTTTAGAATAATTGGCCTGTGTCTTCAAAAGCAAACAAACAAAAAAATGTTGAAGTCATGTTGTAAATGGTACTTGAAACATTTTTTAATTATTTATTTTTTATTAATTACATTTTATTCACTTTATATCTCAGCTGTAGCCCCCTCCCTCATCCTCTCCCAATCCCACCTGCCCTCCCTCATCTCCTTCCATGCCCTTCCCCCAGTGCAGTGATAGGAGAGGTCCTTCTCTCCTTCCCTCTGACCCTAGCCTATCAAGTCTCATCCGGACTTTCTGCAATGTCTTCCTCTGTGGCCTGGTAAGGCTGCTCCCCCCTTAGGTGGAGATGATCAAAGAGTCAGCCAATGAATTATTGTCAAAAACAGTCCCTGTTCCCATTACTAGGGAACCCACTTGGACATTGAGCTGCCATGGGCTACATCTGTGCAGGGGTTCTAGGGGTTCTAGGTTATCTCTATGAATGGTCCTTGGTTGGAGCATCAGTCTCAGAAAAGACCTCTATGCCCAGATTTTTTGGTTCTGTTGCTCCCCTTGTGGAGTTCCTGTCCCCCCCCAGGTCCCTCTATCTCCCCCTTCTTTAATAAGATTCCCTGCACTCTGCCCAAAGTTTGGCTATGAGTCTCAGCATCTGCTTTGATACTCTGCTGGGGAGAGTCTTTCAAAGTCTCTCTGTGGTAGGCAGAACACTCTATTTTCTTACTCTCCCGATGTCCATCCCATTTGCCTTTCTGAAGTAGGATTTATCATCTTACCCATGGTCGTAAATTGAACTTTTATTTGCCTGGTTCAATTATTGTCTTGGAGGCTTATTGCCTCCTTCTGCTAACCTAGGCCTAGCCTTGGAAGCTTCTAGCCTCTATTCAATCTAACCTAGGCCTAGAATGTTTTCAGCCTCTGAGACTTACAGCTGAATAAGATCATCATTTCTTATTATTTCTGAGCTCTGGGCTGGCTGTTTCAACTCAGTTTTTCTGGCTCAAACTTCTCTCTCAGATAAAATTTATTCAATCTGGCTTATCTCTTGGCCCCTTAGTTACTTTTCTTGGCTTCAAACTAACTCAAGCAATCTGCTCTAATCTCCTGACTTTTTCTCATTCTCTGGCTCATTCAGCTTTCACTTGTGTTCTTTCTTTGCAACCTGTCTCCTTATTACTGACCCACTAAAACTGCCTCCCATCTCTTTCATTCTTCCCACTCTTCTCACGAGAGTTGGGTATATCCTATTCTGTCAAGTCTTTCTCTGATTCATCACTGTTTCTGGCACTCAATTAGACATTACTTTCAAACATGGATGCTTCCTTCTACAAACTAACTTTATCTTCATTGTTTGGGATTAAAGGTGTGTACTACCACACCTAGACCTAAGTTGTATTTTTGGTTGTTTTGTTGTTTTGTTTTTACCTGAGACTTGCTCATACCAGGCTGGCCTTGAACTCAGGTCTGCTTGCCTCTGTCTCCTGGATTAAAAAAAAGTGTGTTTGTACTCCAGCTGGATCACACAGACCTAGAATATCTTTGGATGTGATCTCTAGTTAGCTGGACCACACAGACAAAGAAGGTTCCTTGGATGTGATCTCTTGACCGAACAGCCATGCTCTGAATTAAAATTCTTATACACTATGTAAAATGAGAGCACTTAAAAATGTTTTATGTTAACAGAGACTAGGGCTGGGAGATGCCTTGTGGTGTTCTGATCCCCAGAAACCAAAGTAAATGCCAGATGGGCATAACAGCCTTCCGTTGGGAAGAAGAGAATTCTCAGAGCAGATGTGGTAGCAAGACTAGTCAGATCCACTATAAGATGGGAGAGCAGTGGAGAATATGCCCTGTAACAACCTTGAGGCTCTACATTCACAGCACCTCTACATATGCACACACACACATCACACAAGCATATAGAAAATGGAAAAAGCAAAAATAAATAAAGTTATATTGCAATTAAATTTAATTCTGAATTGGGTTGTAGCCAAGAAAAAAAATAGGATATTTAGGTAAAGGGAAGAAGCATTTGAATGTGAACTATAGAATAAGCAAAACTATTGTACAGGTTTGGGTATTTGGATTTTGATAAATATACTGTGATCGCGGAAGAGATAATCCAAATTCTTATAGTGTAGTCACTAAATTTATTTGTGGAGAAAGGAATGATATCTCTGCAAATGATATTCAAATAGTTCAAAATGTGTATATTTAAAAAATTCATAACAAGTCATTATAAAAGTGTGTAACATTTGACCCAGAAATGCCAATGCATAGAATTTAATTGTTCTAAACTAAATGACAATGGAGAAAAATCCATTTGTCTGGTTATTAAACCACAAGTTAATTTTAATCATTCATTTGAAGTAGAAGTGGCTTAAGTGTCTCATAATGAAAGGGTAGCTGAGAAGACTCTTCCCGCCAATCACTAGTGCAATGGATATTACCATAAAGTATACGGTAATGGTAAAATTTGCTTATGTTAAAATAACCATATAAGTATATTGACATTAGCTGTACAAAATTAGTGATGTGAGCTTGGAGTAGCAAGAAATTTCGAAGTAACTTAAATTGTGATGGGACTGAACATCTCTTTTTATTCTTGTGTAAGTATTCGTTAATAAAGTGTGAACACAAAATAGAAAGAGATGGGTCTATGCATCCAGCAAAATTGCAGCTCAAATATTCTGAGCCTATGGCTGTTGGATTCGAGTGAGTTCATTTTTATGGGCATTAAATGAAATGGAAACAATGATGGTTGTTGTGTTCAACCAATTTGGGTTGAGGATGGATTACTGCTTTGTTAGGAAGTTTAACTGACGTCCTCTGCTCCCCACACTGCCTTATGGCCGCCATACAGAGCCTGTGAAGTCATGCCCATTTCTTTAAAGGAGGAGGCTGGAGACAGTGAAACTTTTCTCAGCTCCATATGCCTTCATATAATCAAGCTCAGCTTGATCCCCTCAGGATATGTGTTTTATGAAGTAAAGGGTGAAACAAACGTTTTGTCAAGGATCTTTTTTTTCTTTTTTAACAAAAAATTCCAAGAATAAAGAAAAAAAAACTCGTTGCAAACTAGCATTATTAAAGCACAAAAGGTAGAAAGAAAATAAAGGGAAAACTAAGTATATGAACTTGTTATGTATGGCATTAAAAAATCAGATGAGAAAGTTTCCTGAAAGTTGTGAGGTGAAGAAAAAAAAAGATAATAATTCTATAGTCAGAGAAGTCAATATTGAATAAGGTATTTGGCTGGACAGAGCTTCAGCTATATCCTCATAGTTTGAATAGGTTTGACCCCCACAGACTTATGTGTTTGAGTGTTTGACCCATAGTGAGTGGTGCTGTAAGGAGCTGTGGCCTTGTTGGAGTGGGTGTGGGCTTGTTTGAGGAAGTGTGTCAATTGGAGGTGGGCTTTGAGGTTTCAGGTGTTCAAATTTAGGCCCAGTGGACACAGTTCTTTCTCTGCTGCCTGCAGATCAAGAAGTAGAACTTGTGATCCTCCTGACTCTACCTCCTTCAGCAAATCCTACTGGTGTGCACAATGAAAGCAATGCTAAGAGGAAAACTCACAGCATTAAGTGCCTTACATCTCATACAAGCAACTTAAAAGCTCACCTGAAAGCCCTAGGGAAAAAAGAAACAGGTATATTCAAGAGGAATAGAAGACTGGAAATAATCAAACTCAGGGCTGAAATCAATAAATTAGAAACAAATAAAACAACTCAAAGAATCAATGAAACTAAGAGTTGGTTCTTTTAGAAAATCAACAAGATAGACAAACCCTTAGCCTAACTAACTAAAAGGCAGAGAGATAGCATCCAATTCAACAAAATCAGAAATGAAAAGGGGGACTTAACAACAGACACTGAGGAAATACAAACAATCATTAGGTCTTACTTAAAAGCCTATACGCCACAAAATCTAAATGAAATGGAAAATTTTCTTGATCGATTCCACTTTCCAAAGCTGAATCAAGAACAGGTAAATCAATTAAATAGTGCTATATCCCCTAAGGAAATAGAAGCTGTCATCAAAATTTTCCCATCTAGAAAAAGCCCAGGCTCAGATGGTTTCAACGCAGAATTCTACCAGACCTTCAAAGAAGACTTAACACCAATACTCTTCAAACTATTCCATGAAATAAAAACAGAAGAAACATTTCCAAACTCATTCTATGAAGCCACAGTCACCTTGATAACTAAACCTCACAAAGACCCAACAAAGAAAGATAATTTCAGGCCAATCTCTCTTATGAACATTGATGCGAAAATACTCAATAAAATACTCGCAACTCAAATCCAAGAACACATCAAAGATATCATCCACTATGACCAAGTAGGCTTCATCCCAGGCATGCAGGGCTGATTCGATATACAGAAATCCATCAATGTAATCTACCATATAAACAAACTGAAAGAAAAATACCACATGATAATCTTCTTAGATGCTGAAAAAGCATTTGATAAAATCCAACATTCATTTATGTTTAAAGTCCTGGAAAGATCAGGGATAGAAGGCACTTACCTAAAAATAGTAAAGGCAATATACAGCAAGCCTATAGCTAACATTAAATTAAATGAAGAGAAAGTTAAATCAATCCCACTGAAATCAGAGACAAGACAAGGTTGCCAGTCTCTCCATACCTCCTCCACATAATACTTGAAGTCCTTTCTAGAGCAATAAAACAATTAAAGGAAATCAAGGGATTCAGTTCGGAATGGAAGAAGTCAAAACATCACTATTTGCAGATGATATGATAGTATATATGAATGACCCCCAAAATTCTACCAGGGAACACCCACAGTTGATAAACACCTTCAGCCAAATGGCTTGATACAAAATCAGCTCAACAAAATCAGTAGCACTTCTGTATACAAAAAACAAATGGTCTGAGAAAGAAATTAGGGAAACAACATTCTTCACAATAGCCACAAAGGACATAAAGTACCTTGGTGTAACTCTAACCAAGGAAGTCAAAGACTTGTATGAAAAAAAAAAAAACCTTTCAGTCTCTGAAGAAAGAAATAGAAAATATTAGAAGATGGAAAGATCTTCCATGCTCATGGCTTGGCAGGATTAACAAAGTAAAAATGGCCTATTACCAAAAGTAATCTACAGATTTAATACAAGTCCCATTAAATTATCAACCCAATTCTTTACAGACCTTGAAAGAAAAATTCCCAACTTCAAAGAAATAACAAGAAACCCAGAATCGCTAAAATAATCTTCTACAATAAAAGGTCTTCTGGAGGTATATCCATCCCTGATATCAACCTGTACTATAGAGCAACAGAAGTAAAAGCTGCATGGTACTGGCATAGAAACAGAATGGTGGATCAATGGAATTGAATAGAAGACCCAGAAATAAACCCACACAGTTATAGTCACCTGATTTTTGACAATGATGCCAAAACCATATAATGGAAAAAAGATAGCATCTTCAAGAAATAGTGCTGGTCTAACTGGATGGCTACATGTGGAAAGATGCAAATAGCTCCTTATCACCCTGCACAAAACTAAAATCTAAGTGGATTAAAGACCTCAATATAAAATCAGACACACTAAACCGTCTAGAAGAAAAAGTGGGGAAAAGCCTTGAACTCATTGACACAGGAGACAACTTCATGAACAGAACACCAACAGCACAGGCTCTAAGCTCAACAATAAATAAATGAGACCTCAAGAAACTGAAATGCTTCTGTAAAGCAAAAGGTACTGTCGTCAGAACAAAATGACAGCTTACAGACTGGGAAAGGATCTTCACCAACCTTATATCTGATAGAGGGCTAATATCCAGAATATATAAAGAACTGAAGAAGTTAAAAAGTAACAAATCAAGTAATCCAATTAAAAAATGGGATACAGA
>CM053744.1:48230546-48245422 GCA_028658305.1 Pachyuromys duprasi
TATATACTCACTTATAAGTGGATATTAGACATATAATAAAGGATAATCCTACTAAAATCTGTACATCTAAGGAAGCTAATCAAGATGAAAGACCCTGGGCAAGATGCTCAATCTTCATTCAGAAAGGCAAACAGGACAGACATTGGAAGAGGGGGAAAACAGGCAACAGGACAGGAGCCTACCACAGAGGGCCTCTGAAAGACTCTACCCAGCAGGGTATCAAAACATATGCTGAGACTCATAACCAAACCTTGGGCGTAATGCACAGAATCTTATGAAAGAAGAGGGAGATGAAAGATCTGGAGAGGAAGGAGTTCCAATGGGGAGCAACAGAATCAAAAAATCTGGGCACAGGGATCTTTTGTGAGACTGATACTCCAACCAGGGACCATTCATGGAGATAACCTAGAACCCCTGCACAGATGTAGCCCATCTTAGCTCAATGTCCAAGATGGTTCCCCCATAATAGGAACAGGGACTGTCTCTAACATGAACTCATAGGCTGGCTCTTTGATCACCTCCACCTGAGTGGGGAGCAGCCTTACCAGGCCACAGAGAAAGACAATGAAGCCAGTCCTGATGAGACCTGATAGACTAGAGTCAGATGGAAGGGGAGGAGGCCCTCCCCTATCATTTGACTCTGGAAGGGGTATAGGAGAAGAGGGAGGGAAGGTGAGATTGGGAGGGGTTGGACGAGAGAGTTACAGCTGGGATATAAAGTGAATAAACTGTAATTACTGAAAATAACATAAAAATTAAAAAAGAAGTTGAACTTTGAGCTACTTCTCCAAAACCATGCTTGCCTGCATGCCAGCATGCTTCTCATAATAATGATGATGGATTAAACCTATGAACTGTAAGCCAGCCCCAGTTAAATGTTTTCCTTTATAAGAGTTGCAATGATCATAATCCTCATTCAAAAGGGCAAACAGGATAGACATCAGAAGTAGGAAGACAAGGAATAGGACGGTAGCCTTCCACAAAGGACCTCTGAAAGACTCTACCCACCAGGTTATCAAAGGAGATACTCAGACTTATAGCCAAACTTTGGGCAGAGTGCTGGAATTCTTATAGAAGAAGAGGGATATAGAAAGACCTGGGCAGAACAGCAACTCCACAAGGAGAAGAACAGCCAAAATTCCTGGGCCCTGGGTGTCTGCAGAGACAGATACTCCAACTAAGGACCATGCATGGAGAAGACCTAGATCCCCCTGTTCAAAGGAAGCCCATTGGCTGCTCAGTGCCCTAGTAAAGGTTACAGGGGCTGTCTCTGACATGAACTCAGTGACTGGCTCTTTGATTACCTGCCCTGGGTGGGGACAGGGGGGAGGTGGGGGAAAGGAGCAGCCTTGACAGGTCACAAAGGAAGGTGATACAACCAATGCTGATGAGTCCTGATAGGCTAGGATCAGATAGAACTAGGGAAAGGACATAGAGGGAGAAGATGGAGGGTGGGTGGGATTAGGGAGGGGACTGCAGCAGAAATACAAAGTGAATAAATTATAATAAATAAATGTATAAATTAAATTAAAAAATTTTTTAAAAGAGTTGCCATGGTCATGGTATCTCTTCACGGCAATAGAAACCCTAAGACACTTTGTTTTAAAATCTAAATGAATATAGTTAAATCATACAAAATACAGGCTAAAAAATGAGCAAGTTTTATATGGAAACTTTTTTTTTGAGATGAGGTCTCACTTCTGTACTAATGGGTAACCCAGTACTTGCTTTGTCTACTATGCTGACCTCAAACATACAGAGATCTGGCTCAAATAATCTTTATTTTTCCCTTGAACCATGCCAGCTTAGCAGAAGGAAGGAAGATTCATAGCAAATAAAATGCAAACAACAAACTGATGTAAACCACTGCCATTTGGAGACTAGATGGGTGGGGCATTTTTTATTTTTCCAAACTGACCAGTTTGTGGTTCATTCAATTCAGTAGTGACACTAACTCTAAGGACCTTCATCCTACAAGATCACTCTTCTTTTCAGATGTTGATCACAAGTCTAGACTCCATTGTTTCAGACTGACTATCTCTATAAAGAGATTTCTTATGAGCCTCAATCTATCAGTTGCCAGAATGGCTCACAAAATTCAATGAAAAAATTTACCATTATGCTATTTTCTCAAACTCCTTAATCCCCTGTATTAAGATATTTGACATTTAAAAAGAAGGAAGATTTATCCCGGTGAGCTTTGGACATTTCAGCTCACAGTCCTTGGCTCTGTTGATTTGAGCCTCCAATGTATTAAGACATGGTGGTAACAGCGAGGAAGCAGAGAGAAAGGGAGTGGGGCCCAAATATAGCCTTCAAAACTGTGCCCTCCTGGCGCACTTCCTCTAGCGACTCTCACCTTCTAAAGTTGGCACCACCTCTCAGGTAATGCACCACCTGGCGACGCAGCCATCAAGACATGCAGGACATTTTACAGTTGATCTTAAGCTACCACGGTCAACTGATTACAAGGCAAACCTTAGAGGGTATAAGCCGGCGGTTTGTATCAATCTGTGTGTCTCCACCCCAACACCCTTTTCACCAGGATGGCCCAAGACCACCGAAAAACATAGATATTTACATTATGATTCATAGCAGTAGTAAAATTATACTTACGAAGTTTTGGTCGGAGGTCACCACAACAAGAGAAACGTCATTAAAGGGTCTCAGCGTTAGGGAGGTTGAGAACCACTGATGAACCATCAGTCAGATGAAGAGAATCTCAGAGGGCAGGATTCAGAATGATCCTGGGAAGAGCAGTTCTGTGCGCCTCGCGTTACCGACTCGCCAGCAAGAACGATGCAGCATACACAGGATCCTTCTGCAGTAAAGCTTTAATGTATCTTGAGAGGGAGAGCATAAGCTTACAACGAGTAGAGACGGAGACCCTGAGCAGCAGAAACCCAGCCCTTATATAGAAAACTATCCTCCACTTAGGATGTGTCAGCCTCTGATTGGCTGTTACTCATCAGGCGGGATAACGCCAGAGGAGAGGCAGAGCACAATGAGTGGAAATTTCCTTCGCACATGCGCAGCTTTCTTGTTTATCGGTTTGGGACACAGAATATCAGCGCCATCTTGTAATGGCGAATGTGTGTGCGGCTCCTCACAGTTCTGTGCTTGTGTGGCTGAGAGGGGCACACCGGTTCAGGACCTCCATCTGTGTAACAACCTAGAGTCGTCTGAACCACATCCTTTGGACCCTATGGAAACTTTATTATGTAGATTTGGTTTTATTAAATCATTGGGCACTGGTGATCAAACAACCTTTTGCCCTTCTTTCTGGGGGCAAGGGGTGCTGAAAGTTATAAACCTCTAAACATGTGAATGGTTCCCTTGGTAACCGGTGTTTATCTCCTGATACTTATCCACCACTTCCCTCATTTGTATATGGGAAGATGTCACTTCAGAGAGTCCAAGGAGACTCTGTGCCAGGGAGTGGGGGAAGAGACCAAATATATATTATTACTTCACGAGGAGTTGTTCTAAGTTTAAGACTCTTAACAATGCCGGCTGATTACAATAATGTTAGCAGAAGTGTTTTCATTTGCTATCTCCGTAGCAATGCTGTTGTAAAGGAAATTCTTTTTTCTTTTTATACAATTACAATTTAAAGCCAGATTTGTAGTGGGTTGATCTTGAAGAAGTAATATATAATATTGTCAAAAGTGTTTATTACCAACAAGATTAAACTTGAGAAAGCCTCTTTGAAAAGCTATTCAATACACGAGTTATAAAAACAACTGAAGACTGAGACAGCAATCTCAAGGGGGGAAAGCCTACACTCAATATAAACTAGCCATAACGAATTAGTGCCTTTTGAGGATAAATATGTGTGTGTATGTATTTGTGTATGTCTGTCTGTCTGTATATATATATATATATATATATATATATATATATATCCCCCCAAAATATTAGTATATAATAGATACCATGTTATATGAATGTATGCCTATAAATATATTAAACAATGTATAACAGGATTATGAACGTAAAATAATGGAAGGAAAGGGTACTGCTTACTTACTTCAAGACATTCCTGAGAAACTTATAGCTTTGAATTCTACTCATGGCATTAATTTCCCACCCTGTGTGTGTGTGGGGGGGTTCATTTGACATGTGGAGGTCAAAAGGTAACCCCCAGTGTCATTCTCAGGTACTTTCCCCATTAGGGTCTGTGTTCCCCTGGAGCTTCGCTAAGTGGGTTGTGCTAGCAGGCTACGCACAGAGAGCCACCTGGCTCTGCCTCCTGTCTCACCATTTTGAAGATTCTAAATGTGCCCCAGCATGCCCGGTTCTGGAAACTGAACTTAGGTCTTCATACTTTCAAGAAAAAGTGCTTTACTGAATAACCTCTCCTGCCCTCACTGATACTTTTAGTCATGATCATGTTTTATTTCAGCTTTATCATGTATGCATTTTTTCACGGTTGTCTTAGTCCATTTTCTGTTACTGTAACAAAATATCTGATGTTGGGTAGTTTGTAAAAATAATAGGTTCAAAATGGAAAGGATGGATGAGGGTAATATTGACTTGTGATCTTTATGGCCAGGAGTTTAGGACAATAGTGCTGGTGTATGATTTACTTTTGGCAATGAAATGGCCTTGTGCTCTTTTGACTCTTGGCAAGAATCAGAGAAGCAACTGGGCACATGAGCAAGAGACAGAAGATGGAGGGTAGTCTCATTTTAACAGAGGCTTCTCCTGTGGTAAATAACACAGTCTGTGAGTGGCAGCTCCTGGGAGTGCTAATAGATACCTAAGAGCGCTGTTTCATCATGCCGTACTCCCAACACAGCTGAATTCAGGACCAAGCCCCCACCTGAGTCTGGGTGAAAACAAAGCAGATTCAAATCACAGCAAGTAATGTGTATATGTTTGAGATTCACAGAAACAAACACACACATTATATAGAGAGTGTAATGTGGCTTCTCGGCTGATGTTCTTTGTTGTTTGTGAAATTGTGCATCTTCACTCTGGATGAGGGTTTGTTTGGGTTTCCCCTTTCCACTCTGAGGTCATGTAGCATCCTTGCTGCTTTTGACATTATTGAATGAATGGTTTTTCTGTTTGCAGCTCATCTGTGGATGCCAATATCTGAGAGACTTGTGGGCACATTCATTTGCTCATGCAATGGAAGCTCAAAAGTTGATATGCTTTGACAACTGTGAAAACTGAAGACTTTAGGAATCTTAAACACAAGTGGCTTTTCAAGGTTAAGTGACTGGGAACTGATCAAAACCATCAATATCCATGAATTCTCTTGTGGATCGAAAGGTATCTGCATTGAAGGCATGGCTATGTGCTAAATTCAAGGATGTGTCCAGCAGCCTTATTGGGGGAGAAGGGATTTTACAGACATAATGAAGTTTGAGATAATCTTTCAATTTAGTGAGTTTTAAGTCCATTCATATACACACACACAGCATGTGTGTGTGTTTATGATGTTTGTATGTGTGTGTGCATATCCCTGTGAGTATAGGCTTCCGGATTCCTCTGTGTCCTCCTCCCATCTGCCCGCAGGAGCTTTGGGACTACAGAAGCTCCTCCCACTCCAGGCTTCACGGGACCCTGTGGATCTGAGCTCCAGCCATCACTCTGTAAGCGTGTTAGCAGCTGACATCTCTCCCTAGCCCCCAAAGAATACAATATGGATCAAAGCAAGGCACTCTCCAATAAGAATAAAAGGACAAGGAGAGCATAAAACAGTAGAGTGGAAATTGGGATGTAGGCTCTGACCATCAGGGATTCGACACTACTTTGTGGGTATTTTTACTTTTGAGAGATGGTTAGTTAAGTAAATAATAATTAGTAAATAAAGTTCTAGAAATCTCTGCCCTAGATTTATTAAACTTCACCGGTGTTGTAAGTCTTTTATTAGCGTCTTCAGAACTGAAGAGTGGGCATGGTAAGTCCTTAGGAAACAGAAACCACGGATACAAGTGACAATAATTCTATGTATATGAGTCTTTGTAAGGATAAAATAAAGGCCCTGGAAAGAAAACCAACATTATATCCAAGCCCCACAATACAGGGGGAAAAAAATTACTATCTAGGAAAGAGGAATTTGCATTTCAAGGTGTATCCAAGGGTCTGAGAGACGGTATATATCAGGTGAATAATGACTTCATCCACCACAAGCTTTCTTCACATGTCTATTTAGTGCTTGAGTGCACTTCTCTATTTCGCTTCCCTGGCTTCTACTCTCCCAAAGAGCTAAGCACTACACAATATCTAAAGTTGTCATTTCTAAGGCTAATGACATCTAATTCTTATCACGGGCTGTAGTTTTCTCTGTGCAGACGAACTCTGAGAAAAGCTGCATTTCCACATCTCAATTTTGCCCATATCACAGAGTAAATGTAAATTGCAAGTCTCTTGCCTCTTTGATTGTGTGCCGGGTCCCCCGCAGTTCCAGAAATAATGCGTGGTTATCATCAGAAGGTCAGACTCTTTTTACCTCTGTGCCTGTGGAAAGCACAAATTGGATCCTTTTCTCCAAACACGAGGCATCTTTGCTTCAGGGTGCTTGTCTGGTATTCATGTATTTCAAAGCAAGCTTGATTATCCAGAAAAAAAAAAGTATTCTTTCTACTTTTCTGAAGCTTCAAAAACAGAATAGAACTCTGTCTGTGCCAGTAGGTTGGTTCTTCCTGTGGCCCCGTGCCCACAATTCCTACAAAAAGGCTCATCTGGGATTATGATTTTGGAGTGTTTCGCCATGGAGGAGAAGGCAGAGCCAGTGGCAAAGGCTGTTCACATCATGGCAGCCAAAGAGAGTGCTGAAGCCAAGGGTTAGGGTAGAATTTTCCAGGGCCTGTCTCTCGTGACTTACTTCCTCCAACTTCGGCTCTGCCTTCTGAAGTTTCCACAGACACCCCAAACAACACGAGCTGCTGGAGAACAGATTTTCACCACTTGTGTTTTAGGGGATGCACTTCAGGTTCAAGTCTAACCTTTAGGTTCTATCAGTTTTTCTCCAATTAGCTCACTATTCATTAAAGTAAGAGGAACATACATAAGAGGAACATACACACACATGCATGAATACACACATATATACATACGACAATATTCAGGTATTTTCTTTTTCCATAAAGGTGGTAGGAGAGACTCGGAACTCTTTCAGTGTGCTGCTCTGTCTCCAAGGCTGAGTGCCAGCCATGGTTGATCTTACGTGACAATTTGGCCTGGCTACCATTTCCAAATAGTTGTTCAAACACCAGTTTAAACGTTGCTGTGAAGTGACATGACTTTAACCTTTATTATTATTATTATTATTATTATTATTATTATTATTATTTTGTCTCAGCAATGTGTAGTAAAGCAGTTCACCTTCCAAATGTGAATGGGCCAATCAGTCAAAGACCCAGAGACTGAGAGATCTTGAGACTGATATACTTCCTCGAACTTAAACGACAGCTTCATCTGTCCTCCAGTTTCCAGTCCAATCATCTGGCCTGTGAACTTCAGACTTGCCATCCTGAACAATTATAAAGGAATCTCTACTTTTATGTCTTATATAGTGATCAATTGCTATCTGTATTTAGCTTTAGGTAGACCAATAGACACAGATCTAGAGATAAACACACACACACAATCATTTCTCTTTCTCTGAAGGACTTCATTACACAGCCCACTTAAATACATTCACTAACATGACTGTAATATCCTCAGCTTGACAAAATTCCACTTAGTTTTATATCTCCCATACTCTAGCACTCTGACCTCCATTTTCTTGCAGTATCAGCTTCAGAAAATTCGTAATTATAAAGTTTTTGACATGGCCTTTTAACAGTGTTTCCAGCTGTCTCCCTGAATGCCACCCCAAGGGAAATTGCTAGCCCTCCCCCTGGAGGACTAAAGCTTAACTTTTATGCATGTTCCCCTTCCAGGGAACCCGAAGACAGTAAATGTTCGTTCACTTTAAATAAAGCTAGTAAGCAAACAAGATTGCCTCTGCTTTCTTCCCTCACCCCAGCACTTAAACATCCTCCCTCCCTTTGCTTCAGTGGAATGGATTTCAGTCTGGCTGGTTTCTGGCTTCCTCCCCTTCTGCAGTCACCTTGAGAAAAATTTTTCCTTGTCTGCTCAACTTTGCCTAGAGCAATTCTGGCTTTGCCATTATTGAGAGTCTCCTTTTTCCTGAGTTTGATATTGGACTTGTAACTAGTTGGCCAGAATCCTCAAACAATGAAGTTTCTACGTTATATTTAGACGTCTTTAATTATTCAGAAATGGTGTAGCTGCCTGCAAATGAAGGTGAACTTTCTTTTTATAAAAGAAAATGTAAAAAGCATAGGGCAAACAGAAAAAGTAGATAGGACATACCCAGGTGTTAGTTGTGGGCTCGGAGCAAGTCTGAATGCCATATGCATGGACCAGCATGTCTCTCATTTGGCTCCTCTTCACTCTGTTTAGCCTGGTTATGATTCAATGTTGTCGTATTACACTACTTCTTCCTCTGGTGATCAGAACTACCAGGACCCTCTGGGTGAATAGAGAGTTCTCCCAGATTCTATTTTTCAGAAGCTATAGAGTTCAAGGAAGCACAGCTAAAATGTCATTCTAAGGTTGGAAGGCACTGTTTTATTTGTGAGTGCTTGTAACTGCCTAGGGCTAGTTTCTTCAGATCCCCGCCCCTTGGGATGAATATTGAAACCTTTTCTCTATGGAGGGCTATGAGTGGGATTTCTAAATTATCAGCCAGAACCTTGCTCATGTTCTCTGACAGTGAGATGCAGATGTACTCCAACTTGTCGCTTCATGCACTCTCCTGATATTAATCCTTCCATGAAGACCACTGGATGGGTCAGGAGTTGGACAGTCAATTTTCTTTGACATTTTGAAACTGTGCTGGAGGGCATCATTTCTGAAGGTCAGGTACAGCCCTCCTATGCAGAGTTAGGTTCCAGTAGATTCCTCAGGACTTTCTGGAGTCTGTCCTTGTGGTGAGAAGCATCTGCTTGGCTATGAGTAGCTTATACTCTAAGCATTTATAATTCTAGGATAATCTGCTGAATGGCTGGGTCTAAAGCTCAGACTTTGGTTTTACTTGTTCAACAATGTGCTTGACACATTTGATATAACCAGGCATTTTTCTGAGTGCTGGAGATTCAGAAACAATAAGACATTTTCTCAGCCCTAGCAACTAGAGTGAAAAGACTGAAGGGAAGAAAGGGGAGCCGGGGAAATGGCTTAGAGGGTAAAAGTGTTTTTGCTTTGAAAGTTTGAGGGCATGATTTCATATCTCTGGTACACATGTTAAAAAGCAATACATGGCCATGCATTCCTATAACCAACAAGGATCTCAGGGGCTGGCCAGTCCAGCTCCAAGTTCAGTGAGAGAGCCTGTCTCAAGAGGAAGACTGGAGAGTGATTAAGCAGGACACCAGATGTTCTTCTCTGGCCTTATGCACCCACACTCAAGTGATCATACATTTTACACATACATACATACACACACATACACACACACACACACACAGAGAGAGAGAGAGAGAGAGAGAGAGAGAGAGAGAGAGAGAGAAAGGTTTTCATTTAAAAAAAACACTAATTATATGTTAGCAATCTTTTTAGAAACTATGCATTTGGAAAGCTCAGTTTTTACTAAATGTTTCTTTAATTTCAGACATTTCAACCTTATATTTTAGAAGAAGAAGATATGATATACCATGTCTCTCACAATCATGATGAGAAGTGATGTTAGGTGATTATAAAATTTTCCAGTGGGAACATAAGCACAGACTCCCCTGCACAGTCAGTGTGACATTAACTTCTGATTGGTGAGAAAGTGAATCCTGTCAGGCGAGGGCATAAACCTGAAATCAGAAACCAGGACCTAGCCACTGGTTTCTGAATATTTAGAAACAGAATCAGGACACAGCTATGTGTCACACCTTTTAAAAATCTGCTTTGTGTATCTGGAACTTTACAGTTAACTTTTAAGCTACCCCTCCTCGCTCCTGCACTTACCTGTTCCTTCCTTTAAAGTCCTTCAGTTTTAAATTCTTACAAAGAATAATTCATTATTATTCTGAACTCAGCGAGCTCATTCATTGTTTATTTACATCTTCCCACACTCAAAGAGCTTCCAAGATACTTTTAAAAGAATCACCACGGGTATAAGTAGACTGTTAAACCAAGATTGAAATGTTAAGACCACTAGAGGAAAAGAAGACAATATCTAAAAAATTTATACTGACTTAAGAACTAAATTCATCTCAGAAAGCTCTTTCAGTAATTTAGAAGACTACAGATAAAGGAGTTGTTTTGTTTTGTTCTAATTCGTAGGAATGAACATCTTGATGTATGTCAATTACTTATAAAGCCTTGGTGGTCAGCATGTTTCTGTTTGCTTCTTATATTACTTATTCCTTAGTAGGTGTGGTCCCTGTTTATAGTCCATAGATTGATTTGATGAATATATTAATTATGTAAAATAATAAAAACTGAAGATTTCTAGACTAATCATCCATGATGAATTATTTAACCCTAATAATAATTTAGCAACTTCTGCCTTATGCTACATTTCTACTTAATTTGGTTGCTTTTGTTTTAATCATTTATTATTCGTTCAGTTTGTCTGTTGAAGGGAATTTTCTATCATCATTATCTCTTGCATGACCGTTAAACGTTTTCGAAGTCTCATATTCACAAAAAGGTAAACTTTTGTGTCTTTCTTTTCCTCTCCGCCAGTTCTCTTCTGTCTTTGTTCTAATGTTGGCTGTGATTCTGTTTATTTCTCTACCTAGAAATTTATTTGCACTGATTTATATCTATTCTATCTTTATGGCTACATTCATATCTTCACTTTTTTGCATATTAAGCTAACTAATAGTGTATACTTAATGTAGTGTTGGGTTTTAGCCCTAACACTACCTGACTATACTGCTATCCAGTGGTGACATCGGTTACCCAAATTAGTGTCTGGAGATGGAGGTTTAGGGGCTCTGTCTTTAAGACTGGCTTTATTTCATATACCATCCTCAAGTTGTAGGCCTTGGCCACTTAAAATTCTCAGTAGCTATCAATATACAGGTTGCTCTGAACATTCACATTCCCTGGAGCCGGAGTTACAGACTAAGCAAGAAGCCCAATATAGGTACTGGAAGCTGAACTCCAGCCCTCTGCAGGAGTATGTACTGGTAACCACTGAGCCATCGCTTTAGCCCTTACCCTTATTGATTTTTTTAGTCCCCTTCCTTTTTCTGACATCAGACTGGCCCAATGTTCTAACATTTTAATTATGTGGCTGGTCTTCGTTGGTTCCCAACTTCCATGTTAGTTGGTACTTTGTAGGGAGTCTACAATGAGTCATAGCACTGTTATAAAACTGAGACTCCTATCTCCTAATCAATTACAAAGACTTCAAAGCTCTGGAGTAGGAGCTGGAGGTAACTACTGTATGCATTTATTTATTTTATCACAGATAAGACTTCTCCATATTTTTAATGTGCCAAATCCATAAACAAACTGTTTATATAATACTGATTTTATAAATGTTTATTTACTTTTTAAATATAATTTATTTATTTTTATATTAATCACAGGTTAGGTACTTTGTATCCCAGGTGTAGCCCCCTTCCTCATTCCCTCCTACTCTCCCCATCCCTCCCTCATCTACTCCCTAGCCCCCTCCAAGTCCACTGATAGGGGAGGACCTCCTCCCCTTCCATCGACCCTAGTTTATCTTGTCTCTTCAGGGCTGGCTGCAATGTCCTCTTCTGGGATCTAGCTAGGCTGTTACTCCTGTGCCCTGATCTATTTGATCTTTGTGGAGCTCTTGTTCTCCCCAAGTCGTACTAACTCCCCCTATTTTCATTATTATTCCCAGCCCTCTGCCAAAGGCTTGGTTGTGAGTCTTAATATCTGCTTTGATATATTACTATATTGATTCTTTCAGAGGCCCTCTTTGGTATGCTCCTGTCCTGTTGCTTGTTTTCTCCTACATTCAATGTTCATCCCATTTGTCCATCTAAACGAGCACTGATCATCCCATCCTGGGTCCTCCTTCTTGTTTATCTTCCCTAGGTGTATAGATTTCATTCAGCATGACCTTCCTATCCTATAGGTCTATATAAGTGAGTATATACCATATGTTTCTTTCTGCTTTTGGGATACCTCACTCAGGATGATCGTTTCCAGGTCCCACCATTTGACAGCGAATTTCATGATTTCCTCGTTTTTATTGCTGAGTAGCATTCAATTGTGTACTATTATTTTATTTGCATTAGCGCTTTGCCTACTTGTGTCTGCACTCCAAGTGTATGCAGTACCTCTGGAGACCAGAAGAGGGCGTCTGATTTCTTGGAACTGTAGTGAAAGATGGTTGTGAGCTGCCATGTAGTTGCTGGAATATGGACCAAGGGACCCCTGCAAGAGCAAGCAAGGCTCTCAAATACTAGGCTATCTCTCCAGCTCCAAAGAGACTGCTCAAGGCAAGAGAATCTCTTCCTAGGAGCATAACTATTCAGCAAGATCATAGAATGATCTCTATAATGTGGTGAGTGCTCTAATCAACATAATCACTCCAGAAAAACATCTGATGACTCCCAGTAAACCAGAACATTCAAAAAGCTCTGATCCAGCAAATTTATTTCTAGGAGAAAAATGTCCATGGTCAGGGAAAATTGTAAAAGATTTTGGTAAGCTCTCACACAGAAAAGAAAACTAGGATTTTGGTTCTCCCAACCCTTAAAGGTTTCCTAATTCATTGTTTTGGGACCATTTTGTAACTCTGAGAATTGTTAAGAACTATAAAATGTTACAATGTATCTTTCCCTAGAAACACTTATGAATATAATCTTGTGGAAAGCAGGGTAGTATTGTTTCATTAATGGTGACCAGTTTAGTATTTAATAATAACTAGTTTTGAGCATTTCTTATTGCATACAGATAGATTTTTTTATTTGAATTTGAAATCAATTAAATCTTTGGCTAATTTGCTGGGGGTTTTTTTTTTGGATTAAACACATTTTTTAAATATGTATGGGTGTTTTCTGGCATGTTTGCACGTGTGTCTGGTGCCCACAGACAGCAGAGGATGGCATTGGCTTTCCTAGAACTGGGGTTACAGTTGCTTGTGAGCCACCATGTGGGTACTGTAAATTGAACCCAGATCCTTTGGCAAAAACAGTCAATGCTCTGAACCACTAAAGCACATCTACCTTCTGCTTTACTACTTAATAAGTGAGTTAGATATGTTTGGAGCATTGTTCTGTTTATATTGGTATGGAGCTGATGGTTTTGCCTATAAAAATGTAGCATTTGCCAGCATAGGAAACAAACACCATGATATTCCTAGAGGAGCTGTTTGTAGTACTCGTGGGGAAGATAGGGTTAGCAATGGGTCTGCAACCGCTTTTATCTTCCCTGTGGGCACCTCGGGAGTTCTGCCCTCTTTTAAACATAGTGATGAAATTTGCTAGTTCGAAGATAAATGAAGGTCTTCTGGGCCTGCTATATCCTGATTTCTTACCCACGAAATTATTTCAGTATGCTATACTGAGCCTGCCTGCGTTGTATATTGTAAGTAAAACTTCAGTGAGGATGGATAGAGAAGGGGAGAACTGCTGCCTTTCTCTGAACCGCATTTATACCCCCACACACACCACGCCAAAATTTTAAAAAGTCAATAAAATAAAAGATAGAGCCATCCTGGCACAGAAAACAAGGTGACCTATGAGGCTTCACCCAGACAAAGACAGGGAGTGATGGCTTTCTTTAGATGTCAGAGCCTCTTTTCCACTGTCTCCTCACTGACTCTCCTCTCAGGCTCCTGGAGGCGTAACTTTGTGGCTGTGGTATATTTGACTAACAATCAACATCTGATGAATGTGTATGTAGTTTATAGCCTTTTCAAGCTAGAGGTTAACCAGCAAATATTGATAGTATAATTTATTATACTTTAGACAGACAGTCTTATACATAATTTAGTAAATGTATTTAGACACATTTAGACATTTCTTTCTTGACTAACAGAACAAATATCCTTATTCCTGATTGTGTTGTAAGTGGACTTTCATTTTCTTCATGACTCTCTCACTGACAGGGCAAGGAGAATGAGGCATTGTAATGTATTTTATGAATATGAAAATCCTGTACCTCCTTGCATCCCCTACAGATTGTTTAAGTTGTACTGTTTTAAATACTCTAATGGTAGAAATTTTCAATATAAAAATTCAACCAGCCAATTAATATTTTTGCATAAAGACAAGTACAATATTATCTGAACAAAAGTAATTGAATTTTTTTCAAGCTACTTATGAGTAGGACGCATGTGAACCCTTTTTGCGAGAAAGATTTTTTTTCTTATATGGTTCCCTGGATCCCCTTCCTAATAGCAAAGATATTCACTGCAACGGGATTTGGTGCAATTGTGAGGTCTACATTTAAACAGGTCTTTTGTCTATGAAAGCAAAGACTTGGATGAAGGACTTGGGATGTTAAACAACTTTGTATAAATGTGCTAAATATGGCAAATATGCTGTGTGTATTGCATTATATTGTAGTGTATACGTACATATATTCTGTGTGTGACTTAGTTTGCTTCCTTTTTACTTATATTGAGAACAGATATTTTTTTTCCTCACGTGATACATCCTGATTACAATTTTCCCTTCCTCTATTTCTCCCAGCTCCTCTCCTCCCACCTGGATCCATGCCTTTCTGTCTGTCCTTAGAAAACAAACAGGCTTCCACAGGATACTGATACAATAATTAATATATTATAATATAATACAATACAATATAATATAAAAGAAAAGCAAACACTTAAGATTTAGACAAAATAAACAGAAAGAAAAGAGCCTAATACAAGGCATAAGAAACAGAGACCTACTCATCTGCACACTCAAGGATATCCCCCCCCC
>CM053744.1:48245922-48282351 GCA_028658305.1 Pachyuromys duprasi
GAAAATAGGGGGAGTTAGTAAGACTTGGGGAGAACAAGAGCTCCACAAAGACCAAATAGATCAAGGCACAGGGGTCTTTTATGAGACTGTTTCTCCAACCAAGGACCATGTAGGGATATAACCTGGAACCACTGCTCAGATGTGGTCCATGGTAGCTCAGTATCCAACTGGGTACCCTAGTAAGAGGAACAGGGACTATTTCTGTCATGAACTCAATGGCTGGCTCTTTGACCCTCCCCCACACACGCCCTGGAGTAACAGCCTAGCTAGATCCCAGAAGAGGACATTGCAACCAGCCCTGAAGAGACAAGATAAACTAGGGTCGATGGAAGGGGAGGAGGTCCTCCCCCATCAGTGGACTTGGAGGGGGGCAGGGAGGAGATGAGGGAGGGATGGGGAGAGTGGGAGGGAATGAGGGAGGCGGCTATGCCTGAGATACAAAGTACCTAACCTGTGATTAATATAAAAATAAATAGATTACATTAAAAAAAAACCCTGCCATTATGATACTGAGGTATGTTCCTTGTACCCTTAATCTCTGAAAGACTCTTATCATGAATTAGTGCTAGGATTAGTGAAAGGCTTTTTTTGTCATTTAATGAAATGATCATGTGGTTTTTGTCTTTCAGTTTGTTTATAAAGTGAATTATAATCATCAATTTATGTGTGTTAAACCATCTCTGCATCTCTGGGAGAAGCCAGCTTGATTGTGGTGGATGATATTTTGCTGGATTCTGTTTACAAGAATTTTACTGATAATTTTTGCATAAGAAAAACTGGTCTGTAATTCTTCCTTTGTTGGAACTTTATGTGCTTTGTGAATGTGGCCTGATAAAATGAAAAGGCAATGTTCTTTCTCTTTCTATTTTGTGGAATAATTTGAGGAGTATTCTGTTTTTGAAATTCTGGTAGAATTCTGTGCTAAAACTATATGGCCCTGGGCTTTTTTTGCTTAGGAGACCATTAATTACTCTTTCTATTTTACCAGGGGTTATAAGTTTGTTAGATTTGTTTAAAATGTTTATGTGATCTTGACTTAACTTTGGTAAGTGGGATATATCTAGAAAATTCTTTTACATTTTAGATTCTTTCCTTTTAAATCCATTTGTTTTAGCTTTTACAATTTGGTGGAAAACAGATTTTTGAAGTAGGTTATTATGATTCTCTCGAGTTTCTTGGTGTCTGTTGTTATGTTGCCTTTTTCATTTTTAAGTTTGTTAATTTAGATATTCTCTCTTTGCCTTTTAGTTTATTTGGATAAAAGTTTGTCAATCTTATTGAATTTTTCAAGAACTAACTCTTGGTTCATTGATTGTTTGCATTTTTTGTTTGCTTGTTTATTTCTGTTTTATTGATTTCAGCCCTGACTTTATTTCTTGCCATCTACTTCTTTTGGGTGTGATTTCTTCTTTTTGTTCTAAGAATTTCAGGTATGTTATTAAGTTACTTGTATGAGATCTCTTTGTTTTTGTTTTGTTTTTAATGTAGAAGCTTACTGTTATAAATTTGTGTCTTTGAAGCATCTTCATTCTGTGCCATAAGTCTGGACATGCTGTATTTTCATTATCATTCAATTCTAGAAAGTTTTTAATTTCTTTCTTAACCCATTTTTATTCAGTAGTGAGTCATTCAGTTTCTATGCATTTGCAATTTTTCTTTTTTTGTTTTTATTGATATCCAGCTTTAATCTATGTCCATCACATAGGATGATTGGGTGTTTTTTTTGTTGTTGTTGTTGTTTTGTTTTGTCTTTTCAATTTTCTTATTATCTGCTGAGATTTGCTTGTATCTGAGTATGTGGTAAATTTTGGAGAAAGTTCCATGAGCTGCTGAGAAGAAGGTGTATTCTTTTGTGTGTGAGTAAAATATTCTGTAAATATGTTAGTTCCATTTGGTTTATATCAGTTAGCTCTAGCATTTCTTTGTTTAGATTTTTGTGTGGATAACCTACCTGTCTATTGATGAGAATAAGGTATTAAAGTCACCCACTTTTACTGTATGAAGTTCCACATGTGATTAAAACTTTAGTAGTGTTTGTTTAATAAACTTGGGTGGCCTTGTGCTTGGTGCATAGCTGTAAGGAATAACACTGTTCTCCTGGTGGATTTTTCCCCCATAATGGGTATGGAGTGTTGTCTTTATCTTTTCTGGATAGTTTTGACTTGAAATCTATCTTGTTGGATATTCAAATGGCTATAATACCTTCCTTCTTAGTTCTATTAATTTGCATTTCCATCCTATTACTCTTGATGTTAAAGAGGTAAATCCTTAACAGTATTTTTTCCTGTTATTCTTTAGTTATGGTGTGTGTGTGTGTGTGTGTTCCCTCTTTTGATTTGCTGGTTTGGGATTATTTATTCCCTGTGTCTTCTTCAGTGTGTTTAACTTCTGTAGGAATTTCTTACTGGTGCCTTCTCTAGGACTGGATAACTAAATAAATATTGCTTAAATTTGGTTTTATCATGGAATGTCTTTCTTTCTCCATCCATTGTGAGTGAATGTTTTGTCGGGTCTAATATTCTGGGCTAGCACCTGTGATCTCTTAGAGTCAATAGAGCATTTATTCAGGTCTCCTGGCTTTTAGGGATTTTATTGAAAAGTCAAGTGTTATTCTAATAGGTCTACCTTTATACATTACTTGGTCTTTTCCCCTAGTAGCTTCTTTTCTGGTCCAGTCTATTTGGTGTTCTTTATGTTAGAGAATGTTTTTGTATGATTTTGTCGAACATATTTTCTGTGCCTCTGACCTGGTTTTCTTCTCCTTTCTCTATTGCTATTATTCATAATTTTGGACCTTTCATGGTATCTCAAATTTTCAGGATTTTGGTTATAGAAGATTTTTAGATTTAATATTTTCTTTGACTGAGGTATCTATTTCTTCTATCATTCTTCTATGCTTGAGATTCTTTCTTCCGGCTCTTGTATTCTGTTCATGAAGCTTGCCTATGAAGTTTCTGTTCAAGTTCCTAAATTTTCCATTTCCATATTCCCCCAGTTTGGGTTTTCTTTATTGATTTTCTTTTTTTTTTTTTTTTGATTCATGTCTTTAACTGTTTTAATCATTTCTTTCTACTGTTTGTATATTTTCATAAATTTTGTTAAGGAATTTATTCATTTCCTCTTTAAGAACCTCTTTTGAATTCATAAAGGCAATTTTAAGGTCTTTGTCTTTGTGTTGGAATATTCAGGGCCTGGTCTGGTAGTGTTCATGATCACTAGTGGAGAGGTACTGACTTACCTATTACTGATTGTGTTTTTACAGTGACATCTAGGCATTTGGGTTTGGGAAGATTGTAATTCTAGGTGCTGATATCTAGTCTTGTCTTTGTTGGTTTGGTTGAGTGTTTTGATCCTTGGTTTCTGTTGCTCTGTCTGATTTTTTTTTAAGTGTGGTGGCCATGTGTTGCCTGTTAAATTCTTCTTATATGCTAATGGGTGTTGTCATTGGAGGGTCTGAGTAAAATGTGTTCCTAGGTATTGAGAGCTGACACTTATGAAAGGGGTTAAAATAGGAGGTGGGAGGCTGAGAGGTTCCACAGGAGGGAGGAAAGCAGGGTGCTCCACCAGGGTCTAGTTAGTCCCCTGAAAATGGGGACAGAGAGTGAGGAGAGGCCAAAACAAATAGTCTCATACAGAGCTTTGGATGAGACTGGGGGATTGGATATGCAAAAAAGGAGGGAGAATGAAGCTGATCTGAAGAAGAAGTGATCTGAAGTTCACTTGCCAGGTTGACTGGCCTACTTGCTTCCCTGTTAGCCTTGACTGGAAGATTGCCAGAGAAAGCCTGCTTGAATTGCGGTCTGGGATAACAGGATGAACTGGGGAGGAAAGTTAAAGGAGACGTATATTATCAGCTGGAGACAGGGCCAGAGAAGAGGGAGAGGCCACAGCAGCCCAGTCTGCTACAGAGCTGATGAACTTCTGAATCCCTGTTTGGAGTGGCCTGCAGGTTTCCGGGGAATCTTAGCTTTACTTTTTTAATTGCTATGACAAACACCATTGCCAAAAATAACTTGGGGAAAGAAATGATTTATTTCAGCATACAGTTTAAGGAAGTCGAATCAGGAGCTCAAGGCAGAAGCCTGGGTGCAGGACCTGACTCAAAGACCATGGAGGATGATTGCTTCTATGGTGTGTCCCCCATGGTTGTGTTAGCTAGCTTTCTTTTTTTCTACAACTCTGGATTATTTGCCTGGTAATAGCACCACCTACAGTAGGCTGAGCCTTCCTATAATTATCATTAATCAAAAAAAATGCCTGCAGACATGCTTACAGGGCAGTCTGATGGAAGATTTGTACTTCAGTTGCTACTGATGTAAATTTAAATTATTTGCAACAAACGTTCCATGCTGGAGTATCTTTTTGATAGGGTGGAAGGGAGAATGTATGCTCAGGGGCAAAACGTCTATGGAAAGTCTCTGCATCATTCCCTCAAATTTGTAGTGAACCTGAAACTGCTTTTATACAGATCTATCTGATGGACTTTAAGAACAAATGTTTTCCGTTACAACTTTAAGATTACTTTTTCCATCCCATTCTTCAAACTCTCTCGATTATTTGAAAAACTTCAATAAAGTCAGAAAACTCATAAGAGACTAACTCATGTCTATTGAGCTTGGGAAATAAATCAGAGGATCCTGTCTGTGCTAGAAGTGAGACAGTGCTTGGAAGTGGCTACAGGAATTTTGAGCAAAGGCAATCAAAGAGAACTCTCTGCCATAATTTGATAAAAAAGAGAACAAAGCACAGCTAGGAAGACAGAGTTTCTCTAGCCTTCACCTAATACACAAGAATGCCATTCAGCTATTTAAAGTTAGATACTAGGATATTAGCAACCAGAAGGTAAGGGACTTTGATATTATCAGAACACACTGTGCTGACCACAAATAGCTGAAAAAGAACTCATGACACACTCTAGATGAAGAAACATGTTTTGATTTCCACATAGTTGAATTTGTTATTTTTATATGTAACCATTTTGATAAGTGCTTTTTAAACCTATGGTCTTAGGTCTTAAAGTTGCTTTTGAAAACATCTAATAGAGAAAGAATATATACAGAAAAAGAACAGTCCCTACACATATACTAGACTGACATATAGTTGCAAAAGAAGTCCATTTGTATAGCCAGCATTCATACCAAGAATCAAAATATCACCAACATCTTGGAAGGCTCCACTCTGAGCCTTAGAAGTACTCTACTCCAAAGGTAAATGACTTCTCCCTTACCTTGTAAGACTAGAGATTCATTTATCCTATTTGGTAATACCTGATAATTGGTAAGTAATTTAGTTAATTGTATGCCCCCGTTCATCTGTCTTCTACAGTGGAGGCTCATCAGTGTAAATCTTACCAACAATTTTTTTCTATTCTGTGGTCAGTTGGGTATACATGCATATGCAATATGTCTTAATTTTAATTTGCATATAGCTGATGACTAATGAACCCAAATTCTGAGGTGATGGGGTGCTAGCCTTGAACTTGAAGGGTAAGTGATCTAACACTGGGTAGTATCCCCAGTCGATCCTTATTTCTTCATGCTAATTGAACACATTAAAATATCTTTTCAGGGTCTTTCTTCCTCTCCTCCGTTCTCCTGTTTTTCTGTCTTATTCTTCCTCCCTTCCCACCTCAGCTTCCTCCCTCCTTTCCCTCTTCCTCTTTATCCTCCTCCTCCTATTCTTGTTTCTCTTCCTTCCCTTCTTTTGATAGGGGGTCTCGTGTGTACCAAGCTGGTCTTGAACTGGCTATAGAGCTAAAAATGATCTTAGACTTCTGAACCTCTTGCCTCCACCTCCCAAGTGCCAGGTGTGTGCCACCATGCCTGGTCTGTAAGATTCTTGATATGTTCTTATGAATCAGGTTCACTATGCATTTGCTGCTAAGGTGTGTGAATCAGACAAGACATGCAACACACACAGTAGTCATATGAGGTATGCTTATTACTTATAGATAGGCAGCAAAGAACAACAGAAACCTAGAATTTATCAGAGCTGATATCCAAAATTCAGGAAACCTGCCCTAGGGAGATAAAATCAACTTCATATGTATTACTTAGACTACAGTTAAGAGACTCTGTAAAGAAGCCCACTCCAGGTTTCATATCTGTGAGGCAGAATAGCCACTGAGGCAGACAGGTTCTAAAACACACCCATTCCAGGGGAAAGCCTAATAGGGTCGTCTGTTCCATCCAATTTTCCCTTGCTCGGGATATTTCATTTGTAACAAATTCTACAATCATCCTTGAGAAATATAAGAAAAATGTGGGGAGACGGGAACGGGCCAAGCACAGTAGAGGAACTTTGCTGAGATGGTCAGTTCAAACTCCTCCTCAATAGGTCTCACTTTTGTACTAGTCCTTTTACTTTCTGTTTAGTTCCTAAATTGTATTTGTTTATAGGCATGTCTGTCTGTATGTGAGTATATCCACATGTCCACCTGAGATACAGAAAAGTCATTTCCAATGAGTCCGTTTCTAAGTGTGTGTATGTGTGCATAGGGGCCATGTGCATACAGGGGCTGGTGGAGGCCAACAGTGTCAGATCTTTTAGGACCTATAGTTATAGGCAGCTGTGGGCCACCTGGCATGGATTTTGGAGATCAGTTGAACTAACTTTCTAGCCCCTCTGAAAAATATTATTTAATTTTATCTCATATCCTTCCACCTTGTTGAATTTACTAATCAGATTCAAGAAATTCAAAAGTATATGTCCTTAGGAGAAAAGTGGGCCCAGTTATGTAGTGTATAACAAAGGCCGTATAACGTCTGCCCTAAGCAACACAAAGACAACAAATCAATTTAGAGCTAAAACATTTCACATAGTAAAATTCTGGTCAGAGGGGTGCACTGGAGAATTCTATAATGCATCTGAGAAAGAAAGACTGAAATTTTACACAAACACTGACCTTTAGATAAAACCTGATAGGAATTTTCAGAAAGTAATTCTCTGGGCAAAGGTGACATGGCTGTGAAAGTGTTTGCCACAAGCCTGGTAGCCTGGTATCAGTCCCTGGGACCCACATGTGGAAGGAGAGAACTGAGCTCTCCAAATTATACTTTGACCTCTACACACAAACCATATGTATCTCCACACATGAACACATACATACACACATGAATACATATAAACAATAAATGAATGAATGTAAAGAAAAATAATAAAGAAACCTTTCATATCCTTCATGAATAAGTAGAAAAGCCAAAATTACTAAATATTACCAAAACAAATCCAAATTAATACATCACACCATGATTAAGTGCAGAGAGAGCTTGCCCAGCACCCAGGAAATCCTAGCCATGATCTCCTACTTTGCACAAAGCAGGAATTTTTGTATACATCTGTAATCTCAGAATTGAAGAGGTGGAAGGATTATTTGAAATTCAAGGTCATCCTTAGCTACTAGTAAGATGGAGATTAGCCTGGGTTACATGAGAGACCCTTCCAAAAACAAACAAACAAAAAATAAACAAGCAACAACAACAAAGCACTCCCAAGACTCTTTATATCATGACATCAAGAGACATAAAATTCATGTGATAAAATTGAACACATAAGATACAATGTCTAAGCACATTAACAATTGCAAGTGCAGAAGCTTCATTATCTGTCAAATTGACTGGACCACATAATGCGTTGCTAATTCCCTTTTCTCTGTTTCTAGCTGTCATGGGTCTGTAAGAGACATCTGTGCCAGATACTCGGAGTTCAGTCCTAAAAGTGCCACCTTAGCTTGCTGCTCTAGCGGCTTACATCATTGAAGGGGCAGAGCGAGCCAACTGCAATTGCCTTCATATCCCTTGCCTTCACTGAATTCCCCATTAGGTTCATTGATCCCTACCTCAAGTGTGTGTTTAGTTTTGTAATGAAGGGCACCAAGTTCTCCTATAGGGTATACACACCATCAAGATTGGGTAAAACCCCCTCAAACTGGCACAGGTTCTAGCAGATTCTTTCCTTATAGGTTGCAGCTCATGTTGTAGGTTACACTTGTACATTGATCTCTTTGCTTTCACTGCTTATCCTATTGAATTCCTTCTTCAGTATCATATATAAAGTCAGAATCTTTCAAAGATGGCCCAACCAGCATACACAACTCATATATACAGCAAGGAATACATCAGTTGATCTGTAAACAGACCGAAGACACCTAGCGTGCAGCTAACCTTAAGCTCACTAATGAATTATTCTATAGTACCCCCTAAATTAAAGTGTAAGACAAAACACCCAAAGCTTTCATGGAGATACCCCTCTCCTGAATGCATAGCCTAGATAGAGAAATAAAGAGCAAGCTGGTCAGAAAGAAAGATGCTAAAATACCTATAATCTCAAATGCCATGGTCGGTGATATAAACATACGTGTTGAACCCACATCAAAAGATACTAGACCACATAAGCTTAACAAGCGCAAAGGATTTAAACAGAACAGGTGAAAGGTCATCAAATACAAATGAGTTCTTTAAGCTCTAGAAAATGCAAGTCTAATCTATGCTCACAGAGCAAATTAGTGGTTTGAGGGTGGAGCCTGGTATATGTTTAACTATATATATATGCTCTATATGTATATATATGCTCTCTCTCTATATATATGCTATATATATATATATATATGCTCTCACAGTTCACAGTTATTCACAATCCAGATTCCTCTAAAGTGGATTTTCAAAATGTTATGACTTTAAATAAACCATTTTGTGTCTCTGGAGAAAGGACTAAACCTTTTAGAGGAAATATTTAGCCGTTTGATTTTCGTTTAGCTTGAGATTACAATGAAAAAGAGTAAAATCAGTTGGGACACGGTACATAATGTTATAGGGTAATGTAAATGTTAAGTCTCATACAATTGCTAAAAATTGCATGTGGTAATTGCACATTTGAAAATTCCCATGCCAATTGAGACGCTGTTATGTGATATTATTTAATTTTATCTGGCTTATGTTTAAATAGCTACAAGTCTGACGGTTACCTCACAGTCCACGTGTAAGCTCTTTTCATCTCAATCTACCTACTATCAATCTACTATTGTGTGAGTCAATAGCTCTAACCAGGAATGAAGAAAAGTCACTTCCCCTTGTAAGTTACCATGGAGTTGAAACTAGTTTAATCATATGGAGCGTGAGTTAACAGCCTATGGTGCAGCATTAATTACAGAGGACATAGTATAACTGAAGAGATGAATTGCAAATCTGCGCACTCTAAAAGCCCTGCTCTAATTGATGTGTAAAGCAGATCAATCTTCACCCAGGATAGTTTGCAAATATATGAAAACTACCTGGGTATACTTTAAATAATGATCAATGAAACAAGAACAGTGGTGTTAAATTATTTTCAGAAACATGAAATAGTGGTTTCATTTAGTACATACCACCTGCTAAACATAGCTATCTATCTATATCTATCTATTTATTTATTGAGGCATGAAACTTGCTGATTGGCTAGACAAGCTATCCCACAAGCTTCTGGGAACTTCCTGTCTCCTCCTTTCAGCTGGAAAATTACAGGTGTGTAGTGTTGCTCCCAGCTATTATGTGGGTGCAAGAAATCTAAATTTAGTCCTTCATACATGTGCAGTAGGCACTTTACCTCCCAAGTCATGGCTTCTTCCCAGCAACAGGGCTCTTGATGCTTTTTTCTGGAATGTGATCATACCTTAAAGCTGATTTATTAAGGAAGTACCTCAAATTTCCTTAAAGATGTGGACAATGTTGTTTTTGTCATTATTTTTAAGTAATTGTTAAGTCAGATATGGTGAAACACACCTCAAGCTCCAGTACTCAGGAGGCAGAGGAAGGAACACTGAGATTTCAAGAACACCCTGGGCCTCAGAGTGAAACCCTGTCTGTAAAACCAAAGCGAAACAAAAATGTAACTGTTAGTTATCAAAGAGACATTTCTGTGAAGAACAAAGCTTGACTCTAATATTGTGGGTTTTTTTTTTAAGCCTGAATTTGACAAGCAATAGATTGTGTTAACATGCCTGTTAAGCATTCAGCATTTGAATAGTGGGTACATGGTATTATTTCTGGGGTCCATACAATGTTGAACTGTCATTCACGACCTGATACCAGTTTAAGCAATGTCTGTCAAGCATGCAAGGAAAGTTGAAACCATGCTTGTTTTTGAAGGCAACTCAATACACAAGACACTATCAGACAAAATGAAGACTCTCTCTCAAAGTTTCAATTAAATACACACACACACTATTTCTTCCATAATTTTGGGTGCTACATTACTTGGACAATATCATGCAAATAAGTCTTCTGAACAGAACTCACGGGGAACCTCATGCATTTTGACATCTTTTTAGAAAATGTGCCATTGTCACCGGCTGACTACCTCCTCCTGGGCTGGTCTGATCCCGATGCACCCTGAATGCAGGATAGTACCACTTGAGGAAGGTTTCCTAAGCGAGCTGTTTTTAAACTGTGCTTAAATAACATAGCATTTTGTTTCACTGAAATATTAGCCTCCAGGACAAATGATAAAAGAAATATAATCTTAAAAAAAGTCATAGAAAAGTCTCCATCCGTTTTCAGTGTGTATTGTAATACTTATCTTACCCATACAATTGATAGAAGTTGTGTACTAGCCCCATTTCCCCCCAAAATCGATTAACTGTCACCAGTCATTTCTTCACACACCTTATCAAACCAGGCTCCAGTGCAACCATCTTTAAGCATTCCCCTTCTAAAACCAGGCTTCATGTGTGCACACATCTTGACTTGTGCATATCAAAGTGCACTCTCTGTCAAAACAGAGTATTTTGTCTGACTGGTGGCTTTGCTTTGTACATGTAAAAGTTTCTATGCATTATTAATTGGCTGCAGCTTCCTGTTGACTGGCATGCTCAAATAAACAAAAGGCAAATCTACAAAGAGCTGGGCCTCAGGGGCTCCCCTGATTTCTCGCTTTCTAGTAAATGTGCACGGCTGAAGCCAGTTGATCTGTCTAAGTCTCACTTTAAGAGGCAAAGGCATAAAAGGAAAACAATTTGTGTGTTATCCCGCTCTTAAAAGTATCGCAGGTGATTTCTGAAAATAGATATTATTTTATGTAATGTTTGTAATTAATAATGTATATTTTAAAATGTATAGGAAATATGTAAGTGGCAACGAGAAGGCATCACTAAGAAGAGGAAAATATATGCAAAGTGGAAGGGGCTAACATCAGATAATCCTTACAAGTGTTTGCACCAATATTCGGGGATTCTGTGTTTTCTTTCTTTATCTTATTTAGTTTTACTGGCTCTGTGTTTTCATCCTATTCCACATCTCATGACTAGGTAAATATGCTGAAAGAAATACATTATATTCTGAATTTGTTTATCAGAATATATCTTGCAAGAATTGTTTTCAGGACTTGAGGAAAATTAAATAAAATTGGTGATACTTAGAAATTTGCTTTATATCATAGTGTATTAACCCACATTGGTTGTAAATTTACATATATATTTAAATTCTATATTTCAATAATATGCATTTACTGAGTTTTCACTTATTCATAATTACCTTCTGTTTGGGTATATATAACATAGACCTAATTTAAATTTGTTTTTCTTTCAGCATCATAATGACTATTCATTGAAAGGATATTTTCTTAAAGATGATCTGGTCCTATTTCAGCTTACTGGTTATTGCCTTTATGCTCTGTTGTGTTTATATAGACTTACTGACATTCTCTATGTGTTTTTAAGCCTCTCTTCATAACACTATATTAGAACAAGGTTGGTAAGCAGGGCTCATCCTGAGTACATCTCTGGGGGATGCGGTGGTGCCTGCCTTGTGTGCACACTGCGGTGACTCAGGAGTCATTCAGTTCTCAAGCCAGGTAAAGCCACATGGCTTACATGTTACTTCTTATTTGTTCCCTATGATCCCATTTTCAAAAACGGCTCTAATGTCTATAATATTCCAAAGTAGTTTTTTTTGGGGGGGGTGTTGATATTGTTTTGATGGTTTATATATCCCATGATTACACAGCACAAGAAGTATACAACTTCATGAATTGCTAAATGTTTTATTAAATAATACAGGAAGTATGGAATTAAGTTTTTTTTCCATCATGACAATAAGATGTATAACATACTGTAAATATATATATATATATATATATATATGATATGAAACTGGAAGATAAAATTTTACTTTGGGATTAAGAGAGGGAAATCATACGTTCAATATTATAAAGCAATTCAATTTGCTATATCCTAGGTACTATGCAAGTTAACAAATGCATAGACAGTAATATTCAATTGTCGTAAAGACTTTTAGAGATTCTGAAATAACAGATATACAAAGTACTTAATATACTCAGTCCATAACTGTATTAAAGCAAAGAAACACACACAGAGCTAAAGAGAGAGAGAGATGGACAGACAGACAAAAACAGAGAGATGGAGTGAGCACTTACTGCTTTTACTATAACTAATTGCTTTATGACTCCTCCTAGTATCTCCAGTGTTGCACAAGTAAAAATAAAAGTTACAAAATAAGCAGCGGTTTAGCAGAGGGAGTTTTCAATCACTAGATTCTTGTGACTAGAATAAATGAATTTTAGTGGGAAACTGATGTGAGTTGGAAACAGTTTGTAGACAGAGCACAGAGATCCCAAGTAGGTACAAATTTTAGTGCTAAAACTGCTTTAGTTTGGGGCCATTCTCACATGTATTTGGTTTTTTGAGAATACACGCATCAGGTTAAAAGCAATCAGATCCATCCAAACACAGAGAATCATATAGATTTCCTTTATACTTTAATAGAAAAGGTAAATACCTTTTATATAGGGCATCTTATAGGGCATAGGTTAATTCAGTCATAGGTATCCTCCATGATACACTATGTTCTGCCCACAAACATTTCTAAAGTGTCTTCCTACAGAACTTACCATACAGTTCAACAAATACAGATGGTGTCTTAATTACGGTTCCTAGTCTTAAGCGTAGAGTGATTTTTCAATAACTTTTATTCAAGGATCAAACCATCTATTATAGGACAAATCACTCAAATAATATTTTAACCTTTAAAACAGGAGCAAACTAAATTTAGACCCTTCCTAGCATCTTTTTCCTCATTCAAACTTCCCTTCCAGTGTGGCCCCACCAAGTATCAGGGCTCATTTGAAAATCATCAGTCCCCTGGAGGAATCTTCTTTATGGATAAACAAATTGTGACGCACTAATGTTAATGGTTTGTACTCCTCAAGAGCATAGGATTCTATATCCTGCCACACAGAGGAGACTTGTTCACCCATGATTATTGCTGCTCTATTTACAGTCGTAAAGGAATGGAATCAGGCTAGATTCCTATCAACTGATGAACAGATAATGAAAATGTAGTGTGCACACACACAATGGAATCTTGCTCAGCTGAAAAGACAAATGAAAGTCTAACAAAAAAGGTCTATATCTTGTGCAGAAAACTTTTAAATTACTGAGATAACCAAGGCATATAAAAACAGATTCTAAAGCAACTGAAAGAAATCTCATCTTCCTGTGTATATTAAATATCATTTAGATGCAAATGCTTCCCAGTTAAACACCTCAAAACAGCAATATAGTAGCAGGGTATATACACACACTATGTTACAAAAAATAGATAGGCAGGTAGGTAGATAGACAGACAGACAGAGAAACAGAATTGATAATGTCTTATTTAGGGTTTATATTGCTGTGATAAAATATTATGACAAAAAGTACCTTGTGGAGGAAAGAGTTTGTTTTGATGATATGACCAGGCAACAGTCTGTCCCTGAGGGAAGTTAGGGCAGAAAACCCTGCAGGGCAGGAAATCGTGGAGGGCAGGAGTGAATGCGGAAACCATGGAAGAGTGCTGCTTACTGGCTTGCTCCTGATGATTTGCTCAACCTGTTTTCTTAGAGCTCCTAAGATCAGTCCCAGCTACAGTGAGCTGGGCCCTCCTACATCAATAACCAATCAGTGAACTGCATCACAGGCTTGTCCACAGAACAGTCTGTTCAGGCTATTTTCTCAACTGAACATCCCTTTTCTCACATGACTCTTGCTTGTACATAGATGACACAAAACTGGGTAGCATATTTGGACAGATGGATAGGTAGTTAGATAGATTGATAGGATGGTAGATATGTAGATGAAGAGATAAAGTCGTGAATGCACAGAGAACAGATATGTATGTGGATGATATATAGATATAATAGACAATATATAGCTGGATATGTGGACAAACAGATTATGATAGCTAGATGGTTGATAGCTGGGAACAGATCCTGGTTATTTCAACTTGCATGCACATTCACAATACATAAAAAGAAACACATCAATATTAAATACAGTTATATTTAAGGGCTGGAAGTTGTGAGCTATTATTTAATGTGTTCCATGTTCTATCCAAATTTCAAAATAACTTTTTTTTTTTTGGTTTTGCTCCTGTGGAAGTGAAATGAGTAGCATCTGACTGAGCTCAAACACTCCTGGTACTCCTTTCCCCTATTCTTCATTTCTTTCTTTTCATGTAGTTTGACCTGAAAGCTGTTATTTATCTGGTAAGGATTATGAGGAAATAAAAAGGGGTGTAAAACTTACAGACAAGAGCCAACAGAACTTGAATAGAATCCATGTAGAGGTAAAAATAGTTCCTCAGTCTACTCACTGATGTCAGGTGACCGGATGACTCTTGTTACACCCATGATTTACACAGAAAAAGATACAAGCCTGAAATTTGAAAACAGCTGTTTACTTGGGACGTTTATGGAATGGATCTGTGAAATAACTGTTTAGACTTCTCTCTCCTTGCCTTCCTTTTCCTAATCTCTCTCCTCTTCCTTGTCCTCCTCTCCTCCTCTCCCTTTTCTCCATCTCCACTTACTCCTATTCCCTTTTCCTTTGTATTATTCTGCATTAATTTTTTTTCAATGTACAGCACATTTTACTCCCTCCCTTAATTTGTTAGTTGAGTTAACATTTAGATTTCAGTGGTAGGAAGAAGGGGGAGGGGACCCCACCAAAGATGAACACACCCTAATCCCCAGAAACTCTGAATGTATTAATGTTATTATTATTATTATTATTATTATTTTATGGTAAAGGATCACCTGGGCTGTGGTAGCATTTGGATTGTTAACAGGGTGGCTGTAAATCACAGGAATAGTCCTCAATGGCCTGGGTGAGCCAGTGTAGGGATAACAACAGTCCTCAGATTGGGCGATGGAAACTTCCAATTACTACAATGCTCATATATGTTGTCTTGGGCCATTAAATTTGTGTACCCGTGTCAGTGATGGAGAATACGATTGGAGTTTAGAAAGCATACTGTAGCCATTACTTCCTTATTGAATCATTAGGTAATGAACATGGCCCACCTGCTGGCCTGGTCCGGTCTGAGTGACTTCTTGGAGCTTGAAGACTCCCATCCCACTCTGATCTGGTTTCTAGCTTAATATAGTAGGTAGAGAGAGTCTGTGAGCATCTTCACCCTTGAGAAGCTCTTCTTGGATCTCTTTGCTTACTTCATGAGTGCTGGTGAACACATCGCCTATGATTATTGGTCCTATTTTTAGAGTGCAAACAAGCTACTACATATAAGCATCCACTCATTCCGGTATACTCATGTCTACCTAGTGTCCTCCAGCTGTTAGGCTGTTGTGTTTCCCATGCCGCAAGTCTAGTTTTCCATGTGTATAATGTGTGCACACGCACGCATGCACATGCTCATATGTGTACATGCGCATTGAGGGCATTTCTCAGAAGCTATCCAGGAGTTATTTTTGGAAGTGGTATTTCATTGGGAACTAAGGCTCACCGATCAGCAAGGCTGGATGGTCTATTTGCATCTCCCCAATGCTGAGATTACAGGTGCTTGCTACTATTCCTGATCTGATTGTTTTTGTTGGTGGTGGTTTGTTTGTTCTTACATGGACTTAGGATAGAACTCAGGTCCTCAGCCTTATGCTGCCAAGACAACTGCTCTATCTTCCTTGCTGTGCATCTTGTATGAGTTAATTTCATATAACACTTGCGACAAGTGTGAGGTGCCACAACCAGTTTGCCACCCACACCATCCGTGTTTTATTTACTAGGAAACTAAAATAAAGCTAAGAGAATTTGGCAAATTGCATACAGGCTCCAAGATGGTGTGCTTTACTGTCTTGTTTCAACCTTGGCAGTTTGCCTCTTGAGCCTGAGTGCTTAATCAACACCATCTGACAGCTCTTCAATATGTCCATATAAAAAAGTCCACCTTCATAAATCACCCGTGATGCGGGAAGAGGAGGCTTTCGCTAAAAATGTTAAGGCTATCATCCCCCAAATGACGGGTCCAGCCAAGGGAGTGGATGAGAGCCGAAATTCTGTCATCGCAAGGTAGAGCTATTTCAGAATTGCCTCCAGCACAGGATTTTATGGGACAGTTTCCTCCTTCAGGAGATGCATGGGTCTGTTAATGAAGACAAACAGTCCTGCCATGTACAGCACTCCCATCTTCGCATAGAAGAGTCCGAGAGTTCAGTGTGCACAGTCGGTGCTTCCATAGGGATGCTGACTCACTATGGTTAGAGCTGAACTAGAAAGACCCACACAGTCGCTGCGATGGGACCTGTACCGTTACAGCCAGATGCTCACTTCAGGGCCCTGGCGCCCACACCTCAGCTGAAGAGAATATTAGGTATGCTGAGGACACAGCACGCCTAGAATGGATTCCAGGCTTAAGCTCAGGTCTCACTGTGCTTTGTGACTAACTGAGGAAGGGGAAAACAGAAACGGAGGTTGGCGTGCCGTATCCAACAATGTGTTTGCTGAGTCTTTTTGTAGAGCATCCAAGCTGAAGTTGAACCTACATTAATTTTCTCTAAATTCTATTTTATTGTAGTAGCACCACTTAGCATGAGATCTGCTCTCTTATCAAATTTTTAAGTGTACAGTGCGTTGTAATGCTGCAGCGAGGGTCTCCAGAGCTTATTCATCTTGCTTAAGTGAAGCTTTATGCTCAGTGATTAGCAATTCCCCATTTCTTCTGCCCCCTAACCCCTGGCAGCCATCACTCTACTCTTTGCTTTCATTAACTTGACGACTGTAGATACTCTGAATAGGTGAAATCATGCGGCATTTGTTTTTCTTGTTACTAAAAGACAATCTGAGCCCCTGAGAGATGACATGACATTTTCAAATTTGACACAACCAAAACCATAACCCAGATATCCTGATTCCAGCCTAGTGCTCCTGTGGGTAAATATAATATCTCTAATTTAGAAAAGACTTACAAATGCTTGTCACACTGATGCAAACTAGAAATGACATCGTTTTATTTTTCAATCACTAGGGGACATGCAATGATGGCAATGATGAATGATCTTACAAACATTTAATGCTATTTAGATGTGCTACATATACAATTATAACAAAATTAAAATTTTATATCTAAAAATAGAGATATGGAAATTATTGAAATGTTAAAAATCTAAAATTTTAGGCCAATAATGAGCAATTGATTTTCAACTATTGGGATTTGGATTGTTAGTTTTCCTAAGGGAGGTAAGTAGTCCCTGCATCATGGTGAAGAATAAAACACTGTTAGAGCTGCCCATTAATTGTGTTAACATAATAACATTGAATAAACAGCTAAGAGGATAATTCATTTATGCCATAATATAACAGGTTTCATAAACAGTTATTTTATGTCTTATACAAAGCAATCATTCAATAAATGCTTAGTGAAATGTGTGTGCCTATATGTACAAAGCTTCACTGTGGGATTTGGCTAAATATAAAGTCAACCCTGTTATACACACACACACAAAGTTAGTCCAGGTTATTTTGGTATAAATCACGTGCTCTTGTTTCACACAGATAAGTAATGATATGGGTCATATCTACTTGGTCTTTAAGTGCCCCCATTCCTCCAACACTCCATTCCCAACTTTATGGTTTTTGTTTTGGATAAGCTATGAAGTCCAATTAATGTTGTCCGTGTGTGTGTGTGTGTGTGTATGTGTGTGTGTGTGGTTTGTGTGTGTATGTGTGTGTGTGTGTGAGAGAGAGCTCATCATTCAGAGCATGGAAACCTACAAATAACCACATCCTCATTAAAGGCATGGGGTCTGAAGAAAGTCTTCTCCATCTCTGTTGGGATCTGGGGCTGGTTGGAGGGTGCACAGGTACCCATGACTGGCATCAGTCCATGGGTGTATTAGCCGTGCCATGTCTGAAAAGAAATTTCACAGAGCTCACCTCCATCCTCTGGCTCTTACATTCTTTCTGTCTCCTCATCTGTAACATTCCCTGGGTCTTAGTGGTAGTTAGCCTAGTCTTAGTGGGTATTAGCATAGATGTCCCATTTAGAATGAGTCTTTTACCTAGAGCTAGGTTGTGAAATAGCAGGCTTCTAATGGCTCTTTATACCCCTTCCTTGGGGATAGCCTGATATTTCACCCAGATTTACTCCCGACTTCCTTCCTTGTCGTAGCTTAGGCCTCTTGACACCAAGTTTTCCTTTATGTTGTGAACCTTTAGCCCTAATATCCACCTCGTAACATATCCTCCCCTCAAAAGAATCCCTCTCTACTTTCCCAGCTGTGTCTCAAGTGAAACACAAAGCTAAAACTGGGGCCCACACATGAGATAGCCGACACAGAGTTTATCTTTCTGTCCTTCTATTACCTCACGTGGTAATTCTTCCAGTTCCACACTTTTACCTACAAATCTCACGACTTCATTTTTCACTGGGGCTGAGTAACATCCCACTGTGGTTAGGGACCACACGTCCCTTGTTCATTCACTTGTGATGGACAGTGGAGATGATTCCATTTCCTGGCTGTTGGCAGTGGGGGCTGGGTTGGTGGAGAAGTTTGGGTGAAGTATTTGTGAGCTAGGGTCACCTTAAGTGTGAGCGCTGGGGGTCCAGGCCAAAGTCTGTGTACTTTTTGCTGCATAGTCTTCCTACACTTCAGAACAGGTCACGGTGTTAGAAATATATAAATCATCTCAGTAAGCCTCCTCCAGGCCCACCCTAAGGCACAGGGAGGGAAAGAACGCTGATGAAACAATTCTAACTTTCAGAATATGCTCTAAAAATAAACTTCACCAACCGCAGTCATGCAGATTCTGGCCTGTCTTCATTACTCTAAAGCTTCGTACACACAGCCACACTTTATTTTTGAGGGAAATAAAATGATTTTAAAGGGATCATTATATCTGTTTCTTAATTCTTAATGATGAAAAAAATTAAATATGGATAAATAAACTATATATTGTTTGAAATTCTTCAAAAAATATTTCTCGCTTCTTTTCTATTCATTCATTTAACTGTTTCAAGCCACACAAATTGTGAGAATTTACTTTATATTTTGGATTACACTTGAATACTGTGCTTTTTATTTTGTTGCACAAATGGTTCCAGTCTGAGCCTTTGGGAGATCTTTTGTGTTGGTTTTAATAACACTTTCCTGTGACCCATGTTTGTATCTTAATCACTCTTCCTTCATTCTGAATGTGTTCCCTGCTGTAAGATGTCCCAGGATCACCTTGAATGTTCTCAATCCCAGTTCTAGAATCAATGGTTTCTCTGAGGAGCTTCGACCTTATTATCAGGAAATGATATCTAAAATCCAAGGCTTGGATGTTGTGTATTTTCATTTCTGTGAGAATAATATTGATTCTAGACCCTGTCAACAAACAAAATGGCAGTATACAAATGTTTATGTTCATATACAAATCAGAAATATGATGTTCAGAAAAGAAGAGATAGCTCAGTGGTTAATGGTGTGTAGCGTTATCTGGAAGACTCAAGTTCAGTTCTCAAGAACATATTAGACAGCTGACATTAACCTGTAGCTCCAACTTAAGGGGCTTATATGTCTTCCTCTGGCCTCCATGGGCATGTGCATGCACATATAAACACTGTACAAAGTACTTAAAATATGTTTTAAAGAAATAAATCCTAAAAGTGTTAGCATATTACTGACATGTTAATATATTAGTGTTGAACCATTTCTACAGTGATTTCTTTACCTAAATAAGCATGTGTGTGTGTGTGTGTGTGTAGGTATGGGCATGTATTATGTGCGTATGTGTGTCTATATGTGTATGTGTCTGTGTCTGTGTGTGCATGTGTGCCCTGGAATTGGGGCATGTGATCACCAGCTTCTTCCTGACTCTCCTTAACTCCTTATTTAACAACTCCCTGTCTTAGGGCACAGTTATATTGAGAACTTTTCAGTTTGCTAACTTTTTTTTGTTTATTGTATGTCCTTTATTTCTGATGAAGTATAATCCTCTGGCTTTGATAACTTCCTATCATAAAGTTCTATATGATCTGCCTTCATATGCTTTTCATAATAATTACCTTCTTGGATATCCACTGGCATTCTTATAATTCCAATTTTTAAATTTTACTGAACTTGCAAAAAATTGAGAGAAATTAAATTATAAATGGCAAATTTTTTTCTGTCGAGAAAAAAATGATAGCCTTATTCATGCTTACTGTGAACTTTTTTTGTAGAATTTATTGAATAGTAAAGGCATAAGAATTTTGGCTTGAGATTTACCTTTTAAAAAAAAGGTAAAACCCAAAGCACATGTAAAGGTTATGAGTTTCCGTATTGCTTTCCATCCAGGGACCTGCAGCCTTGAATATGGATTCTCATGGGACAAGTTCAGGGACGAAGATCCAAGCACCAGAATGACTCTGGTCTCAGTTCACTGGATATGGACAGAGCTGTTACAATATTCATGACTTAAAGTTACATTGAAAGGGACATTTTTACAGAAAAACACAGCACAAGATTTCATACTGCATAAAACTGAAGAAGTCATTCACATTCAATAAGCCCAGTTGTGTTTTGTGAGTGAAGATAATATAAAACTTTTATATATATATATATGACATTCTTGATGTACTTGAAGAAAATAAATGTTTAATGCCACGGAGGCATACATTCTGCGAGGGGGATTTTTTTAAAGCAGCTTTTAAAAAAAGAGTTCAAATTTGCTGTTACTAAAAAGCCATACTATTTATGTAAGTAAAGAGTACCCAAATTTACTTTTTGGAAGGTAATTTAATATCAGAGGTGTATTTGCTATATAACTCCACTTATCTCAAGCCATGGCAGAAATGCATGTCTGCAGTCATAATGTCATGAGAGTTCTGAAGCAAGTGGAAGAGAATGTCCTGTATGCTTGGGCACTTGGCATTTTTATTCAGTGCTATGACAAGATAGAGGACCAGTTATCACAAAGATGGGAAAGCTTGTAAATTCTACGAGCAGCCAATGAAACCCTAACAGCTTGAACTGACACAATGACTTGAGTTGTATGTGTATGAAAATGTCTCTTCACCCCTTTACATGTTCATCTCTCACTTGCTTATCATCTGTCTACCTACCTCTATCTATTTATGTCCTTTCTGTTTGCCTAGATAGTCAGGGGTGAGTTACCCATATAAAAGAGAACTAATTTCTACAGATGTTCTGCATTCAGTCTAAAATTAGAGTCTTAAAATGGGCATTTAGTAATGAAGGCTCTTAATTTTAAATACCTCAAATATTAAGCTAGAAGTGCAGAAGGTGCCTTTAAATGCTGTTGCTTTGATGGAGCTGGAGAGAAGGATCAGCCCCCATGCTGTTCTTGCAGAGGACACAAGTTTGCATCTCAGCACTTGTATAGAGTATCTGCAGCTGCAGCTCTAGAGTAGCTAATGAGTCTGGCCTCTACGGGCACCTGCACTTAGATTAACATACATGTAAATACACATGTATTCACTATTTAAAATAATGTCTTTAAATGTGGGTGCATCGAGATTGTCTCTGAATATACACACTGTATGAATAATATACATAAAAGAAATTGATGGAGTCTAAGTGGGAGAAACTTAGTGTGTAGGGGTAGTCTGATTTCATTCTAAAGCAAATCCTAAAGGCTTTCCATTATCTTAGAATAAAATATGGCTTCTTATTGTCCATGGAAATGAGAAACATATTGAATGGCTAAATAATCCCTGAACCTCATACAGCTAATAGCTTATGTAGTTATCATACAGAGCTGAAACCAAGGTACCAAATGGTGTTAGTTACATTTTACTCTCTTTTGTCATCATCCTCATTTGATTTAGAAAGCACCACTCAGTGCGATGGTTATGGGACTCTTAACCCATATTGTCAGCAAATATCTGGGATAAAAACAACATAGAAAATCAGTTCATTTTTTTTAAATAGCAAGAATAGAAAATGTGGTTAGGGAGAGAGAACTATAAGAATGTTTTCTTGTAGGAGGACACATAACTTAGGGTTTGAGGTTGTAGATAAGCAGTTATTTGGAAGCTAGCACACATGGGTAGAGATTCTAAAGATCGTCATTTGAGATGCTGTTCATGGAAGGACACTGCAGGATCTTTGCGGCACTGGAGTGGTTCATCCTGTCCAAAACTTAGTCTGATGTGCATGTAACAGTTGCTAGCACCCTCAGTTGTGAAGGAAAGCAGGCTATCGCATTCCTGAGAGTCAGTAGTTCAACACGATGAAAGGCCCTGGTGTAATGGTTTAGACAAGACACATGACACATGATGACAACTCAGTATTTATATGACTTTGGTACATCATGAGCCTCATTTCACAGTGAATACAAAGGTAACCCTAGGAAGTTTACAAATAGTTCTCTTGAAGATAGCCCAGTGTTGTGCTTGTCAAATGAAATCAATAACACTGATCTGATTCTGTCAGCTGTTTGCTCAGTGCTACCACCAGCAAAGGTTTATGGCTTTTTAACTTGAGTGATGTTTCTAGACAAAGTTTCTAGATGAATTTGATTTAATTAATTTGCAAGCTGAATTCAGTGTCACAATTTAGTGTGGCTACTTCAAAACACCATGTGAGATTAAGAAAATAAAAATAAAAACTGAGTTGAAAGGGAAATTCAAATATGTCATTTGTTAGAAATACATTCATTTGTCAAGGCCAGCCCTTCAATCTCAATAGTGTTTCAAAACCTGCCGTGTTATAATGATGTGACACATGTTCTTCCTCTCTTAAAAATGAGTTGAAGGAAAATGAAACCATAATTTAAAAATATTGCCATGGATAGAACATAGCCACATGTGGAGTTCTAGAACAGGCTTTTTGAGTATTTTTCTATAAAATAATCACATTAAATACAATGACTAGGGTATGAATTTTAAGGAAAGGAAGTCACTGTGAAGAAATACTCGATATTATAAGATATACTTTATCCAAATCAGTATTTCATTAATCTAACTTGAATGAGCTTAATTTCCTCCTACGTCCCAATCAAGACAGCTTTAAAATGATAGAAGCTTAGAGACAGCATTTAGAAGTCAGTGAATTCAGCAAATCCAATTCATTCTTTCATACAAAGAATTACATCTATAGCAAAGGCCCGTGCAGACTCATATCCAGGTGTGTGATTTAACACATATTTCAAAGTCATTAGATGGCCATAGAGAAGCAGATTCTATCAATGTGTATTCGAACACACCCCAGCATAGTGCATAACATAAGTCCTGCAGGTGGCTCATGAGGGTTCAAAGAGGAACCCTAACACTGAAGGCTCATCTTGTTTCTTAGCAGTCAAAGAGTTAATATGTTCCAATATAGGCATTGTTGAATGTGGACCTCAATATTTATTTCAAAGTTGCCTGTTTTTTTCGAAATTCTGGGAATCTTCCAAATCGTAGTCAGAAACCAGTAGGATAATTCAACTTTTGTGTATTAATGGGAAAATTAGGGACCAGAGAGGTGAATTGACTTGAGTACTCATTATTAAGAGGGGAGTTTTTTTTCAAGTTGCCTTACTCAAGAAAACGTGTTCTGATTTGTATCTTGTGCTGAGAAACATGTTACTGCTTTTATTTCCTTTTATTTTTAAGGCTTAGCAATGTGAGGGTCAACTCTAATTGTCAACTTAACACAACCTAGACTCAACTGGAAAGAGTCTCAGTGAGAGCTTGTCTTCCTGGGTCAGCTGGTATATGTGCCCTGGGGAGGGGAGGCTGTTTTTAATTAAGCTAAGAGATGTGAGAAGACAGCCCACTGTGGGTGGCATCATTCCCTGAATAGAGAGTCCTGGGGAACTGTATGAATAGAAAACCTAGGGTGAGCACAAAAAAGCAAGCAAGTGGACATGCATACATTAACCCTGCTTCCCCACACTGATTGGACTGTGACCTGGAATTGTAAGCTGAAATAGACCCTTTCTCCCCTAGGTTGTTATTGAGCAGGATTTTTATCTCAGGAACAGATAGGAAACCAGAACAAATCTTATTTTTTTTATGCAGTTTAACTTTGTGATGTAAGACATGAAAATTAAAATTGATACTTTCAAGAATGGTATTATTTTGAAGTAGGACTCTTGTTTCTTCTCCCCCTCAATACATACATATGGTCATTTCAAAGTGGAGTAATTTTTACATTTATTCAAGCTTCTAAAACATGATGGACTGTACCTAGAAGAAGATTAATAAATATAATCAAATACTTTTAAAAGAAATCTGTCTCTATTTGTGTTTGATGTATAAACACATATATGTCAAATGTCAAAGTAGAAGAAAAATAAGTTAGAAATTGATAAATAAGCTGGAAAAATTGGCAATGCATATGAAGATTTATTTTCTTGATCTTTTTAGACAAAGCAAAGTGAAAATGAAATGGAATGTGCATGTGCATGCACACATATACATACATACATCGAAGTACATAAATACATACATACACCTATACAACAATATTAATGAGAAAACTATAAGAACATGTCATATAACACAAGTCAAATAAATTCACCAAGTGAATTTATCTAAACTTTAGATGAAATACGAATCTGTCACAACTCAAAGTGCCTACAATTCTAATACATAAGAAAGCATTATGAAGATATACCACCTACTAGTAAATCAAAGATGGGAATGAGCCAACAGATTCAACTGGGAGACAGTTTCTCTAAAGTCCTTTAGAAGATTTAAGGCAAAACTCGAATAGAGATATCTAACGATTACCTGTATGTAGAAAAATTATGTTAGTGATTATAAATGTAGTGGTCTTTTATAAACTATAAGTGTGTTATATACTTGTATTTATGCCTTTCTTCCAGTGACATGATATTATTATAAGCTGGATATTTATTTTAAATTATTCTTATTTAATATGATACAAAATGTTAGAACAGCCCTTGAGAATTTTATATTTAGAAACCCCATTGCTATGGCTGAAGATTGCTTCATGCTGACCTGCGTTACTTTTCAAGGCTTCTTGATTTGAAATAAACATTTTCATATAAGTTTAAATTGTTACTCAAAACAAATTTCTCTAAAGCCGCCGAGCTTCACTGGGAAAATGCAGCCACTGGAGCTCTTGTCAACCTGAGGACAGCCGCGCCTACTTACACTCCTTTGAGAATATTTTTAGTCATCTCAAGATTAAACTTTTAGGTTAGAATCTAAAACTTCAAGAGTTTTAATGAGCAATTTATAACCAAGAAATCACAACCAGTTCTTGTGGTCATTTTAATAAACCATAAACAATCACAGCGATTCTCAATCCCCTTACAGTTAAACCTCTCTGGAAATGCTGTCACTGGCATATCTATAGGCCTGTCTCCCAGTGATTCCAAATCGTGCTGGCAATCAAGATTAACCATTCTGCTCCGGGTTTTCTTACAGTTTGACTGTCAGCAAATCTTGTGAAAACATTTTATGAATCCGGGTACTCAGCCCTTCCCCCAAACCTAACTTCTACCAGCAACATCCAGGAAACTTCTGTGAGGGTTCATTCACAATGCCCTGAATTCTGCCCTATTCTCAGCTTTACTTTCACTAGCAGCACGGCTCTACAAAAGCCACCTCTTCTCACTCCCTCATGCCCTCGCCTCCCAGTACGCCCTTGTTTTCCCAAGAATCCTTACTCCTCTGCTTGCTCACTTTACTCCAGCCACACAGGCCTCCTTCCTATTCTTTGGACAACAAAGGTTTTATTTTGAGGCTCTTACACCTAGCTGTTTCCCTAGTCTGCACTGTTCTTTCTAAGAAGACACCGACTCTGCATTAATTCTACTATGTCTAAAATATTTGGAATTTTCAGAGAATGTCCAACACTTTCTCCCACATATCCTGGTAAGCCAGCTATGCTTCATCATTCTAACTATTCACTTAGTAGTCACCATTGTTTAATAGACTGCATGATTGTTTTGTGTTTGGTGACATGAGGTCAGGAATCAGAAATATACCCAAAGTACTTTTGTAAATGCTAGACATATACCATATACTCTAGTTATGCGGATAAGTCAGTTGAAATGCGTTTATATTAATATTTATAGGGCATTCTATTAGCAGCAACATTCTAGATTTTGTTTTGATGAGAGTCAATAAAGGCAAAACCTTTGGATGTTAAATAGAAAAATCTGACTCTTCCCTCATTTGAACTTTGACTTATTAAATACCGGATGCAGGATTAAGAATGGTTTATGCCTTTAGGTTACCTATATGAAGATTGGTCTAGCTTATAAGCTGCAGTGTTCTATAAACCAGCAGAAGAACCTTAAAGCTCATCAGCAAGAAATAGGGATAGTACAACGAGGCTCTACCAGAGACTGGATCAAAGGAGAATTCATGCATCTTTGGATCAAGCCCCAAACTGATTGTGAATTTTTTTTTAGCATTTCTAGAATGGAAATGATTAACAGTGTTATAAATGTAACTCTTTAAGTGGGGAGTACTCAGAGTAAGTTAAGAGAAGTGGTAAGCCTAGAGATTTTTAGGGAATGGATCATAGTGGGTGAGCAATGAGAGATGGGTATTTACCAAAGGGAGGTAGTGTTATGTGAGATAGTTCTCCTCATGAGAAACAATGTGCAAATCTACCCAACTCACGTATGGAACCCTGAACAGACAAAGTAACTACTGCACCAAGTCCAATCTGGTGAACCAGTGAGTCTTTCTAAAGTATGTTTTAATTTAAATAAATTACATCACTTCCTTCCTTCCCTTTCCTTCCTCTTCTACCTCTGTCTGCAGCAGCCAAAGGGCATCCATTGCTTGGGGACTGGTAGAGTTACTGTTATGAAACGACTAATTTACCAAGAACAATTTACAGATTCCATGAGATCCCAATCTCACGGAAACCTTTTTAGAAAAATCCTAAAATTCATATGGAACCAGAAAGACTAAAGAGAGAGAAAGCATTCTGAGGAAGAGGAAGAATACTTGAGAAATTGCCATTCCAGACATCAATATATATCCTAGAGGTATAGTAATTAAAAACAATATGATATTAGCACAAAAAGACATGTAGACCAAGAAATAAGACCCAAACATGAATATGCATAACTAAAGCTATCTGATGTTTGACAAAGTTGAAAAATAAAAGCATTCACTGAAGAAAAGAGGACATATTCAACAAGTCTTGCCAGGAAAACTTGATGTGTGCATACATAAAAATGAAATTAGACCCATACCTGTCACCCTGCAGGAAGATTAGATCTGAGTTGATCAAGGACCTTAATTTGAATTCTGAAATACAAAATGGTCTAGAAGAAAACACTGAGAGTACCTTATAAGACATAGGTGTAGAAAAGGAACTTCTGAACAGGTGATTCCATCAGCCAAGGAATTAAGGCCATTAATGGACCAACTCACCAAAATGGGAACTCATAAATCTAAAATTCCTTTACTGAAAAGGAAATAATCAACCAAGTGAATGTGAACCCACAGAATGAGAGACTCTTTGAAGCTGTACTCTGACAGAGGACTAATATTTGCAATATACAAAGAACTCAAAAAAAACAACAAGAGTCAAAGAAAAATAAAATAAAAAACAAATGACCCAGTTAAAAGGTGAGTTGGGGATCAAAGCAGAGAGTTCTCAATAGAGGAAGTAACAATGGGAAAGAAATACTTCAAAACCTATTCATCATCCAAGAAGAGAAATGCAAATAAAAGTAAGTTTGAGAGATCTTCTGCCCAGTCAGAATAGCTTAGATCAAGAAAACAGCTGACAACAGATGCTGGCAAGGCTGGAGAAATAGGAACTCTCATTCATTGTTTCTGGGAATGCAAATTGGTGTATTCTGGAAATCAGTAGATAAATCCTCCAATACTAAAAATAAGTCTGCCTTATGACTCAGCTATACCTCTCCTTGCCACATGCTCAAAGAACTTGATATCCCACTTCAAAGATGCTTGCTCAGCCATGTTCATTGAGGCCTAATTCACAACAGCCAGAAATGGAAACATGATAAACATCCTTTAACAGATGAATGGATAATGGAAATATGGTTCAAATACTCAATGGGATACTATTCAGCTATAAAACAACAACATAGACGAAATTTGCAGGCAAATAGATTGACACAGAGTATATTATATAGAGTAAGGTAACCCAGACCCAGAAAGACAAGTATCACATGTTCATGTTATCTCTCATCTATGTTTCCAAGCTACAAATTACCAGATATGAGAACATAACATAGAAAGCATAAACATAACAGGAAAGTATAAAGATACTATGGGAGGGCTGGCTTTAGAGGGAGCTTTTTAGACACACACAGACACTCACACACACGCACACACAGAGAAAACCTTAAAGAAAAATATCCACCTGGGATGACAGTGCTGCCCACCGAAAACATAGACCAACAACTCCTCAATCCCAGATAACCCAGCACGAAACCTCTTTCAGTCTTTCAGATGGTTCATTGGAGTAGCCCATGTAACTGCCAGAACAGTGTAAAGTATTGATGTAGTGTGTAGTCACTAGGTTTTCAAACACTACTTTATTGGAGGGGGGCGGTACCTGAAAGCTTATATCTCCCTTCAAAACCTCCCATCCTCAGGTAGGGGGAAAAAGAGGTTATAAGGGAAAGGGAATGGTGGCCTTCTTTACTTGTTCCTGCTGGGTGGGGTCATAGGATTCCTCTGGGAGCAATACCAATATCCGTCATCAGGAAATCCGCAATTCCAGGCAACCAGCAAACCAGCCAACAGCAAATGCAGCAAGCAGTCCTCCTCTGTCTTCTCCAAGCATCCGGACTGTCTTTTTCTAGACCATCACATTTATTCTCCTCATGGTCCTCAGAATTCAGTTCATTTCAGCTGGCAAAGACCACATTCTGCACGAGACAACTAATAGGTGGGGAAAATCCCACTTGGGATTACAAAGAAAAACAAAAAACATGTTTACATAGCATAAACCAAAATGTTCACCACGATGTTCCCCTTGGCTGACTCTGAGAGGAAGAAGGTGGGCTCCTGCTGCAGGAGACACCGCACACTTGGGACATGGGGTTCAGGTCGTTGAAGCTGGATCTGACCTGAGAGCAGCCTTCTTGTGGTCTAGCTTTTATAACTTTGCAAACAGCGAGTTTTTACAGAGGTCACGAGCAGGAGTATGTATGAGAAATTAATCACAAGAATAAAAACAGGGAAAACTCAGAAAGAGCCCAAAGAGGTTGCGCTGCACCAAATTTGCAGCTTTATGGCTCAGCTTGCAGACAGCTGTACAGGCCCAAGAACCTTTCCTCTCCCAAGAACCTCTTCTCTCGGCAGCTCGGCTGCTCCAGCAGACCCCAACAGCTACTGCCTGCTCCCATAAAGCTCAGGAGGGACTTGAGAGGATGTGTAAAGTTTCCACTTTCCCAGACCCGTGACTCTTGTTTACCCCCCAAACCTCCTGAGCTGCCCCACATTCTTGCAGAGAAGGTTTCAATTCCGATGAAACTTCCATACAATGCTGGACAGCTTATGTTGGAAATCTATGAGCAGTTTATAGTTTAGTACACCAATGCTAAGTAAGTTCACTGAAAAAAATAAGTGATTGTGATAAACTATAATTTGGGCACATAATTATAAACTGAACTAATTCTACAGTAATGAATGAACAGGCCATAATTGTAGGAGCAATTTATAATAGCAAATATTTTGAAACACTTGAGTTAAAACATTTTCACAATAATTAATTCCATTTGTATAACATCTATCCTATCAATAAATTTGAAATCATGCATGTAGATTAATAAACAAGTATTTGTGTTTGAGATTTGATTAAAACAGCCACATGCCATCCTGCATTACTGACAAATATAATTTTTTTTTCAGTAGGATCTTTGCAGTTCTTGGACTAAACTTAGTTTAGATTTGACTTGGTTTGGGATGTATGGTATTAAGTAAGATGAAAACATCTGAGGAGCAGATATCAAGTGTGCATATAAGAAAAAAAATTATCAGTATACCTCTGCATAGATAGCATAGCAGAAATAACAAATTCAATGGAAGCTATCTGTTCTATGGGGAAAAAAATTCCAAGAGATAAAAGTTTGCATGAAACCTTTCAGCATTGAAGACACACCTGTTTCTGGAAAAGACTGTCAAGCATGAAGGGGGACGCAACACAAGGAATTCAAACTGCCCAGTGGATATTGAAGTACCATCCTTCCACCCACCGATGTTTTATGGTTGACCTGGTTAATATTTATTTATAATTTGGGTGAAGTTTTTTTTTTTTTAATCTTTAAAAAAATGGCTGGCTCTTCGACCTCCCCACCCCCTGAGGGAGGAGCAACCTTGCTAGGCCACAGAAGAGGACATTGCAGCCATTCCTGAAGAGACCTGATAAGCTAGAGTTAGATGGAAGGGGAGGAGGTCCTCCCCTATCAGTGGACTTGGAAAGGGGCAGGGAGGAGATGAGGGAGGGAAGGTGGGGGATAGGGAGGGGATGTGGGAGGGGGCTGCAGTTGGAATACAAAGTACATAACCTGTGATTAATATAAAATAAAAATGTTAAAAAATTTGCTTTAAGCTTTTATTAAAAAGCTACAAAAATTTGAGTACAGTGCTGTTTCAGCTAATCACTGAAAATTCTGCTGTGTTCTTTTTGTTCATATGCTTCTCTGTCCCAAGAAGAAAATCAGCATATTTAAAACAGACCAAATAAAGCCAAGATAAGAATATTTGAAGCGTCTTTCCCACAACTGAAGTTGTAAGAAATAAGATGCAAAATCAGTTGAACACATGGTTTCTAGCCTTTTCCAGCAATGCTCTGTAAATGGAATGGGCTCTGGCTGGCCTGGGAATCTGATTGTGATTCCGTTATATTCTCACTGAAATAATATAGTTTCAACCTCTGCACAGAATATATGTGTGAGCTCCTTTCTGTTAAATACAACTTCCTTTTTGAAAAATTAGCTACCTTCCCTCACTATGTGTATTTGTATTTATACTTGCGAATTGTGTATGTGTGTGTGTATACATAAATGAACTTAGCAGGTTGTATAGGCCACATGTCTATTGACCACAATAATGGCTTCTTCCTCATGCTTAAGATGAGACATGAACAGCCAATATATTCATTTTAAAAAGTGATAGATGTTCTGTTTATTACAATCTGAAATCTGTTTTCAAGCCCAGTTGTCACTACTCCAAATACCAGTAACAACTTATACATGACTTCTTAGAGAACACCTCAACATCCAAGGAAGTAGACAGGCCCCTTTAAGGAGCCAGGGCTGGAAGAAAAGCAGTTCTGCAGTGAGGGAGAGTACATCAGCAAGGGCTTGAGGAAGTGGTGTGTGTGTGTGTGTAGGGGGAAATGGGATATGGTTATAAATACTGTATATTGCTCCATCCTCTTAAAGTAGAGAAACTTAGAATAAATAGGTGTTAATTCAACTATAGATTAACTATGTCTTAGCAGGAAAAGACTCACCCATTCAAAAGGATTAAAGAATGACTAACAGCCAGATGATGGGAGCATATGCCTTTAATGCCAGCACTCAGCAGGCCTAGGCATGTGGAGCTCTGAGTTCTAGACCAGCCTGATCTACAGGGAAACTACCAGGACAGCCAGTGCTACACAAAGAAACCAATTTCAAAAAACAAAAACAACCCCCCCCCAAAAGAAACCCCAACAAGAAAACACACACATACAACATAAAAAAAGACAGCATTTTTAACAAATCGTGCTGGTCTAACTGGATATCTACATGTTGAAAAACACAAATAAATCCATACTTATCTCCCTGCACAAAAGTCAAGTCCAAGTGGATCAAAAACCTCAACTTAACACCAGATACACTAAACCTATTAGAAAGAAAGAGCAGAAGAGCCTGAAGCTCATTGGAGACAACTTGCTGACCAGAACACCAACTGCTCAGACTGTAAGATCAACAATTTATAAATGCGACTTCTTGAAATGGAAAACATTTTGTAAGACCAAGGACACTGTCAATGGAACAAAACAACAGCCTACAGGTTGGGAAAAGTTCTTCACCAATCCTACATCTGACAAAGAGTTAATATCCAAAATATATAAAGAACTCAAGAAATTAAACAACAAACAAAATAGCCCAATAAAAAATGGGGCAGGATGTTCTTAGCCATCAGGGAAATGCAAATCAAAATGACTCTGAGATTTCAACTTACACCTATCAGAACGGCCAGGATCAAAAACTCAAGTGACAACATATGCTGGTGAGGATGTGGAGAAAGGGGAACTCTCTTTGGTATGCTCCTGTCCTGTTGCTTGTATTATCCTCCATTCAATGTCCATCCCATTGGTTCATCTAAACAAGCATTGATCATACCAACCTGGGGTCCTCCTTCTTGTATATCTTCCCTAGGTGTATAGATTTCAGCATGACCTTCCTATCCTATAGGTCTATATAAGTGAGTATATACCATATGTTTCTTTCTGCTTTTGGGATACCTCACTTAGGATGATCGTTTCCAGGTCCCACCATTTGCCTGCGAATTTCATGATTTCCTCTTTTTTAATTTAGTAGTATTCCATTGTATAGAAGTACCATAATTTCTGTATCCATTCCTCAACTGAGGGACATCTGGGTTGTTTCCAGGTTCTGACTATTACAAATAAAGCAGCTACGAACATAGTTGAGCAAATGTCCTTGTTGTGTACTTGAGCATCTTTTGGATATATGCCTAAGAGTGGTATAGCTGGGTCTTGAGGAATCACTATTCCTAATTGTCTAAGATAGCACCAAATTGATTTCCAGAGTGGTTGTAGAAGTTTGCATTCCCACCAGCAATGGAGGAGGGTTCCTCTTTCTCCACAACCTCTCCAGCATGCATTGTCACTGGAGTTTTTGATCTTAGGCTACAATGTCCTTCCCTGGGATCTAGCCAGGCTGTTACTCCCTGGCGTTTATGGGGGAGAGTCAAAGAGCCAGTCATCGAGTTCATGTCTGAAACAGTCTCTGTTCTCCTTACTAGGGTCTTCAGTTGGATATCGAGCTACTATGGGCCACTTCTGAGCGGGGGTTCTAGGACATATCCATACACGGTCCTTGGTTGGAGAAACTGTCCTGTGGAAGACCCCTGTGCCCTGCTCAGTTTGGTCTTTGTGGAGCTCTTGTTCTCCACAAGTCTTATTAACTTCCCCTATTTTTATTATTATTTCTCGCCCTCTGTGGAAGGCTTGGTTGTGATTCTTAATAGGAGATGAGGGAGGGATGGGGAGAGTGGGAGGGAAAAAGGGAGGGGGCTATGCCTCTGATTGATATAAAAATTAAAAAGGGGGGGAACTCTCCTCCATTGGTGGTGACAGTGCAAACTTATACAGTCACTTTGGAAATCCATCTGGTGCTATCTCAGAACACTGGGAACAGACCCAGCTACACAGCTCTTGGGTATGTACCCAAAAGATGCTCAACCGTACAAGAAGGACACTTACTCAACCTTGTTCATAGCAGCTTTATTTGTAATAGCCAGAAATTAGAAACAACCAAAGGTGTTCATGATGTGGAGCTACATCTTGGTCTTCAATTTGATTTCATTGACCAGTGTGTCTGTTTTATGCCAGTACCATTCTGTTTTGTGTACTATAGCTCTGGAATACAAGCTGAGCTCAGGGATGGTGATACCTCCAAAAGTTTGTTTTATTTTACAGGATTGTTTCAGCTATCCTAGCTTTTTTGTTTTTCATATAAAGTTGAATGTTGTTTTTTTTTTTCAAAGTGTGTAAAGAATTGTGTCAGAATTTTGATGGGAATTGCATTGAAAATGTAGATTGCTTTTGGTAAAATGGCCAGTTTTAGTATGTTAATTCTACTGATCCATGAGTATGGGAGATCTTTCTATCTTCTAATCTCCTCTTCAAATTCTTTCTTCAAAAATCTTCAGGGTTTTGTCATATAAGTCTTTCACTGTTTGGTTAGAGTTACCCCAAGATATTTTATATTATTTGTAGCTATTGTGAAGGGAGTTGTTTTTCTGATTTCTTTCTCAGCTCCATTGTCATTTTTGTATAGGAGAGCTACTGATTTTTATGAGTTGATTTTGTATCCAGCCACTTTGCTGAAGGTGTTTATCAGCTGTTGGAGTTAGTTCCGTGGCAGAATTTGGGAGGTTGGTTATGTAAGCTAGCATATCATTTGCAGATATTGACACTTTGACTTCTTCCTTTCCAGTTTACATTCCCTTGATCCCCTTTAGTTTTCTCACGGCTCTAGCTAAAACTGCAAGTACTATAGTGAATAGATTTTGAGAGAATGGGTAGCCTTGTCTTGTTCCTGATTATAGAGGAACAAGAGGAGTTTCTCTCCATTTAATCTGATGTTGGCTTGTTCTGTCTGGAATATGTGCTAGGGTAATGGTGGAACAGAACATATGGGAATGACCAACGAATTACTGGTCCAACTTGAGGCTCAAGCCATTGCCTGGATAGCCAGGAACTAGAGACTGGATAGCCTAGAGACCAAACATGACTAGCAAAAAAGTCAATGAAATGGTTCCTAATGATATTCTGCCTTACTCATATATCAGAGCCTAGCCCAATTGTCACCAAAAAGGCTTCACCAGCAACTAATGGGAAACGTTGTGTAGACCCACAGCCAAACATTAAGTTAAGCTCAGGGAACCCACAGAAGAGGGAGAAGAAAAATTATAGGAGCCAGAGGAGTCAAGACATGACAAAAAAATGGCTCGCAGAATCAACTAAGCACGAATAATAGGAACTCGCAGAGACTAAAGCTAAAATCAAAAAACCTGCACAGGCCCCACCTAGCTCCCATCCATATATGTTGTGGTTGTTAATTTAGTGTTTTGTGGAACTCCAAATAGAAAAATGGGTGGTGTCTCTGACTCTTTTGCCTGCTATTGGGACCCCTTCCTTATACCAGGTTCCCAGCCTTGATGTGAGAGTTTTTGCCTAGTCGTACTGTAACTTGTTAAGCTATGTCCAGTGTTATTCCTTGGAAGCCTGTTGTTTTCTTAAGGGAAATAGAGGAGGAGTAAATCTGGGGGAGAGGGCAGGTGGGGGTGGGTACTAGGAGGAGTGAAAGGAAGGGAAGCTACAGTCAGGATATAATGTATGAGAGAAGAACACATAATGATAGTAATCATCAGCATCAGCATCAGCATCATCGTTGTTGTCATCATTGGCTGCTCTTGAAGGAGATCTGGGTTTGGTTTCCAGCACTTGCATGGCAGCTCATGACCGTCTCTAACTTCAGGACATCTGATGCCCTCTTCTGAACTCCAAGGACAAAAGATATTTACATGCTGTATATACATACATAAAGGTGAAATACTCATGCTCATGAATGAATACAAATTGAAAACATTGTCAAATGCAAGAATCCTGAGTCCTTTTGGATGTTGGGGAATGGTAACTGGGAATGTGCTCAGATGTTACATTTGTCAACATATGGGATGTAGGCATTCCTCTTCTGTTTGGTATTAAACTGTTTAAGAGTCATTGCAGAAAATCCTTGACAATTTCATGCTTGATTTTTTTTTCATGCCACAGGATCCAACCCTAGCATGCTGCTATTCAGAATGGTCAGTGGGAGGGAGGACTTCCAAGGTTTTATGAGATCAGTTTCTCATAGAGGGATGAAGGATGCAATTCCATTTAGTTAATGACTTGGCTAGCAACTCTGAAGATAGTATGCAAATTCTTTGAGATCTAATTTTGTCACCTGGAAAATACTACTAATGATCATACTAACATCATAAAACCCAATTGATGATCAAATGAGCTGATGCATGTAAGACATTTAGCAGACTGGCAGAGAAGCATTGCTCAGTGAATAATATTTACTGCTCATTTGCCGCCCAGATACATATGGCTCCATTTATTATTTTGGGAATTAGAACTATTAGTTTTTGTATGTTTTATTTTAAGAGTGTCTGTAATTTTGTCTCTGTTAAACATACATCAGTCATAAAAAAAATATCCATTGGCTTAAAAGAGAGATACAGGAGTTCCAAAAATACAATTTAAAAAAAAGCATATTCAACAAGTGGCACTGGTCTAATTGTATGTCTACAGGTAGAAAAATCCAAATAGATCCATATTTATCACCCTGCACAAAACTAAAGTCTAAGTGGATCAAAGACCTCAACATAAAACCAGACATACTAAACCTGTTGGAGGAAAAAGTGCAGAAGAGCCTTGAACTCATTGTCACAGAAGATAACTTCCTGAACAGAACACCAACAGCACAGACTCTAAAAG
>CM053744.1:48282851-48316786 GCA_028658305.1 Pachyuromys duprasi
ACTGGTCAAAATGGTCCCCCAATCCACTCAGTCTGGTGTGGTTTCGATGATCGGTCCGAGCCCGCAGCACACCCGCGGGTTGAAGCAGAACTCGGGTGCAGTGTGAGCTCGCAGGGCGCAGTTCAGCGAAAACGGCACCAGATTTCTCCTGAGACTGCCCGGGAGACAGTCTATAATGGCGGGTGCGGGCGCCCAGTGAGGCCGCTCGTCCAGATCAGAGCTGTGCGCTGCTGGTCACAGGGAAATATCTCCAGGTAATAACTGGGTGTCCCTAGGGTTTTCCCACTTGATTTTCTCACCGTAGGAGTTCCGCTCACCTGGCACTCACAATGCTGGCATTTTAGGTCCCAGAGTTCAGTCACCTGGTTGCTGTGTTGTTTCTGCTCTCCTACTCCTCAGACACAGTGTTCTCTCGTGGCAGCCATCTCGGATCTCCCTCTATGTATGTTTTCAAGGCTGAGCATTTGGTATTGGATAATCAGTTGGTGCGCTCTTCCCTGGGGAAGACTGTTTCTCCCTCTCTCAGTAATCCCTTTCTTGTAGTCCTCTGTACAGGGCTGGGGGCTCCTGAACTTTCCCCTGTTCAGGTTAGCGTGGCTATTTGTGTTGTCCTTTTTCAGCTCATGCTTAGGCAAGTGCATTTGTGAGACTTTGGGGGTGTCATCTCTGACATTTTTAGGAGACACAATCCCATAGCAAATTTCCTCCTCCTCCTCCTGTTCTGACAGTCTTTCTACCCCTTCTTGCATAATAATCCTCAAGACTTATGTGCATGAATTGTGTCAACACATAACCTCTATATACCTGAGCAAAGCTCCACGTGTCTACACGAATGTCGGGAAGGTTCACTAAATCCATTTGCTCTTCATTATGTAAGTCTCACATGTAGAATCTGAGCTCAGGACAGTTGGACACCAAGTTAACGATGAAGACAGATGGCAGGAAGGATATAGGTGAGTGGGGAAGAAGAACTCCTTGGTACTTCAGGAAGCATTGTTTGGAGAGAGCAGATATTAATGCTGCAACATGATGTGCTGTCAGCTGTCCTCAGTTGTGTCAAGGGAAACTACAGACCCAAATAAGCTATTGCACTAAGACCTGTGAGCGGATGCATGGAATTGATGGGTGATTTTACTGCTCTGTCAAGAATTGCAAATGAGAACATTCAGGAGGGTTCTGACCTCATTGAATTAGTCTGCGTAAATTTCCTTTAGAAACTTTTCTCCCCATCTTGGGATGCTGCTATAGGTTTTCTACTGGGGACCTTTGGTGGCAGAAGATGGTGTGTGTGTCTTAGAGTGGTTGCAGGTTTACTTCCTAGCATTTAACAGTAAATCAGTCAGTATTTCCCAATAATAGTTTAGTTGCAAGTTTTCAGATCCAATCATATATTTTCTCTAGTTCTATATAAATTTTATTATCCTCCACAGAACATGTTAATAAAAACTGCTTTTGCCCATGTGAGATATTTAATTTCTGCTGATGAAACTGCTATAAAACTTACATTGTGTGTTTGTCCTGTGCTTCTCAAGAGAGTGATTTAGGTATGGCATGAAGAGTTTAATAAAAATGAACCCAAACACATACTTTCTATAGTTTTTTTTCCCTTCAAATGTATCTTTTAACGTCCCATGCTTGGGTTCGATGTTGCTAAGAAAATAATGTACACAATTAATTGAATAGAAGCATTTTAAGTTAATCCAGCATAACACAAAGAATGGAAATCTAATTAAGGCAAAATAGAACAAAACATTACTATTACAGTTTTTTACATTTTAAGATGCATTCATTGAGGCCTAGGGTGACTCGTAATGAATGTACCTGAGAATAGCCTTCAAGCATTGGTCCTCCCGCCTCTATCTCCCACATGCGGAGATTTCCGGTGTGTACAATCACACCCAGACCCATGCAATCTTGATGGTCAATGTCTAACTCTGTAAATAAATAAATTTTTCATATTTTCTATGAATCAAGACAGGGATGGACCCTTGTCCTGTACCAGGAAATGTGTTGGGTTCATTTTGCCATTCAGCTGATGATATTAATAGAATGTGACTTGAAGCCAAAAGATTTTACTCTCTACATGAGCTCAGTTTTTGAAGCAGCTTGCTTTGATATGAAAGGAGCTCAACAAAAAATAATATGATTTTGGAAAGTAAAATTAATGAATCATACCAGATAAACAAATAAAAAAATCTGGTCATTTCAGGAAACCCTAAATTTTAACAACTATGCCTTATTGTAAGCGAGGCAAATAACAGCATAAAATCTTGCACAAGATAACGGTGGCTAGATAGTTTAAGGAATATAATCTTTCGAATGAGAATTTGCCTTTTTCCCAATGTGCTTTCAAATAGATAGTAATAATATTGCTCAGAAGATCTAAGGAGAAAGATGGAGTGAGATGGGCTAGTGGTACAGCTAAGAGAGCAAAGACTCTTCACCAACCCTGAAGACCTGGTTTTAGTCCTCAGGGTCAACATGTGGAAAGAGAGAGTTAAATCTGGCAAATCGTCCTCTGAGCTCTACATCCTCCATGGCACATATGTGCACATACACACACATAGATAGATAGATAGATAGATAGATAGATAGATAGATAGATAGATGATAGATAAATGGTAGGTAGATAGATAGATGACAGATAGGTATATAGACAGATAGATGATAGATAGATAGATAGATAGATAGATAGATAGATAGATAGATAGATAGATAGACAGATAGATGATAAAAGTTGTAAAAAGGAAGGGATGATGTACATGCAGCAATCAGAAAAACACTGAACTCAGTGTTTGCTCAATAAATACCAATCCAAGATGTCCTCAAGTGCTTGCACTTAGAAACGTTTTTCTAGACATGTCCTGGATGGCTGTGGAAATTTGGTGCACTGACTTATTTGGGGAGGTAAAAATAATACGCAATGCTGTCCTTTCCTTTCCACTTGCATATAATGCATTTATTAATTGTATTGTAAAGACGGAGCCCAGGGCTGTATTTCTCTTCACATCATGGAGCAGGTGCAGAGAAACCCTTGCTCTGTAGCTGCTGACCCTCCATGCACCTTAACCTCCTCTGTGGTTTCCTTTGATGAAACTCTACAGTCGACTGTGTGATTAGAGAGAAACGGCCTCAGAGATACTGGAGCAGCAATTGATTAAAAGCAATTTTCTTGATGATTGGTAAAATAAAATCATGTCTGATTTCTAATGTAATTGGAAAGTATGAGATAGCGATTTATATGAGTTATTATGTCTCCCTAATGAGAAAATGTGTATTTACATATTTTTAAAAGATAACATCCTTCTAGTTTATTTCATTGGATCAGAGGGAAGTACAAGTACTCAGTCTTCACACTCTCCCTTAGTCACAGATAACACAGAACCTGGTCACGGTGAAGATGCTCAGTCCCAGGAAGGATCTTCCTGGGGACTTAACTAGATGGAATCTTGGGGTCTGCTTTTTTGGGGGGTCCTTTCTCCACATAGGCCACTAGATATGCTAGTTTCACTTCTGTTGCTTGGATAAAACATTCTGACCAGAGCAACCTAGGGGAGAAAAGGATTTATTTCTTACACTTGAACATCTAGGTCGCAGTCCATCACTGAGGAAGGGTAGGAATCAGAGGCAGGTTGCTTGCTGTCCTATTGCTTATATTGTTTCCTTATACCCCTCTGGACCACCTGTCTAGGGGACTACTGCCCAAGGGGGCCTGATCTCTCCTATGTGAATTAATAATCAGCACAGTCCCCGACAGGCCAATGTGGTGGAGGCAATTCCTGAACCGAGGCTTCCTTTCTCCGGTGACCCTAGGCTGTGTCAAGTTGACAGTCAAAGGTCCCTAGCATCCAGGACAAATTCACCAGCTCCTCGGAGACACTTCATTCCCAGCAGGCAACGATTTCTCATTATCCTGCACATGTCAGTACGCTGTGGCTTTTCTGGCCACTCAAAAAGGAACATAAAATGAGGGGAATAAAATACATGAAGGTAAGCCTGTAAAATGTGCCCTGGCTAGAAAATATTTACAGTTAGCCATGTCCGGTAAACAGTAATGAACACAGCCAGGTGGGAACGAAAGATCCCAGGGTAGTGGGATGGCTTAGTGGGTAGGCGCCCTTGACTCCAAGCTTGATGATCTGAACTGGGTCTCTGGGACCCTTGTGCTAGGAGTCGAACTAACTTTGGCAAGTCCTTTGACCTCCTCATATACACCATGACACACATGGGCGTGCACGCACGCACGCACGCATGCGCATGCACACACACACACATGCACACACACGCACATGCGCACGTGCACACATGTAACAAAATTCTAAAAGAAATGAAGAAACATCGTTTCCAAGACTGTTCTGGAGGGCTCTTCGGTCCTGGGGCATGGAGGTTACCCTGGGGTTCCTTTAAAAGCTCGTCGCTGAAGTTGCACAGGAGTTACAAAAAGTTACTAAAAAAACAAAATCCAGAAAACAAACTTTCATCCCATTTTCCAACGGAAACTTCCAGTCCCTCAGCTCAGAACCAATCGGTTCTCTATGCCACAGTCAGACTCCTGCAGGCTGTTAGATTAGATCACACATTTGAGCAGATAGCTGTCATCACACGTTTTGGGAACCTGGTGGCAGCTGGACCCCAGCGCTGCTCAGCGATATTGTGAAGTCCATTGATCAGCTCTTTGACCCGCACATCACCGTTACACTTTTAATTTTTCATTACTCCCCTCTTCAAACCCTACCCGGCTACCAACCACTCTCTCAGCAGACTTCTTCATATAGAAAATTGAGGCTTTAGCCAAGATTGCAAGCGTTTGCCTTTCTACTGACTCTTTCCCTATCCCTAAGTACACTCTAGAATCTCACATTAAATAGATAGATACAGCCTTCTGGCACAGTGTCCCTCATTTGCTATTGCCTTATCTTTCTCCTTCCTTTTATAGCCAAGCTGTTTAGAAACAGGGTGTAAATTCACTAACATATTTAGCCTCCCATTTTAAACTTCAATCTCCGGCATACTGACTTCTATCGCTGTCAACATTACTGGAAATGTTCTGGCTTAGTTTTTCAATTACCTTCTAAATGTAAAAGCCACAAAAATCTCTCCAACCCTCATTTTACTTGAAGTCTTTACAACAGTTGTATTTATTCTTGGAAATATAAGTTATGTATGTTTTCACTACAAAGATTATACTTTCCACCACAGAAGCTTTTGACAATATAAAAAGGAAAGAAAAATAAAATGAACAACACACCACACACTCACACACATACTTTCTCATGGCCGATGTTAAATCAGTGTTTACCATTTTCAGATGGGCACAGTAGCATACTAAGTTAGTCCTAGTGCTTGGAGACTGAGGCAAAAAGTTTAGCCAATATTTAAGGCCAGCCTAGGTTACATAATGAGGTCCAAGCCAACCTTGGCTAACAGTGAAACCATATCTCAAAAACAAAACAAAACCATCACCGATCGCCATGATTTCTTTCTGTTATCTTCCTTTCTGTACATATTAGCATTTTGTGCACATGAACACTATGCATTTTTGTCTAGCATAATATAGTATTTCCATATGTTATTAAGTAATATTGAAACTCAAGACTTCAGTGCTGCAGGATATTCCTTCTATATGAGAAACTATTCCTTCATAGTTATTGGACATTTAAGTTTTAAATCATTTTGTCTTTATAGGTGCATAATATCTTACCTTTTCACAGAATGATTTTTTTCTTTGTTTTACTACTTGTGAACACTGGCGCACTGCCCGCCAAAAGGAAAATCCTATGTATTAGCAGTTTACAAAATTCTAAGGTGTACATATTCTGCCACTGCTGATTTAAAAATGTATTATTAAGTATCCAGACTCAATCAGTCATCAGGAGGAATGGTCCAGCACTCACTGCAGAAGGTTTTATGCCCTTAATTCAAGAACTAGAGCCTTCTATGTTTATTCCTCGAAATTATGACGTTCCCCCTCAAAACATAAAAAAAGAGAGAGAGAATTAAAGGATTTGGAAATTCACCTTTCAAATTCCTAAGTGTAGGACCTGGAGAAAAAAAAATGACCAAATCACGAGAACAAAATTTGATGCCGCGGGAGAGCTGCTGTGAGGGCTTTGGTCATCTTTCCCATGTTCTAACAGCCATGTTTGGTATGTAACAAGAACTATTGACAGTGTTCCCTAGACGGCGAAAACAGAAAGACAATATCATCAAAATGACCCTCAGGGCTTGCAGGGCAAACAGCAGTGATCTAGACCAATGTCTGTCAGGTAGCATGGCCTGAAAGCATCTTTGAAACAGCTGGCAGAAATAGATGATAAGGCTACCAGCCAGATAACTTCTCATTTCAACATCATGGCACAGAGAACCTAGATATATGACCGGGGACATTATAGAAGAGGGGACTGGAGAAAGATGGGATTAAATTAAATTATCTTTTTGGTGCCTGGAAGAATAGAAGCCCCAAAAGGAAATAAAGTTCAATTTCAGAAAAATAGGCAGGTTGAATTGCTCGTGCACCTGTGTCTATGAAATGAGATTTCTACTTACCAGTTTCCAAGATAAAGAACTTTTTCTTCTGCATCTCTAATTAATTTCAAAGAATGAATTCCTAGTGCAACAACTCCGGGGTCAAAGAAAATGAACAATTTCAAGGCTCTAGAAATAGAGGTGGGAGGGTGTTTCTCATAGAGGAAATCTCATACCAGCAATACAGGGTCAGCAATGCTGAGCAGAAAAGTCGATCTTCTGAATTCACTTCCCACCAGATGCAGCTGTGAATGACTGATGTTGAGACAGATGCTGGGAATATCCAGCCCTTGTCTGGAAGCCTTACCTTTAAAATTCTTCCTTTCTGTGCATGCAGTCTGACCCAGATTACTTTTTTCGGCAAACAGTAAAAATTATCTTTCCCCGAACAGTCTTTCTTTCTTGTAGTTATCTTTTCTGATGACAGCTGTTTCTATTTACTTTGTCATTGATGAATTCTTATCATTCATAAAGCTTAGAGCTGTGCTGCCTCCTCAAGAATGGGGCGGGGGGTGACTAGAACACTTTGGAGATGGGAGATGTCCTCATCAGTCTTCACAGACCTGACTTCCTCCAGGCTCTGGGGGTGCCCCAGGAGAATTAACACGGGCACACTCAGCTCTGCAAAGGAGATCATCGGGGGAGAGGCTGACAGCTTTCTGATGTTTCCAAAAGCAAATTTCTTTCTTTCAAAAATAAAATTGATTGCAGTTATTTATTGTGTTGGAAGAGGGGTATGCAACAGTGTGCTGGCGGAGGTCAGATGTCAGCATACTAGAATCAGCTTTCTCCTACCACCAAGTGGGTCCTGGGGATTGAACTCATATCCTCAGGCTTGACAGAAGTGCTTTTACCCACTGAGTCATTATGCCAGCCCCAGATTTCTTTCTTAGGAAAACTTTCCAAACTCTCTGCCCATATGAACTTGGGAGTTATTTAAAGTCCAGTGAGAAAACTCTGTCTCACATGAACGTGAATAATGAGAAGATGGGGCTTCAGTTTTAAACTGTGACCCTGGCTGCTTCTGGGAGAGCAGAGAGGGTGTACCATCAAGGGGAGAGAGAACGAAAGTTTCTCCATCTCCTTGATTGCTGTAAAAAAAAAAAACAACAACTGTTTTTTTTTTTTTAACCAACATGCATTAATGTGTGTGTTTGTCTGACTTGATGTAATATTTAAGCACATACATGAAGTGTCTCAGCTGCTATTTATGTTTCTGATTAAAAAAAAAACATGCCAGGAATGAACAACTTAAGTGAGGAAAGCTTTATTCTGCCTCACAGTTTCAGAGGCTTGGGGTCATGGGCTGTCTATCTACACTGCTCTGAGGCCTGTGACAAGGCTCAAGTATTATAGTGATGGAAGGCGAGGCTGGGTGTGTTGGGAGGTGGAAGACAAGAAATTCCTTTTTTTTTTAATTACAGTTTATTCAAGGAATTCCTTTTAAAGGCATGACTCTCTGAGCCTACATTCTTCAATTAGGACTCACGTTCTCTTAGTTCATTCAACTCTGAATTGTTCAATGAATTTTACTTTTACGGGATTTATTTATTCATTTAACTAGCAGTGCTGGGACTCAAACCCACGACTTTGTGTGTGATAGGCAGGTGCTCTACCACTGTGCTATGGTCTCCGCAGCCTCCCACTTCTTGATTGTTGAAGGTTACAATCACGCATTTGCTTCAATGGCCTTTTCAAATGATTTTTGAGGCAACTATCTTTTTGGTTTATATTAAAGATGTTTCTTTTTAAAAAGGGTTTTTTCCAGAACCAATAAAATAAACTCAATAATAACCACAAAACCAATAGCAACAAAAATAAACAGACCCAAGAAAATATCCTCCAATCTCTGGGTCGGTGCTGGGTCTTTCTTCCATAACTAGGAAAGTGTTTTCCTTAACACAGGGCTCAGGCTGAATCAAAAACTTCTCATCTTCTAAGGTGTCTGAACACAAACTCTTTCTGGCCTGTATGAAGTCTCCTAAATTCTCCCATACACTTAAATGCTTTTGATGCTCTCATTTTATTTAAAGAAATCCTCCCCAGCCTGTCCTCCAGAACATTAGATGGTTTATCATCTGCTCCTCCCCCAAGCTCCTGTAGGTTGTCTTAAATTGTTTGTTTGTTTGTTTGTGTGTGTGTTATTGTTTGTAATTATACATACTGTGTATGCATGTGTGTGTGTGACGTGTGTGCCATGGCCTTCATTGGATATCAGTGGGCAACTTGCGGATTTGTTTCTCTTCCTCCATCATATGAGTTCTGGGTATCAAACTGCAGTCATCAGGTTTGGCAGCAAGCGTCTGTATGCACTGAGCCATCATATCTGCCCATCTTTTAATGGCTTTGAGCAATTATCTTTATGAGTTTAACTTTGCTGAGTCTCAAGCAGAGTGAGCTTGAGCAGACATGCACAAGAATTAGCAGTTAGGGTCTTTCGTGATCTTTACAGGACCTGGACCATTGCACTACACAGGGAATGCTGACTTCATCGTTTATAAAGCCAATAAGCCAGAGGAGGATAGGTCAAGGGTAAATGAAAATGGCCCAAAGTTTTCCTGTTTGAAGTTGCTTCTTTCTTGGTTGCATAAGAACTGAAGTGTTACAAACATTTAATGGTGCCCAGGGTTTTCGCACAGTGTGTTCAGATTGTCTCTGCTCGTTTTCTCATGTTATCCTTGGTGTATTTGTAGGGGCAGCGATGGGGCAGTTCTTGGAGTGGATTGCTGTATGAATACACACTTTTTAAAACTGGGTTTTCAGGACAGGGTTTCCCTGTGTGGTCCTGGCTGTCCTGGAACTAACTCTGAAGTTTGAGGTTCACCTTGAACTCAGAAATATGCCTGGCTCTGCCTCCCCAGTGCTAGGATTAAAGACTCGGGCTGCCATCTGCAAGGAACACCCTTTTTTCTTGCCCTTAAGTATTTCACTTTAAATTTCTGAGCTCAATGGAAAGTGGTTATACAAAGAAGATGGGATGAAGGGGATATAGTTTAAACCAATCACATAAATAATGGCTCTCAAAGAAAAGAAGGGGTGAAAGTTCTCCATTTAAAAAAAAAATCTCCAGTAAGAAGGGTTCCTGAAACACAGGTTAGTTTGTAGGATGGTTAGGGAGAAGCCATATTTTAAGGCTGCCCTTACTGCATTTTTATTACATTTTAATTCATTTATTTGTTTATGTTGGAAGGGCACCCATGTGTAGGTCAGAGAACAACTGGTGGGAATTGGCTCAATCTCCTTTAGTCATGGGGATCTGAGAGATTGAACTAAGATCAGCAGTCTTGGTGACAGGTACCCCTTACCTGCTGAGCCATCTCAACGGCTCGAAGGTTCCTTGTTTAGCCTTCATGAAAACATTGATAGTGGCTCAAAAAAAAAAGTAACTGGGACAGTTGTCCTTATTTAAAAAGTTAAATATATATCCATATATACATGTTAAATATATTAATAGAAAAGTTTTGAAGTGTATAAATTCAAATATATATATATATTTGAAAAATCTCAATGCAAATGGTGACAGGGTGTTATGAGCTAGACTGTATAGTAATATGATTACTAGTTTCCTGATAGCTTTTTAGGCTTCTACTAAGTATTTCCTATTACAAAAAAAAAATCACCTGCAACAAATAGGATGAAGAGTCCCCTGGAATCTTGGCTATTTGGGTGTTTGCTGCCTCCTCCAGGACTGGATTCTAGACCTTCTGATAAGATCAGAGAAAGAAGCCAGTTTACATAGAATTTGCAAAAGAGAACATTGTTTTGGCTGAAATACACTAATTGGGAGATATAAAGAGAGGAGAGAGAAGAGAGGAGAGAGAGAGAGAGAGAGAGAGAGAGAGAGAGAGAATATAAATGTATTTGGAAAAGTCTCAACTAGAAATTATCATCTCACTATATTGTCTACATGTTGAGAGTTAGAGGCATTTTTCATACAAAACAGAACTTATGCATTTGAATTACTTTGTTTTAGGCATTTGAATTATTTTGTTTATTTTATACATAACAGAGGATCATTGTTGGCAGAACTTTAAGATGAATTAGCTTAGATAGAGAAGAACATAGAAAAATATTGAATAAATTACAAAGCCTTTACTGGCTTAAATTCTTGCTCACAAAACTGGCTTGTTAACTTAATCTTTTAAAGATGCACAAAAGGCTGGAAGTAAGTGTTTTGTTCAGTGTTGCTCATGACTTTCACTAATTAAATCTGCCTTTTAAACTGAGCATAAAAGCAGGATGGAGAAAGTTGATTGTCAAGGGTATGCGGAGACAGTACATCATTTACTTTCAGTCTTGGTGTGAATCTTATCCAAATAATTAAGAACAGTTCAAACAGAGTTCCAAAAGAAAGAGGAATCCCAGTTGGAGACTGTGGAGAAAGATGGTTGGTGAGTGAGATGGCAAGTTGAAAAGCCAATTTGAATATAGATAAAAATGTATGGCTGATTTAACACCTGCACTTATTTTAATTGAAGTTGCGAGGAGATATGAAAGAGCGTGATTTAATTTTTTGCTTCTGTTTATAAGGCTCTGTTTTAGAGAAAAAGACAAAAGTGACCTCAACATCACAACTATGTTTTCAAATTCAATAACTGACGCAAACCAAGTTTTGATCTACTGAAGTCTAAATTTCTGAAATATTTTCTAACCATATGGAAGTAATTTTCTACCCAATTATGTATAACTAGATATATTTTCTCAAATTTATTATTCCTGTGACCCCTCAAAGTCAGTGACACCATATTGAAGGTTTTGATGGAGATGTCCAGATATGCGACACATTACATAATATGGCATCTTATAAGCTAGACTGAGGTGTGAATTTAAAAAAGAAATGATCCACAGTTAAATCGGAGGCATCAAATGGAAAGGAATTTTAGTGATGAAGAATAAAGCTTTATGAAGAGACTGTCTTCAGAGAACTGTGTGCTATTTGTCTTCCTCTCCGGCTCACAGTGGAAAGGGGGTCTTCATTGGCAGATGTTTGAGTTAATGGGTGGAGACAGTAGAAAGTGGGACTTCAAAGAAGCCACACGGAAAGTTTGCTTTAAGATATCTGAAAGTGGAAAATAGAATGGCTCTGACCCTTGCTTTTATAAACCCAAACCCCAAACAAACTTCAAAACAACCCTATGAGAGGAATCAGTGAGTACAGGTGCTTGCTAGGAAACTCAAATGAATTGAGTTCAGTCCCTGGGACCCACTGACACAGCGGAAGAAGACAGCTAACTCTTGCCAGTTGGCTCTGATCATTGCAAGATGTACATGAACACACACACACCAAACAAACCACTAATGTTAGAAAAAAAAATTAGTAACAAAGAGAGAACTATTGTGAAATCTTAAAGGGATAAGGACAAAAATCATCAGCCAGAGAATTGCTCAGGAGTTTCTCTGCATAAGGACCAAGTATGTGCACATTTTCCCCTGAATCAGATGTGGAACTGGATGTAGCGACAGCCAGCCTGGATCAATTTTGATGCCTGAGCAAGTAAATTTCCTAGGAGCAAGATGGAATTTGACTGAGCATCTGTGTGGTTTAAAGTTTCTCTAAACTTGGGATTTGAGAGAGATTTGGTAAAGGAATGTCACAGAAAATATCAAGGGGTTGCAGCAGGATTCAGCCAGCAGACTGACAGACAGGAGGAGTTCTGAAGAAGTCAAACACCCGCGCGAGAGAGGAAATCTGCTCTCAGTGTCTTCTGGGTCTGAAGAGAGTGAAGCCAATTGACAATGGCATCATCTAACTCAGAGCTCTGCTGCTACCAGATTCTTGTTTTCTTTCTGTCGCCAGTCCCGGTGCTACTTTGCGGAAAAGCGGGGACCTAGAGAGGCGCTGCTGCCTATCCTGCTCTCAGCAACGTCTCTTTTCATCAGCACGCCTGGAGGAAGAAGGCAACGGCTGTGGAGGCAGCCATCAACAGTCTTGGTGGGATATTGGACTGCTGAATACATTTCATCCACTCCGTCTTAAGAATGCCATAGGAATTTGTAAGTCTGAGAACAAAAGTCCTGGTCAAATGCAAATATTACCAGGCTTATCGGTTTTTTTTTTCTGTTTGCTTATACCATGGTGACAGGACACCATGAAAAAGGACATCTGATAGAAGAGTCTATTCGGGTCTCACAGTTTCAAAGAGTTAGTCCATGGCCATCATGGTGCAGAGGACATGGCAGCCAGCAGGCAGGGATGGTACTGCAGTATTTGCTAAGAGCTCACATCTGGTCCACAGCAAGAGACAGAGAAGTCTGACTGGAATTTGGTGGTCTTTGGACATCTCAAGACCCATCCCCTCTGGCATATTTTCTCCACCAAGGCCATAATATCACCTAATCTTTCCAAACAAGTTGCTCACTGGGGACCAAATATTTAAACATATGATCACATGAGGACTACTTTCACTCAAGGCACCACAGCCTGTTAGTGGGGTTCAAGAACAGAACACAGACCCTTGGCAGATGATAAACAATCATTCCCGTACTGAGTTGTATTCCCCAGTCTTTCATTATTCTCCAGGGCCTAAAGTTACCTGACATTATGCTATGTTTGCAAGTTTTATAAGACATTTTAACCACAATTACTTTGGATGGGTGTCTTTTTTTTTTCATGAGATTTGCTTTAATTTTTGAAAATTTCAGACATGTTTATGATCCATCTTGGTTATGTTCTTCCTTCCAGCTTCAACCCATACCACCATACAACACAGTCTACATTTTTTAATATATTTTATAGCCTACTCAGTTCAGTTAGTGCTGCCCATATGCAAAAGTGGGTGGGGTCATTAACTGAGGCATAGGAAACCTACCAATGATGGCCTCATCCAAACAAAAGTGATTCTCTCTCCCCCAATCAGACACCCACTTTCACTGCTATTAGCTTTTTAACTAGGGGTGGGACATTGTGGGACCCTCCCTACTCCATGCTAGAATTTGTAATCCTCCTTATCTTGTGAAATCTGTTTGATTTGTCTTACCAACTTTCAGGAGATATTGTGCATTTTCAGACTTTTTGAACTTTGAGATGAATAGCTATATCATTTAAACATCAATCACACCAAAATTCAAAGGAGACAGTTAAAGGTGAACTATACAGATAAGATTGAATCAACGCCATTATGTATAAACTAGATTTTTATTTTTTAATCATATCCCAAGGAATACTTATAGACTAAGACAAATTTTTATTTTAAAGCCATATTTCCAGACTGGCAGAGAGAATTGGAAATGGATAAAAGAGGTATTTCTCAAAATGTATGTGTAAAACTTATTGGAAAGTAGTAATGTTCTGAGCTTCTGGGTTTCATGATCAATACATCCAAATGTTTAGTTTGCATACTTTACACAAAGGCACCGACACATATATACATTGAGTTCTAAGACTAGATACAAATAGTGAGAACATTCCAAAGTCATAGAGTCCATAGTCTAAAAGATTCTGAACTTGTCTGGCTTGTGCATAAATAAGCTACTGTGTGCAAATGGATCGGTATTTAGAAGTGAAGACTAGAATGAACATTCAACATATTTTGAAGTGCTTGAAGACTGATTGCAACCATGGAGTGCTCAGAGAAACATATTTCCCCTTTAGAGGTCATGCTGACAAAAGGCAGTTTGTAAATAATACAAATGCCATGGGAATCTTGAGATTAGAAGCTGAATTGGCTTCATTTTTGCATTAACACCTAGGGAAAAAAATGAAAGCAAGAGAAGACCAACTAGACACCAAAAGCATTTTATAAATGCTTATTACAAAAAAGGGGAAAGCTGTGCAAATTGAGATATGTTCACTGCAAATCACAGAGCACCAACCCAACCCTGTTGTTATGGCTCTTTTATCAAATGGGACAAATATTGAACAGCTGGGGGATTACTATGTGCTGCTGCTAAGGATGAAACCCTATGATTTTTTTCAGCCTTCTCTTCCCCCATAGACTAAACCATCTGTCACTTCATTCAACAAAATGGAATAGTATGGGCAATGGTAGCCCCTGACTGAACAATAAATAACCATGCAGAATGTAAAGAAGTAGGACTACAAGCGTGATTTAAACCCCATCATCATGTGGCCCATGGTGACATCAGCAAGGCTGGAATTGTTGAGGGCATTAACATGAAATCCCATTCTGAGTAGACTAAGAGGGCTGGAATAGATGGGGGCAGGGGCTGGCAGAGTCCCAGGAGCAAAGGAACTATTGGCAACTGAGGGCTGATGGGAGGTAGACAGTCAGAGTTCTTCAGGGATGTGATCACTGAAAGGCTCTGTATACTCTAGCTAATGGCTCTACACCCATGAACGTACATAGACTCAAGTGTATTTTAAAAGGAGTACGTGAAGTTGGGAGGGGGTAGTGACGGCAGGTGGAGGTATGGGAAGAGTCGGAGGAGAAGTGAGGGGGAATAGATTTGATAATATATTATATGCCTAATGAAATTCCCAAATAATGTATCTGTGATTCATAAATTAAATAATAATAAATAAAATCTTGAAGTAATTCACGAGACAAAGCCTTTTGAGAATTCTGTAGATTTAGCAAAGGGGGTGTTAGAGGGAACAGGTAACTATTTCAGTACAGTCAGACCACACTTGAAACTTTCCCATGTCTGCCTACTCTTCCCAGATTCCGTGTTAGCCTTGGGAGTCAAGTCAGGCAAACACAGTGAAACCAGCACTGCAGACCACGGAAGGGACAGCAGCTGGTTACAATCCTCCTAAGCGTTGTCACCAGAAAGCTGCTGTTTTGTGTCCTGCTGGTTTGTAGAAACCACTCTGACCAGGAGGTGAACTAGAATGACATATTCACATTTGGGTTGGGTGTATGCTTGAGGAACACTTGAAAAGACACTGTTTTGTGACCTCCAGGTGACCTTGAGGCTCTATACTCTCTGGAAATGAGGGCTAAAGTAGAGTTATGAACTGTCTGTTTGTTGGATGTAATCCATATTATTCGGCCACTTCTGTGAATCTGTGGCTTCCACTTCTGCTAATCCAACTTTGTACCAAAAAGTTAAAAACAGAAAAAAAAGTTTATGCTAAAAATATACAGATATTGTCCTATTATTTTCAATATGCATTTTCAAATTGCTATTTAGGAAGCATTTAATTTCTCTTGGGTATTAGAGCTAATCTAAGGATGTGCATAGGCTGTGCATACACACTGCAATGTTTTATGTAGGAAAATGAAGCATCCAAAGGTTTGGAGGATTCTGGAAAACACTCCCCATTGACAACCCAGAACAGACTGTGTATACACAGCCCTGCCTCAGAAGCTAGCACACTCATGGCCTCCAAACACTGAGCAAAACTGTGCAATCAGTTGCTGACCATCAAACTAATGGAACACAGACTCCAGAACCTACAGAATACAGACGACAGAAAACTGATCAAGAAAGGCATTCAACAAACAAATAGCAAAGCAACGGTGTCAACAAATTCTCTTAACAGAAAAGACAGAATTTCAGCATGACCAAAGTATATTTATTCAAAATGTCCAATTTTCTAAATAATAATGGGACACGCAAAGGTGAGAAAATACCCACGACATAGAAGAACAACGCTTTACTGTTTCTGAAATCATGCTACTTTGGAAGAAAGACTGTGCACTCGACAGAGCAGAACTGTCTACTACTGTCTACTACTGTCTTATCGTCACTAAAAGCAGGGATTGGCTAGAGAGAAGGGGAGGAAGGGAAGAGAAGGAAGGGTAGCAGGTTTTAGGACCAGACCTTTATGCTGAGAAGCTTGCTCTTTAGATTTATTTCCATGTTCATAATTGTTTGGTTTACTGCTAGCATAGATTCAGAAAAGGGAACAAGTTTTAAGTATGCAATCAGATTATCATCAGTATGCAAACACCTTCAGGCAACGATTTGACCCTGATTTTCTCCAGCATAAATTAATCCTTCTGTTTTTCACCTTGAAACAATCAGACCAGAGTGCACCTTCTATGATCTTATCAAAAGATCCCTATCCTGAGAGGTTCACCTAAATCATGCACCTCTGTCTAGCCCATTTATCGTCATTGCTGAATAGCATATACTAATTTTTTGTTTTTGCTGAATAGCATATTTGATAATATACTGTCCCGGATAACATACATTATAAACAATATAATTTATTATTTCTAATCTTGTTTGTATATTGTGCTTTGTATTTTTTAGTTCCTAACTTACTCTATAAACCAGTGTTCATAGACTTATTTATTGAAACAAATGAGAGGGCAAACAAGACTCCCTGCTAACTAAGCTCTTGGTAAAACAAAAGTAGCTGGAGGCTGGAGAGAGAGCTTGGCAGTAGGACCACTGGCTTGTGTTCCAGAGGACACGATTTTGGCTCTTGGTGCTCATATGGTAGCTCACAATCTTCTGCAACTTTAGTTCCAGAGAAACAGCCACCCTTTCGTAGCCTTCTTAAGTACTGTGTGCATGCAGTACGTAGACATACAGGTAAGCCTAACACCCATCACATAAAATGGGTATATGTTTGTTTTGTTTAAGAACACTGGCTTGCTCTTTCATAGGCTCTTGATTCTATTCCAATCATCCACATGGTGGCTACTGCCATTCACAATTCTAGTTCCATAGGATCCAATGCTCTCTCCTGGTCTCTGTAGACACAAGGTATGCACATATCACACACTTATACAGTACGTTTAGAATACCTATACATTTAGAATACACATGATCGCACAGAAGTATTTATCACCAGGAGCAAGCTATGAAGAGCTTTCTTTCGTTAGTGTAGTGCAGTTTCTTGCCTCATGGGTTATAATTTGGGTTCGCATGGTTTTCACATGTCTAGGATCTCCACAAACGCAAACAGTAATGAGTAGCCAATGGTATTTAAGGCATTTAAATATAACACACACACACGCACACACACACACACACACAGAGAGAGAGAGAGAGAGAGAGAGAGAGAGAGAGAGAGAGAATCCCTAAGTCAACTGTCTCTCCTGGCATTCTGAGCCAGAGCCAATTTACTGTCCTTTCCACATGGATGAGCCAACCTATTTTGTAAAGCTCTTTTTTTAAAAATCAGTCAAGTAAAACTTATTCCCTAAAATTTACTTTCTAATGAGTTGTTAGGGCGTCACGGGTTGCTTTTAACAGGCACTTTGTGAGAAATACTCCAGAAAGGGGAATGCATGCTCTTCATTGTAACTCTGCATTAATAATCCTGAAAGGATGCTTAGCTGGTTCTTGTGTAGTGGGAAGTATTGCAGCAAGATTTGTACATTTAAGCACCAGCTATTGCTGGGATAGCAGAGCATGGGGTCACCTGCAGACAGGGTCCTCTGGAAGTCCACAGTGGCCACAGAAAAATCTTAGGGTTTGCTGAGGGGGAAGAGGCAGGATGGTTCCCTGTACACTGAACAATGGCTCATAGCAACAGCATACGGCGAAAGTCCAAGATCTGTGGTCAAAGCTTGTGGTCAGAGAAGTTGACCCTGGCTCTTAGACTTGGCTCTTCATGGTCCTGAGTGACTATCCATTCAATATACATGAACATATTAGTTATTCCTACATTTATTATTAATGCAGCTTGGGTGGAATTAGGGATGCAAAGCCTCAGGCCCTCAGAGTTTCAGGGGAGCTCCAGCGATGGCTGAGAACCACCGATGGTTGGTTCTGATCACTCCTGATGGCCCACAAGGTTAGCCCTTTGAGTATTTGATACCTTTCCTTTGCTGCTTACTATGATGTGGTCGGAGTTCATCACTACTGTTCCCTTTGCAAATATCTGTTAAATGGTAAGTTGGCATTAGAAATGTGTCTTAATGTGTCCCTTGCTGTGTCTTGGGTCTCCTTCACAGAAGAGACAGAAAGATATGGTGAGCTGCACTTGGGCCTTCCTCCTCCTTCTAAGGGTACAAGTTCCCCAAGGAAGTGGCCTTTGCCTCACCCAAGAAGACAGAGGGACTGCAGTTACGGTATAAGAGAACTTTCCTGCCCTGAAGTCATTCACGTGCATCATTTAGTGAAAAAGATCCATGCAAGAGTCTTGTCCTTGACTCTCTGGAAGATGCTCTGGCTTTGCATGTGTGAAACTCTTCACAGGTATTAGGAGCCAATTCCATCACTCTCCACCTATATGAGTGTCGTATGCTGTAGTACTCTGTCAAGGCCATCCCACTAGATAGAGCAAAGTCCACAGACTAAACATGGTCTGCAAAAAAGTGGCCTTTGGTTTTCCCTCAACTTGACAGTAGTAGGGTACAGAGTGTGTAAGAGACAATAATGCTCTTTAACTGCAACGATACTGTTATTTTAAGGGCACCTAGAATGATTCAGAAAAAGTGTGCTTTTAGAATACATATGTCATATATTATTTATGTCTCCATTCATTATTAATTTGCATCTTATACAAGATGAGTGTATAGTTGCTTCAGAATAAAAATGTTTTCTTACAAAATAGAATCTTTCTATGTCTGCTGCTCATTTCCTATTTGAAAGCACAACCTACCATATGTGACAAATTTAATCATTTTTTAACAGCAGTGAGTGTTGGGAATGTCACTCTCCTTAGCATCCAAAGAGGAAATTAATTAGAATTTAACTTGTAATAAGTTTAACTTGTAAAGTAAATGGTACATATATCATCACTGTATAAATAAACAATGTCCTATTGAGTCTGGCTACTTTCAGGAGTATATTCATTACTTGCCAAACAGGAGAGACAAAATGGCAGTTACTGCCAGGACTCTTCTAAGTCAGTCAAAAGTACAGAATTAGTCCTTCTCAATGTCCCTCTGGAAGAGGATAGTGCTTGAATACTTCTTTGGCTGGAAAGCATATTTGGTTTTCTTGGTTGTTTAAAAGCCATACTTGTGAGTTTAGAATGTTATATTTTCAAATCAAACATACACCATACTTAAATTAATTGGCTTTGATTCAGCAGATGGTACCTACATTCAAGGACTTGTAAGGTACTTCCTAATAAGAGCACCCAAGGACACATTTTAATGTGGCCTTATAATACCTAACTCTAAATTTGGTGTCTGTCTTTAACGACTTTCATAATGACTGACTTAGGCCATCTATACGCAAGTGAATTCCAGAGAGCAGGGAAATCAAAACTGACCAATTTAAAAGATGCGAAGGGGCACTATTGATTTTTTAAATGTAATTTTAAAGGATTTTCTGACAGTTTTAGTGGTAGTTGGAAGAATGTCAAACTCACCTTTTAGTAGAAGAATGGATTAGATGTGAGAAGCCAGAGCAACGCTGTTTCTCCTGTTCACAAATTTTTCTCAAGGTGCTTGCTGAATTCCTCCTAACTGGAGTCAGCTTAAGTATTTAGGGGGAAAAATGCCATCCTAACAATTTTTTTCTGTTCCCTTAGTTGAAATGTCACACAAGAGAAAATAAAATATAATTTAAACTGTTGAGAACCAATGAGGTTCAGCAATTGAGTAAATTAGCCCAAAGCTTTAATTTTATTATTTATTTATTTATTTGCCGCTGAAGCAGCTCGATTCTGCACTCCAGCTGTTCCGCTCTCAGGGTTCAGCTTCTGTTAATGAAATGGATTCCATGCCAAATTTGAGAATATTGGTACGCGAGAAGAAAAGCCTGAGCAGAGAATCTGTGTTTTCCAAATAGAAAATTATAATTACCTTAGATAATTACGTCAGATAAAGGCATGTGATTAATTTTCATCACAGATTCTACCAAATACTATTGATTAATCAGAATTACATATTCTGCCATCCATTCGCCGGACCTACTTTTTGCACATTAGATTATAAAACCACAAAGGAGGTAATTGGCATTGGCCTTGTAGTAGGGACTGTGTTCTCACACACTGTATTGTTTCTTGATATAATACCCACATCTCACATTATTTGGTGGGTATTATCTGATGCTTTCTGTCCCTTTAAGGCGGAGGCTAAGTGTGCTACGAATTTTCCAGTTGTGGCATCCTCTCCATGAGCAAGCTGAGAATAGCACCAGACCCCGTCATTTCTTAGGATCTGGCTTTTTTTGAGCTTTCACATTTTCAGAGCAAATCAGCCACCTACCACAGTAAAAATAGCTCTCATATTCCACGCGGTGAGAATGGGGGCTCGCCAACATCTAATGGGCTTAGTCTTTTCTCCCAATTAAATTCTCAAGAATAGCCTAGCTTGCAAAATTAAGAATTTCAAGGAAGAAATACAAAACATCATCTGCTCTAAATAAAAGAAGTCCGGCTTGATAACTCATTTCACATGAAGATAATGAGATCGGGGATCTTTTTATGGTTTCCTTAGGTTTGAAGGTCAGAAATATTTCTGTTACCCAGTGATTTCCACGGCTCATTAACAGAAATATGTGGTCCTTTTGGCTAGACTGTTTTCCTTTGATTATCACGTGAAGAATATACACTCTCCATAAAAGATGATTTATTATAATTTGAAAATATTAGTTTTCCTTTCGAAAAGAAAATGTAATAGTATCAGAATCCTACAAGGTGCTCAGAAGAGCAGAAATATTACAGCAGGCCGCTCTCAGATCCCACTATGCTTCTCTCATTATTATTAACATTTTATGCTATCATGGTACATTGTCAAAATTAAGAAACTGACACTGGATTCTTCGAATCAAGTTAACCCTGGTTTCTTTCAGGCACCCTCACCATGAATGTTTATTTTCTGTTTCATGCTCTTACCCAGGAATGAAATCACATTTAGTTCTTAAGTCTCTCCAGTTCCCTCTGAAGAATTCCTCAGTTGTTCTGATATTTTTTCACTCTTGAGGAACACACAGAGCTTCTGTTGAACGTCCTCCAGTGTGAGAGGGTCAGATGGTTTCCTCGCGATTATATCAGGGCCATGTGTTTGGGAGAAGACAACCACAGAAATATCTTATCACTTCATAGTGAGAAATACATGGCCTCCCACATGATCTTATCAATGACATTAACTTTTGTAACTGGTGTAAGGCAAGGTTTGCAGATATCTGTCCTCTAAAAACATTTTTCTTGACTTTCCCTACCTATTCTACATTCAGTGGAGATGGAGGGTGGGGAAGACAAATTTCCCCACCAGGAAGAGGGACTATCCATCTATATTACTTTGGCTACATTAGTATGGAAGTTTATTCTCACACATTTATCTATTCAATTATTTATTTACATCAGCATGACACATGAGTATTTACTTTGGCTTATCATGCAATGCCCTGCTATTTATTTCAGGGCTCGAATCATCTTAGTGTTGGTGTTATTTCAGTTTTGAATTGGCTCTTTACAGACCTCTTCCCTACTCTCTTTATTTTAGTGCTTCATTTTATCCATGCTTACCTTTTGTTCCATCACTAAAACCAGTTATTTTTCCAAGGGTGGATGATTGTATCTGAGACCAATATTGGGCCATGAAGTGGCTTCACTGATGATGAGCCAAGGCTCAGAGAAAAGGCAACATATAGACGCTTAATGTCCCACACGTTTACCTAACAATGTGTTTAACTATGTACACACTTATCACACACATACATGTGTACATATTCCATATGATGTATCTGGCTTCACTCTGATAACACAGAATCCACTCTGCCTTTGAATATGACTAATCTAAAATGTTTCTCTTCGGCAAAATAAATATTTCTTCAACTTTAGCATGTGTAGAGCAATTATAAATTAAGATATACGTCAGTAAGAAACAAGTTCACAAGCTAAAGCAACACACACATACACACACATGCACAGTAACACTCACACATACATATAGTGAGAATTAAAAAAAAACACATAAATGTTCTGTGAATATGTTTTTGTTGTAATCCCAAGCGTGGGATATAGGGCTGCTTCAGACTGTCCACAGCGGCTGACTATGATTTGTCTCATGCTCTGGGAGGAGCTTGATTTTGACAGCTGAAGATAGTTTACTTTTGGAATTCTGGAGGCTCTACAGAGGGTATGAGGATGCCAGAGCCCAGGGAGAGGTGCTGCTACTCTCCCTGCTCTTGCCAGGTTACTGGTTGCTGGTTGGAGGCATCCTGACAACAAAGATCAAACTTGCCCCAAGGAAGTCAACCCCTGTGATCAGCAGAGAGTAGTCTAACAAGATCTTCCCCTCTATTCTTCTTTCTCTCCCACCTACTGCTTGGGATTGGATAGGATAACGGTGGAGAAGTGTGGTAAGAAAAATAACCCAATCACCTGAAGCATATTACACACACACACACACACACACACATACATAACATACATAGGCATGCATACATGCAGGCACACATGCATCCACACAATCATGTACACACACACAAGCACACACATACAACATACACACATACATGCATGCGTACATGCACACATGTGTTCCTACATACCACACACACACAGACACATATACAAACACATTCACACACACACAAGTGCATACACACACGGGAATGCATTCATCCACACGTACACATTATCCAAATGTGTGTGTGTTTCTTTTGGCTGTTAGTTTTATAATTCTAATTAAAACACCCTTTCCAGTGTTCCCTGGGTCAAATGATGTTTCTGTTGAATTCTGTTAGATTATTGGAGGCTTTCATTATGCCAGGAAAGTCATTTGTCATAGCACTTATTCCATCCTGGGTCCCAAACATCCTGCTTGGTTTGATTTTTGGTTGCATGAACATTTTCCATTGTCAGTGTGATGGCTGAGTAAGTATGGCCCCTGCAGTCTCATATATTGGAGTGCTCAGTCATCAAGGAGTGGCACTGCTTGAAATGAATTAGGAGGCGTGTGACTTTGTTGAAGAATCGGTGTCATGAGGCTTTCGACGCCCACACCAGCCCAGTGTCTCTCTTCCTGTTTGTAGAATTCTCAGCTGCTGCTCAGCACCCTGTCTGTGTGGCCACCACGATGACAAGGAACTAAACCTCTGAAACAACAAGCAAGCCCCAGTTACATACTTTCTTTTTCAGAGTTTCCATGGTCACAGTGTCTCTTCACAGCAATCAAACACTGACTCAGACACTCAGTTTCTGTGTCTGGAGTTTATGGACGAGCCGCATGCACAAGATTACAGACCCATTACCTAAAGGTTTGACCCACAGTTCTGTCAGTTATAGTGCTTTCCACAGCCTCTCTCTAGCTCTCACCCAAACCTCTGAAATCTCTGGGCTAGTATTCCAAACTATATGTTTTTTTCCCAGATGTCATCATTTTATTTATTGTCTTTTATGTAAATGCCTGCCTATGTGCCACATGTGTGCAGTGCCCACAGAGGGCAGAAGACTGTATCTTACACTGTGGAACTGGAGTGTTATGAATGGTTGTGAGCCAGCATGTGGGTCCTGGGAACCTAGTCCCAGGCCTCTTTAAGAATAAGTACTCTTAGCCATGGAGGCATCTCTCCAGCCCCCAAATATCACAGGAATGCAGCCCTATAGCATACATTCTTTTTAGCCTACCTTACAGTTCACTTAGCAAAGCACATTTGAGATTCATCTGATTTTGCATGAATTAGCAGCTCATTCATTTTCATTCCTGGTAACATCCCATCAAATAAATCTACTACAATTCACTTACTGTTCATCTATTAAGAGACAGTCGTTCCTTTCAGTTTTAGCATCTATGAAACGAGTTGCTATATGCAATCCTAGAGTGATGGATGATATGTGCTGGCCATTTTCTTTTCTTTTTCTTCCTCTTATTTTTGTTTTCATTTTCAAGTCAGGCTGTTGCTATGTGAGACAGGTTTGTCTTATGACCCTCTTGCTTCAACCTGCTCAATCAGAGGTTAAGCCTTAAAGAATCTGAGTAGTCTCATACAAAGCTACTGCTTCCGGTGACACTTCTAAAATGTCAGGAGACAATTACATTTCACTAATTTGTTGTCAAAAGTGCAAGAATTGTTTTTTGTTCTTCTGCATACAGGTCAGGATTTGTAAATGTTTCAGGGGCTAAATCATTGCAAGAGGTGGGTATTCATCCTACTTTGGGGGTTTCAACTTTCAATTTCCTAAGGAGATATGATGACTGAGTTTTAGAATGTATTTGTTGCCCACTTTTTCTCTTTAGTATGTTTTGTTTTCAGATTTCATGCATTTCTTTCTTTTTATTTTAACTTTAGTGAAGCACAACCTGTCAACTTTATTTCCTGGATCATGAAAGTTTTATCACTAAACGCAAGTCACCCAAATTTTTCTCCTATACTTCATTTTCAGTGGCTTATAATTTAGACCTACAGTGCTTTTCCAGGTAACTATCCATGAAAGATGTGAGACACGTGACTGTATTCATTTTAAAAAGTTTTCATTAGTTCTTTGAGAGTTTGGTACAATATGTTTGATTATATTTTTCCCTTCCCCAACTCTTCCCTGATTAGCTGGGTGTGGAAGGCTAGTCATTCAGGCATGGTGAAGACAGCTGCCTTTCTTCATTGAATTCTGTGTGTCCTTGTATCAAAAAAGCAGCTGATTGTGTCTGCTTTGTTTAAAAACTCAGAATCTAACTTTTTCTCAATACCTTTTGTTTTGCCTTTTCTATCTGTATGGTCTTGAGACCCAAGTCCTTGTCCTTTCTTTTTCAGAATTACTTGGTTATTCTGAAGATGCAATCACTCTTACATTTTTTTTATTCCCCAGAAAGAAAAATACATGCATAGTTATAAGAATTTAATAAGAAAACATTTATTTTTAAAGATTTTTCCTATGCCTTTCCTAACTCATATTTAGTATGCTTCTCTCTGGCTGCAAAAAGGTAGTTGTAGATATTTTGTATTACTTTTAGATAAAGCAGATTTTTACACAAAGAAAAAGACTAGAAAGAGAGAAGACAGAAATGAAAGAAATGATAACAGACAAATTCCCCAGGAGACATCATGATCTTCCATACATGTGTGCTTAATAATCAGATGTCAGAGCATGGAGCAAAAGAGGACAAAACTGTCAGCAGAGAGAGGGAAACCCCCCAGGGCAGGAGAGATGTCATCACCTCTTTCAGTAGTTGATAGATCAAGAGAGCAGAAAGCCAGTAACTATGCAGTCAAATAGCTTTGATTTAATTGACATTTATAACACACTGCATCCCCAAACTGCAAAATATACATTCTCATGACAGTCACTTGGAATATTCACCAAGATCTTAGGCTGTAACACCCAGTACAAACCCTTAAAATAACTAGGAACCCTATGTTCTATGACATGATGAGATCAAACTACAAAAAAAAATCAAAGAAAGATAACTGGAAAAATTCCAAATATTTGAAGATAAAACAGCCTACTGCTACATAACCCATAAGTCAAAGGCATCTCAAATGACAGTAATTATCTCGGGTGTATAGTGACAATGAAAATACGGCATGACAGTTGGTGAGATGCAAAAAAATCCAATTCTTAAAGATAAAACTTTAGCATTAAATAAATGTACCAGAAAAGGAAAGGGTTGAAATTAATGCATCAGCTAATTTTGTCCTTAGAACACCAGAGAAAGAAGAGTAATGTTAAGTCTAAAACTAAGAGAAGAAATCTCATGGGGGAAAAAAAGAGAGACAGAAATCAATGATTCTAGAGGCAAACACAAAGAGAACCAACAACAACAAAAAGAACTAGGCATTGAAAATGACCCTTCAAATAGGAAGAAAACACTAGGCAGGTGGTTTGGTTTGGTGCTGAAATGGCCCTTCAAAGCCCATGAGTCTTGGGCTTCTATTATGATCTTAATGGTACGCAGCAGAATCCTTAAGGGTGGACTCCAGTCTACTCAAAGGAAATTAGATCAGAAGAGTGTGCCCTTGAAACAGGTGTTTTCACTTTGTTCCTCTTCTTCTCTTCTTTCCCAGGCCACCATGAGGTTAGGCTAGCTCTGCCAAGTGATTTTCTCGTGGTGCATGGTATGGCCACAAGTCCTCAGAAACAGGCCCAACTAATCACAGTATGCAACCTTGAAACTCTGAACAGTAATAAACTTCTATTTTTTTTATGATTAATTCGTGCATTTGGTGCCAGCAACAGAAAGGTAACTGATATAGGCTAATCCAAAGAATAGCAGTAGAGAGCTAAGAGAGGAAAGAAACAAAGAGAAAGATGGAAGGGAAAAAGAAGTGGGTAGGAGGGAAAGGGAGAAGACAGAAATGATGAACATTACAAGTCAAAGGGCTCATTGTTATTGATTCTGTGGGTATTACCAGCATAAAAGAAGAAAATTATGGACAATTCTATACCCCAGATTCCATAAATTAAATTAAATGAGCCAATTCCTTGGAAACAACAAACTATTGAAATTTGTCAGATAAGAAAGAGATAATCTGAAGAGGCCTGCATCTATTAAAGAGATTGAATCAATAATTAATTACTCTGAAAAAGAAAGCATCAGGTCCAGATGTTTCCCTGAGAACTTTCCAAACATTTAAGAAAGAAATTAAGCCAATTCTTCATAATAGAAATGGAAGCAGAGACATCATTGCATAATTGATTCTATAACAATAACATTACCTCACTAACAAAATCAAATAAAGTATTACAAGAAAGGAAAACTACAGATCAATTTGCTTCATGAATATAGATATGAAAGAGCTCCCTCCAACATTAGCCACAGTAACATAAAAGTAGATAGAAAGATTATATTATCCAGAAGAGATGACTTAGCCATTAAGAGCACTGGCTGTTCTTCCACAGAACCTGGGTTCAATCCCTCCCCACACCCCCACATGGTGGCTTCCAACTATTTGTAATCTATTTCCAGGGCTTTCAACACCTTCTTCTGGCCTCCATGAGTACTAGGCACATACTCAGTGTATATGCAGACAAACACTCACCATATAAAATACAAATAAATCTAAAACAAAAAAGAAAACTTATAAAGGATTGTACAAGTATGTGAGGTTTTATCCCAGGAAGACACTCAAAAATCAATGTTAGGCCTGGAGAGACATCTCTGTGGTTAAGAGTGCACATTGCTTTTGTTGAGAACCCAGGTTTGGCTCCCAACATCTATGTTAGGCATCCCACAACCACCTATAACTCCAGCTCTAGGAGATCGAATGCCTCTTTTTCTATCCTCTGCTGACACTACCCACACTAACACGTGCATGTCACCTAACACATGTATAATTTAAAAGACAAAAAATAATGTATCCAACAATGTCCTTTACCACATCCAAGACAAAACAGAAACAAAAACAAACAAACAAACAAAAAACACCTCATATGATGGTGTCAGGTGATGCTACTAATGATACAAGATAAAACTCTATTCTTTGACAGACTCTGCAATTCCCAGTTGGAGGTCTCAACTAACTTTGGCTAGAAAACTCATTATAATAGATAGTAAATGAGAAAATGACATATCACTCATGAAGGAAAGCTAGCTAAAGCCACTCCTTCTGCAGGGACAGGGCTACGCTAAGGCTGGCATGATTTGGTACTCTGCAAAACAAAAGAAGCAGTGTTTCTCAAAGGGTTTCAACTCTCCCAATACTCAGAAAGCGGCTTTCTCTTTCTATTTTTTCCCAGTGGTAAGATGCATGGATGCTCACCGCCATTACTCATCCCATTCCTGGGCTTCTTTGGGTACTTGATATTGCCTTCCATCTGAAGGGTGACTCTTTCCAGAGGGCTTACTTACCTGCCAAAAGTAGTTCTGTTGATATCTAGAGTGGTATAGGGACTAGTGAGGAGACCACGGGCTGGGGAGGGTGTACCCTAGTTCAGCAGGTGGCATATAGGTGAAAGTGGATTATACTCTGCAAAGCCATGAGATTTAGAGATTGGCTGTGTTGTAGTTAGGGTATTATTTCTGTGAAGAGACGTCATGACCACAGCAATTCTTTTAAGAAAAACATTTAATTGAGCTGGCTTACAGCTTCAGAGGTTTAGTCCATTCTCACCATGGTGGGAAGCATGGCAGTGTGCAGGCAGACACTGTGCTGGAGGAGCCGAGAGTCCTCCATCTTGAATTGAAGGCAGCAGAAGGAGACTGTGTCCGTAATGGGCATAGTGTGTGCACAGGAGACCTCAAAGGCCATCCTGATAATGACACACTTCCTCCAACTAGGCCACACCTCCTAATAGTGCCACTTTCCATGGGCCAAGCATTCAAACATATGAGTCTATGAGGGTATTCCTATTCAAACGGTCACAGGCTATGTTTGGGAGTTATTATTTAATTCTTTTTTTTTTTCTTGCTTGCTTCTTCACCAGATTGTCTCTCTAACCAAGAAGCTTCAGCCGTCCCTGTGTGGCCTCCCCTCCTTGAGCCTAGAATCTTCCTCAATGGACACCCTATTAAGTGGTTGCATACCCTTTAACCTGCTTCGTGGAGTCCTTTTCCTCCTCTTACCTGTCCTTTCAATAGCTGGAGTGACAAATATGTTCTTTTGGGTCTTCTCTACTCTAGTCTCAGTCTCCACATGTACGGTTAATTTTGGTTGTGCATTTGACTGGTTTAAGAAATGTCTATGGCATTAATGGGTAGCATTTATGGGTGTGTCTGTGAGATTGTTTATAGAGGGAATTTCAATAAAGTGGTAAGACCTACCTTGAATTTAGGTAACACCATCCCTTACCTAGGTTTATGAACTGAAAACATAAGGAGGGGGTGAAGGAGAAGTGCAGCTGGGTACCAGTAATTTCTACCTTCTCTTTCCTGATCTGCTGGGATGTAAACAAGCGGCCTTCTGATGCTGCAGACAGGAGGTGGTTAAAGAATGTCTCCTCTGCCATGACGGATCATTCCCTGAGCTGTGAGTCAAAATAAGTCTCTCCACCCTCAGTTGCTTATATCAGGCATTTTTGTCACAGTGACATCAACAGCAACCAATAGACCTCTACTGCACCTTACATGTGGGTAAGAGATGAACATGTTGAACAAAGTATTTCAAATGTGTTACTCTCCAGTGTTATTGGGGGGAAATACCAGGTGTTTTGCCCAGGAAGGAGACTGCATTGGAGAAGATGGTATGTGAGCCTAGGAAAACCCACCTTTCCTCTTACTATTGAAGCTAAAAGGACCCCTGCATTGATCTCTAGGGTAGGGTCATGTTTAAATTCACTGCTGACTCCAATCAAATGACAAAGATACAGCATGCTTTCAATGCCATGAGCATAACAGTTATATTACATATATTATATTATATTACTGATTATATATTATATTAGATGACTGATTTATCTCAGTGTGATAACTTTTGAAGAACACAATCCCAGCAGGAAGGGGGATGGCCTGAACTTCATCATCCTACAAATCCAGGAGCTACCTAGAATAATCTATTCTTGCTTAGTTGCCTCTTCATATCAAAAGGAGGCTAAAGAGCATCCCTTTTTCACAGGAGAGACAGATACAGAGAGAGGCAGAGGCAGAGACAGAGACAGACAGAGAGAGACAGAGAGAGTGAGAATAAAGAACATGGGCTGATCTGGCACAAAGAAAGAGTGTTCTTATGAAAGGTGCTAGATAAAAATGATTCTGACATATGTGAAAAATAATAAGGATTTTATCCAAAGCTAATTCAGTACGGATATCCAACTAGGGGAGAGTGGTTAGACTCAACTTTCAATACACAAAGAATAAGTGGAGATTGACAACTAAGCAGCAGAAGGAGGTATTCTACGGATAGAACACTACTAAAAGTAAGCAATAAGAGTGGACAATCTCACCAAAATAATCGTGGTGGTTATTGTCAACTTTGTTTGGTTTAGAAATGCATAGGGGGTTATTATAACTCACTTCTGGGTGTCTGAAATGATTCCAGGGATAATTGCATCATAAGAGCTTTGACATAATGAACTGATTAAATTGTTGACATGTTTCTAATATGGAGTAGTATTGAGAGGAAGTGAAAAGAGAGAGGTAGGGACTATTTGGAGGAAGTAGTTTACTATGGGTGTTTCCTTAGGAGTGTGTGTAGCTTTGGCCTCTTCCCATATCCCACTTTCTCTGTTTTTCAGTACACTGTGATGCAGGAAACTCTTCCACAGTGTGATTTTGCCACCATAATGTCCTACCAAAGATCACAGGGCTAAGTATACACTTACTAAATCCTTTGAACCCATAAACCAAAATAGATCTTTTCCTCTCAGATCATATATTTTGACTATAGCAATACAAAAATAACACATAACTTACTAATATACACTTATGCCCTAAAGACAAGAATGACCAATATCATCATATGTGAAGGGTGATCAGGTGGAAGATACTCACTACATAAACTTAGTGAACGAACAATGCAAGTTGCACAAGGACAAAACAGACATGGAAGGCTGAGGTCAAGCCTAGTCAAGAGGACTCAGAAAAATCTAAGCAAAGTTCAGTCAGAAAGAGAGTCTTTGTCAAGAGGTAAGGTTGAATTTGTTCTTGGCCTTGACATTGTTACCATAGCCTACTTAATAACCCATGGTCTCTCCTAGGACAGGGTGCTGAGACTGCAAGAGAACATGAGGATACCACATATGAACAGAGGAAAGAGATGGCTTGCAAATAACTGTGAATGACAGGAGATAGTGAAGGAAGTGACCATGCATGCAGCTTGCTAAGCATTCCTCTTGACATCCTCTTTCTCTCTACAACCCCAAGACTTCTGCCTTCCTTCCACAGCCAGCTCTGGCCAGCTTACTGGTGTCTTCTCTATTAGGTGATGGAGCTCCATGCCGCTCTTTGGCTGTTGCTCCCACAGCATTGGCTCCTAGTCAGCTTCCTTCTGTTCTGTAACCCAGGCTGCCAGGAACCGCAGTCAGTCTCATTTTAATCCTGACAGCAGTATTTTATCATGGAAAGCATGCTTCTGTTAACCACTTCCTCTACGCCCTAAATGCCAGCTGGTGATTTTGTGCCAGAAAAATTGGTTTTAAACACAAAACCCCAGCATTTTTTCACATTCAAAAATACTTCCCCAAATCTGTAACATCCTGAGTAGCAAGGACAGTCATGGTCAACTTGGCCTCATCAGTCGCGTTGTATGTGTTTCTGTCATCTCACTGTCTTAGCTATTCTACTATGGATGCTTCACAGTGTAAACTTATAAATACTTTTCACCAACAGAGTAATGAAATTACAACAAACCTTATGTTCTAGTTTACCTCCTACTGCTGTCATAAGACCGATGATCAAAACCAACTTGGTGTGTGTGTGAGGTGGGTACTTGCCTTACAGGTCCTGATCATAGTCTTCCATTGAGAGAATTCAGGGCAGCAACAGCAGAAAGAACCATTGAGGAATGCTGTTTGCTGCCTTGCTTCTTCTGGCTTGCTCAGTTACCTTCTTTATACAACCCACTATCATCTGCCTAGGGGCGGGGCTACCCACAGTAGGCTGGGACCGCCCAAGTCAATTAGTAATTAATAAAACGTCCTCTATGCAAATCCAATAAGTGAGATTCATTTCCCCTAAATATGTCTAGGTTTGAGTCAATATGACAAAAATCTAATGAGAACATACTATCATAGCAATTGTGTGTTTGGCAGATTCAATCAAACCCTTGGGATTTGGGGTAGTACAATAATGATGTACTTATGGGAAGAACAAATACCACATTAAATAGAATGTCGAACATCCACATTCTTAAAATATTCTTCAATGCAAAGCCAGAGGTATCCCCTGTCTGTTCAGGCTCAGGTTGGTCCTCAGCCTTTAGCCAGCTGGGTAGCTTCTCTCACTTCATTTATCTTCCTTGACTTCCCTTCAGCTCTTTGCTCCTCATAACTTTAAATTATTTGTTGTGGCTTCAGGCTGGCGTTTTGCCATGACCCTATTTGCTGTGGCAAAGGGGCTCTAAACTGCTGAATGCACACTCAGAACTTTACAGGAACTGTGAACAGAAACCGGATCTCTGGCATTATAGAGAAAGGTCACTGCAAACACCCCTTCTGTCTGTCTGTCGTGCTTTCAAACATTACAGGAAGGAAACACATCTCTAAAGGATGAAGTCAGACTGATACATCTGAGAACTTTCTAGACAATACATACCTCCCATCACAGGATCAGACAGCTGGGGTGACTCTGATGTCATCTTGGTTCCTTTTGGTAGAACTACAAGCATTTTAAAGTCTTTGTAGACTCTCTAATGTTCTTTTATGTCTAACTTCCATTAGAATTGAAAAGTCATACTTGTTGAAGATCTCTTACTTAGATAAAGTAAAAAAAAAAAACAGTTCATGAAGAAAGAAAACAATGTATGTCATAGTTTGCATTAACTGTCAAATTGACACAGCCTAGAGTCATCTGAGAAGGGAGGCCTCTGTCTGAGAAGTGGGTCTCACTTGAAGGATTGCCTGGATCAGAATGGCTGTGGGTGCATCTGTGGAGGATGGTTATGAGTGATAACTGGCCAAGCCCACTGTGGGTGGCAGCAATCCCTGAGTAGTTGTTCCTGGGCTATATGACAAAGTAGCTAAACACAGGCTGGAGGAACCATCAGGTATCATTCCTCCATAATTCGCGCTTCAAGTTTCTGCTTGAGTTCCTCCCCTGACCCCTCAGTGATGAACCATGACCTGGATGTGAATACCAAATACATTTTTTTCCACCATCACATAGCTTTTTGTCAGAGCATTTTATCACAATGGAAAGGAAGCAAGATCAGGGTATTTATGTGGATTTAATAGTATCAAGTGCCACATTTTAGAACTATAATACAGAAGTGTGTGTACACATGTATGCTGTTCATGAACCCATGTACATACACATAGCACACAGGGTACATACTATTTGATCCCCTACACCCAAAATTATCCCATTTTACAACTCAGAAGCTAACCATTCTGAAATTATGTCCCTGTCAATCATTATTTCTTTCTCAATTTGAGTCTGATTTTGGATGTTGGTGTTTGATTTTTTTTTAATTTATTTATTTTTATCTCAGTCACAGGTTAGGTACTTTGAATCCCAGGCATAGCCCCCTCTCCCATTCCCTCCTACCCTCCCACTCCCTCCCTCATCTCCTTCTTCCCCGCCCCCTCCAAGTCCACCAACAGGGGAGGACCTCCTTCCCTTCCATCCAACCCCAGCTCATCCTGTCTCCTCAGGGCTGGCTGCAAAGTCCTCCCCTGGGATCTAGCCAGTCTGTTACTCCCCTGCTTATATGGGGGAGGGTCAAAGAGTCAGCCATCAAAATCATGACTGAAACAGTCCCTGTTTCCCTGAATAGGGTCTTCAGCCCTACACCAAGTTTTCATGGGCCCCATTCGTGTGGGGGTTCCAGTCCACATCCACACATGGTACTTGATTGTAGAAACCGTCTCTTACAAGACCCCTGTGCCCGGCTCAGTTTGGTCTTTGTAGAGCTCTTGTTCTCTCCAAGTCTCAACAACCTCCCCCAGATCTATCATTACTCTCGCCCCCCTTTGTCATAGGCTTGATCTCGAGTCTTAATATCCACTCTGATACATCGCTACATTGACCCCCCCCCATATGTCCTCTTTGGCATGCTCCTGTTCTGTTGCTTGTTTTCTCCTCCGCTCAATGTCCATCCCATTTGTTCATTCAAACAAG